>SSNC01000005.1:0-1200000 GCA_029719445.1 Agaricus blazei
ACCCCCTAACCCCCTAACCCCCTAACCCCCCTAACCCCTAACCCCCTAACCCCCTAACCCCTAACCCCTAACCCCCTAACCCCTAACCCCTAACCCCCTAACCCTGATGTAGCTTTAGTATGTAGTATATGGTTTGAACACAAGCAAACTCATGGAGGCCGAGCAGAAGGAGAGGAACCAACTTGGGATCCTCCAGAAAGTGCTTGCTTTGAGCTAGAGAAACCCCTTCAACGAAAAAAAGAAAACAACCAGAAGAAAAACACTCACAGGGGTTTCAGTGAGGTGGCATCCATGGTGGGCGTTGACAGCAGACACGGTTGCGCTGCTGGTTGATTCAGAAGGCCAGAGTTGAGGCACGACGTAAGAAGTCGAGTGTATGACAGCACTCGACTTCGCCAATATGTAAAAGCATGCGATGCCCACCTAGAGAGGGTAAATCAGGACGTCGCATCTCCAAAGGACAGGTAGATTAGCATTAGAACAACGTTATTCACAAAGAGAGACTTACCAAGTAACAATGGTAAAGTCTATGCGTAGTTTGGCTTGTCGTAGCACAACGCCTTACCCGTTTGACTTCAAATTTGGAGGGGAGGCAGCGACAGACATCATAAACGGCTACCTAGATTATGGGACGTGTCAGTACAAAAGGGTATTACCTGTAGAATATTCTTTATCGATGGCATTAGACACTCTTGACTTCGACGACAAATAGCAAGCGTGAAAGTGATTCAATCGACTTCAAACTCGGTACACCGGAGAGCTATAGTAGTCGCATTACGCAGCTAAAATTTGGTGAATTTAGTGTTAGTATAGCGCCTGCGACAATGGATTCTGTCAAACTCACCTATCTACCAAATTGTCCGATTTTTCCTCAGCTCAGTTTTACATCTCTTGCCTTCTCGATCCCGAATCCTCCCCTTTTTAACGTCGCGTCCTTCCCAAGAAGATTTGAGCCTGATTGGTGGGCATGGCAGTGACCAGTGATGACACAAACATGGAGGTAAGGAGTGGAGACACATTGGTGTTGTAGCCAATGTGCAGTTTGGCTCGCCGTTGCACAACGCCTTACCCGTTTCACTTCAAATTTGGAAGGTAGAGAGCGACAAACGTAATGAAGATGCACCTAGAAGTGTTAGTGCAAAAGCGAATTACCTACGGAGTATTCTTTGTGTGTGATAGTAGACAGTCTTGACTTCGACGACGAATAGAAAACGTAAAAGTGGTTCAATTGGTTCCAATCTTTGTACACAAAATAACTATAATAATCGCATTATGCAGCTAGAATTTGGTGAATTTAGTGTTAGTATAGCGCCTGCGACGACGAATTCTGTCAAACTCACCTATCTACCAAGTTGTCCAATTTTTCCTCGGCTCATTTTACACCCCTCGCCTTCTAGTTCCCTAGTTCTCCCCTTTCCATCGTCGCGTCCTTCCCAAAATAACTTGAGCCCAATCGGCGGGCATGGCAGCGACCAGTGATGACACGAACATGGAGGTAAGGGAGTGGAGGCACATTGATGTTGTAGCCAATGTGCAGTTTGGCTTGTCGTAGCACAATGCCATGACCGTTTGGCTTCAAATTACAGGAGTGAGTAGCGATGGATATCATTAACGCGTACCTAGAATGTGGGACGTGTCAGTACAAACGCGAATTACCTATGGAATATTCTTCCTGGGTGATGATAGACAGCCTTGACGTCGATTGCAAATTGCGAGGTCGGAAATGTTTCAATTCACTCCAAAATTTGTACACATTGAGCTTACGGTATTCGCATTAGACGGCCAAAATTTGGTAAATTTAGAGTCAGTACAGAGCCTGCGACGCCGAGTTCTTTCATACTTACCTGTCTACCAAGTTGTCCCATTTTTCCTCGCTTCAATTTTCGATCACTGCCCTTCTCGTTCTCCAGTCCTCCCCTTTCCGTTGACCCGCTCTTTCAAAAAAAGTTTCAGCCCGATCGGTGGGCCTGGCAGCGACCAGTGACGACATGAACATGGAGGTAAGGGAGTGGAGATACATTTATGTTGCAGCCAATGCATAGTTTGGCTTCTCGTAACACAACGCCTTATCCGTTTGACTTGAAATTACAGGAGTGAGTAGCGATGGATATCATTAACGCGTACCTAGAATGTGGGACGTGTCAGTGCAGATGCGAATTACCTACAGAATATTCTTTATTGATAGCAGTGGACACCCTTGACGTCGATCACAAATTGCGAAGTCGGAACTGCTCCTATTCACCTCAAACCTTGTACGCATGGAGCCTATGATAAGCGCACTACGCACTCAAGGTTTGGTGAATTTACAGTGAGCATAGCATCGGCAACAACAAATTCTTTCAAACTCACCTGTCTACTAAGTTGTCTGATTTCTCCTCGCTTCAATTTGCGACCCCTACACTTCTCGTTCTCCTATCCTCCCCTTTCCGTCGACCCGTCCGTCCAGAAAAAATTTGAGCCCGATCGGTCGGCATGGCAGTGACCAGTGACAACATGAACACGGAGGTAAGGGAGTGGAGATACATTAATGTTGCAGCCATTGCATAGATTGGCTCGCCGTGGCACAACGCCTTGTTGGTTGAGTCTGAAATTTGGAACGTAAGAAGCGACGGACATAATAAAGGTGTACCTAGAAAATGAGAAGTGTCAGTGCAAAAGCGGATTACCTATGAAATATTCTTCCTGGGTGATGATGGACACCCTTGACTTCGACAACGAATAGCAAAACCGAAAGTGCTTCAATTCACTTCAAACTTTGTACACACGGAGGCTACCATAATCGCATTACACAGCTAAGGTTTGGTGAATTTAGAGTCAGTATAGGGCCTACGACGACGAGTTATTTCAAACTTACCTGTCTACCGAGTTGTCTGATTTTTCCTCGCTTCAAATTTCAATCCCTACCCTTCTCGTTCTCCAGTTCTCCTCTTTCCATCACCCCGCCCTTCCAAAAAAAGTTTGAGCCCAATCGGTGGGCATGGCGGCGACCTGTGACGAGACGAACATGGAGGGAAGGGAGAGTGATGGCAGCACAGCCACCACGAGGCCTTGCTGTAGGCACGCGAGACCCACGGGAACAGCCACTGGCAATTCCCACGCCTGGCCATCCATGGACCACGAGACTGAGCAATTTCCCAAAAGAGTCGACTCCGGGCGAGATTTTTTGCAAATAACTCGTCCGAAATAAACTATTTTCTCACGAAAGTTACACCAAAAGAAAGGAAAAAAATCAGCGCATTTTTCGAGATATCAAACTCATGTGCTTACGTAATAGGACCGTTGGCCAATGATATAGCACTAAAGTGAAGGCAAGGTATCTCTGTCAATACTAAACTATATATGTCCATTTTGGTATCATTAAATTCACACGATTTCTCTTGTATTTGTCAATATTTTTCTGACAATGCTAGAGCGATTTCTCGCATATGTTTTTTCCAAAGAGCGGAGAAATCAGTACATATGTCATTTTGCTTATATCTCATCAACGGCTGACGGGCCGAAGATGGTTCCCACATAAAAAATGAACGCTTATTTTTTTTCTTATTTGTCATTATTTTTTCGAGAAGATTTGCTGACATGCATTTTCCCACCCGGGATGGGAAGCAGAAATGACTAAGCGAAGCCGTCGTTGTGGCTGTGCAAAGCCGTTTGCTTACGAGTTCTGATAAAGGGATGACTAAGCGAAGCCGTTTTTGTGGCTGTGCAAAGCCGTCGACGGATTGGGACAAAAAAGCTGACTAACCCACGGCTTTGCGGTGGCTGTGCAAAGCCGCCAAGGGCAAAACGCTTAGTAAATATCTAGATATGGTAAGAGTATACCACGCCTGACGGCTTCAGAGGCTTTAATCAGGCGTTCGGCAATTTCCGGGCGGCTTTAATCAAAGCCTTTTGAAGCCTGCCCCGAAATTAAATAAAAGATAATTCAATATAAATTGAACGAGTCGTCCCCTTGGGACGAGACTAGGCTCGTTGGAATCGCATTTTTAATGCGAACCCAACAATAATATTCCCACGCTGCCGCGAGCGCAGCATTCCAACAAGCAGCGCTAAAGCGCTGCTTGTTGGAATACTGCTAGGTACATTGTTCAGCAGGAGATACATATACTCGGAGAGAAAGAAACATACACTTGCTCAATCTCCCCCAATGCCTGCATATACTGCTGGCTCTGTTTAGCAAGCTTCTTTTCCACTATATCCTTCTGCAAATATTTTCGTGCGCATGCAACATTTTCCCCGGAAATCAGCGCGACGGGTGGTTGGTGCGGAAGTAAATTTCGAATCCCAGTTCCATTGTTCTCGATCTCATCTTCATCTCTATCAAGTCTGGCAGATTCTTCCCCTTGAATGTCCAATGAAGATGGGGCGTAAAGGTCAGGGAGATACTGTAACGCTTCTCACGTTATCTTTGAAGTTCGTGCTTGGACAAATGCAAAGCCACTGAGTTTCGAGCTTGTGCTAAAGGATGTTTCTTGTCACTGCCCGGGAGAGTAACGGCGAAGACGAAAAGGGAGCAGTGGAAGATGGCATCGATGGCTGTGACAAAGTTGAAAGTAGATTACTTACATCATCACTCAACCATTATAACATGATAGTCTGATCTAAGTAAACCGATGTCTTTGAAATAAAACTAATCCTAAGCCACATTTAAACTGCATTAGTTATCAAGAACATCATCTATAATGTAACGACAGAAGCTAGGAGTGCAGGTCCATGGGGGACAGGAGCGGGAGGCACCGTAGGAACGGTTGTACCAGTACAGGGAGCTGTGGGAGTGATATTGATTTCTATTTTTTTTTCGCACAATTCATCCAGTTGTCCTCATCAGACGGCCCATTACCCAACCCAGATATCTACCTTAACTATCTTTCACCTCGGGAAGCCACTGCGTACAAGGGCAGCAAGAATGCCCTCGTCCTCTTAGGTGTCAGTGTTACGACCTTATAGCGATTAGCTCAGGTTGCAACTTAAGGCAAAGACTTGAGAGCGATAAGGGAATATAGCGAGTTGGTAAAGCGTAAGGAATACAGAGTATAACTACGCTACTTATAGAGGAGTCGACTACCTAATAATAGAAGTGGAAAACGGGCTGAGTAAGTATGCCCGAGGTGTCTGACTAACGATGAGAACAAGTACACGAAATAGGCAAGGCAAGCATATGGGTGTGGAGTTGTAGCATGTGGACCTGGGTCAGGGGACGATAACGGAAATAGATCGTAACATCACCCTCCGTTCAGGCTTCAGATTCCAATCGAAGCGTCATTAGATATGCGCGAGGAGGTTGTTTAAGAGTTTCCTCTTAGTGTCGGCCATGACCCATTGGTCAGTCTTCTCGTTGAAACCGATGAAGTGGGGGGCGTTGTCTCGTCCGCCCATGATGATGCGTATCGGCAGTCCTTTGAAGGTTTCGTCCTTCCCCTTTTTCATCAACAAGACGGTGAGGATGACGTTCCAGTATGCAAGTCTTTCTTCGGGGGATTTGTATCGGTTGTTGTAGGCGAAGCAATAGGTGGTGGGCATTTTGAATTCGGTGGGTACGGTGGCGTTTGGCATGAAGTCCAAATAGCTGTAAAGGGTGTCGGCTTCTTCAGCTAGATCGGGGGAGTGAATGTTGGAGACGCGGTTCGAAGCCGGGCGTATGTTCTCTTTGTCGGATTCTTCGTCCATGGGAATGTCTTCCTGCCTCGGGACAGGTAAGGGGGTGGGATCAGGGATGGGGATGGTTTTGGTTGGCGGAGTGTTGGGTCTGGTTTCGGGTTCCAATCGATAGGGTTTGCAGATTGCGTCTGCGGCGGCTAGTTCTTCGGCAGGTCCTACTCGATCCAAGACGTCGAGCATTCTGACTGAGTGACAGGCGATTGAGTGGGCGTTGAATTCGATGTGGGTGTTAGTTATTTTGTGCAGTTCGGCGAGGATTTTGTTGAAGTGTTCGGCTACGATTCCTTCGTCTCCCCCGCAGAGTCTGATGGGAGCGGTTACCGATCCTGCGATGTTCTGGGCGTTGTTGTTTAGTTGTATGATGGAGGCTCCTATTTCGCGAAGTTGTGCCATGGCGTGCAGGACCCTGAGGAGATAGCGGCGTCGGGCTATGGTGGAGTGCCTGCGCTGGATATAATCTTTGTGCATGGCTTGGTCGACGGGGATGGCAATGGTGCGGAAAGTCGGGTTGGCGTTAGGGTTCATGCCGGCTAAGAGTTCGAGCAGAGGGGCGTATTTAGCTGTGAGCGCAATGTTGGGCAGGTTGGAATGAGAGAGAGAAAACGAAAAGCGGTTTGATTTTATATTATCCTTTCCTCCCTATTAGGCAACTCCTACTGTTGCTGGTTGTTTTCTTCTGCCGGTGCTTCCCATCCATCTCCCCATGTTCCATTTGCGGCCCATCCGTGGGCGTTCGGGTTTATCTCCTCGGTGAGATCTTTCAACTCATCCTCCATCAACTGCAACTTCCTAATGATCTTCTTGATCAGCTGCCTCTCCTTCCTCATGACCTTTACCATGTGGTCTTTTTCTTCTTCGTTTGCTGGGTTTACTCCTTTTGGACGATCGTAGATAAGGGGAACGTAGGTGTGAGCGTAACGGTTGTCCACGTCCGTTACTGCGCTGTAGATTTCGATGAGCTCTCGTTTGGCGGAGCTCCGGAAGGAGTCGATGATGAGGTTGTGGTAAGCCTCCTGTTCGGGGGTGGTGAGAGTTTCGGCGGTGTTTTGGGAGCTCATGATGTCTTCTTCGAACCAATAGACGATGCTATACCGGTGGTTGTGTGGTGGACTTCCTTTTATATTCGCAGGGATTTATTGTGTTTCCTATATTCGGATAGAAGTTCTTGTGCATTCTCAAGGTCGGCTGCGGATTGCCACGTATCCTCGGAGTTGTCATATCCTTTCCAGTGTACCAGGTATTGAGTTCCTCGGCCTTTCTTCCTATGTCCACGGATTTCCTCTACTTCGTATTCTTCTTCGTTGTTAATAATGTCTGGGGGGGGTGGAGGTGGAGTCTTTTGACAGTTGAATTCGGGTTCGTTGAATTTGGTGAGGAGGGAGGAATGGAAGACGTCGTGTATAGCCCAGGTTTCAGGTAATTTTAGACGGAACGAGGTTTCTCCAATGGGTTCCAGAATTTCGAAAGGTCCGTAGCGTTTGTTGTCGAATTTTCCAGAAGGGCGGTTAGATCGTATGTTGGTTGCTTCCAGGAAAACTAGATCTCCTTTCGATAGGGGATACTTCTGCCGTTTCAGATTACCGCGTTCGGTCATGGTGGAATTGTATTCTTCCAGAGCAGCTCGTGCTTCGTTTCGGGTTTTTTCTAGTTCCGCGGCGAAGTCGTTGGCCAGGGGGTTATCCGAGTTAACGGTTAGGTTTCCTTTCCAAGGGTGAATGCCATAAGTGAGGAAGAATGGGGTCTGCTTGGTTGCGGCGTGGGTTTTGTCGTTGTATTGGAATTCCGCGGTGGGGAGCCATTTTGCCCAGTCGTTTTGTTTGTAGTTAACGAAGTTTCGCAAGTAGGTTTCGACTTCTTGGTTGATCCTTTCTGTTTGGCCGTCGGTTTGGGGGTGGTAGGCGGTAGATAGGTTTCTTTCGATTCCTAGGGCGGAGCATAATTCTTTCATGAATTTAGAGGCGAACTGGGGGCCTCTGTCGCTGATGATGCGTTTGGGTATTCCGTGTATGCGCCAGATGTCCTTCTTGTAAATTTCGGCCAGTTGTCTTGACGTGAGAGAAGTTTCGGTGGGGATGAGGTGGATCAT
Organism: Agaricus blazei; assembly: GCA_029719445.1. NCBI lineage: Eukaryota > Fungi > Basidiomycota > Agaricomycetes > Agaricales > Agaricaceae > Agaricus > Agaricus blazei. The sequence continues at coordinate 7,742 of SSNC01000005.1, forward strand.
TTTGGAGAAACGGTCGACAATTACGAGTATGGCGTCGTGATCCTCGGATTTGGGTAAGGGGCCGATCAAATCGATGGATATTTCTTGCCATGGAGCTTCGGGGATGGGTAGGGGTTTGAGGGGTGTGTGACCCGGTTGTCGGTTGATCTTGTTTTTCTGGCATTCGGTACATCCTTTTACGAATCTCTTGACGTCCGTTTTGATCGTGGGCCACCAGAAGGTTCGTTTTACTAGTTCGAGCATGCGATAAGAACCGGGGTGCCCGATATCAGGTGGGTCGTGGTGGTCCGAGAGAATGGATTCTCGAAGTTTGGGTTCTTCTGGTACATAGATCTTCCCATTTCGGTAGATAATACCGTTTTCTTCCCAGAATTGGTCGGGTCTCTTGTTCTTTTCTTGGATGACACGGTTCTCTTGGTGTTTGGAGTTGCTAATTTGTTTCAGGATGTCGGGATCCGCGGAGATCGAGAAATTTCGATTTAGGAGCATGGTAGTTCCTAGGGAGGTGGGAATTTCAGATAAGGTTCGTAGTATAATGCGGTCTTTGAACATCTCGATTTGGGTTTCTTCGTCGGGGTTTTCGTGTCGGAAGAGTCTGGATAGAATATCGGCTTTGACATTGGTTTTGCCAGGGATGTGTCGGAGCAAGTAGTCATATTCTTGGAGCATGAGATACCATCGGGCCTGACGGGCATTTAGTTTTTGTGGTTCGCGGAAGTATTTGAGATTTTCGTGGTCGGTCCAGATTTCGAACTGATGTTTGGCGTCTAGTAGATAGTGTCTCCAGTTCTTGATTGCCTTGACTATAGCTAGGAGTTCTTTGTCGTAGATTTCGTAGTTCTTTTCTGCGTCGGTGAGGGCTTTGGACATGAAGGCGACTGGGTGCCATCTTCCTTCTTGTTCTTGGGATAGGACTGCTCCGATTCCTACGTTGGATGCGTCGGTTTCGAGTCTGAATTTTCCTTCGTTATCTGGCAGGGCTAGGACGGGTTCATTGGTGATGGCGGTTTTGATGGCTTCGAAAGCGTTTTGTTCTTCGGCGGTCCATTTCCAGGGTTTTGGGGTCTTACCTCCCTTCAAGGCATTGAGCGGTGCAGCGAGAGTGCTAAAGTCTTGAATAAAACGGCGGTAGAAATTTGCAAAACCAATAAACCGTTCGACGTCCTTTACGCAGGTTGGTGTTTTCCAGTTCCGGACCGATTCGACCTTTTCTGTTTCCATGCTTGCTCGACCGTCTCCTATAACCGTTCCGAGCATCGAGATCTTGGTTGCATTAAACTCGCATTTGGTTCGTTTGAAGCATAGGTTGTTTTCGTCCGCTATTTTTAGGAATCGCAATGTCCGTTCTTCCAGTTCGGGGAGTGAGTCAGCAGGAATGGCGAAATCGTCTATGTAGTTGACTAGTGAACCGTCTTGGATCATTTCTCTGAAGATGGTGGTCATCCAGCGAGAGAAAGTGGCTGGTGAGTTGCACATTCCGAAGAACATGACCGTTGGTTCGAAAAGTCCTCTGTTGGTGAGGATAGCTCCTTTCCATTTGTCTCCTTCCTTGATTCGTACATTGTTGTAACCCCAGATGATGTCGAGTTTGTTGAAATATTTGGCGTGTTTTAATTTCCCGATGACTTCGCTGATTAGTGGCAGGGGGGTCTTGTCTTTTATGGTAACCGAGTTGAGTTTGCGATAGTCCTGGCATAGCCTTAGTGAGCCGTCTTTTTTGGGGACAAAGAAGCAGGGGGCTGCGTAAGGGCTTTTAGACGGTCTGATGCGCTTGGTGGCGAGGTTTTCATCCAGAAATTTATTGAGCTCGATTTCCTCCTTCGGAGTCATTTCGTAGACTTTTGCGTCGATTTCATTTGGGGCGTCCGGGAGTAGGTTGACCTCGTGGTCCCATTGGGTTCGTTTCGGTAGTTTGTCGAAGTTCTTCTTGTTGAAGAGGTGGGTGTATGGTCTCATGTATTCAGGTAGATCAAGGGGATTGGTCGGGTCGGGTTCCTTTTCTTCTTCGAAGTCTTCCCATTTGGTTTGGAGGCGTCGTAGGTGTTCCGGTAGTGAGAAGTTGGTGTGTTTGATTGAGCATTCGGGTGGGCATCTTGAGAAGGTTACAGTTCCTCGGTTCCAGTCGATTTCCGGGTTGTGTTTGGTTAACCAATCATGTCCAATGAAGATGTCCGCCGAGTCCAGTTCGGCTACAACTGCGTCGATGTTTTCTTGATGTCCTTCTATGTTTAGATCCAGGTTGACGAATTTGGTGATGGGTCCTTTTCCGCTTGGGGTACCGTCGGCGTTGGTTGCTTGGATGGGGTGGTCAAGTTTATGGGTGGGGATTTTCTGTTTATAGACGGTTCGTTTGTCAATACAAGTGTGGGTGCATCCCGAGTCGAGCATGGTTTTGGCTTGGAAAGTTTCTCCATTAGGTTTGGTGATTTCCGGTTTCAGTATTAGCTCCTGCACTCCTAGTCGTTTCTGAGGGCAAACATATCGAATTCTCATACGACTAGATACATCGGTTCGCGAGTTCGTGCCTACTCCGAACCTTTGGGAAAATCCTGTTGAGCTTCTTCGGCTGTTCCTTCTTCTCCGGTGGTAATGGCGCGAATCTTGGTTTGCTTCTTGGGGCTTCGGCAGACTTTGGCGATATGGCCCGGTTTGCCACAATTATAGCATTCGATGTTGGATTTGAATCCTTGGTTTCGGCATTCCTTCTTTATGTGGCCAAATTTGCCGCATTTGAGGCATTTGGGTTTGCCGTTGGCGTCCCATTCCAGCTTTCTGGCTCCTATTTCCATGGGTTGTCCGCTTCCTCCGTAAGTGACTCCGGTAGCAGTGCGGTGGTCGTTTCGTCGTCTTTCTGTGTCTTCCCATCCTTTCCCAACGGATCCAATGGCAGCGATCCATCCTTTGAGGGAGGTGGGAATGGCGCTTGGGGGGTAGCCCAAAATAGTATGGATTACATCCGATCTAGTGTGTTGTTTCAGGAGGTAGAGCGCGTGATCCTCACTGGATTTGGATTGATGGACAAGGGCAGTGAATTTGACAAGGAAGTCGTTGGTGTGAAGGTTTCCTTGTTTGAAAGTTTCGATTTTATCTTTAGCGATCTGTTGTTCGTTTCCGGGGGAAAAGGCGTCCACGATTTCTTCGGCGAAAACTTTCCAGTCCGCGGTATCATCTCCTTTGATGATCTTATCCTCCCATTGCTTGGCGAACCATCCTGGGATCTCTCCTCTCAGGCGGTTGGTGACAAGGAGTATCTTTGAATCTGCATCTTCGTACTTGCTAAATTTGAGGAAAATTTCCATTCCTCTCCACCAGTCATTAAACTTGTTCCTATCTCCATGGAAGAATCCTGGTTCCATGACATCCTTGTGGTTTATTGCGTTGGTAGACTTGGTCTCGGTGTTGTTAGTCGCCATTTCTTTCAGTTCTAGTTCTTCGAGTTCCTTTGCTAGTCGGTTTAGGTCTTCGTCGAGCGGTGTGTTCTTCGGTACCTGTACTGGGTCTGGTTCTTCTGATTCTCGTTCGTCGTTTTCTGACGGGGTTTCGGTTTCTAGGTCTTCCTCGTGTCTGAGGGCTTCAAATCTGTTTCCGTTTCTGTGTCCTTCGAAGAAAAGTGTTTCGAAATCGATTCCAAATAGTTCTGTGTCGTCTGTGCTCATATACTGAGCTTGTCGCGGTTTCTTGCCTCAATGACTAGAGGTCTTTCTGCAAGGTGAGCTTTACGACGCTTTACCAAATGTTACGACCTTATAGCGATTAGCTCAGGTTGCAACTTAAGGCAAAGACTTGAGAGCGATAAGGGAATATAGCGAGTTGGTAAAGCGTAAGGAATACAGAGTATAACTACGCTACTTATAGAGGAGTCGACTACCTAATAATAGAAGTGGAAAACGGGCTGAGTAAGTATGCCCGAGGTGTCTGACTAACGATGAGAACAAGTACACGAAATAGGCAAGGCAAGCATATGGGTGTGGAGTTGTAGCATGTGGACCTGGGTCAGGGGACGATAACGGAAATAGATCGTAACAGTCAGTTTCCTGGTTCATCTACTATGCCTTCTCTTACTCATTCGTTTAAAAGGCTACTTGGGATATGCTTACCACTTTCCCTGGCAATATAGACGTTGTACGCCAGAGTCATGCAAGATTGGAATCACCCACGTAGTAATCGATCGTGAGATGGTGAGGGGGCATTTTATTCTGGGGATAGCTTTACCTTGTTTGTGTTAAGCTGTCCTGCGAAGTGGCCAGCGGTATTATTTGTGCGTACCGCTATTTTCATCATTTTTGACCTTCCTCAATGTTTTGTCTTTTTCATGTGATGACCTCTGGTACGCTACTTTTCTTCACTCCCTCCTACTATCAGGATATGCTTACGGATTGGGTGTCCGCCCATAGCTTTGAGTATCAAGCCACTTGAATGTGATGTCAACCTTGTACCCTGTTTCATGTACTCATTGCGGACCGCATCGCAGGAATATTCTCATGCATGTCTTTTAAGCGTCACCATTGGGCTGATAACCAGTAACTATGATCACGCTCATCAACGGTACTTAGTTGATCAGATGAAAAGCGGAGAGGACCTGTATGTGAGGTTTGATGAAATAGTAGTGCTCTAGGGTAATCACAGATATTGATGTTGTTGGTTGCTCACGAAAATTGATCCTGATGGTTGTTCCAAAGTTGCTATTGATTGCTTTGATTTTCACTGCGCTCTGTCCGATATATTCCTTGACGACCACGTTGACATCAGGCCATTTTTCGTCAAGGCCCATTGTCAAAGTGAGAGATGTGAATGATGACCAAATTTAAAGGTCCGTACCTCAATGAGTGACGAGTGATTAATTAACATCGACAAGTTGTCTCAGTTTATCAATACTATTTAATTCCCACTTGCCCAATTATCTCTCGGCTTCCCCACGTTGCTCTTTACCCATCTCCCTTCCTCTGTTTTTGCTCCGCACACCCCTCTGAACTAATACTTGCTACTCCTAGATGGAAAATTCGCGGAAACCCTTTCTTGTCTGTCTTGTAGTGCGAAAAATTGTGCTACGTATAATCATTTTGAGTGGCCTATCCTCCATTGCGATAAGTGTTGTATTTGGATCGGCATATTTGAGGGAACGTTACCACATATTGTCAGGGAGCGCATCTATCTGTCTTTCAATCATCCCAGCTTCAGTTTTATTGCACCACATACTGAGGTAAGTACGTCATTGGTAAAGTACAGTGTATACTCTGCCTAATGGTCAACTGGTTAGACTGTGGCCAAGAAAGGCATGGTCAGTGAAATCCGATATCATATATTCTACCATCGAACTATATTTTGGTGGGTCTAAACATGTAAGCCCAGTATGAAACTACTTCTTACTGTCTTTGTATGCATTAGCTACAGGATATACAGTGGCCGAAATCATTGTAATCACTGATAAATTTTTTATCGATCTATATGGTATCGTCATGGTCATGATATGCACCTTCATACTGGCATTACTTTGGATCTCTCTCATCACTGCATTCGTCTTCACAATTCGGGACTTTAGTGCCTCACCATATCAATCGTCCAGATCAACATATGATTTCATTGGAAATTTTGACATAGGAATACGTCGGAAAAAATCAAAAATTGGACAATGGTCGCTCTTGTTTGGAGAGAATATAACTAGGAGACGATTTGGGTTAGTCTTTTGTTCTCGTAAATTGATTGACACTTACATCTTGTTCAGGATGGATCGAGTATTGGTCAGAGTGCTTAGAGCTGGGATATCAATTCTATGCCTTCTTGCGATGACGGCGTTTGGATACTTGGCTCTGGTTATTCAGCCGATGCAAAAACACCTCTACTTTCAGAAGATGCAGACAACAAGTTACGCCGGATACTTAGGAAATGTGACACTGCGACTAGCCCTGGTCTGTGTAAAAGTTCTGGTTCTTTGGCTTCGAAAATCATTGATGACGTTTAGTTTGGACCAATATGGGATTCGCTGGATGTATTCCCAGAGTTAATTGATATGGATATATCCTGGGTGCCTGATTCACTGCGTAGTACGTTGCGATACTTCTTTCCTGTCATCGAAACTTGAAGATTGAGCAGATTTTTCTTATAGTTCCCTGTTACAAAGATTATCGACGGGATGGAATTTCGATGTTCTGCAATGTGTATTCCCCTCTTATTCATTCTTCACCCGACAGCCTTTTGATCACAATTAATTATACTCATGCCTTGCGAATTTTGAGCCCAACATTACTTCGAACTGGCGTATATATGAACTTCATCACTGATGGGTCATATCTGACAGACATAACAAATGATTCAACAGCTTTACCGGTACAGCTATACCCCGGCCTTCATCCCTTTGGAACGACATTTTACTCATTTCGTGATACCTATGCAAATTCCCGGGACTTGTCACTTGGAATACCTCAGGTCTGTTATCTCAATTTTCAGTGCGTCCTTTATTAATTTCCTAGTGAAATAGTATGATCGTCATTTAGTTTGGAACGTCCAATCGCTCCTGCCAGACCCCTATATTACGGTTCCAGGCTCTAATGACACCACTGCTACATTAAGATTGACGTATCAAGGAGGTTTACCATCTGTACAAACCGGTTATGTGGTTGAAAGAGAACAATCTAGTAATTCTGTCATCAGTGGCGCCGCATTGCTGGGAGGTGTCTGGACTTTTATCAACGGTGTTTTTGCGATGATATTTGGATGCAAGTTAATGTCGGTTCTTTTTGGTAAAGTTTATCATCTGTTTTGCTATAACTTTACAGATGTTGATGTCAGACATAGGTATCAAACCGTTGTCAATATACGGTCTAGTCCATCTTTTTCAACGTCGAAGGTCCCTTCCAGATGGTGGATATACACTTTCAGTGGAGGAGCAAAGTCGGACTATTGCCGTGTTGCGAGAACATCTTCTTGATGATGATGATGATGACATGAACGTGGGTGAAGCCAGAGAGGAAAGGGTTGAAGATGATGAGCGGAGACCACTCCATGATATTGCTCAGTAGCTACATCACGACGAGTCTCTCATTCGATATCAGATACTTTAATCACAGTACCATTAAAGGCCACTACTGTGCTTCGTCTGCCCACACACGCCAAAAAATATCGCGGAGTGTATTGCAATGGCGCCCTCCTCCTCTATGTTCCGGCTAAAGGCGCTCGTAATGATGCGCAAATTGCGGTATATATACGCTGTGAACTTGAGACTATATTTCTTCGAGAGATACAACGAGTGGAATGAGATTGCAGGAGATGAAGATATCGTGAAAGCTGGATAATTCTAGTATATGCATTCAGCACGTCGAGTTAAATTAGACCGATGTAATGAAAGGATAACATCCATTGCGGTCTCGCTCTAGAAGGCGATAGGGGCATCACAGTCGCTGAGAGACTTTGTGCTTACCAGATTGCCACTATCGCGATACTTGCCATCTCAAACACCGTAGGATTAAACCAGCGATACCGTCTCTCGATCTTGCCTGGTCGGATACAGACAACCAGCCTGAAGGGGGCGGTAAGACGGTCCGATCTCGATTCACAACTTTGGTGGAGGCGGAAAGGTACAAGAACATTGGGATTCAGCCTAGTACTCATTGATCAATATATCCGATGAGAGACATTGTTTCAACATACCATTGACATGACACTTTGATACATTCTTCTATCATTTAATTCCCAGTCAATGCCCTCAAGTAGCCCTAAACGGTATGTCGTAGCCTAGCGAAGGGATACGGAGATTAAACGATATGCATCACGATCGAGGCCCATCCTGAAAGCTATAATTGGATGCTTCTAGATTTCCGAGTGTCTTTTGAAAATTTGATTTTATATGATTATACGGCGGTGATATGGTCGGGAGAAGTCAAGGCAGACGACAATGTGACTTAATTAACGAGGGGGGGTATCAGTATTACAAGGTGACGATACCAAAAGCTAATGATAATAGTAACAGAGCAATATGTCAAAGGGGGCTATAAGTCTTCCACAACTCTCGGTCGACTCGGAGTTCGTTTGTGTACTGAGGCAGACATCGAGTGAGAATATGACACCAAATTTCGGCGCCCGACAGATTTCTCCTTGTCCAGGCACCCGAGGTCAAGTCCCAGTAGGAAGGCATCCAACCGGCACACTCCCACCCAACCAGACCGACGGGGTTGTAGTTGCGATCGACGAGCACGTTCTCGGGCGAGAGGTTTCCATGTGCAAAAGAGATATCATAGTGTTTCTGTCGGATGATCGCGGCCAGGGAGCGAACTCTGGGGTCGTGTTGATCTGTCATGGCGCAACAATCCTCTTCGTGGAAGACGTCCTGAGTCCGATAGGGGCCTACAAAGTGCTTCGCGTCGATTCGATAGGACATAAAGGCATGACCCAAATAGCCGCAAACGAGACGTCCATAGGGCGAATGAAGGTACTGGAGTTCATTAAGCCATTCGCGGAGGGTATCGGCGATGGTGGTGAGCTGATCGGGGGACAGGGACTCGAGCGATTGGCGGGTGCGTGAGAGAGGGGTTCCGGGGACGCGCGAGGTGATGAGCATGGGGCCAGCGTCGTCATTGAAGAGGTCGAGAACGTCTGGGACGGGTATCGCGGTGTAGTCGGCAATGAACTGCAGAGTCAGAGCTTCCTGGGTGACGCCAAAGGGGGTGGCGTGGGGGCCTGTGCGCGCATATAAGCCAAAGGGGAGCCTGAAGAGGTCGGGGGCGTTGGTCGAGGGACGGGCGAACCGGAGCAGAAAGGCGTAGAGGCGCCGGCGGACGGGCGGGGGCGTCCGGAGCCACTGGGCCCAGAGAAAGCTGCCGAGCGACCGCCGCCTGTGCGTGGGTGAGCGCGCGAGAGCGAGGGGGAAAGAAAAAAAAAGGCCCCGACCTGTAATATGTGAAGGCGTCGGCCATTACTTGTGTGTGTGATGTGGAAAGAAAAGTGTGCGATTACATAATTCTCGACACGGAGCCGGTTAGGGCAGTCGGCCATACGTATGCTATTCGGTCGAGGTAAAGTTTGATGCTGCGCACGGGATATATTGCACTATGATTATGATACAGATGAAGCATATGACGGATCGTGAGATGACAGCATTAGTCCAAGAAAGAGTGTACAAGAAAGAGCCCTCCCAAGAAAATAATAGTAAATCTAGTCGCATAGGCGGAGAATGTCTCCCTGCAGCACAATCCTTCCGCGCTCCTGCAGAGCGGTGATGGCCTTGACGAGTTCCGCGGTGTCAAAGTCCTCATGTTTGTCTTGTGGCATAGCGGCATTGAGATACGTAAGGAGTGTGGAAATGGACATGTCATCAGTTGTTTCGTATGTTGTGGCAAAGAGATAAGAGATGGAGGCGGAAATGAAGGAGCGACGGCCGGCCGGGGAATCTAAATCAGCCAGCCCCACGGGATGAGGGCGCCGGACGACAACAGAGGTACTTGCGCCAGCGCCATTGCTAGTATGGTTATTATTATTATGATTATTGTTATTATTACCTCTCGATGACGACGGACGAGAATCATCCTCGGGGTCGCCGCCGCCGCCATCGAGATCAGCCTCGCCCTCGGCGTCGGCATCCTCGTCCCAGGACCGCCGACGCTGGCGGCTCGGTGGGTGGTGTGAAGGGCCATTTCTGGGGCGGAGGGTGGGGCGTTCGGTGCTGCGGAGGTAGGCGATGTAGCGTTCGACGTCTTTTGGGTGGTTTCTTCGGATCCGATCTTCCTCGGGGTCCGTTGTCTCCAGCTCGTCTGAATCGGAGCTATCAGAGAGCGCATGATCAAGGGGTCGTTTTGACAAGAGTTTCGAATCAGAGGCATGTCGTTGACTGGGGGACATTAATTAAGTAAAAAAAAAAAAAACAGACAGAAAACGGGGAACATACTGCCGTTTCTGGCATTTACGTTTATGCTGTGTCCAGGGGTAGGCGCAGTAGGAAGAGTCCTGGCGCAGTTGGACCCATTTCTGACACAAGAGACAAAAGACCCGGTTAGGCTCTACCTCGCCGATAAACTTGTCGTCGCGGAGAAAGGCGGCCCGCTGCTCGGCGTTGCGGCGACGAGAGTCGTGGTGGGATTGGGAGAGGGAGTCGTTGTAGGAGGCCGGGCTGTGCTGGCGGGGGGAGGGGCGGTGGGAGCTGGGTTTTGAGCTGTGAGAATGGTCAGCAGAAGAGAGAGAATAAACAAGAGAGAGAATTACGGCGAGGGAGGCTTCTGGCAGTCTGCGCGATGCTGGAGCCATTTTTGGACGGCCTGGAGATGATCGGAGGAGGGGACATCGATCCACTTGTCACAGAGATTGCAGAGCACGCGTTCGGCATCAAATTTGCGGACATCGGGATCTTTGCCAAAGAGATTGTTGCGCTCTTCGAGGCATAGACATTTTTGCTGTTGCTTGATCGACGGTGAGCGTGGCTCCGAGCATGGGAGGGGAGGACATACACTTTTTTGGCGAGGCAGGACTTGCGGTGGGCGTCCCAGGGGATGGAGCAGTAGGTCGAGTTGGGGCGGAGGCGGATCCACTTGTGGCAGGAGGCACAGAGGACGCGGTAGGCCTCGAACTGGGCGACGTAGGGATCGGAGCGGAGGTACTGGATGCGCTCCTCCTCGGTCCTCTTGGCCCGGCGGCGCTTTGCGGGGGGGTGGGCGAGGGCGTCTGCGGCCGACTCGGGGGTGTAGATGACCGCGGGCGGGTCGGCGGGGGGGGGCGGCGGCGGGGGGTGGCAGCGGAGGCGATGGGCATCCCAGTGGTCGGTGGTAAAGTCGTTGGCGTCGTTGCGGAAGGAGACCGAGTCGCCGCAGTGGTGGCAGAGGACGCGGTTGGACTCGTACTCGTGGGGGAGGGCGTCCTTGGGCTTTGGAGAGAGAGACATGGGTGGGGAGCGAGACGGGGCGAGGACTGGTAGAAAACATATATTTTGAAACTCCGCGTATTAAAGCGGGAGAAGCGTAGGGGACTAAAAATAAGGCTCCTTCGATTACCCCATTGGTGCAGCTATCCATTGCAGTCGGACGTAAGTCAGTGATAAGGTAAAAGTGGCGACATGTGTGACACTATCCTGGCCAGCCCTGCAAGCCACTCGCCCAGCGCCTCGTCCAGCTGGTGCACGTCGCCGCCCTGCGCAAGCCGCTCGTAGAACGCGTGCCGATTTGGTGCGGCTCGGATCGCCACCTGTCAGAACAACGGATGATGCACCGCTCTGGCGGACCACAGAGCACTCACGGCAACGAGGGTGCGGACAAGGGCAGGGTGGTGCTGCCTCAGCACGTCGTCGTAGGCCTGTTTGAAGCAGACATGGAGCTCGAGCTCGGGGTGCGCCCGCATCATCGACAGGGCGCGGCACACGTAGCGGAAGCCCCTGGGGTTTTTTGAGTACAGCGAGGGCCCAGTCTGGCCTGTTGCGTACCTGAGGAGGAGGACAACGCAGCTGATGGCGTGTGTGTCGGACGAGGCGAGGACAGCCTCGAGAGTGGGATCGTGGTGGGCGTTGAGACGCGCGCGAAGGCCCTGGGGTGCGCATCAGGGGCGAGAATCAGCGAGAGAAGCATGGAGCAGACCGCGATGTTGCTTCGGATGTCTGCCTGGATAAAGCTAAAGACGCCGTGGCCGAGCAGACCTGATAGGAGTCAGTCAGCGCCGCGGGGGCGCGACGACGCGGGGCTCACCAAACAGCTGGAGCATGCCGTCCGAGGCGTCGGCAAAGTCCTGCGCAGGCACGCCCGCGGGCAGGACCGCGACGTCTGCAAACGACTGGGCGGGCTGGTCAGCAGCGGTGGGCCAGGGCCGCGGCGGGGCGCACCTTGATGGATTGCATGTGTCGTGGCAACGAAAGACGAATGGGGAAAGCGCGAAAAGGCCGCAGCGGGGGAGAGCGAAAGGCTGCCCAATGCCAGCGAGTGAACCAGCGGTGAAGCGCGTGCGGCGAGACGGACACCAGCGCGAGCTCGAGCAGAAACGCAGCAGAGGCAAGTCTCGCCCGCCCTGTCTCAGACCAGCCACTGACCGCCCCCAGGCGAGGTAAGCATCCGCGCCCCTCTCTGGCCCCCGCGCCAACCCCCCCCCAGGTCTCCTGCGCAGAGTGTCGCCGGCTCAAGATAAAATGCGACAAAAAGATCCCCTGCCAGTCCTGTCTCCGCAGGGGGTGCGCCTCTCTCTGCCCCAACGGTCCGCGCCTTTTGCTCTGCTTGCCCCCGCTCTCAGACCTTTCCAGGCTCGCTCTCCACCGGCCAGGGCACCCGCTTCGTCCTCGCCGCCACGGAGCACCTCCACCAGCGCATCGCCACCCTCAACGCCCGCGTCCGCCAGCTCGAGGACGCCCTCGCCAGCCTCCACGCCAAGCACTCCCCGACCCCCACCCCCTGCTCTCCGACGACCTCCTCGCCGCCACCCGCGATGACGATCCCGGGCCCATGCTCCAAGACCCCGCAGCCCTCCCAGCACACACAGAGGTCATCGATGCCCTCGGCACCCTCTCAATCTCTGACCACGGCATCTCTCGCTTCTTTGGTCCTACCGGCGGTTCAGAGGTGCGTCCCCCCCCTCTTTATATCCCTTCTCGTCCCCCCGTCTCACCCGGTCCCATCGTCAGTCTCTCCTCCTTGTAAGCATCCATCTGCTGCGCATGTCACCCAGTATGCTCACTTTCTCCCATCCAGGCCCAGATCAATCCCGATGCTAATCCTGCCTCGGCCCCACCACCCTCGACTCTCACGCCCCCTCCCGGAGCTCGCCCTCTTTTCCCAATCCTTCCCTTCACTCCCATGGGCCAGCCAGCTGACGTCGAAGATCTCATCAGGTCCCATCTCCCTCCCTGGTCCCGCGCCGTCGCCCTGGCAGATACCTATTTCGAGCAGGTCTCATGGATCTTTCACGGCGTCACCCAGCTGCAGCTCATGGACGACATGTTACCCGTCATCTACGACAAACAGAAACCTATTCCCGGAGAAGACTACAGCAGTCCCCACGACCTCGCCCTCCTCTTTATGATCTTTGCAATGGGTGCCCTGGTCCAACTCGAGCCTTCCAACGCCGAGGGCGAGCACTTTCACCAACTCGCCCGAGCCGCTCTCGGCCTCCAGCCCGTCCTGGAGAAACCCTCCATTGTCACCATCCAAACCCTCCATCTCATGAGTATTTACAACGCCATGAGTGGAAGTGATCTCAGAAGCGAAACCAGCATGGAGATAACGTGGTCCCTGATCACGCTCGCTAGCCATCTATCCCAGACTGTACGTTTTCGTCATTTCTTTCTCCCCCCTCCCCATCACTCACGGGCCCCGCGTCTGATAGATCGGTCTCCGTACGTTTTCTTCAAATCTAATCTCGCCTATTTCCCTTTGACCTTGTGTTCGTGGGACTGCAGACAGGGACAGTGCCAAATGGGGCTTATCTCCGAAGATGGTTCAACGCCGACGCATCCTTTTTTGGGACCTTTTCGTCGCTGATGTCTGGCAGGTGATGGCTCCCCATCTGCTGCTCCTCACACCGTGCTCAATCTTTCTCCACAGAGTCTCAATACCGGTCGCCCGCCCTCCTTCTCCCTGCCTTATATCGACTGCGCCTTTCCTCTCCAATACAACGAAAAAGACGAGTCAGAAGCTGGCTGTACGTCTTCCAAACTCTGATTTATCAAACTCTCATATCCTTCCCCAGTTGAAATCTGGCAATTCCGTTTTGCTTCAGAATGTGTTGCAGAAGTTACCTCCCGTACCCTCACCGCCGAGGCTCCGAGTTACGCAACCATCATGGAACTAGACCGCAAAGTCCGCGATTTTCCCCTACCCGAGGGTTTATCCAACCCCCCCAAAAACGATCTTGGCGCTTCCTTCCAAAGATGTGTCCTCGACCATATCAAAGACACCGGTCTGTTTTTTTTTTTTTGGTTTTCTTTTTTTCCCCCGCTTTTATCCCGTCATTCCCCATATCTAATTTCGTCTGCTTTTCTTCTCATCTAGTCCTGATGTACATGCATCGCAGCTTCTTTGCACAAGCAATGATAGACCAGCCTCTTAATCCCCTCAAGAGTGCTTATGCTCCATCATTTACCGCAGCTTATCGTGCTGCTCTGACTATTCTCAAGTCCGTCGACCAGCAATTCAACCTCTTTCCCAATTCATGTTCCCGCTTTTGGACCATGTGGACTTTTGCCTTTACCGCCGCTGTAAGTTTCCGAAATACCGATGTCTCCGGCGTATATCCATATCACTTCTCTAGGTCATTTTTGGAACTGTTGTTACCCGTGGTCCGCGCTCTCCATTGGCTCAATCCGCGATGGCAGAACTCGAACAAGCTCTGGTTCTTTTCACAAAAGCTTCAAAATACAGTATCCGCGCGCTTAAATCTCTTCCCGTTTTGACTCGGTTGGCCGAAAAGGCGCGGCATGCTCTAGCGGATGCTAAAACATCTTCCGCCGGCGATGGCTGGAGTAACATTCCAGTCCACCCACCCGGCAATGTCGAACATGACGAACTCAGTATCTTTGCTGGCCATACGAGATTCGTTTCTGCCGCAAAGGGATGCGGCGATGGGGAGAACAAACCAAGGCCCGCCGTTGGAGAACCGTCATCGTCAAAGCAGTCTTCTCAACAAACTCGACTGCCCCAGCCGCCACAGCCACGTCAACCGCTCATTTATGGGTGGCAACACTCTGAGCCTACCCAATTTGAATATGCTTACGATCCAACGGTCCGACAGGCACCGCAACAAATTGAAAATTCGACTTCCGAAGAATCACAACCATATTCACAATGGTCCACTGATCCCGTTATGCTTCTTCCACCCACTGTCCCTCGGGTAGCTCAGTCCTATGAATTACCCGCCGATTATCAACGACAACAAGAACAGAGAACAGAAGATCGAATAGGTACGATTGAATTACGCCCGGCATATTATCCGGCGCCCCCTTCCACGCATGGCAGTCATCAATCATCGATAGCGCCACAACAACGTCATCACGTCGAACAGCGGACGAGTAATGCACCATCGACATTCACTCCCTCAGCTACTGATTCGTTTATCGTGACCCCATATCATACTTACCCGCCACCTTTGACCCACCAGCCCCATATTACACACCTTCATCATCACCATCATCATCACCATCAATCTCATCCGCAACAGCAGCCTGCGTATGGTCATATGTCTGATGTCGCAGAACTTGCAGACCTTGGCCTTGCTTCGCGAGATTCTAGACTGGATGAACGTTGGAGTTCCTTTATGGCCGATTCGGGTTTATTAGAGGGATTTAACTATGGACCGCATTAAGACGCGGATGAATGTTGGAGCACTCTAAGATTCCACTATGGACCAATTAAGGATGCTGCGGATTGACCGTTGCTGATGTGCCGTTTGTTTTCTCTCCCCTTCGTTCCGTTAATGAGAAAGTTAATTGTAGTCTATGGAATTTCTCTCTGTTATGAAGACATGTAACGTAGGTTTGTGAAAGGTTTAAATTAAAATTATCAATTATGCGTCTGGCGCGTTCATGGTTCGCTATCCCTTCTCGGTTTAAAGTATGGCCTATATTATCTACGTTGGCGTCAATGTAACCATGCACTTACAGCAAGTAACATATCAATCGGAGGCAGTCTGGTGAAACGCTTAGTTCGCCAACAAAGGTAGTTTACTAACACTCAAGGCCCTGTCTCATGTTCTGTCTTTTTCTCTGGCAGATCCCGGTGACCAACCTCAGCTAGCAAAAGTACCTGGACATCTTCCTTCTCCCGTCGAAAGGCACACCATGTATTCAAGTTCAATTTATCACTTGTGTCTCTGCGTTATTTGCTTAGTCCCGCTTCTCGAAAGGATCCCCTCTTGTCCATCGATTGCATTCTCAACTCGGGAAGTACGAGGAACAGAATGTAATATATCGCAAGGTCCACAATTCCGGCGTTACGAAAGATGACATTGGCGGTGACATCAGAAATGTAATAAGAGTAAGATAGGGGGTTGAAACGAGGACAAGCGAAGAGGCAAATGACAACGGAGTTGTACATTTCGCGATGTTTGGGAGCGTCTTCTCTGGCCGCATGTTCCCGCGTGGGTATCATTCCTAGAAACACCTCAATCGGGTCGAACTTTCCGACATTGTGGCGTCCCAACAGGGAAGAAGGGAGGCCTGGTTTTAATAACGGAGCATGTTTTACCGGATTTCCATAAAGCCGAAAGTGCCTCAGATGGTCAACTCGTTCAAAAAAAAACGATTGATATATTTGTGATTCATTTTAGTTAATTGTCAGACCTAGTTTGAAGAAAAGAACAGAAGAAACGAACACGTGTCGTCAGGGGAACAGCTTTTTTTACGTGGAACTAGAAAACGGAAATGGTCTCTATCATTTCCTTCCTTGATCTAACGTCAGAAGTATTGGGACGCAGAAGCTGGAGCTTTCTGGTTTGATTATTGTTTTTACTTAAATTTGTGCAATTAATCAACAGTTTATATTCTCCAGAGTCCGGTACGACAAAAGGCCGTCTTCCAGTTTCAGAAGTAAACTTTTAGAACTGCTCCGTCGCCGCAGCACTATGAGGCAGTGGAGGAACCGAATATCACTATTACATGATTGTAAAGTTCTCTGGAATTCTAGTATCCTTTTGTCCCGTTTGAATTACCCAAACTGGTATTGTCTAGTCCACATTGAACTTTGTACTCCTTCGAAGCCCGGAGCTTAGATGAATCTCAGGGTTCTGATCATGACTCTGTACACGTACAAAGTCTACCATTCTATCATGTTCACATGCTATCGTCTTTGGCGGGTCAGGCTATGTCCTTACCGGTTTCTGTTTTACTGCTTTTGCTTATGACTCAAATGCATTCCACATGTTTCTTCATTCTTTTCCGATTGCTTGTCTTCCCTTAGATCACGCCACATCATACATGACCCCCTATCCACAACAACTTCCGCAGCTAACTTACCGGATCTTCTAAGATTATATCACACGACAGCATGTTCTTAAATTTTTGCCATCATAGGCAATTCAGTGAACATAGGACAAGCACTTTGTACGTACACAGGCGTTTGTAGCCTTTGGGACTATCGGAATGGTACGCTTTGACTGCTCGATGTGAGGCAAGATCCTCCCCATTGGGCATTAGGTATAAGCCTCACCAATTTTCTACGAGATCTGCTATGATCTTTTCTTATCGTTTAGCGAGTAACCCCATTTGAGGCCATAACGTAACCATTGTGTTTGTCAAGAAATATGAGAATCAGGGTCAGTTATTTGGTGATAAGGCCTATCAAAGTAAACGAACATAACAGCTTCTCGTTAACATAATTCAAACGCGGGGACCTGAAACAGGTTAGAAAAAAAAAAAATTAAGCTTCGTGTTATGCAGAAGGCTGCTGTTTTTGTTCTTTCCATGCTCCAAGCGAACAAGACCACCCGCAGTGATTGGTGGATTTCATCAAATAATGGATACCCGAGTTGGATTCACGCAATTTCACGGGCTTCGTCGAACGGCACCACGTGTTCAGGGGTGACATATTTAGATTCTCATCACTCATGCCAGAATCTCGGAAATAGACAACTCTGACTGGTTTTAGGGCCGATCAGCTGGAGTGGCGGGAAGTTGTATGGAGCGTAATGTCATTCCCTCCAGCAACACATGCTAACAACGCTTCCCTAGTATTACTCAAAGGCAGTGGAGAAAAAGCAGGAGCAGACTATGTTCCATTAAATTTCCCAGCGAGCGGAATTCTAACCTACCCGCTGAAGCTAAGCAATCATGTTCACAAAGCTATGATGCGATGCCACAGAAGCTCCAGGCGGTAGCATCTCGGTTGCCCAGTTCTTTAGCCCTTCTTTCCCACTGCTTTCCTGTTACCGATGCAACTGTCTCAATCCAAAGGTTTGTCAACAAGAAAAACAGTCAGCGCTGAAGGATGATTCATTGATACTCATGATCCCATCGAATCTCGTCGTACTGGGCGAAATGTCCGCACTACTTAATGATCGTGATGATCAATCAGATTGATGAACATTGACGATTCGATGGTGTTTCTAGCAAGTGCTACTACTGCCGTCATTAGTCCATACTTCACGGCCTCTCAGTACTTTCAGGTGGCTTGGTATTCCATTGTCTTGGGTCCTGGGCTACCCTAATCGGTATAGTCACTGTTACATATTTGCAACAGAATGTCTTATGATATTCCGTCATTGACTAGTTTATGTGTTTTAAATTCCATGCTGACACAATGAATATATCGTCAAATCGTTCTAATTCCATTGCGTCTTCTCCCAAACAAGCTCATATGTTCTGATCCCAGTAAAAGCTCCGGATCCCCGTTCCCTCTTTCGTCTTGCCTCTGTGAGTCATCGACCGGATGCAAGCGAAGACTATGCGGTTTTGGCCTGATAATTGAACAAATTCGGGAACGGGCCTTTCGCAATGATATGACACAGGAAACATCAATAAATGGGCGCTGAAACCTGGAATCGGGTTTCTCCTTCTCCAGTGGCTGGATTTAATTTGGATAGTTTCCACCGTCAACATCGGAAATAGCTCATAAAATGTTGACCACAATACACCGAGAATCTGTGATAAACTACTATTTGTCAAATCGAATTTGGAATCCGGATTCCATTTTCGTTCACTTCTCCCGTAGACGCTCGTCCCCTCGTGTTTCAAGTTGCTCTTTTGAATCCCTTTTGATGTTTATTCTATATCTCGATTCTGGAACTATCAGAACCCGACGTACGTGGACAAACTACACCGTCAAAATGACGACCCCAAATTGTTATCTGGCGGAGGGAATGTGAACGGTTTACATTGTACGAATGCATTCTGCCAATATTTCCAACTGGGAGACCTCGAGGGCTCTATCGTCAGTCAGTGACATGATTATATTATAACTTATGGGGAAAGATCATTCCAAGTGAAGCGACATACAAACTGACGGTGACAGTGGGTTTTTAGTGGATATGGAGCTTCTATACTCTGGGCCCGTAACTCAATGTATCTAAACTAGAAGGGACAATGTTATCAAACAAGTCCACTCATGTCGACCATTTATCATAGTCGATTGTTTATGTCGGTTTTCCGAGGAGAAGCACCGTGATTTACACGCGTATATCGGGTTCCGTGGGAGTCGTACAGTTGGCCAGAAACGACCCGCGCCCGTTGTCAAAGTGTGCTCGTGTTCTAGTTTGGTCAAGCAGATTATTGTCCGTCAATCTGGTGTACTGCATATTTCTCTTCGTGAGCGGGAGGGTGAACTCTGTCAACACTCAAGACTTTGCAGCATGACAGCACTGCTAGCCCTAGTTTTCTTAAAACCATGGTATCGTCAAGCACGTATTGACACAAACAGGGCGAAATGGGGTTTCCTCGATAGTAATGGCATTGAGAGTCCTTGACCACTACTTGGTGTATTGAACCCCGATTCGTTGCTGTTTTCTCGCGTTCCAGCATCAATTAGTGCTATTTATGGGATGTGGTCGTTGACTTTCCCGTAATTACCAATCAAGACTGGATGATATACACTGGAAGTTCATAATGTTTCGCTCCTGATACTCTCATGACTATCTGCAATGATGGAGGATTTTTTAAAGGCTACAAGCCATGGACGCGTAGGTGTACACAACCTGTGACTCTACTTTACCCAAAATGCACGATGCGAACCCCTTCAAAACAAACCACTTAGAAAGCCAACTCTATGAATATCATCTCCCATCGCTTGAATAGAACAATACCTTGCGGAACGGAATAAAAGTCTGAGACCCCTCTGAGGATAAACAAAAAGTGCTTGAAAGGGGTCTTCGTGTGTTTGTCGAAGGATCAAAGAAAGTTACTGCTCGCTACTGGGTTGTTCAACAACGAACGACCATTTGAAGAGACTGTGCATAGCCTGGGAGTGCTAATGAGGAACATCGTGTCGATGATACAGATGAGCCCGTTTCGGATGCTTTTTGTCCTGTGTAGACTGGCTTGATGAAGGGCTTGTGAACGGTATAAGCCGTAGAGTTGACAGGGGTGGTCAAAACTTTCATGCTCAGGAGTACCAGTTTTCTCCTGAGAATTTTTCAGAGGTACTATCCGATATTTTCCGATACAGTTCGCAAGGATATTATTTCATATCAAAGCCTTCAAAATGTTGTTATTGCTCTAGATCTGTGGCTACGTTGTTGCCCAGAAACGATAAAAAGCACGCGGACCGGGAGTAGAAACCCAAATTTGTAACGCAGTGGTCAATCCAATGACCTCATCTCTCCAACAATCATTACGGCCGTAGCAACGAACTGAACTGCAAACCAAGTACAGGTGTAAGGGGCAACCTAAAACAAGGTCGCCCCGTGCGAGACACAACGAAAGCGTGAATTGCATCGTTCTTTTTTGCACGTCGGTTGACTACTCCAGATCTTCTGTCAGTGGATTGTGGTTGATGTAAAAGTATATATATCTCCCTCTCCTTCAAACTGACCGGTTTTTAAGAGGGACATTGAAACCGGTTAAACCGAGGGTCGGGGACTCCGTAATCTCTCTAACTACTTCACATTCAGACAATCTTGGAGTACCGAGTGCAGATAGATAGTGATATACCAGTCTTGAATAATGCGATCGTCCAGAACTATATCAATGTGAACAATTCACACCAAATGTTTCGGTGTCCATCATTGATAGTTCACCGTCCCTTGATGATGATCCTGCAAATGACAGTTACCCTTTTCCATAAGACATATAGGGTTGAAGTCTTGGTGAAGTTAGGGATTCATTCGAGTTACCTGATGGCTATCGATAGCATAGGTTGTATACAGATCAATGATGGTTTACAAGTGCCGCGCTTAGACTCGACGAAAGGGGGTTATTCTCCTTCATCACACTCTCGACCACCTATGGAAATCCAGTCGAATCTTTTGAATTCTTCCACAGGTGTGAAGCAGATTGTATAGGATCAACGTTGACCAACAGCTGAGTGCAAAAACGGTCAAACTTTCCTTTGTAACATCGACCCTTATTTGATGAACTGCATCAGAAGTCCTTCCTAATGAGAAAATTTCCGATTAGTCGGCGTTACTGGACGAAGATAGGGCCAGAAGGGATCACTTTTAGTTCTCGTCCGGCGAATTCACTCTTCGTGGAGTAGTAGGTACACAGGGTTTACCTGGGGTCCACTCTTTCAGGGCTGGCCGACAAGTGTTAGTGCTTGAGAACACGCGTGTACGTAGAGGTGATCTATTATCTTGGCGTTTCTGAGTGCCCCAGTTATATCTCAGCTATGTGTCCTGGTTCGGGCGAGTAATAGAAAAACGATAATTGAGTAACCACGTATATATCAGTATCAAAATGTGTGCAGATCATATCATCGGTCTTTTCGGTTAGAACAAAATCAGCGACCGTGCTCCACGTCATATCAGCAAGAAGCCTACATGTTATCATCCTATGAATGATTCGATTTTTATAACCTGCTGTCATACTGTGCACATACCATTGTATCAATCAGGCGGAGCTATCAAGGAAGAGGAGGGTTGTCTCACATTTATTGTTAGCAGTCTATCATTGGTCCTGGGTACACGCCCCCGGTTATTGCATCAATGACGAAAAGCATGTGCCGAGCATCCAGAGTCGCGCATCCCATGAGATAGTATAATAAAAACATTTATGGTGTTACTCCCGTACATTATATATTAATAGCACCGCCGGCTCTACTAAGTATAAGTCGAAACACCGTACGTACCTGGCCTGACTACAAATCGGACACCCGGTGAACAATTATAAATAAAACTGGTCTTTAAAGGTCTTTTTTAAACCAAACCTCTTCCTCCGGCATCAATGTGTTCCTGCGGCAAAGCGAAGTAGAAATCTTTTTTTACCCTTAGTCCTCACGTCCTTCCCCATCCGTCAGTCTGGCGCATCAGATTTTGTGTGTACATATACACTCATATCTTGGAGTCTAATTAAAAATATCTTCCTCGTCAATTAATTTCAAATTTGAACAGGTTGCCGGCGGGATCGAGGACTAAAAAAAGTTATTTTCGTCTAAAGTGGTCATCGACTTTGCCTTAGGTTGCTGTAAGCGGGGTAGAAATACGTCATCAACCTTTATAAGAACACGATCGCATACTAAAACGGTTATGTGGGTACATAAGTAGAGAAAGGGACTGGGGATACACAGCGGATCAGCGAGTCGGAGAAGAACAAAAAAAAGAAGGAAACTCGAGAGGCGTACATTCAGAAAGCAAAACGAGGCATAAGAGACGATAAATAATAACGGCCGACGGAAAACGTCTAGGTCCTTTTTTCTCTATGGGGCGCGGTGACGCAGGTGTTCGGCCTATCATCTTGTTGAGTGGCGCATCAACCTCCTCCCTCGGGTTTCAAGTCTTTTCCACTAAGTGAACCTGGACTAGTGGTCAGGCCAGGATCATCAACGTCGGAGCCAACGCGTCGTTTATTCCCTGGCAACCCGCCCATCCCAACATTCAATGGGGATGTAGCCTGGCTACCGCCACCACCTCCTCCCCCACCACCTGACCCAAACATGTCAGACATGTCGGTTCGATCTCCACCGCTCCTTTCCCATGACATTGAGGGGTCGCCTCTACCTGAAGAAGATGGGTTGGCATTTCCTGAGAGGAAATCGAGCCAATTAGAACCACCTTCGGTTGGTCCCGATGACGGATTTGCCGATGGGTTGGGAACTAAAGAGACACCATCGGTCAGCAAAAGAAGCTTTACGTGAGTGCAAAAAGATCAATCAAAACTTGCCGGAAGGGGTGGATTGTTAGGCGGGGGACCAGAGCTTGCGTTGGAACCATGGACAGGCCAGTCTAGGCCGAAGTTTTGGCCTTGTGACTGACGACTGTGTTCATCTGCATCTAAAAAAGCCGTGAATAGTTCGCTGTTACCACCACCGCCACTGCTTCCGCCACCAGGGTGATGGGAGCTACCGGACTGAGGTGGACGCATCATGCCTTGATACATACTGGTGTCATATGAAGAATTTGCGCTGCTTGACCGCGCAGCCGAGAAGGATGGCGCAGGACCTGGGCCTGCAGTTCTTGGTGCGGCACCGCGTGAAGACGAAGAACCAAAATCTGTCCCAATAGGAATAAAAACCGGTGGAGGAGTAGTGTGATTGGATACGGGATAGAGAGGCGTGTACTGAGAGTTACCCGAGTGGTGCTGGTAAGGTCCGCCTGTCCTAGAGAAAGAGCCGCTTGATCCTGTTCCGTGATAGTAACCCGAGCCAGAGGGCAGATGGTCATCGGACGGAGACCGGCTGTGTAGGCTGGGGTGGTCTGTGCGTGGGCGCTTCGGATGGTGAGAGGGGTGGTTGCGCATGCCATGTCTATCGTTGGATATCGGGAGAGAAGAACCGGAGGTCATACCGTGCATAGGCAAAGGAGGCTGTGGAATAGAAAGTCCACGATTGGGCAAAAATTCCATCTGAAGACGTGAGTCGCGCTCGAAGCTGTGACAAGAAGCGAGACGTACATCACTGGCCATGGAGAGCTCGGGGCCGCGCTTCATCTTGGAGTCGCGGGGGCGCTTTCCGGGGCCGTCATCGTCATCGTCCTGGTCGTCGTCATCACCATCGGCGATGTCGTCCATCTTTGTGCTGGCGTTGCCAGCAAAGTCCTGGGGGCCGCGCGTATCTTTTTCGCCATCGTGCTGTGGGCGAGAGATGAGTGTCTCAGAGAGATCGGGGAGGCGAGAAGACACGTACGCGGATATGGCGCTGGACAATGTCGTGTATGTCGGACGAACAGTACTGGTACAACTTGAGATGGTGTCCAGGGCGTTCCTCTGGGCGATAAAAATAGAACCAGGGTCAGCGGGGAGGGCGAGAGGAGAGAGCGGGCGTACCAAAGATGATGACCGCGACGTCGACCGAGCAGAGGACACCGAGTTCATAGGCCTTTTTGAAGAGGCCATTCTTGCGCTGGAGGATGGCGGGCCAAGAATAAATATGCTGTGGGCAAAAATAGCGAATAAATTGGAAGGGCGTGCCTTTAAAAAGGTGACGGAGCGATTTCGCTCGTGCTGGGGGCAAAGTGAGCAGAAAGGCGGCGGAAATGGGGGCAAAATACGCACAGTAATTGGCTGGATTTCAATCTTGCGACGGCCCATGCTGGGGGGAAGGGAGGAGGAGGGGCAAGTGCGAGCTGACTTGAAATCCGTTTGTTTTCCTCGGCACCCATGCCGACAGCCCACTCAATGTCCTTTTTCAGACTCCGCTCCCGGGCCCCATCACCAGCTCGCCCGGTTCGCCCTCGGCGTTGTCCGCAGCACGCCGGCCACGTCAGATCCTCCCACTCCATTCTTCCCACGCTCAGCGCCCCAGCCCCGGTCCTCCTGTCTTTCCGGATCCGGCCCCATGCTCCCACCCCCTAAAAATACGCCCGGCTCGCACGTCAAATAAACTTGGTGATTATCACTCGGCTCCAGCTCATATCTATCATATGTCGGCCGTCTCTCATCGCCCACTGCCCGTCGAGCCCCAGCCGCTGCCCGTCTCCAACCCACCCCTTTTCTCCATTCTTCTAGCGCCTGCTCTCGCCCGCACATTTCGCAGGAGAAGTTCCATTCAGTCCCACCATGCTGCTGTCGCCCCCGTCTTAAGCGGCCCTAGCCGGATTTATCGGCGGAACACCTTGATCGACCGCCTGCGCGACAGACAACTCTCTCGCTTCAACATATCCAGATCCCTGCCCAAATCTCCCCGTCTGTGCCCTGCCGTCGCTGACAATAACGGCGTCTTCGTCGGCTTCCTCTCGTGTTTTCCCCACCCACTCGGGTGAGGCCATGCTGCGGCCAGCTGCCACATAAGCCACCTCAATATGATGGTGTCAACAGCCCGGCGAAATCTTATACCCTCGGACTTTGTCTTCTTACACCCTACACTCACACGAGACGTGTCGTACGACGGCCACGCGCTGGCCTCACGCGCGACAACAAACGAATTCTAGTCGGCGCCCATCGGCGTATCCTGTCACGGATTCCATCAAAAGAATAAACAGAAGGAATATTTCCCCCTTGGCGATGGTGCGGCCTCTGATTACCGATTCGTCTGCCGTCCACAAACCAGAGGTAAAAAGGTTATATAAATGAATCAATTGTAAATGTTACCAACAACGACGCCAGAGCTGAATTAGTCTAGTCGCGCCTCCTCATATTTTCTTGTCCGCTGTAAATGGCCGAGCAGCTGGGGCGCATGACCAGGATGACCCATTGGTCCTAGTGCTTCAACTTTTGTGGGCGATGGGCGGCCGCTCAACTTTGACGTCTCCATCAATTATCGCGTCGGTATCACACATGATGAGCAAGCGTCGCAGTCCCAAAACAATTGCTTCCGAGTAGAGGCAACCGTTGCCCTTCCCATTTCTGCCTGGGACTCAACTGTATTAAAATGCGCTGTGATGGTTCATCAAACTTCCAATTTTCAAACCCAGCGAGGGCACTCCTGTGCACCACCCAACGAACCTGAAGTCTATACCGTGGGATGATGAATAGATTGCGCCCCCAAGAAACGCTATCTGATTTTGGCCTGCATCACGTTCTGCCTCATGTTCAGGGCAACGGAAGCATGCCACGGTTAAACCAGCCCGATTCAGAACAAGGAAAGTGAACCAAATATCACAGTGCGTACCCCTGTCGCCGCTGAAAAGAGTATTATTCCTTGATACTAACCGTCGCGAATCCATACCAACTGGGTTCGTCAGGTCATTATTTCCTGGTACATTCCAAGCAAACGGCAAAATAACCTCGTTTTTGTTTGGTGTTTTCTTTAAAGGAAACTGCCCGATAGCCCTGCCACCGCCAAGCCCGTGATTGATCCATTTATCTCGTCAAATCTAACCCGGACTATCGGCCATCCGTCATGGTTGGATTCTGGTTGGATTCGTTTCTGAAGAACCCTTCTCCCGGTGTTGATGTTTCACTCTACTTGGAAACCCATCAACATCGTCAACCGAAAAGTGTTCTTCTTCCTACTAGCGCGTTGTTACATTACCACCGCCCTCATGAGCGATGTGGAGTTGTCTTGACTGTTACTAGTACTACTCTCTGTCGCCGAGCCTATTGTTCTCTGATCGTACTTGCCTTCCAACAGCATCTTAACTCGGGTCTGTTACTGCGTGTAACATGCCTCTGAGCTTATTAGAAACATGCTGTCCTTCGTGATTGATATTCCTTTAGCTCGGGATCGATTTTCTCTCCGTGCGTCACGTTGGGGTAGGATGACTCGGATGTTTTTCTAGATTTAACACTACTCAGAGCAGATCTCATCTTTATGGTCAAGCTGGTAACGACATTATTTCGGGGTGCTCGTTATCTATCTATCACTGCTCACGGGCGTCTCCGCTTTCGTTCGCTTACGATATTCAAACCATGATTGACATTTCGTACATCAGGACTAATCCGCTTTTGTTTGACCTAAAACGGAATAATTCCTTTTTTTTAGACAGCATTTTTTCTTCCTCCCTGGTTCAGCCTTCTAGCCCTTCATTTTCACATGATATTTTGGAATTTCATTTAGCACTCTAAATTCAAGTTCGCAGGCGCACAACCTTGTCTGAGGGAAAAGGAATCTGATGCCACGTAGTATCAACCGAAGAGATGCCCATATTCTCCTCCCCAATTTTCCATCACTGATCGGTCTTATGTTCTTCAGGCTCCGCTGGAAACTAGAGACATTTCAGGCCTGTACCCCTTCTTCCAAGAACCCAGTAACCCAAATATGTACCTTCATTTTATCGTGCGTCATCACTTCACGCATTGGGATACTAAAGAAGTTGTTGACGGAGGTTCCATCGAACATAACTACATGTGGAACACAAGTCATGGTGACATCGTGCCCACGTCACTTTCTGTTGTTGGTGGATCGGCTACAGTCAGTGGAAAACAATCCAACGCTCGTGATAACACGCAAATTCTTCGACTGATTGACCTGTCAAGTCCGAACTCATCGTGGGGTGTCAAGGGCCCCCTTTCATCATCCATGTTGATGGTTCACTAAATAATAGGAATGATAGACTTCGTGACGACGGTATTATTGAATCTACTTCAGAAATAACCCTTTGAAACGCCATTTTCATATGTGCTATATTTTCTTAATGATCAACGAGTGTGCTCGACACAGTAGACCACTAATCAGTACATGTGCTGCGGAACACTGACATCGCTGCTTCCATCACAGGGCGTAATCAACCCACCCACCTGACTGAGCTACTCCTATATATTACGATCGATTCTCCGAACCAAGCCGATAGATTAGACCGCCGGTAGAACTAGCTAGCGCGCGCATGACATTAGCTTCCTGTGAGAGAAGTTGAAGAAGCCACATTTTGATATATTATTGTGCTGTTTTCTCATTATTCCGCTGTTAAGCGACCAAACAGAGGAAAATTAGAGTAACCGTTTGGGAAAAAATGAATTCCTGGAATAACCCCGTTCTTCTGAAAGTGACAGCGTGACATTTAGGACTTGTCGCAAATAACCTTTGTTGAACATTCAAGTACATTCTCCTCCGACTATACACGATATTCACCGATTGTAGAGAGCAAGTTTGAGAGTACCGCGGGAGAATATCGTCTACCTGGGCCTGTGCCCGACTATTGCCCTGACCGTCGTCTCCTCCGCTCCACGTGATGACGTCGATGCATTGGACTGTACCCAGGTCCTGCAGATGCTAACCCGGAATCGCTGTGCTTAGGCTCTCTTTATTGTCTCTGCTACCACCATGTTAGCCTTCGTGCTATGCTCATTTCTGGCACTTTCGATGTTTCCCAGCGTTTCTGCAGACTTTGACGAAAACTCTCACAGTGCAGGCCGAATCGTCGTTGGAGCAATCATTGGTACGTTACTAGCATCTCAATTGATCCATCCAAAGTCAAAACATGTATTATATATAGGAATTGGCTCCTTCGTCATCTTTCTCATTTGCTTGTCTTATATGCTACGCCATCGCAGGCGTACGGAGGTAATTCCGTTGCGACAGAGCTTCTACCAGCCCGCCCGACTGGCTGCCCAAAACCAACATACAAGACAGTCTCATTACAGGCCTTCTCCTGCAAGAGGGCGTGAATATGGCTATAGATCGTACGCACCAAACTCTCCCGATTATAGCAATATCAACCTACCCACTTACGACGTGAGTGCCATATCTTCTATGAGATTCATTGAATAGTTTTCTCAATTGTACCAATGACCAGCCCATCGATGTTCCACCGCCGGCATATGCAAAGGAGTAATGTATTTTAAATTATAACACTTGCAGTCGAGCTGACAGAGGGCTAGGAATTTCTCGAAAATCAAAGAGCTGAAGGACTGACGTCTGTTTCATTTTTCCCATCCTTGCCCTACCGGAAAATGCCCCGGAAGATGCAAACCACGCATTCCATTATATGTATACCTGGTCTGTAGTTAATCGTCTCCAGCTTGAACCCAATACTCTACATTACTACCGCATACGCAAACTCTTGTAATCTAGACAACGTGTGATTCATGATTGGATGTTTGAGAGAGCAATGTCGGTAACTGCGTATTTTGTTGCTCCGCTTTTGAGGCATACGTTGCCGAGGTTCAACACTTAGCCACTAGCACAATGGATCGAAAACACATCCGGGCAGCCGACGCAGTCAAATGAGCGCGGTGTACTTACACATGTTTGCCTGATCCAATTTTGGAAAAATATAAGGATGAGGCTTGCGGTGCATATCCTGAGTTTAGTGCCTACAAATCCGCTAGTAGTGATATGGTTAGTGGGGAACGCCGTTGACTGTTGAGCCCTGTCCTCCGAAACCTTTTGCTGATAGCTCCGATGGGTGCAACCTTGCTGACCAGCTGGACTGGGAAACATATTAATATATATCCGACGTCAAATAACCTCTCGATACCCCTGCAGGGAGGATCCCGGTTGAGGTTTTATGTCCAGACTTTGAATTGAATTTTTCTTGCTCGGTTCAGCCTAGATTTCGACCCAACAGACTCGTCCAGGGTACTCAGGTGTTTGAAGGGCCGGAGACATCAGATCAGATACAAACCCTCTGAAATGGAAAACCAGCCAACAAGTCACAATTTGTCACTCTCAGGCTGTCATTGTCAAGCGGCAAGTGCCATTTTCATGCTGAGATTTAAATTCACTTGATACGTCCAGACTCCGCGGTAATGCACTGTTGCTCGGATATACATTGGCAGAGCATCATGCTGACACCTAGTTTTAACGCGGCATAATCGGACATGTGAAAACATCGAAAGCTGACAAACCCGGTTGAACGTTCGTTCATTCAGATGGGGAAATTTGGGCAAGAGGATACTGTAAGTAAACAAGGTGAACCTCGTTTCCCTACTATACAGAAAGATGGTGACTAAACGCCTCATGTTCTAATGCTTCTGACGGAATTTGAATAGAGGAATGGTTCGCCCGCGAGTCGTGCAAACTGCCTTTATTCCCAATAGTCAATTCGGCTCCGACAGTGTTCTACGACTCAGGTGTCAGAGTAACTTGAAGACGATCTGACATGTCGTCCCACTTCTGTGGTGAGTATTTGATGTTCGTCACCACCCAGTGCGACATGTATGGAAGATAATGGTGATAGGTATCTTATCTTACCGTTGGCTTGGAATTATTCTTTCCTCTCGGCATCCCCCGGGAAAGCCGACGAGGGTAAAAGAAGGTGCAAATCTCATGGCCCTGTGAATCGACGATTTTTATCACTACAACGAATTCTCGAGGGGATTTTGTATCAGACCGAGTACTCCAACCCTCCTGGTCAATCGACTTCTCATGCTCGTGTTTCGAATTGGTTCAATCCTTCTCACATACCACCTAATACCGACATCTGGAAGAGCCAGATTAAAAAAGTTGGAAAACCAGAGCGGTAGCGTGTTAAAGGGCTCGAGATAGGCGTGGCGCTGAAATTACGGAAACGAACATTTATTTCATAAGGCATCGTTGGTTGAGTGATAATAGGCAGCAATTAGAAGTTCTTTGAGCTATTAAACATACAGATATCACACGTTCCCTCCAACCAGTGTCATATTTCGTGCTAACCCTACCCTTGGCTGGCTGACCATTTAAACGGCAACTCTACCTCACGCATGTGCCTCCAATTTATGATCAGGTGTTTACTCCTTGGAATCAGAGGGTATTGCTTAGAAAACGAGAACGCTTTTCGAGGACAGTGGGTATAGTTTTTTCTCTGGTATGCCAGCTTCAAGGTAGCACTTACGGTGAAAGTCTGTTGGCCTGAATAATCCTGAATAATACTCCTTCTACGCACAACATTGCTACATTTCAACAGGGAGGTCCTTTGATGTCCTCATAGCTGACTACCCTGTTGGAAACCTTATCCTCTCAAACAATAGTGATCACCAAATGTATGCCCTGTTCAAAGTTCGGGCAGCCTGACACCGTTCCTGTTTCGAGCTTGACGCTCGGGCATCTCGGCCCAAGATTTTACGATTGGTCGTCAAGTAACTACCCCGCTTTGAAAGACATTTATATCAAGTTAAGTAGCGCTCGAGTCCGTGGGTACTATCTAGGGCTTCCTGAGACAATGACGACTAGGCATCTTCCACCTGCCTGGCTCAACTTCCCTTTTTGAATCACTCCGTAACATCCACCTTGAACTATCAGCATCTTATTGGTCGTCTCAATTTTAGCTAAATGTCACGGCATTAACTCAGTAGCATTGAGAATACTGGGCGAGAACCATTCATTAGCCGACTCTACGCGAAATAAGGGAATGAAATAGACGTACGTAATCGTTCTGAGCATGGCACGTGTAGGGAGATGCACAAACAGTAGGTCCAGTGTAACCTATACCACCACACTGACCCCACTGAGGTACACTACCGCTGGGAGCGGAGGACGTAGGTGGGGGCTGCTAGTCGTCTGTGGAGGCTTGCTGGTCGTAGGTGAGGAAGTCGAGGTGGTGCTGGACGGAGGTTGTCCGCCACCACTGCCGCACGAAAAGACGGAAGGCCCAGGGACCGCGTAATTTGTGACTTCTGGGTAGTAAATATTGATAGTGATGCCGGGGTCAGACCCTTTGTACAACTATCAGGCATTCATTCTTCACCTTAACCATGGAAAGTAACACCCACCTTTGTACATTCCAGGAATGCTCACAGTGGCCGGAGAAACAGAGCCGGAACCGCCAGTGACGTTGATTTGGGCGCATTCCATCTGTTTTTATGACATACATGAGTCCCTATATCTGCGAACGATACGAAACAAACAAACATAGAATTGAGCACCGGGGTAAGTACTGGCACCATGAAGAGCAATGAGCTCAACACGGAGAAGGTACTGTCCTGATGCAATGCAACTGGGAACGGTGAAGGATACTTTCCCTTTATTAGTGACCAATCTGTCTACCCCCCATACACCGTTACTAAGGCCGTCCTGGTAAATCTTGAACCACTTAAGCCCAGTAACGTCGCTTTGAAGAGCGTTGGGTATCTTAGCCCTGAGCAATTTAAATTTATGAGCGTTTGCCTTTGATACAAAACATAGATTCGGCTAATCTTACATGTAGGCCAAGACGGGACCATGATGAGACGGGTCAATTGGATCAGCAGGATCAGAGGAATCAGCACCGCTAAGTGAGTGATGCCATTCAGCTGTAACCTGAGCACCGGCGGGAACGTTGATAACTGTCTGGGACACGGGTTGGTGGTAAGGGTTAATACCACCGTTGCAAATCATATCATTGGAGGTGACATCCATGATCGGCTGGAGGGCGAAGTTTAAATCGATTAGAATTCCTACAGCGATGTTCAGACTTACGCCATCGTAGTCCGGCACCCGAATGCCGACCATATGTCCTTGGTCGACTCCGTTTACGTACAGCTCCTGGAAGATACTGTGAGCTGATGCCACAGTAAAGCATGATACTAGAGAGGAAACAAGTAAAGAAGGTTTCATCTTGGAGGGACAACGATGCTCTAACTTGCAATGCGATTAAGCGGTATATATCACGTTCGATCACCCTTCCAGACATCGCAGCATCAGCCGACCGTCGGCCACCGCGGGAATTTCGGTGCCCCACAGTGAAGAACACTTGGCAGTTGGTCATGAAGCTGATATCTACCGGGAGGAAGGGACGGGGCGAAGGAGACAAGACGCATGAACATCGGAAAATGATTCCTGAGTATACATCACGCGATCATCAGTCCATGCTTGGGGAAACAGAGTTAAAAGGCTCAACGGTACCGTAGTCTCTCCGAAGATATCTCCTAGCTCATCAGAAGGACGACTCACCAAATAAAGAAGACCCGGATCATGCTTCATATCTACATAGCTTGAGGTATCCTGAGTGTCTCACGCTTCAACAATTCATGCCGAATTATCTTGAAACCGTTGAGCCGTATAGGACTGATAGTATGGTGCCAGGTTATCAGGATCTAGTACACCGAAGCTTCACATATATTTAATCAGTCTGGTCCAGAGGACATCATATCACTCAATATTTCAGGAACCTCGCAGTGCTTCTCTTCTGTAATCAATCAAAACTCTTCCCCATATTTCGTTCCCCTTGCCCAATTTCTCCGTATGACGTTTTCAGGAGGAATAGCTAAACAGTAACCAAGAGATGGATACAGACTTCCGATACGTTACTTTATGCAACGGCTACCGCTCAGGTGACAAAGCGTTGCACTGTTGCCAGACTTTCTTCTTCTGGCATGTTGTTCATGAGTTAACTGGCATGATGCACATGTGAAAATCAACATGACGTTTCTATCCGCCCAACCGATTCAGACTACGTATGACAACAGAAACGAAGCTTCATTGAGGAATCACTCCAGTTCGAAAGTATCGTGAACGTCAATTGTCAATACATTAAAGAGAGATTCATCCTGTATTTGCAATGACTGGCACCCACGGCACTAGACTACTTTGTACATCTGATTCGCTGTTGATTCGCTGCGTAGTCAAGTTCTATTTGGCTCAATAGAGGAATATTAATCATCGTACCATCGATAAGATGGCGAGGCGTGAAGTCGTAATCTAAAACATGATCTAACGTGTGTGGGATGACAATAAGTGATAATAAGATGATGCAATAGAAGAAGTGGGGGACAAGAACAATAAGGAAAGAAAGAAACAAAGGTACGTGTGTAACATTAGAATTCCAAGGAAAAGGTCTGTTACTGTCTAGTAGATATCCAAGCTCCAGAGTGACTTGGAACTTCTGCTGCTGTCGCGCCGGGTTTTAGAAATCTTGCTCTTTCTACTACCGGAGTCGGGCGGTGGGGAGAACACTCGCTTATACCAAGGTTGTGCTCGAGGTGGTTGTTGTGGATACTATGGAATGGTGATGAGAAATGATAAAAGAAAACAAAGGTCTTAAGAGACTTACAACAGCTTGATAAGTCGCTCCTTTTGGTGGAATGAGGAAATAGCCCCCTTTCCCGTCATTAATGGGTATAACTGCTGGTTGACTTGATCGGGGCTTGTGCGAAGGCTCCGGGGTGGTGACGCTGTTGGTGTACGGGAAGGTGAATTATAGGGCGAATTGTATTGTTTCGCGACAGGAGCATTGCAAGGGTGCTGTCCTTGACCATAAGAGATCCGAGGCTGGACGTTGTGCCCTTGTGCTGGTTGGGATGAATAGATATAGGATGCCGAAGCTGGCGATGAATGTTTTCTTGACCTGTGTCGGTCCTGACGGGCGTGTTGGGTACGATGACCACCATCCGGGTCATATGAGTACGAACGTCGAGAGGAAGACGGGCGTTCATAGTCGACATTCAATCCCCTGTCCTGTGACCGATACGTAGCAGAGGAAACGTCCGGCAAAGGCACAAACGGGTTAGCAGGCGTGTATAGGCTGGTGTTGTCCACCCATCGAGCAATAGCCTGTTGTTTTTTGACGTATCGCTCGTACGCTTCTGGGGAGTAGTCGTACTCGGTCATTGGGAAGGGACTGGAGGAGAGAGCAGTGGTTAACAGCACAGAATGCCCTTGATATTTCAGTACACTGTGGCGATGGTGGGAGGAAGGATTCAGAGAAATTTCCGAGTATGGGACTTTATACTTGGTCTAGCCTGAACCATCATTCACACTGTCGCCGAGCGGAGTAGTGGCCCGGCAATTTCCGCGAATGACCGCAGCGCCAGAGCCTCAGAGCCGGCCTTGTATGCTACCGCTGCAGATGAAGCCGTCCCCTGCTGGCAGTGCAGCTACAGGGCCATTTGCACTGCTCACCCGGGCCTGACCATCACGGAACAGCGGTGGAAGTTCTTCTATCCGGCTCTGAGGCAGTTCGCAGCTTACGGAATCCGCGCGTGACACCTCGCATGTCACGTGTCGCACATGCTAGTGCACCCGGCCCTGGGCTCCAACTGCTCTCCCTTTCACTTGCTATAAATTTCACTCGAATATACAAATTTAGCACACAGATCGTTCACAAACCAGGCAGAACTGGCTGGCTTGCGTGTCCATCCTGCAAACGTGGTTGCCCGGCTAATGGTATATGGAGGTAACACAAACTTATGGAGGTAACACAAACTTATAGTCCGACCCATTTTCGGATACTCCACACTTTCCCGGACCTCCGAAAAGCGAACAACATTTCCCAGAGACGTAAATGAATATTATTTTCCCCCCTTTAAATTTCTCCATGCCTTATGACCGTCCTGACTCATTATACCGACGCCAAGGATCGGGCTCTGCAGAGTATACTATGGCGATTGAAGGCCGGAAGAGGTGGTATAGTGTTGAAACAAACGGAACGGAAGTCCCACAAGTTCCGTAGACATTCGTTTAATGTTTTTGTGGTGATAGGATAATAAACGACTACCCAGTTAATCAAAGCCGCCTTTTCAAATGTTTCATACTCCTCATTCGCGATCTCTTTGACATTGAAGGCAAGTAAACTCCAGCACGGCCGAGACCAGGGCCAAGCCTCAGCATGATATCTTACCTCCTGCATCAGCCTGTTGAGCGCAACGTGTTAGGCTAAATTGAATACGATGATACTGATTAGCAAGATTAGCAAGTCGTCATTCGCCAATGATGGGTTCCTGATTGATATGTAACATGTTCATGTCGGCTTTATACTATGATTCCCTCGAGGTTCTATCGCCACAACTCGCAGCATGAGAACCAGAAGCATTGACTCTTTACTGTACTAATGAGACTCGAACGCTTTTTATTTGAACATGCCTCAGTGATGCGACACAACTTTTAGGGTGACAAGAAACGCAGGAGGATACTGATTCTGAAAGCGCACACCTGTTGCACTGTCAGGCTTCAGACTGTTCGCATGTTATAGACACAAGCGGGTTCACATCAACAAGCACCAGGCATTTCCCGCATTTTTTTCATCTTCCGGCATTCCCCATCAAAAAATGACGCACTAGCTAGGCAAAGGCGGTAACATCAAGCGGTTAAATGTCTATTTATAACACTTTGTCATGCATGGGTGAACCAGCACCACGAATGCATTCGTGGCAATCTACATACATTCCGGACGGATTTGAGCTGCGTTATGTTATGCTTCAACTCGGTAAATTATTAGTGAGTACCACATTTCCTCAACCGCGCCGCCTCTATTCTATTCCATACTTGGAAATAGCTCGCACCGCGTTATGAGATTCGCCGGGTCACGAGTGACTCGATGAGTTCGATGTGGAGATGATGCCTTATTGGCTGACACGATTGTTTTGCCTATTCAAGAGGCATTATCGTATAAAACAAATCAAAAAATCACCGCCCTATTTTCTATCGCCATGTTCAACATTTTACTCAAGCGGCCCACGACTCTTCATAGTACAAAAATATGGCCACGCGGTACACAACAGTGAATCCACGGACCTGATGGCAAGTTGCCATTTAATGGCGGTAAATGTGGGAGAGGAAATTTTCAAGGCTAACGTCCTCATCGCCACGATGTGCCACTCCCCCATGAAGGGCATCATGAAGAAGAAACTGCAATAAAACAAGGCCTAGAAACATCAATCGATACGCTTGTGTGACATCGTATGTAGCTCGTGCGCGACTAATATATAAGGCTACCACGAGGAATCTTCACCGTTACACTTACTTCCTCCTCCAACCACCAGCGTACTGCTTCCTTGCCCTTCACTCTCTCCATCGACGACCCCAGGTCGACATATTCCCTCACATTAGAAGCGGGCAACCACCTGTCACCGCTTTTCTCCATGGACCGACAACATCCTCACGTACCTCAGACCTATAACGTCGATAGCTGTGTGAACTGCGGCCACAAATACGAATACGAGAAGTTGAAGTACGAGGCGGGTGGCGATGGAAAAATGCTCTGGAAGCGTTTTTCATCTGTAGTGTCTGACCATTATGTTTCTTGTCCAAACAAACTTGCGTAAGTACAACAATGAAACCTCGAAATGGGGCCACGCTATTAAGAGCGCTTCTAGAAATATTCAACCCACCTCCGCCATTCGTGGCACCCTGTTCGAGCGCCACGAAGGCAGCTGGAAGGAGGCAGGGAATGGGAGGGAAAATGTCCGTTACTCGCCATATCCCGGAATCTTTCCCGCCAAGATCGGAACCTCATGGGGACAGGTCACCCTTCAGCTGATCAGCATCCCTCTGCTTTGCCGGAGGCTTCTGTTACAAATTCCAGACCGAAAACATTGTTAACAGTCGAGTCGTCTAGTCATAGATATTCTCTGTCTAAGCGCATCGAACAACGGTTCAGTGATCGGGACACAGAGACCCAGAAAAGGTGCGACCGGGATAGGCCACAGCTACTCCCTCCTCTGCGCCAGGTGATAGCAGAATCGTCTGTGCAAGCTCGTGCAATCGATAGACCTGCATCACTTTCTGTTGCTTCCACCTGCGTACTCCCTCCAAACCTCGACCGCAAGAGGAAACGTGTTCAGCCGCAGGAAATTTCCCTCGGTTGCTCTCCTCCTCCGCTTTCCAACGTCGCTACGGCCAGACCTCATATCATTCTTCACCCTCCTGTTCATCGGTATGTATCCCCAGCGTATCCCCTGCCCTAGAGGCGGCAGATCCTCGGACGCCGATTGACATGGAGTACGAATGGGAGAAACTGTCGGCTACAAAGGTAAAAAAGAACGTGATGGACTGGAGGGTCCGGAGGGGGTACCTCTTGCAAGACCCACTGCTTTCCGACGTAGAGGCTAAACGTGTTAAATGCGGGCCTTGTCATAAATGGATCAAGCTTGACGCTCGAAATGATTACTATCCTGGTTTATGGCTCAAACATCGTAGGACAATGCATGGAAATACTGCAGCCAGCTCGCCCTATTCCAGCTCAACTCGTCGTAAGAGGTCCAAACCTGTTCAAGAGGATTCGCAGCAAACAGGGAAGCGAGATGGTGGAGGCAGCCGCAGTTATCAAGATCAAAGTCAACTTCAAGGCGCAAGTCGGGGATCGATTTCCGCCAGGCTGAGGTCAAATCCTTCGAACATGCGCATCAATCGTAGTTTTTCTGGCTCTTCCATTTGAAGGCCGCGAGCTTAAGACGGAGACAGTCGTGTATGGCCGGGATGTTACGGCACTCTGAGGGTTTTCTTCTTCGCTTGTTCTAAAATTATAGGCTTTTTCTTCCATAATTATTCCCCTTCTTGGTCATATAGTATGTTGCTTACTTCTTGTGTTTCTCATCATCCCATGTATTCCAACTGTAACATTTTATTCTCTGTCTATGTAGTGGTCTTCAGCAAAAGTATTTATACTCTTGATGTATCGTGAGTGACGAAATCACCCTTGTCCCATAGTGTGATGATGA
This sequence comes from Agaricus blazei, assembly GCA_029719445.1. NCBI lineage: Eukaryota > Fungi > Basidiomycota > Agaricomycetes > Agaricales > Agaricaceae > Agaricus > Agaricus blazei. The sequence continues at coordinate 45,420 of SSNC01000005.1, forward strand.
CAGCTAAAGTATGGGGTTTCAGAGCGCAGTTCATACCACATTATGAAATACGCAAGGTACATGCCAGGGGTCATGATTAAAACATATCAGAGCGAAGATTTAATCATGGAATCGAGAGCTGACGGAAAAGAGATAGAAAAGAACTGGCTATCACTCTTTTAAGCGAATATCAGATTGAGGGAGATCGGTTCAATTGAATCTTCCCGATATGCCACGAAATGGTGACCGTCGAATATGGAGATCTGAACCGATTTAACCCCACAGGAAAAACATTGAGCAGTCCAAGATAGATCAAGGAACCAGTAGAAGCCAGGGAGTGGAGCAGGTCTAAGAGACTTATGACGACAGCGATAGCCCAGAATACATTGGTTGGGTCCATGTTTCCCCTATTGCCCTCTGTACGTCGATATTACAGTGTAACTTGGTTCAGACGACTTCAGAATGAACTGTTCATATGACAGCTTCCTTTTTGGAGCGAGAAGGGTTCGAATTTCGGTGGAGTAAAACCGATCAGCCAAAATGATTGATGATACGGCACTTCTGATACAAAATGTACCGAGGATAAACAGTGGATAAACAAGTCACAAGGAGGTAAGGACTCAATGAGGGCCAGAGGAGGCTGGACCGTGCGTGGACGTTGACGCTGCGGCTATCGGATGCAATCGGACCATCATCAATGCCCGGGCCGTCAAAGTCCTTTGGCCAAGGATGAATCACCATTTTCCTGTCTATTATTTAATTTCCAGAACAGGATGACACAGTGTTGTTTGTGCGCAGCCTTGCACCTTGACAGTATGGCAATTTATCCGGTCTAGGGCCGCGTCATGAAGTGCAGGGAGTGGAATAAATATATACTACTGTACAACCGATACTTACTTGGCTCCGGGCCTAGAGGCTGGATCGCGCAGGATAGATTCAGCGAAACCGGTCGCGAACGCAACGCTACGGCTGATCCTATGCCCCGCGGTTGTTTACTCGCGAAACGATCACTCAAAAATGTCTCTTCAAAATCTCTAGTAACGAGGGCCAACTTGCGCGGATTTCAATGTAAACGCCCACGCTATGCGCTACTTATGTTAGGCTTTTAAAGTTACTGTGGCAGATTCACGGATGCGGCAAAAGGAAATGGGGCACGTTATGTAATCTATACACAGGTCCCCTGACAGCGGGAATCGGGATCGGCGCTCTGTGTACACAAAAAATTGGTTAGCCTCTCGCACTTCAACACTTCCAGCCCCTTTATAATCAATTCCATCAGTATGATATTGTTGAAAGACACAGAGCCCTACATAAGGCTTCCAAATGTTCTCCTATCCAATTACCCCGTCAAAGCTATTGTCATGACTTATGTTGCTCGGACATACACAGGCACAGAGGGTTCTGGTATCGGACCTGACCGGCATGACCTCCGAGTAGATGTATACACTGCCATGGCCCATTTTCTTCTCCAGGCGTTCAAACCCCGCCCTTTCCTGACCCCTTACTTGTATCACAAGCTTATGGAAGACGCCCTGATCCCTGCTGTCGTTCAAGCTACTGGTTCGGTCTGGAGACCAAATCAACTGTATCTTAGGCCGGTTACAGAGTCAATAATTTAATCTCTCAGCATGCATTCAGTATATTCATCAGATTCTACCTTTTGGTCTTCTGGTTGCAAAATGGCGACCATTGAATATTGAACTTCTGATCGAATTTCTTCAGGGTTTTCCTGATTATGTCAGAATGAAAAGGCTTGGCAAGGTCCGACGCTATTGTTTGTCTGTGGTGTTGCTACCGTGTCCTTTATCCGCTTTCGTTATTATTGGATATGCTCCTGAAGCTCGGACAAACCTCAGCATTAGAATCGGTTTTGTGAAGCTACCCATAGACGCTTACGGACACGCTCATTTTTATTTAGGAGCTGATAAGTGGGCATGGTTCCCCATGTACCTTAACTCCTCCGGAGATTGGTTCATTGTCACGTAAGGGATGCAATTGGACCTTGCAAGTATGACAGCTACCAATGAAGGAGGAAATGATCAGTTGATATCGAGCACTATCCGTAAGCATTTATTACTATCGTGCAGCAGTGATGCTATCGCATTCTTTGAAGTCATGATCTCTGGACAGCCTGAGATACAACCTAAAGACAATAAGACCTAGTAGGGCTATCGCTCCGTCGAAGCAGAATCGTTGCTGTTGAGAATATTCCAAAGAATGTTGAGTGTGGAGTGTAACGTTGTGATAGCACATACACACTGTGAATGGGAGAAAATGAAACCAGGTCCATATATAGTATGGAACCTCTCGGATGTGGCTTCTGCAAATCTCAAAATGAAAATAACTCAGACGAAGTACTTTCGTTTAACCAAAGATATTCGACGGGCGGTATCAGCCGCATGGATGTCTGAGAAGCGGATTAGAAGAAATCCGATTATCCCAACAAGGGAGTGCAGTGCCATCATCTATCCAGATCGTGATCGAGAGACCCCCTGACCAGAATCATACTCGGTTCTGTCGGAGTCAAAAACATATAAAGGGATTGAATTTAGGTGTATACTCATTCAGACATGCGCACTATCACTCCAGAGTCTCTACAAACCCTCTCCTCTAGGGTTGACTATACCCGGGACTTTGTAAACTTCACGGCTGACGATGCCGCAGCTCTCCATGCTGCGAAACCGTATGTCGCTCCACTTGTCCCAGTCGTCGTTGATGCCGTCTATGTCAAATTGTTCGAGTACACTATCACCGCTAGATCCTTTGTTCCACGCCAGACAGGTTTTACAGGAGAGGCGCCATTAACTCTCGAGGAATTGACCCTTGATCACCCTCAGATCAAATTCCGCAAGGATTTCTTGTCCAGTTACCTCGTCAAAGTCGTCTCTCTCAATTACGACGATCCAAAATCATGGGAATACTTTGACAAAGTTGCCATAATGCACACGGGGACGGAACCTGGGTTCAAACATCGCGTCAACAAGCCTCTTCTCAGAGTTGAATATACACATCTGGGTCTTCTTTTGGGTATGTATACCTCGAGTGCTTTGTATATCGCCCTGTAATTTATATCAATCACCATCTCAGGTTTTGTTGAAGATCTTCTTGTCACTGCCGTACTTGAACACGCTGAACTAGATCTCAAGACCAAAGTAGCTGTGGTGAGAGCTTTTAATAAGGTTCGTAATATCCGTTGCTATAATGTTTGGTCGATTGATCTCGTCTGGCAGATTCTTTGGTTACAAAACGGTGAGAAATTGGCGGTTGCGGCAAAAATCCTTGTTCCACGTATTCTTCTTACAATTCTACTTACATTCAGATCTTTTCGCACGCCATTATGTCAATGAGAAGACGGAATAGGTGTTTACGAACCGCAGCTGCAGCATGTGAGCTCCCGAATAAGCGCTGGACCTGTTTTGTAGTGAGAGTTGAACAAGCGGTAGATCAGTGCTTAAAATTGTAAAGTTTCTCTATATTATGGAAAATTTGTATATTGTGTTTGAAAGCAAAGGAGGGCTGCTATAATATCGGTTCAATTCTTACTTCAATAAGTGCCGGCCCAAGAAATGCTTTTTAGCTGACCTAGGTTACGTTCATCAGCTGTTTGATTCCCAGAACCAAACATTTTCGGTAATGGGTTACTCAGAGGTCCCAAATATTTCTCAGAGAAGTGTGACCCCTCACAGGGTTGACAGATATTGAAGTCGAACTCCCAAGCAACTCCTTGACAGATCTAGTAATGCCGCGCAAAGATGAGTTTGATAGCTTGGCATACTAGAGAATCACTCTAAAACTGGAAATTTGATCGCATGCCCTACCTTTTCCGAATCGAAGGCGCCACCCCATGACCACGTATCTTCTAGCTTGTACGCTGGACGGCATAAACATAATCCGAGCCCATTTCTATGATACTTGTCATCATTTACCCCAGACTACTATGGCGTATTACAGCTTTGCAAGGGGGAATATCGCATCGAAACTTATCGCTGTTTTCTCTACAGCACGGTGGACTTATACCTAACTCCGTTTCCGACACTCTGACATTCGTCTGTGAATTAACCCATGTCAAAGAGATCCTCACCTCCAGCTCTAATCCCACTGGAGCTAGCCGAGATTGTGGTGAAAGCAAGCTGTATCCTCGCTCACGAATATTTTGTTAAGCACTTCTCCCTCAAGAAAATGTTGGTATACCCTCAAGAATTATGATATCGGATGAAGCTTACAGAGGATTCACATGCTGGATCCCAGAATCCAGGTGATACATTGAGTGGGAACAGCACCGTATGTCCTTCAATTTTTGTATGCAAGCTCCGAGCATTGGACAAAATTGTATCAAGAAGGCACACGAGAGAGTTAGATCGTAGGTGTGCGAGAGAAAGATAGATGGGGCATACAGCATCTCTACGAAGCACTTAAGATCCTGTCTCTCAAGAATCGTAAGAAAAAGCTGGAAAAAAACCCGGGCCCTGATCATGATTGCTGGGGGACTAGGCTAAGGAGGCAAATGGCTACGCCACGGGCGTTGCCGTTGCTACTTTTAGACGCCCGGTATAATCTTTGAGCACGGTGATAATTCTTTTTAGAATTTTTGATTCTCTGTGGTGTCTACAGGAGGTAGGACTTTTGTAAATTGTGGCATGCAATTACAGAAACATATTTTCTGTCGCTTTTTTTGCAGCCTGCACGAGCGAAAAAAATCTATGCGTCCTGACAGGCTTAATGACAAATGACAAATGAGTAAACTTACGATGGCGCAGTACGACCTCTAAGACAGAGTTATGTTCCACAAAACGCTCGTCATTTGGGATAAATTTGGCCATTAAAGTGGGCTCGAGCGCAGATTCGCTCTATCTAACCCACTGAGCATGTGCCGCTGGGGTGCAGTGGCTTACGTGACATCATTAATGACGTCAGAGCAAAAATCAGGGGGATTACGAGAATAAAATGGCTGCATGCGTAAACGAACTTCATAACTACCACCATGGAAGCCAGTTTCATCGGAAACAAGCAAGTAGACCCTCATAATCTCCCAGAATCTAACACCCAGAAAATCCCCGATGACGAGCTTGATAAACGTGAAGCAGAGAGGCTGAAACATGGTTCCAAGGAACCTGGAGCAAACAAAGTAGCAGGGGCAGCAAGTAGGAATCCTCAAGGTGAGCATTGATTTTCGAACAAAATATAGAGTATATTTCTCATTAGGTTAGATTATGATACTTCGAAGAGGGGTGGACAAGGAGACACTCAACCTCAGACAGGTAAGTCGAGAAGTTACAAACGGGCGTAAAATTGAGCTTGTCCCCCAGATCCCATCCTTTAAATACCTTATTAGAAGTGATGATAGTGGCTGTCCCTTGTGTACAATTAAAGAGAGAAGGAGAAGTACAGAGAAAGCATGTGACGTCATTTCCAAATAATTGTTACTGTATCGTCAAACTGTTATTGCGATAACACACGCCTCCTTCTCAATCTACCATGATGTCCGTACGATTCTCAACTGCACTTATTATGAAGCCGCCTCCTATCCTCGGAACCGTTCGCCTTCTAACCATACCACATGCTCGGAAAGGGGACAGAGAAGTGAAGTGCGAAGATAACCCAAAAAATCACAACCCCACGCCAGCTTCCCCGTCCTCTGGACAGTCGCGAGTTGATCGCAAGGAAAGTCTCAATCCAAGCGACCGCGACCGTCATGAAGTCTCCTCTGGTGGCTACAATCGGTCAGGGCCTCGCACGACCGAATATTCAAATGTCGATAAGGAGGAACCGTATTCGCCCCCTGGAGGGGAACACAGATATGGAGGAACGAAGAATTATGAATGGAATGCCGAGAGAATTGAGAGGGAGTCTCAGAAGTCTAGGGAGGGTGGAAAGAATGAATGAAGACCGTGTTTGCCTACTCGGGATCTGTGTCTTGACAATGATGTTGTTATTCAGTTATCATCCAATGTACCTTGATCATTAATTTACCAACATGACACCGAAGTGTAACGTTCTCTCAGAGAAATCATTGACCTCTCAGGGATAGAGATCATGTCGTCCCCAGGGTGAACGATGAATATGATCATGCAGGGGTCCGTAGTACCTTGACCACTACAGCACAAGAAGACATTGAGGCTGTACATAGATAAAAGTAGCTCTATTCAACAAACTGATGAGAGCGACGAGTAGGGTAGAGGTGTTTCTCCTGTCTTTTTCTTCTGACTGAGTGACATTTGAAACCAGCATCTTATCCGAATATTATCCCATCTCCCTGATTAGTCTATTCAACAAATCGAAGTTAGTAGCGAAGTGTATCAGTGCTGATAAGCTCATGAGGGACAGTATCGCTTTCCAATTTCGACTCTAGTCTTGCTGGATCCCAGATTCTCTATGGCTTTACCCGGGTTGGGCTATTCCAACTTGACGATTGTAGTGATAACTATCTCATGTAGAAAACGAGCTCGTAAGACAGTGAGTAAGTGAATAACAGGAGACGCACAATGATAACGATATATAGAGGTTGTTAAGTTGTTAACACAAGTACTACCAGCGACTCTAACTATGATAACACTATTTATCAGATACCTCAATGATACTGAACGATGTAGTCATAAAAACCTGGATCTAGACTACTGATCATTGTGAGAGATATAACCTGACCATTTTACGAGAAAACACTTCATCCAATTAGACCAGCTATTTCTCCACGTTCCTCTGCAGAATTGTCGCCGAGCTCGGATTCGAGCGTGTGTGAGTGATCGAACCCGCAGAATCGACAACTGAAGTTTCAGATGTCGCCCACCAAGATAGAAAAAACAAGAGGAAGATGGAAAATATTATGCATGCTTCCATCTTTCTCCACGAAAGGGGAACTAAACATGGCCCACCACGTTCCCCCCTGACACTAGTCATATAACCCTTCTGCTTCGAACATGGGATTGTAGAAATGCGATCTTTATATGCGCCGATGGGACGAGTTTTGCTTGATTTATGAGTGTGACGGGACGCGAAAGTATGAGACGAGGTTTGAGTTGTGACGCTCCGGTGAGGGTGATGAGTAGATTCGGTATAGCAAGCGGACTGTTCGGTATGCCGAGAAGGGGCGGAGGGAGAAGTCGAAGAACAGTATTCGCTCCCGAGGACCACATTAGAAGAGGATAATGGACTTTTTCCTCCAGAAAAGCTCGTCTTATCTCGGGGATGTGGATTACCATATCGGGCGTCGGGTTTGGATGGGGAGGAGGGGCGAGTTGGCGGGGTGAAAGGATCACTGGGAGCGTGTTGTTCGGTGTGATTAACCCAATTCGAGACACGTTTCTGAGTCGCAATGTACTGTTTGATCGCATCTGGTGAATACCCGAACTCATTGACGGTCATGGGTGTCGAGTGAGAGAGGGACGCAGCGAGGGGAGATGCGGTGGTGCGCGAGTCGCGGAGACCAGATGCCCGTTGTCAGATAGGCGCAAGTAGATATACGTGTCGTAGATACCTGCCGGAGCCCATGTGGGAAGTTGCATGAACACTCGTGGACAGGCCTTCCTTCGCTGCGCGTAAATGAAATCACACTCTTCTGCGTAGACCGACCTTTGCTTTGCCTATGCATGGCTTTTGTGTCGTGCCTATCCGAGTCAATCATCGTGAAGAACACAGGGCTTGCGGACTTCGACCGAAACTCGTTCAATTCTCGAAAGCCGAGCGTGGTTGTACAAGAGCTCGATCGTGGGAACATTTGGTTGCCCAGCAGTCTGGTATCCCTCCCAAGCATTCGAAATGTGGACAACAGGGACTATAGGAGATCCCACTTTGGTGAAGAAGGAAAGTAACCCAGGCCTGGTGATCTGAACGCCAGAAGCCAGGGGTATATTCCACCCCGATTGCTTTGATTGTTTCACGGATCCTTGGATGCTGCGATGAAGTTGGTCGCCGCCTCAGTACTAACTCAATGTACCCGACGTTCAAAGCAAAAGCAGGGTGCTGACTTTAGGACCCTCATCGTAAGCAGCTTCGGCCACGCATGTTATTGTCAATTTCTCCCATAGAAAGCGTGTCTCCCATTCACTTACACGTACTACGACTGCGGATACTAGACGGAGACCAGGAAAGGCGTGTTTTACAGTCAGTAGTCTCATTTACCTACAGCCGTGCTTCTCTCTGCGGCGTGGATAAAACGTTGATCAGTGACAATCGCAGCCACCATCCAATAAGCATGAAGCTGATTCCATAAAGCCTGAAGAAGACGCTATATCAGGCATAAAGGCACTCATGGTAAGTAACGACTAGTTTGAGCAATGATGTGACCGAAAACTCCGAAAGGCTATGTATGATTGATGCTCCTTTTATAATGAAACACTGGTCACCCTCGGAATTAGGTCCCCTACTGGCACCCTATGAGACGTTCTGGCGACGACTAGGGAGCTATCGAGAGTTTTGTCTTGCTTGTCAGCTCTTAATGTAGAAACACTTCCCTCAACTTATTAGATAAGGACAACTTCCAAATCTTGGCTTCACGGAACTAAGAGGTTACTATCGCTTGATAAGCACCTGGGCTTGTTCGAGAGAATGGTTATGTATGTTTAACACGAGATATGTCGTGAGATGAGTCTTTGGGTGTGTGTGTGTGTGTGTGTTATTTTTGCGTTGAAGAGCTTTCTCGTAGCTCGCCACATCTGCAGTTTTAAGTGAGTCCTCGATGATGGAGTCCTTGTTTTTCTTCTTTGTCTGAACAGGGATTCCCCTTGTTAGCTCCACCTCTGATGGTATACGTAAATCAATTGTATTGTGACGTTATGTGAGTTTTCCTTGGTGCGGGCACCCCTTCACAATACGAGAATTCCGCGCTTGCGCCTGAGGCTGGATATTTAATCTACGAGAATTTTCTCTTTCAGGGTTTCTTTTGCCATGGTGATCGTCGTTGATTTTCTCATTGTGTTCAATACCTATGTTATGGAATGTCGATAGCTCGTCCCTCGTTATGAGGCGTCGTGAGATGTACAGGCTCCCAATCGGTGTCAAAAACAATATATACGCCTCGAAGAAGCATCAGGATGCGACCGAATAGCCTGGGTACGATCATGCCATGTAGGTGTTAATGCGTACCCGAGTTTTCCTTCATATTGACACCGAAGTAAGTGAAGAGAACGTTCGACAATTTCTTAGTGAGTCGTTGTTTTGAGAGCCAAGCTTTGACAACCATCACAAAGTTATGTCAAGTCCATCTTCGGTGCATTCAGTCAACATCGTGATTGCGACTGTAGCAGTGGTGCAAGAGGATTATTGAGATGATAATCAGCTCTTTATTCAAATAAAGTTTCATGTAAATGGCTGCCGTAACGACACAAAATGCTAAGTATCTCACCCTGCATGACATTAGTTTGACACTTGGCTAATAGTGCCTTGTATAAGACAGATACAAATCCAACGAACCTTTGTAGTCTGACTTCTAGGTCCCCCCATCTTGCTACCATGCTGATGCTCTCCTCGCGACGCGTTGTCTGTTTACTACTCTATTTACTCTTCAACATCGAGGGGGTTTTCGGTCGAGGTGGCGGAAGAGGTGGCGGAAGAGGACATGTGGCTGGGGGAGGCTCTGACCTCGGTCTTCCTCCGGCTCTGGATGCCGTTTTTGCCTTGACACTTGTCATCGCCCTTTTCACTGTCTATCAGTTGGAGCGTTCCCTCCTGCGGTTTAAGCGTCTCCAGCTACCCGAGGGGGAACCGACTCTGCCCTATGACGTCGGGGTGCTATTTCGCACCCTCTTGTCTTCTTATACGGCTGCCTATCTCACCAACAACGTCCTTTACGCAGTCTATGTTGCTGCCTTTGGCGGAACCTTTTCCCTCCCGTCTAACTTTCAGATTGGAGTGGCGTTCACAGGCCAACTATCGCTAGTTCTGTTTTACGCAACTTTCCTCTCCATCATTTCATACCGTCAAAGGATTCAACTGAACCCCGAAGAGAAACGATTCAATTTGAAAACGTTCTTGGATGGCTTGTTGTTGACGACTATCCTTATTCTTGGGGTTGCCGGTGATGCCATAGCTGGAACTGCGAGGTCGATTGAGGACGGAATAACAATAGAAAACATTTCTGTTGCCTACCAAGTTTTCAGTCTTCTCGCGAGCCTTGATGTCGCGGCATCTTCTTTGATTGCCCGTGCCAGACTCTCCAAAGCTGGAATCCATGACAAGGTATGTGATTGCACAAATATACATTTTGTAACGCTTACCATCTATCAAGATCATCAATATCTCCACTTTTGCGGCTAGCCCGATAGTTGTTATTGGTGGTATTTATGGGATAATCAATATCGGTCTTCGACGAAATGCAGGCCCTTTTTTCAACGGCGAAGCCCTCTTGATCGCTACTGTTGTCATTGAAGGGGTTGTCTCGATTACCGCCATTTGGTGTTGTCTCCTCATGGGTGCACCACCGAAACCTCCTAAAGCGGATGCTAAAGGAGGAATTGTGGAGAAGAAAGTATAACTGTATCCCCTGTTGATTCGTTTCTACTTACCCATATTTGTTGTTGACAAACGATAGCCGAGACTTCTTTTCTCTTCTTTTTCTTCTTCCTAGAAGCACTCACGCTTGTTGGTTACCTTTAGTTGATTTGCGCTGTTACAGAGTGTATTTAAGTTAAATTAGTGGATTGGTAGTTAGCCAAGGCTCAAGGGTAGATTTAGTCTTGTTCCAGCTTCGTTTCTCCTCTGAAGAATCGTAGTGGATGAACTACTTTCAGCATCACCATTGTTGCTGTTTTTTTTATTACTCGAGGATGAATCTTCGGTTAAGAAGCTCACGATGGTTCTGTCGATGGCAAAATTGCTCGTCTCTCTACGAAATTGTTGATGCTGACGTGAAAAAAAATGCCAGCAGCGTCCAGTTCTAGACTAGGCCCAGCTCTAAGCCAACTAGAGAATAGCTAGACCCCTCCTCTCTCGATCAGATTTGAACAATCTTTTATCCATATTTCGCCACAACCAAGATCCCAACTTTTGACCGCATCTACTAGTACATACGATCCCGTGGGGGGTACGATACACTTAGCTCGGGCCTACAGAGGTGTCGAGTCTCTCCCCTTGTTGTACAATACAGAAAAAGATCACTACTGGTCAATCGATCGTCAACGGGGCAGCAGTTCAGCGGCAGCCTGCCTTCCTAATGATCGAGTACTTTCCGCTTCTGGCGCGCGCAATCACCAGTCGTGAAATCCGTATCATAGGACCAGTCGAGCCAATCAGAACCATAGCATTGATCACATGCTTCCTCCATGGGTGTCAACTTCGATAAACTTGCCCTCCCCTCTTACTTCCTATCAAGATCATGGCGAATTCACGAGGTCTTTTACTACCCTTTGATCCATCTGGCCAGCCACATCACATCAATGGTGTCTCTCCACAAGAACTGTGGAAAAATACACCCTCTGGCGACAAGACACCCAAAGTCGGCACAACCAGGACATTTTTCGAAGCGCCACCTGGGCACACTACCACGGTCTCTTCCTTGGGAGACAAGTTTACGGAGAAAAAGGGAGATGAGAGAAGAGAACTCGTCCGAAAAGCTGTCGGTGCCGGTATCAAGAGTCTGAAGGCGTTCGACGGGCTCACCGAAGTCCTCGTGGATGCATCTCTTGATCCTCCCGCTGCAGGTACGTATCAGCGAGCCCATCGCAATTGTTCAGACCGTTTTCTCACCTCTTCGACCTAGCCGTTGCTGCGCATCTTTCTTTGTATAAATTCACATTGAAGACGTCACCCCCCTCGCGCTTTGGCCCTAATAACGTAACGCCTATCCCGGAAAAGCTGAAGATCAAACCTCTGGAGGAGTCTGCGGGGTGGACGACCGGTTGTATCTATGCACAAGCGCAGAATTTGGCTCGTACTGTATGTGGCAATTATTTTCTTCTTGTGCCTTGTGACAGTTGTTTGTAGCTTATGGAACTTCCGGCCAATATGATGACACCCACTGTACGCATCTTGGTATGCATCCTCCGCCATAAATGCTCATCAGGACTGTACAGATTTTTACTGAACGTATAAAAAAAGAATTTCGAGGCATTCCGAACGTAGAGATTTTTGTTCGTGATTCAGGTTTGAAATTCACCGTTTTTCGAAGAAACTTGCTAACAGAGTCTGTCATCCTCAGCATGGGCGGAACAGAAGAACATGGCATGTCTAGTCGTTATCGTGTTGCACACTTGTAAGATTGAACTACACCCACAGAACACCTTCCTTTCAGTGAGTCACGGAACTTCGGAACCTGCTAAGATTCTAGAAATGTGAGATCAGATTGCCCATCCATACGTTTGAACTTACTCTATTTATACACTTCTTAAGCCACTACAAAGGCGCCGCAAGTGAATCTGCCCAGCCAGTCGCATTTGTAGGAAAGGGTATTACTTTTGATTCTGGAGGTATCAGTCTGAAACCGGCCCCAGTCTGTCTATCCTCTCGCGCTCTGGTTGAGCATTTGAACTAATTGTATGCTTTAGGACATGAAATCCATGCGAGCAGATATGGGTAAGATTGTTAAAGCTTCCTGATCTTTATTTTGAAGGAATCGAACTTAGGCGGAGCCGCCACCGTTTCATCCGCTGCTTGGGCCATTGCTAAGCTTCAGATACCGTATGTTCGCCTGGTTTATTATCGCCTGCCACTTGTACTGACCGCTTTTTAGCATAAACTTAGTAGTCGTAACTCCGCTGACTGAGAACATGCCGGGGCCCAGCGCTACCAAACCGGGTGATATGTACGCGTGCACTCATCACGTCTCTACTTTGTATCAATACTCCTCTCAGTGTCTATGCGATGAACGGGAAGTCTGTAGAGATAGACAACACGGACGCAGAGGGACGGCTTGTTCTCGCTGGTAAGCTTCACCTCGGATTCAGTTGTTCTTCAGTCAAATATTCCTGACACCTAACGTAGATGCCATTTATTATGTAATAACGGCATACAAACCACACACGCTGATCGATGTCGCAACCTTGACTGGGTAAGTATGTGCACCTAATCCTTTGCGAAGTTTCGTCATTGATCATCTCCCGTAGTGCAATAGGAATCGCCCTCGGCGAAGTATACTCCGGTGTCTTCTCAGTGAGAACAGTATTATTGGATATCCTATAAATCAAATCGAGATTGAATCCTTAGTCTTCGGATGAACTTTGGGAACAGCTCCGTCTTGCTGGGGAACGTGAATATGATCGCTTTTGGCGTATGCCTCTTGATGATGATTACCTTCCTCAAATCGAGACCTGCAATGCTGACCTCCAAAACGTACGTCATAATATGTTAAAACATTGTAGTGAAGTGATGATATCTCAACAGACTGGTGGTCGCCCCGCTGGAAGCATAACTGCAGCTTTGTTTATCAAAGCGTTTGTAGAAGGCTGTGAACCCAAGGATGATGAGCCTGCTACTTTGAAATGGGCTCATATTGATATTGCAGCAGTGTCGCACGCCACCCGTGCTAGAGATTATTATGAAGTTGGTGTCACTGGGCGTCCCGTCCGGTAAGTACCACCTCTTTGGGGGGAAACCCAGGCTGAATCTTTGCTTGTTTATATATGTTTCAGGGCACTGGTTTCTTACATTCACAACCTTACAATTCCACGATAATGAATGGTGGACATTTAAAGTTGTAATCAAAGACGGTGAAGCGGCTGTCGAATACAGGTTTTTGGTACTTTTACCGGTTCAAATGTTTGACAACAACAGCCTACTCCCGAATAAACTATCATTGTACTTTGGTTCTGTGGGAGTGGGAGCTCAGCCCTAGACCACGAGGTAGAAATATGACATGTCACTGTAATTTGAACACTTACCAGGCGTTTCTTGACTGTTGATGGGCTCTGGGTCATCCCGTTACATTTGAAATGCTTCTCTGCCTTCTTGAGCTCCTCCGACTTTTCGACTTGCAAATTGTAGAACGACTGAGGCAAGTCCGCGGAACTTTCGCTCGCTACTCGGTCTGCCTGAGTCATAAGAATACTACGCTTGTTAACAGACGAGGACACACTGGCCGATCAGTGTCATAAGATTGATGACACCGATGCAGATAGGTGGAGCAGTAACGTTCAAAAATAAAGAAGTGCACCGCATGGGCATTATTTTCGACACTTCGCAACAGATGAAGGCTGTCAGAAATGTCCTTATGTCTTCCCGAGCACAACGGTACATGGCGCCTCAAGGTGATTCCGGCCTCGAAGAGTCTTCCGTTTCATTCGCCGTTCCCAGTCCTTGCTTTCTCTCCGATCAGGTAATAGTCCCCTGGTTCCACTGAGTCATGTCCATCAAATTGGGTGGTGACAAATCGGGAATTATTCTTTTTTCGCTTTCGTTGGGCAACTCCTAGTGTTTGGCGACACAGGTTTCACAGGCAATTCAATTTGTTAATCCTGATAAATAAACTTCCACCAAACGTCGTTCCCGTATTATCCCAAGAAACAAATATTCTCTCTCCCTTTCTGATACCCTTTCTGATATATATGTTGTTGAGCATCAATAGCTCTGCCAGGTAGAATTGTTCACAGCGGACCATACGAGACAATGAGCTACGACCACCTACCTCATCAACAATGTCCTTTATGCTGTATATATTGCCTCTTTGGGTGACACCTTTGTTTTACCAGCTACCTTCACGATTTGGGTTGCTTTCACCAGCCAATTTTCCCTTGTTCTATTCTACTCTACTTTCCTTTCCATTGTTGCATACCGTCAAAGAATCCAGCTGAACCCTCGGGAACCCCTGTTCACTTTCAAAACACTTCTGGATGGTTTATTGTTGGCAGCTATTCTTTTGCTAGGCGTTGCTGAGGATGTTATAGCGGCAACTTTAACGTCAGTCGAAGATGAGGTTACAATAGCGAATCTGAATCTTGCATCCCATGTTTTCAGTCTCCTCGTGCCAAGCTTGGATGTCGCAGTTTCGTCTTTGTGGACCCGTTCCAGACTCTCTGGCGCGGGAATACGAGACCAGGTATGTTGAGCATTGAGCAGTAGTAATTATTTGGCTCTTACCTTCCTTCCAAGGTCATCAGCGTCTCCGCATTTGCGGTTAGCCCAATAATTGTTATTGGCGGTATTTATGGCGTAGTCCAGGTCGTCATTCGGCGTACAGCAGACCCGTTAAGTTTCGACTTTGATGCATTATTGATTGTTACTATCGTCATCGAGGGTGTCGTAGCAATACCCGCTATATCGTGTTATCTTCTTAAGGGCGGGCGCTCTACAAGTCATGGAGTTGATCACAGGGGATTGGTAGTTGAGAAAGCTATATGAGCGTCAAATACCGTAATGAATCGAGTTTTTGGTTCTCGTACAAGGAACTGGTTGAGACTCCTGAAACAAGTTTACAATCTTCTTGATTCGCCCCAATGTAAGCCATGTCACGAGTGCTGATGGTATGTGTGACAATGCGAGGACGTGACTGGTCCGTGGTGGCGCGATGTCGCGTCGGCCTCTTCGATCAGCGGTGTGTTGATTGGCCAATCGGCGGACAGCAGCATTTTCTCATTCTGCCGAGGGGCGCTGTGGAAATTCCCATTGCCCATGCGACTACGAAGACAGATCCAGCCAATCAGAGCTGCACCATTGACAAGGTCACAGGCATGAACAATGGTTCACACGTCTCGATAACGTCCATAGCTCTCTGTCATCACCGGAACCATGGCGAGCACACAAGGCCTTCTGCTACCCTTTGATCCATCCGGTCAGCCAAAGAACATCAATGGCGTCTCTCCACAAGAACTGTGGAAAAATACACCTCTGGCGACAAGACACCCAGAGTCGGCACAACCAGGACGTTCTTCGAAGCACCATCTGGATACACTACCACTATTGCTTCCTTGGGAGACAAGTTTACGCAAAAAAAGGGAGACGAGAGAAGAGAACTCGTCCGAAAAGCTGTCGGTGCTGGTATCAAAAGTTTGAAGGCGTTCGACGGGCTCACCGAAGTCCTCGTGGATGCATCTCTTGACCCTCACGCTGCAGGTACATATCAGCAGGCCCATTGCCCTCATTCAGATCATTTGCTGACCTCTTCGGCTCAGCTGTTGCTGCGCATCTTTCTTTGTATAAATTCACATTGAAGACATCACCTCCCTCGCGCTTCAACCCTAATAATGTAACCCCAATTCCGGAAAAGCTGAAGATCAAACCTCTGGAGGAGTCTGATGAATGGAAGACTGGTTGTATCTATGCACAAGCGCAGAATTTGGCTCGTACTGTATGTGGCTATTGTCGCGTTCTCGTGTCTGTGACAGTTTAATGTTACTAGCTTATGGAACTTCCAGCCAATATGATGACACCCACTGTATGCGTTCTGTTGCAAATACCCGGCTATCACATTCTCACAGGGCCGCGCAGAACTTTTCGGAACATATCAAGAAGGAATTTCAAGATATTCCGAACGTAGATATTTTTGTTCGTGATACAGGTTCGAAATTTCATCAACTCGTGTGAAACGTACTAACGGAGATCAGCATGGGCTCAAGAGAGGAACATGGCACGTTTAATTCATGCCTTGCAAAAGGTTCATATAATAATTAATGATTAATCAACAGAATACTTTCCTTTCGGTAACCCATGGGACTTCCGAGCCGGCGAAAATTCTAGAGATGTAGGCTCACATTTTTTTCCCCCTTGATCTGTCTCTCTTGACCCGACTTTTGTTAGTCATTACAAAGGTGCTGGAAACTCTACTCAGCCGCTAGCGTTCGTAGGGAAGGGTATTACATTCGATTCTGGAGGTATCAGTTTGAAACCTCCGCTGGTTTGTTTATCTCACTTTTCTCCCACGACACTTCTAAAGACGTACGTTAGGGCATGAAATCCATGCGAGCGGATATGGGTAAGTTTCGTTGAATTCGCTTTATCTTTCTTTCGAAGAAGTCGAACTTAGGTGGTGCCGCAACTGTTTCGTCCGCTGCTTGGGCCATTGCTAAGCTCCAAATGCCGTATATGCATCTTCTTTACTGCAGTTGGATCTTTTAACTGATTCCTCTTCAGTATCAATTTGGTAGTTGTGACTCCGCTGACTGAGAATATGCCGGGGCCCAGCGCTACTAAACCGGGTGACATGTATTGATCCATCCTTCACATCTTTATTTCCGCATTCATCACCTTTCCAGTGTCTATGCTATGAATGGAAAGTCTGTAGAGATAGACAACACGGATGCCGAGGGGCGCCTTGTTCTCGCTGGTACGTTTCGAATCTATTACCCGTAAACCCATCTTCAAGGCTTGCTATATCAGACGCCGTTTATTACACCATAACGGAATACAAACCTCATACGCTGATTGACGTTGCGACGCTAACCGGGTGAGTATCACGATTCTCTTCCCCGGGCACTTCGCTGAACCATTGGTGACAGTGCAATAAAAATTGCCCTCGGTGAGGTTTATGCTGGCGTCTTCTCTGTAAGTGCAGCATCCTGGAAGCCACGAGAAAGAATCCTAACCAACGTTCTAGTCTTCAGATGAACTTTGGGAGCAACTCCGTCTAGCCGGGGAACATGAATATGATCGTTTTTGGCGTATGCCCTCGATGATAACTACCTTCCTCAAATCGAGACCTGTAACGCAGATCTCCAAAACGTATGTCTAATCTTGTATCTGTGTTGTAACAGTTATCGTGACGAGCTTGCCCCGACAGTCTGGGGGTCGTCCCGCTGGCAGCATTACTGCAGCTTTATTCATCAAAGCCTTTGCAGAAGGCTGTGAATCGAAGGATGGTAAGCCCGCTACACTGAAATGGGCTCATATCGATATGGCAGGAGCGAAAGAGGTCAGTCGGGCAGGAGACTATTACGAGCTGGGTATTACTGGACGTCCTGTTCGGTGAGCGCAACTTCTTGGGATTGTGAATAATACTGAGCATGTACTTCAAACCTTTGATTTAAGGGCTCTCGTTGCGTATACTCGCAATCTGGCGAACTTACGACGTTGAGTGATGGTCGTAATAAGAGGCAACAAAGTCAGCACGGACCTTTGGGGGCTGTGACGGTGATGATGCGGCCATATCCGAATACAGTTATGGTTTCGAATGTAAAAATTCTAACTGTTGTAGGAGAGGGCGATCCGGAATGTAACATACGATCATGAACAGTAGTGGAGGAAGGAAACATCAAGTCGTACCTTAAACCTCAACGTAATATGAATGTCAACCCAAAAATTGTGACATCTTCATTGCAGAGATGGCCTCGCCGGAGATAAAATAAATCAGATTGGCGTTTAATCTACCATTGCCGTGATCTGTGTCACTTTAGTTTGAATGTGTGTCACCGCACCACGAATGAACCCATCCCCACAATGCCTTCCCTTTCAGCCCGTAATAATACACCAGTTGCTATTGGGAGTATCCTCTTTACTGGGAAGCTCACGATGCACCATTCTTCTATGGCCAAAGTACAGACGATTTTGCCTTGAAATCAGTGAAGTTGGTGGGATCAATCTAAGGAAGCCTCTCAAGTAACAGATTCTTCTCGACGATGGGGTTTATCCGGTTGGTATCCAAATGGCACACGGCACCGCAATAGCCAGGTCATCATCAACAGGAGAAGATGTTCAACGCCCTCATCAGTGGCGTAACATTGATGAGGCGATGCATGACAGTAGAACCTCATGTGATCAAACGGACAAAAATAAGAACGCCTCAAGCATACCTCATGGTCACTCTCAACATTTCACAACACGAACCCGGAAAGAGAAATCGTTATCTGCGAAAGTTTGGGCAGTTTCAGCCTTATTCTCGGGAGCTTTCCTTTGTACCCGCATTGACTATTCTCTGATTCAGTTGAAAGTGTTGTTACTCCATCGCGACGAGGACGCGACAAGGATCCTTTTCGCCTCAAATCACTTCATATCATCAGGGACCTACAGTCAAGTTCTAGTAATGCAATCGGATAGATACTCCAATGGCGCTGTGCGACTTATTCGAAGATGTCAACCTCCGACCCTCCACCAAATGTTGTGGCCGTCACATATGTCATGACAACCACCTGTCTCGCATCCGATACTTTGATGGTCCAGCATATATCGATTTGCCGCAGAACATGAAACTCTCAAACAATATAGTTTACGAGGCAGTGAGTCATGTTGGCATTTATTGGCATCTAGTCTGGGAACGGGGAAAGGTACTTATGACTTCTAAGGAAATGTAACCGAATGACGCCGAAGGCGGTGTTCAAAGGGGCTATCAAAGTCACTATGTCAGGAACAACAATTTCCTTGGCATGTCATGATAACAATCATAGTCATATATTTGACATATAACAAAAGGACAATTTACTCAAGGGACAACCTGTCATACCAGCCTTGACTGTGCTATCATGTCGATTTCTTCCTCACGACGCGTCGATATTCAGCTACTTTGCTTATTCTTCCACTTTGCTGGGGTTCTCGGTCGAGGAGGAAAAGGAGGTGGTGACGAAGGTGAGGGAGGAACAATTGCTGATGGTACCAATAGAGGTTCAGACATCGGTGACGCCGCCAGTCCCGGACTCGACCTTCCTCCCGAGCTCAACGCGGTTTTTGCCATTACCATTATCATTGGTGTCATCACCGCTCTCCAATTCATACGCTCTCTGTCACGTTTCAAAAATATCCCATCCCGAGATAGCGGACTCACGCTTCCCCATGATGTCGGACGTTTATTCCCCTTTTTCCTAACATCTTACACTGCTGTGTCCACGATCAATAATGGCCTCTATGCCGCTTATGTTGCCTCCTTTGGTGACACCTTTTTTCTACCATTCGCGTTCAGTATTGGCATGGTATTCACTGGCCAACTCGCCACCGTTCTATTCTACGCAACCTTCCTCACCATTATTGCATACCGTCAAAGGGTTCAATTGAATCCTCACGAGCAGTTGTTCAACTTCAAATCATTGTTGGATGGTTTACTCTTAATGAGTATTCTTGCCCTTGGAGTTGCAGAGGACATCATAGCAGGAACCTCGACGTCACTTGAAGGCGCAGTTGCAATACAAAATATAAATGTTGCGTTCCAAGTTTTTGGACTTCTTGCAAGCTTAGACGTGGTTATATCTGCGTTTATCGCCCGTTCCCGACTCTCTAATGCCGGAATTCATGACAAGGTGTGTCAACTGGCAAACTGTATTTTTTCGGTCCTTACCTCCTTTCACCCAAGATCATCAATACCTCCGCCTTTATAATCGGCCCGATAGTCCTTATCGGCGGCATTTATGGCGTAATAGATGTCGGACTTGAGCGCAACGCGAACCCAATTTTCTTTGACTTTGATGCTTTGTTGATTGCTACTGTTGTCATTCAAGGCGTCGTCTCTGTTCTTGCGGTTGCGTATGCTCTATTCATGAGTGCGCCTCCTGCACAACCCGAAGCGGGTCATGATGGTACTGTTGATAGGAAAGCCTAAGCGCTTCTAGAAACCTACCATGGTGGATTCCATCTCATTCCCTTTCGTTTTTCCCAGACCATCCGTTTTTCTATGCTTTCGTTAGATCCTCAGGGTGATCAATTGTGCAGTATTTATCATGTATTGGAGTCATACCTCGAAAATAGGTGCCTAATTAGTGGTAGAAAATCTTAAACCATCTCCCATTTTTTGTGCATATGCTATTGTAGTAGATATACTGTTTGTCTCCTTGTTCGGTATATATACCTGCTTAAAACCAAAAACAGCCTTCCGCTAACGAGTGTTGTCACATTGTGTAAGTACTTTAGTCGGCCAAACGACGGTCAAATCAAAGGAACATAATAGTATCTTATGGAGCACCGCACGAGAAGCGAGCACGGTATCTTATTAGGACTGTATGAAAACTCAATGCACTAGATTCTTTAACGTTTTCAATACGGCTTTCATCTCTTCCCAAAAAGTGATGCTCGGCTACTTTGGGTGTAACCTATCCACTACTCCACAGGAGCCACGGCATTCTTCCAAAACGAGTGTATTTGTTCGGTGTTGGATAAATAGCATAGGACACCGGAATTGTGCTAAATCATTACCCAATGCTCACTGCCCCAAATGACACACACGGGCAAAAATATGAAGGTCTGGAATAACCATGCCACATGATCACTCCCTTTTCAACGCCTCACAGCAACCACGAATTGCAGGAAGCTTCCCGATCAGTTCGAGCACAGCACGACATGTGAATTCGGCCAAATTAACATCTTAGCATGAGCAAAGGATTGTGATTGGCTCATTCGATCTAATTTTGTTCCTTTAGACAAAGCTTTCATGTCGCCTACCTTCGCTCTCCAACGATTAAGTAGTAGGATACCTGCGGTTTCGTTTCTCACACCCCGACATTAGTAGTTCAATATGTATGGAAGTGTTTCGAAAACTCTTAAACCCTTGCATTTTCATATCTAAGCCCTACACTTGAGTTTTTTGATGATGTCCAGAGGAAAATGATCCAATGATATGTCAATCCTCTGTTCTCCACTAGATGCTGTAGCCGTCACACACATTATGGAAACCATCGGCTCTTTGACCGCTATTACCTATTTGTTGAGCGTGAATAGCTTTCCCGCGAAATTCAACATATTCTAAACAAGAAATGTCCCGAGGCAATGAGGAATTTCCGATCAGTATTTATTAGCATCTAATCCAGTCGTGGGGAAGGATACATATTAAGCATTAAGGTACTTGTAATCAAGCCAAAGAAGTGACCGCATGACCACTGGAGGCAGTGTCCAGAGGGCTGATTCAACCACGGTCTCCGGAGAAAGAAGCTTCTTGTCTTCTCATAACAACGATCGAGGCTATACACTTATCAAGTGAAATAAGGGCAACTCAACTCCAAAGAACAACCGCCATCCCATTATTGACCGTGCTATGTCGAATTACTCCTCACAATGCGTCGGTGGTCTGCTATTTTACCTGCTTTTTCACATCGTGGGGGTGCTTGGTCGAGGCGGGGGGAAAGGCGAGGAAGAAGGAGAGGGAGGAACGATTGCTGATGGTGCCGATGCTGGCTCAGACATTGGAGACGCCGCCAGCTCTGGCCTGGATCTCCCCCTGACCTCAATGCAGTCTTTGCAATAGCCATTATTATCGCCGTAATCACGGCACTTCAGTTTATACGATCGCTGGTACGCTTCAAGCATCTTTTCTCGGACAGTGACCGCACACTGTCCCGGAACATTGGAGTTCTATTTCCTGTTCTCTTGGTGTCTTACACGGGGACATACATAGCAAGCAATGTGATTCGGGCAACCTATGTTAGCCGTTACGACAACATCTTTTTCTCGGTGTTCACCCTCGGTATTGGAATGGAGTTTACCAGCCAATTTTCCGACATCTTGCTATATGGCATATTCCTTGCCATCATCGCACACCGACAAAAAGTCGAGTTGAATCGTCACGAATACGTTTTCAACTTGAAAACATTGATAAATGGTCTACTCCTAACAACTATGCTTGTCCTTGGCGTTGCGGAGGATATTATAGCAGGGACTCGAAACCCTTTCGAAGACGTCATCACAATAGTGGATATCAGTCTCGCGTTTGAAGTTGTTGGCCTCCTAGCCAGCATAGACGCGGTAATATCCGCATTCATCGCTCGTGCCAGATTGTCTAATGCCAACAAACATGACAAGGTACGTCATTTTGGAGATCATAGCTTCTTAGTCCTTAACTCCTTTATCACACAAGATAATCAACACCACTAGTTCTGTGGTCGGGCCGATGCTCCTTATCGGCGGCATTTATAGGGTGATCGAAGCCGGGTTTGAGGTTACAATCTCACCTGGAATAGACTACGATGGTCTACTGGTTGCTACTGTCGTCATCGAGGGCGTCATCTCCGTTCTCGCAGTTGCGTGTGCCCTTTCCATGAGTGCCCCAGCCGCGAATACTGAAGCGAAGCATGACGACACTATTGGGGAGAAAGCATAAGCGGTACCAGAAGCCCAACAGAATCCTGAGTTTTGTTCCCTTTTGATTCACGTTCTTTTATAATGAAATATATAAAACAATAGTGGAGGACGTATTCCCAGTCAAACTAGCCCATTTCACTTTCTTGTACTTGTATAGTATTGTCGTTATGTATGTACTTGCTTGAGATTTGGTCAACTCGCTACGTGCTTTTATTTGAAGGTATTCCCACTTTGATTGCTTGTCACAGACTGAAATAACGAGGACTGCGTACAGCAAACCACCACAAATATCAGAGCAGAGCAGTCAAGAAATAATATACACAATATTATAGCCCCATCAGTAATTACACCACCACCATCATCGTCATCATTATACGCAACGAGCTATAATTTACAATCATGCCTGCCCCATTACTCAGAGCGGTGAGCATCGACAACCCTCACATTGGCTACAAACAAAAAAAAGAAAATTGCAGAAGAGATATACAAGAGGCAATTGATATTAGAAAGCCGCACCAGAACCATAAACCCTGAGCTTTGAGTCGACAATATGGAACGCAGGAAGGCCCTGCTGCCAGGCTGCTCCCCCCTCAACTCAAACTATCCTTCAACATCTGGATCCGTAACAACAGCCGGACCAGGTGATAGTTCCTCTCCTATCAGAACCATAGTCAACCAAATATCGGTTAAATCAACAAAACACAACGGAGTATTCTATGGAGTACCATACTGACAGGAGGAGCGAGCACGATGTTTTGTCAGCCTCGACTCAGTGCTACAATTCTTGAACTTTTTCACATACAACTTTCGTTTCTTACCCAAAAAGAGATGCTCGGCTAAACTTGGGTCCACTATTCCTTGGGAGCCATGGCATTCTTCCAAGTAATGCCGGTGTTGGACAAATAACAAAGGACACCGGCATAAGCCAATTGATCACCAGATACTCGTTGCGCCAAACAATACACACGGGCAAAAATATGAAGATCAGGAATAACCATGCCACAAGGTCACTCCCTTTTGGACAGCGCAAATTGCTGGAAGCTTCCTTATCATTTCACGAGAATAGCACGACATGAGAAATTTGGCTAAATCAACATCTCACCATGAGCAAAGAATTGGGATTGGTAGGTCGAATTTAATTTTGTTCCTTTCAACGAAGTTTTCTTGTTCCCTGCTTGGCCATGCTCTGGTAAATTAGGATTCCCGCTGCTACTCACACCGCGACATAGTGAGATTCATACGGGGGTGTGTTGGAAACCCTCAAACCCTTGCATTTTTATATCAGAGTCCTATGATACACCGAAGAAAATGATACAATGATATGTCAATCCTCTGTCTTCTAGCTATGCTGTAGCCGTCACACGTCATGGCAACCATCCGTTCTTTCACCCCTATTGCCCATTTGTTGCCCGTTGAACAGCTTCTCCGCGAAATCCAGAATGTTCTAAAATACAAATCTTCCGAGGCGAGAAAGAATTTCCGGTCAGTATTTAAAAGCATCTAATCCAGTCGTGGGGAAGGATATATATTAAGCATTAAGGTACTTGTCATCAAGCCAAAGAAGTGGCCGCATGACCGCTGGAGGCAGTGTCTACCATACAGACAGGTTGATTCAACGACTGCCAGGCTCCGAAAAAAGAACTTCTTTGTCTTGGCATAACCATGATCGAGGCTATACATCTACCAGGTGAAATAAAGACAGCTCAGCTCCAAAGAGGACCTATCACCCCATTATTGACCGTGCTATGTCGAACTACTCACAACGCGTCAGTAGTCTATTGCTTTATCTTTATCTGTTTTTCCACATTGCAGGGGTACTTGGTCGAAGCAAAGGTGGCGATGGAGAAGGAGGAGGGGGGAAAAGCGATGGAGAAGGAGAGGGGGGAACGATTTCTGACGGTGCTGATGCCGGGTCAGACATCGGAGATGCTGCCAGCTCTGGGCTTGACCTTCCCCCGGTGCTCTTTTTTTTTTAAATCAAATTTTATTAAGCGCTGCCCGATCGCGTAGCGCTCCTGGCCGGAGGCCAGGAAAAGTATGGTTAAAACAAAACCCAGAACAACAAATGTGTGAAAAATAAATGAAAATACGAAGCCCGAGACGACACGACACTATAGAAACAGGAGCCCCGAACGACATGAAGAGGTTGAGGCGGATGGGAGAGTTAGAGAATTAGCATATATAAGTACAGGCCAGTATCATGAGATGCATAGGGAGGGGAAGAGAAATTACGATCTGAAACCGAGATAAGTCTGCGCATGCGCAGGGGGATCCAGGGTGACTAGGAGTCAATTATTCTTGAATTACCCGGATAAGTGTGGCACGACCCAAGGGCCGCCAAGCCAATGAGAACCTTCCTCGACCGTCTCATTCGCAGCTTGGTAAAGCCTGGTCCGGGGGGTTGCTGCCCCCCGTACCATGGGGGAAAGTGATAAATGTGGTGAGTTTGTACTTCCCGTTGAGTATGTCCTCCTGGAGAGTGGGGATGAATTCGACCCATTCGTGATTAGGATAGATGACGACGCGGGGGACTAGAAGTTGTGAGAATGTAGGGTTTGGAGTTTCCCGGATGAAGATGGGGGTGTCAGGGGGCGTGATACCTAGCATTTTATAATGAAGTGTTCGTCGGGTGTACATCTGATCGACGTGACGTTGCCACTCGCCTTCCTCCTTCCTGGGGCATAAGGGGCCTTGGAAGGAGAATGCCTTGGGGTTGTCAACGAGGAAGAGAATAACGTCCTCAATGCGATTATAGTCGGCGTGATCAATCCGCCTGGCGTACCATGGGCACTCCTGCAGAATATGCTGCCTGGATTCCTTCGGGTGATGTCGACAAGGGCATGTGATAGTGGGGGGGGGGGGGGGGGGGGGGGGGGGGGGTCGGAGTTGGCAAAAAATCTTTCTCGATAGTCTCTGATGGGGGCGTGGTTGGTGACGGCGCGGCAAAATCTGGCATATAGCTGAGTGGATTCTGTGGCGGTGGTAAAGAAATAAGTGCCCATCCATGGTCCGTTTCCATGGGTGGACGGGGTGAGGTGCTCTTCGGACACGCCATCGTTCATTTGAAGGAAGTTTCTTCCCTTGTAGAAACCAGACTTGGGGTTGTGGAAGTCGCAATTCCAGTCGGCTCGCGCTTTCTGTTCTATAGCGAAGTGCCTTTTTTGGAGAGTTTGAGACGGGGGGAATATGGTTTTGTTGTGGAAGGACGCGTTTCGGGCGGAGGTGGCAGTGCGTTTGGCAATGCATGATGAGCATTTGCGATCGCTTCCCCCGGTGCTTGATGCGGCTTTTGCCTTCTGTATTATCTTTGCAGTCATTACCGCCCTTCAGCTTATCCGCGGTCTGGCACGCTTCAAGCATTTTCCCTCCCAAGATGGTAGACTCGCTCTGGCTCGCAACGTTGGAGTTCTATTCTCCATGCTCTTGGTGTTTTACACCGTGACATACACAACAAGCAATGTGCTTCGGGCGGTATATATTGGTCAATTCAAGAATGTCTTTTTCACAGTATTCACCCTCGGTGTTGTAATGGAGTTTTTCAGCCAATTGTCTGTCATCTTACTCTACGGCACATTCCTCACCATCATCGCATACCGACAAAGATACCAGCTGAACCGCCAAGAAAATGTTCTCAACTTGAAAACATTTCTAGAAGGTCTAATCTTGACAGTCATGCTTTTCCTTGGCGTTGCAGAGGATATTGTAGCGGGAACAAACCCTTTTGGGAACTTCTTTACAATTGAGAATATCGATCTCGCATTTGCAGTCCTTGGACTCCTCGCTAGCATAGACGTGGCGATATCTGCGTCCATTGCTCGTGCTCGGTTCTCTAATGGCAACAAACAGGACAAGGTATGTCATTCGGAAAACCATAGCTTCCTAATCCTAACTTCCTTTATCACACAAGATAATCAATATCACTAGTTCTGTCGTCGGGCCGATACTCCTAGTTGGCGGCATTCATGGAGTAATTAAAACAGGGTTTATGTTTCGTAATTTAGGGCCTGCCATTGACTACGCTGCACTATTGCTTGCTACTGTCGTCATCAAAGGCGTCATCTCCGTTGTTGCGGTTGCATGTGCCCTTTCCATGAGTGCCCCAGCCGCGAATACTGAAGCGAAGCATGACGATACTATTGAGGAGAAAGCATGAGCAGTGCCGGAAGCCCAGCAGAATCCCGAGTTTTATTCTATTTCAATTCACGTCTCTGTTATTATGAAATGTATAAAACAATAGTGAGGATGTGTTCTCAGTCGAACTAGCCCATCTCGGTTTTTCGTACTTCTATAGTATTGTCGTTATGTATGTACTTGCTTGTGATTGTGCTCGCTATGTGCTTCTATTTGAAACTACTGCCACTTTGATTGCGTGTCACAGACTGAAATGACTAGGACTGCGTACAGCAAACCACCACAAATATCAGAGCAATCAAAAAATAAGATACACAATGTTACAGCCCTATCAGTAATTGTACCACCACCACCACCGTCATCATTATACGCAACGAGATACAATTTACAATCATTACTCGGAACGGTGAACAATTCCTCCTGTAGAATCGCTGATGCTTGCTCTGCCAAACCATATGTCACCGCAGCGAGCTAAAGAGTATGACTGTCATCCACTACCCTGCATTACGAACAAATCGAGTTACTCACATGTGCAGCAAAATCAAAGGGAAACACCGATGTATCGACAACTCTCACATTAGCTATAAAAAACAAAGGTTGCAAAAGAGGTCAGAGATCGTTTGCAAGAGGCGATTGAAATTAGAAAATTGTACCAGAACCATAAACCTTGAGTTTTGAGTCGACAACACCCCCTTGATCTCGAGGCATCATCCCACAACTCGAACTAGGATGAAATTGCAATGACACTTGATCTCTCAACCACCCTTCAACATCTTGATCCGTAACAACAGCCAGACCAGGTGATAGTTCCTCTGCTATCAAAGGTCCACCTGTCGACCTTGAAGCTAGAACTTGACCTAGTGCACGAATGACTTTGATTGCTTGTCGTAAAGTTATGATGTCTAAGAGTGAAACAAGTCAGTTCATGAGTGAGGTAGTTGGAAAGGTACTTGAGAGTGTACCAGCAAAATGAGAGAAATAGCCGGGGTCAATCAAGACATCTTCAAATGGATCAGGGGATTGGATCCACAATCGTCCGACACTAAAAGGATGTTGTAGCGCAGCTTGAATGTTTATCGTACCAGCGCCCATCAAATCTAACAATATCTCGACTTATGGTCCACCGGCGTTCATAAAGTCGTTTGAAAGAATCTTGTAAATGGTTTTATATCCTTCCTTTACATCTGAGGATGTCAATTGAGAGAGTGCCGAAGACGAATCATCATAACTAGAAATAATTTGTTTTTGAAAAACATCTGCACCGACGGGGCCGAACAGATTAGTGAGGTTGACAAAGGTGACCGCTTCGTTGATAGATGCTTCAAATTCGGTCGAGGTCTAAAGGAAATTGTTATTCCCAACAATAAGAAGTAAAAGAAAAGGCTAGACGTACAGCAAAGTCGGAATTGGTGTTGTGGATGTCTCCCGCAGTTTGGACATTCGACTTCCAAAGGACACTAACGGCCTCTGACACTGTGAGACCGGGGGGTATGTAAAATACTATGGCTGAAAACGCCTGTGAGGAGAGTTAACAACTGTTGAAATGTCAGTTAGAATACACCTCATTAAGTAGTATTTGACATATGAAAATACTAGACATATACTACTTTATTGACAGTATAATACCTGTCGGCATCATAGTCATATACTCATGTCAAAGGCAACATCACACAGATTTTCGCAGTCAAAAAACTTGTTAGAAGCCAGTAAATCACATAGTGAGAGGCATTCAATTATAGAGCTATTTGAAGTACTAGATGTTAATAGTAGTGCAAATAACTAGTAAATAACCTGACAATAGGTACTCAAATCATCGGTGGAATAAGCCGCGATTAATCCTCGACGGAAGCCGTCGCGAATCGCGATTAAGGACCAATAATCGTGATTATCGCGATTATTGGCCGTCAGATGCAGCATCAGTGGATCATGTATATTAATCGTGCTTATTTTAATCATGATTAATTAACGCCTAATAATCATGATAACAGTGATTATAGTATTCAGAATCGGTTGGTGTCAGTGTATCATGAAGCTACTATAATCACGATTATCAATCTATAATCGCGATTATATCTTGCGCAGCGCTATGTGCAAGCTACTATAATCACGATTATAAATTGATAATCGCGATTACAAACTGCGCAGCGCTATGTGCAAGCTACTATAATCACGATTATATGATAATCGCGATTACAGACTGCACAGCACTATGTGCAAGCTACTATAATCACGATTAAGTCACGATTGTACTTCGCCATGTTAGATACTAAGTATAACCGTGATTATATAATCGCGATAGACACGATTACATTTTGCGCAGCACCATGCACAAGTCAATAATCATGTTTATGGGTGACTTGCGCGTAGTGCTGCGCAAAACAAAATCGTGATTATGTATTTATACTTGAAGGCTCATAGATATGTTGAGGGAAAATCATGATTACGAACTAATCATGATTTGTGTTGTGTACTTCTTTAGATTGTTGTTTGGACAAATCACGATTAAAGTAATCGTGATCCGTGAGCTTCTGAGTGTGTCCGACGTCCGTACCTGCTACCTGATGCATGGATAACCGTGATTATCCAGACTTGGTAATCACGATTATCGACTAACTTATTCACCCAGATGAAGCAAATTAAGTAATCATATTTAAAATACTCTGTCTCAAATTCAATACATACTTGATTAAGTATGCCAAAACTAGCATAGCTGATAGCTGATCAGCCAAGCGCATGGCGGGACTTCTTCTGCGCAGGCTGGGGACTCTCCTCTTCTGATACATATCCCCAACGCTGACTGACAGGGATTCTAAAGTAATATCTTGAGAATTGATACATCTAATAAAGCTTAAACTCACTTTGCTCGTGGTTTCTGGTTTTTATCAGTGAGGGGCACACTTTGCTTTGGCGGGTTTCTAGAGCGAGTTGAAGCCCGAGCTGGTTGAGTGCCGGCAGCATGACGTTTTTGACGTGGTTTCTTCGTTGGTAAGCTTGGAGGCGTGACATGGGAAAGAGGCTCAGTGTTAGCTGCTGCATTTGATGGGGGCTGGGGCTGAACCAATAAACCCTGGGAGACGCCATCCCTAGGGATCGTGGGAGACCCGCATTCGTGATGCGGACTCTGGTTAGGGTCACCTAGCAGAGTCAAAGCCTCAGCAACAGGAGGGACGGGGGAAGCCGGAGGGACAGGAAAGGCTAGAGGCGGAGGGATAGAGGCTGCAGGCGGAGTAACAGCGTAAGGCACAGGAATAGGAGAGGCCGGAGGGACAGGAGAGGCCTGAGGCGGAGGAACAGGAGAGGCCGGAGGAATGGGAGAAGCCGGGGGGACAGGAGAGGCCTGAGGCGGAGGAACAGGAGAGGCTGGATGCGGAGGAACAAGCGAGGCCGGAGGAGCAGGATAAGAGGGGGGAACAAGAGAAGGAGGTTGGCTGGGGGGTGTTGCTTGAGGCTGAATAGTAGAAGTGACCGGTGGTGGCTGAAACTGTAATATAGTGGCTTCATTGCTACTGTAATATTAGAACGCACATAAATCAAGATTGAATCAGGACTTACTTTATGGTGGGTGTCGAAGAGGTGTCGTCCAGGTGATGTGTAGCAATATCATGTTCTACAAAGTAGTGAGATCATATTAGTCTTAGGTATTTATGCCTTGCTTACTTGGGAGAGACACATCGGCTGCCGTTCTGAGGTGACCGCTCATATAGGTGTTATATCGCTCAGTGAAATGATCGCAATACGCGAGGTAGTCCCTTTCGTTGCTCGCCAAAAAACTGATTTGATTAGGGGTGATGCTGATTAGTAGTAAAGATAGCTTACGTTTGTTCTTGTACTTCGTTTGAGCTATCTCGATATGCTATTGTCATAAAACAAATGGCGTCACCGTACTGCCTGCGTCCCCATCCGAGAAGAGCACGGACAGCACTGATAGCTTGGGAGCCCAATTCCTCTTGCATCCTTTGTGACGTGTCACTACGCAGAAGGATAGGTGGTAGTTAAATGAACTCACTGAAGCACTTCCTCCTGTGTGGGAGGGCTGGCCCGTCTTGCGATCTCTGCGTCGACCAAAGCCTGCAAGGCTTCACGTTCCGTCTGAGATAATTGGGCTACTTTCTCCGACAGTGCTTGATTCCATCTTCTGATATAATTGTCCTGTGTGCTTCCATTAGCCTCCTTTGCTGACTGAGAGATCTCTCCTTTATATTTATCGACGACAAGTTTTCTGACCGAAGGAGCTATGCTTGAGTTGTTAGCAGCGCCCAGGTGTGTATCTTCCACAGGTTTCCGTGGGATTGTAATCCCGCGCTTCTTGCACTGGTTCTTGTACCAATTTTGAATTTGCTACCACAACTCGTTAGGTTGTAAAACTGAATCATGGTATGACTAACACGTACCTTGTCCTCATCTGGGGTAGTGGCGCGCGTTTTATGAAAGTGCGGAATGGCGACGGCTTCAACCCACTTGGTGAGATGGGTATACAACGAGGCCCCAGACCTTGCGTCGACCGCAATACGTGTTTCAAAACACGCATCCAGTAGTTCGGCGAGTACGGCAGTATCATTGGTAGTGAGGGCTGCAATGCCCTTGCTGTTATTCCGGCCCATGGAATTGCACGCTTGAAGGGAAGAACGGTTAGCAGAAAGTAGACACGCGCTGAGACGGCAAAATATAGGAGCAACGTCAAAGTACAGGAATGAGTGGTGGTGGGGGCGTAAGGAACACTAAGGTAATCCCAAGTAATCCTTACAAGTAGCTTTTACAAGCCGATCGGACGCAGGCTCATTACCTAAGTTCGAGATCCCATAGATAATCAAGCCTACCCATTGCCGCCAATTGCTCCCGGTGTTTGGTTTGGGACATAAGTGTGTGTCAGAGGTGAAAATGAATCCTAAAATTTTCCTCCGTCTGCTGATATCACTGACTAAAAAATCTGGAAGTTACTCGAGATCTACTGGATGAATGAACACTCATCGCCGCCGATTGGTCCCGGTGTTT
The DNA here is from genome assembly GCA_029719445.1 of Agaricus blazei. Classification (NCBI taxonomy): domain Eukaryota; kingdom Fungi; phylum Basidiomycota; class Agaricomycetes; order Agaricales; family Agaricaceae; genus Agaricus; species Agaricus blazei. Next base: position 77,367 of record SSNC01000005.1, read on the forward strand.
GTAGGGAGGCACTAGCATATGTCAGACGTGAACACGAGTCTTGAAATTTTGCTCTACCTCCCGGTATTGCTTACCAAAAATCGGGAATCTAATATCAATTCTACAACGCCGCCAATTGTTTTCGGTAGTGTACATGAGAGATCGTTATGAATATTGATAAATTCAGCAACTCCTTCTGGCCGCATCCGGAGCTGCTTGTCTAAACTTGCCGCCACCGATTGTTTCCTAATGATTCACTTGAAACTGACACATGCCGTGAGTGGTGAAATTTTTAATCGAATTGCCGGAATCGCATATTAGAATCTAATCGTCTCAGAGATCTGAAAGTATGCCTAGTTGTCCGTGCTTGTTCCTGATCTAATCTGCAGGACCGTACTTCAATGTCAATTCGTAGATCGAAAATTTTCTCGTTGTCCATTTCTGGCAGTGTACCTAAATCAGATATTGGATCTTACACAGTACAAAGTGTCAATCCTCCATCTGGAAGAATTCGCGTGAGCTGGCTGACGAATGTAAAATATGGAATACGGAAAAGCAATTCTAATCACTATTGCCGTATTAGGAAAAGTACATTCCAAAACCGGTAACAGTATCTACTTCAGCATACTTCAGCAGTACATTCTCCTGCTCTCCACAGGAATACTCTGCGCGCCATCTCAGAGGTATCCACAGTCTGGCCAAGGTATCAAATACCTCGACTTCCTGCCCATACTTGATACCTTTTTCTTCCAACGACTTCCAGTGATCCACAAGACGGAAATGATTGTTACCGCTACAGAGGAAAGCGATGTCGGCCGGATATTTGCCAGACTGTTAAATGTTGAGCTGGTAATCGATACAGACTATGTGTTCATACCTCTGTCCAAAACACAAAAACCTTCATGGTGGGATAGCTTTCCTGAGGCGCCCGAATGGTAACCGAGCTGGTGTCCCTCTCAGTCCGTTTTGGCCTTGGCTTGGGGCTTAGAGCATGGCGTCTTGCGATGAGAACTCCGAATTCCTCGTTGGTTGCAGCAAGCTCTTGAGCATGTATCAATCCTCTTGAGAAGTACATCCGGTTGCATGGTTTGCACTAGGGATTTCAGGTCATCCAAAGGATATGAAGAAAATTTATGAGTAACTTACAAACGAGTACCATCTTCCAGCATTTATCAATAGAGGATCCGTTCTGCTGGTACACAGTTTTTTAGACCTGACTGAATGTTTAGAGCATAGAGAAGCGGTAGGAGGCGGTCCAGCACGATCTTGCAGGAACTTGAAGATTTTGGCTTCATTCTCCTCCCGCAAGACGGTAACACTTTTCCGATTTGACATGGAGCACTGCATAGGGCGAATCTTCATGCAGTATAACTTTAATATAAAGCCCCGCGCCTAGGCTAAATTTTTTCTATTCAATTGCCTATACCTAGATTTCTGTTCAAAAAACTCGATTTGTCGTACATCATGCTGGAGAAAAATTTTGTGCAGGGTCAGCGGTCATTACTTTCTAGGATAACAGCCCAGATTTACAAGATTCAATGAAGTATGTTACTCTACTTGTAAATAATATAGTTGCCTATATGAAAGACACTCTCGGTAAATTTCTGTCTCCTGCAATGCACTTCATCCTCCTTGGAAACGAAATCGCGCCCCCCGTTCAACGTCCTTCTGTCGTTCAGGCTGAGCAGGTCCTGCTCACCATCACCGACAAAGAGGCAGAAATTTTGGTTCCACCAAGTGATGATGATATCTCGTCTCTTCCATCTCCTCTGTCCTCTCCTGACTTCCCTAGCGTGAGCGAGTTGTTGGATAACGACAAATGGAGGCGATCGCTCAGAGACAACAGCACCTCGCCTCTTCCCAAGTCTTCGCCTTTTTCATCTCCTGCCCCTGATGACAAGCGCGTCCCACTGGAAGGAGAATTGCCTCAAGGAGAGTCACCTCCTGGCTATGTATATTCATATTCCAAGGTATGTTTACGCACCTCAGATTTACTCATCCACCTGACCACCCACTATAACAGGCGGGCGAAGGTCCGAAGCACTTTATAATACCGTCAACCAATGGTTTCTTCTCGCTCCTCAACAGCCACTTATTCCTTCGGCAAACTCGCGTCGTTACGCACCCCTTCGAAGTGTATGACACTATGATAGGCAATTTCGTCAGCCTACCTCCTACCGCATATTGGCGACAACATGACTGGGAGAGGTATTTGATCCTTAGGGAGGAAGGGCTGGGCGACGAGGATTGTCCTAATCTTGAAAATCTCATCAAGAACCTTGGCGATCCTATTGACGCTATGTCTATGGATGAGAATTGTCGTACCACCTGGCGCCAACAGATAGCTAGGACCCCATCATTCACTCAGATGCCCTTTCCATCCACTCAAGTCCCCCTTCGCGCCTCGCCTTCAATTGAATGTCCTGTATACATCGATCAAGGCATTCAAACTATCACTGAAGCGGTGGCTGTATACATCGATCAAGACATTCAAACTATCGATGAAGCGGTGACGGGAGTGAAGCGCAAGCACGATGCTGATGCTATCGAGGGTAAAGTTTCGGGGCCTCCAACAAAGGTTATGAAGTTTTACAAGGGAGGCAGTGGCGATACGTTTGATGACCCGATCGTTGTTATAGACAATTAGTTTTGCATTAGCGGTATGCAATCCATACTCTGTCTATTGTTAGATCCCCGTTTAATCCGCTCGTTCCGTTATCTATACAACTATCATTCGATTTCACCTTCTTGTCATTAGTGGTGTTCCATTTCCCAACCTTGATTGTGACAGTTTGCAATATAAATGCTGACTTAAGTCGTACTTGATGCGTATTAAGAGAGATCAATTCAATGAAGGAATTAAAGGGTGTGTAACTTTTACCAGTTTGAATAATGAGCTATGTCATATTCCTGTGATCGAAAGATTCGCAGATGAATACAATTTATTCGTTCGCGTCGGTGATGTATATACATGGTGAGCCAAGAGCAAACGATACATCCAGATGAGATCTGTCCAAATTATTTAGGGCGATGAAAGTTTTCGAAAGACACGTACATGATCTTAGATAGGGGTAATCTTTTCACATATCCTTTCCACTAGAGTATCCCCGTGTGTGGTATAAAGGCCCTGTTCAAACGTTGTACTATAAGTCAGCGGAAGTATAAAGGGTAAGTAAAGCTCCGAGCGCCGCTTTACGAAAGAAGTACTAGACATGTTGAGTCAAATCTAGCAACCTCTTGATTGTAATCAGAAAAAAAAACTCTCTGTATGGCCCGGTGTATTCAGATCTTAATTCTTATCAAGAAAATTTTCGCAGTTCAGTCCTTGATGGCTCTAGTTGCGAGAGTGATTTTTAAGTGTCGCTGCCAAAAGACTAGACATATTGAGTAGATTAGTGTGAACTGACTAGACATATTGAGAAGATTGCAATGAACTTCAATTCCAATCTATGAAAGGATGCTTACCAATCAATACCAATCAGGAACGACTGTCAGACTAGAACATCTCAAATTTCGTGGTTACGCCTCCTTCGCACCCACGGAGTACGGGTTCGTGAACTGAAACATCGGCGAATATGCTATCACCGCTAGAGATCATTGGTGAGTGGCACAATTCAAAGGTCGGGGAGAGGTCGGGGAGAAGGTTCGGAGGTTTTGGAGGCTAATGGAGTGGTAAAACTTCCAGTCTAGTTCATAACACGGCGGACAAACAGTTGTCAAATGGAGGTAGCGGGTTTGATGTCAAGTGGTACAATACTGATGCGTCAAATCAGGAGTCAATTACCTCATCTGTCACGCTTCACAAGTCGGGTGATATGAATGAGCCAATGTACGGGCCTTATGGCCGTTACAAGGACTTCCAGATACGAGACAATCACTGATACCTGTTGTCTTTCCTATACTAACTCCAGGTAAGCCTAGTAAGTAGTCTAATATATGCTAGGGGGATCCACGTCACACCTGTGACACGGCGCATCAACGGTTGCCGACGATCTGACAAACCGCTTGACATCAAACCCCTTATCTCCATTTGACAGCTAATTGTCCGCCGTGTAAGGACTTAGGTGTTGTGTATGAACGAAAATTATCATTACTCAAAACCTTTCTTAAAAGTGCTACACAGCGGCAGCCATTATGGAAATATGCTCTCACACCCAACGAACCACCCTGGTGTTATTATGGGCAAAGGTTCACACAATAATCGCTACACCTGATTAAATCCAGCCGACCCTAAATTGTAGGAGGCAGAACATTCTCGATCACAATAGAATAGCACTAGTAACCTGAACTCGTCACTATCAGTACACCCACCAACAATCGACTTACTTATTCTTCCTGAGCGTTATGAACTACCAAGAACAATAATAACAATACCTAACTAATGGTATGCAGTTATTCCTGTAACAAAGTAGATTAACTTACATAAAGGTTTGATTATCAGAGATAGATGAAACGTTACGATTCATAGACTATGAGACAACTGAGTATGATGCAGAGGAAACAAGCGAAGAAGAAGACAACTGTAGGTGTCTGAACGCGTAATATCGAAATAAAATAACCTAACAATTTATAGGTGAAGGATTCATTGCGCCAGACGATGAAGACGAGGGTTCCCAAGACGCTAACGGGTTCAATCATCGCTTACGTTTACAAGAGGTCTCTAGAACAGAGGACTTTCTGTCTCCACTTGTCGAAAAGTATACTCAGCTTTCTGCGATTTCCGGGCTTGTTTCTTCCAGACAAGAGTCATTGAATGGTAATAGACTTCATCAGGAAAATGATTGGGAGACGTGGGAGGTACCCGTGAATGTAAGCAGACCCTCGTCTATTGAACCGTTATCTTAATCTAAATCAGATTGGATCTGAATCACAATGCGCAATCCGTATACTTCAGCGATGCATACAAGGCATGTATGTTCACATGATACCTCCTCGTAGTGTGTCACAACAGAACAGCGCAAGCATCAGAAGACATACAAAACCTTTACCTCAACCTGTTGATTTGCAGGCTTGGATCGAGTCAGGTCGTTGTTTTCGGGTTGAAGGAACCGGTCCCTCTGCGAAATATCGCTACCGTCAACGCGTATTTGATTCTTCTGGCTATCTATTACTCACTCTCAAGCTGATGACTATTACCCTACTGACGTATCCCCCAATGTCTCTCAAGTCAAATTATTCGCAAACAATATATCAATATCTATCGACGCCAAAGAAGGCCTTTCGTTGTGTCGAGAGCTGCCGATTTCAAATAGGGGATCAAGTCATGATTGTTGTATCAGAACATGCCGGTCAAGTTGGTGAGGTCAAAGCTGTTCTTGATACTCACATCTATCTACACCTCAGTGACCGCTCGAGTCCAAGTCTACCCGAAATCAATACAGGTTCCCAGCCATTTCGTTCATCGCCACTTCAAGATTGGCGATAATGTTCGGGTCAAGTTTGGTGAATCGGCTGGATCCACAGGCTACATCGCGAAGCTTGATGATCTATTAGATCAGATGGTCATTTGTAATTCTAGTGCTACGGTATGCTATTGTTTCATATATGACCATCATACTCTCATAATCATCTCTAGCATTTGACAATATCTTATATTAATGTCGAACTTGCTGACCATTTCCAGCTGGCGTCCCCGCCTCCCAATCCTAATATCATTTTGGTTTGAGATGAAGGACAAAAACGACACATCCCTGCATTGCGTTGATGGCATTCCACATGACTGCTTGATACTCAGAGAGGCGCATGTCAATCGACGATCTCTGGCACCGCCGCCTGACAATGAGGCTGGAGTACCCGATGCTTTCGGACTTTGGCCCCTAATCTCGCCCGAGGTCGCTCCACCAGCCATTCGTAAGTGGCGCCACCTTCTCGTGCTCTTAATGAATTATTATTGTCTTGCGTAGCACCTGACTTCTGGTTGGTAAGGTTAGAGCATAGGGATTCATTTGGTGGCCTCCGAATAACGGTCCGAAGTGGTGGATAATTTGATGACGGCAAATGGGACAATCAAATCGGAACTTATAAAGGTCTTGATGGCGCAAATGTCCCAGTCTAATTTCCGGGGAAAGGCATGATCTTAGTGCCTTATCTCTATGCATTGCCCACCTATCCACGCAAGTTTATGATTACGTTTTCTGACTATCCGAAGATCGGCATTTCGGTTCCCGCTGTATCGTCTGGGAATACTGAGTGCAGCGTTACCACTTACCAGGGTTGGAACAAGGGAAAGGTGACACGATCGGTCTCAACTGTTGAATCAGCCTTAGCATCTTGATGGATTTTGTAAGTCGTTGAAAGCATTTTTTTTTTTTGTTCAATCAATTTTGTTTCAAACCCATTGTGTCGTCCCATACTCTGATACCTCTCGACATTATGCCAGGCCAAAAGCGCAAACGACTGCAATCGGGGATTGTCCCTCTCAAGGTTTTAGAACCTCTACCATCGGCAAAATTTCTAAAGACCTTCCTTGAGGAACTTGAATACACGACCAACACCGACAATATTGAGCCCGCGCCAGAAATTGACCTGCAAAATACCAAAGCTGCACATGGTCCTGAACCACAAGTAAGTAGCGGTCTGTCCTTTGTGCGTTACCTGATTGCTCTTCTAGGGAGCGTCAACCAAAATGCAACCTTTCACGCCTGAAGTATTGAAAGAAATCCAGGACAAGATTTTGTCTCTCGAAACCGACAACGCGATAGAGAAGCACTGTGTCGCATGTCTTAGTCAGGTGAAAGGCGATATTGCTGGTGGCAAGCCGAATGCTATCTACCGATGTCTCGAATGTTTCACCCACACGGCCCTCTGCTCTGATTGCATAGTAAAATGCCACCGTGACCAACCCTTTCATCGTATTCAAAGATGGACAGGACATTTCTTCAAGAACGTAGCATTATGTGATTTAGGGTATGTCTTATGTTTGGGTCATCAAGGCGATCGTTGTCCAAGAAACATCAACGGTCCCAACAATTTCATTGTGGTACACACAAATGGAACTCACGAATGCAAGATCCTCTACTGTCATTGTCAACCTCTCTATCGTCGGCAAGATAAGGCCCTTCAACTTGTCCGTCACCAACTTTTCCCTCCAACCCTCGACCTTCCAGCAACTGCATTCACTTTTGCAGTTCTTGACGATTTCGATCGTCATTCTCTGAACGCGAAATCTTCGAATTATGACTATTGCAAAACCTTGAACGATTATACGGATGCTGCCTTTCCTGGGAAAACAACCGTACGTGCATACTGCTATATATCAAATATTGGTTAGTTAACGTGTCATAGCATCGCTATAAGGAGTTCAAAATAGTAATGCGCCTTTGGCGCTACCTGATGCTCCGTCGCCGTTCCGGGCAAGACTTCAGTATCGATAATATACTGTCCCATAGGCGAGCAGGGTGTCTTGCTTTAAGATGCCCTGCGTGTCCCGAAGTTGGGTTTAATATCGATGAAGGGACAATTGCTTTGGCTCGTGATGACGATTTGTAAGCGCAATTTCACACTCCAAATATCTTTGCTGAATATAATATACACTCACAGGCATAAATATACACTTTTCCTCTCGGCAGACAGAAATTTCCGTCTTCAGAGAAAAAAGAAAACTCATGATCGTTTAGACAAGCCTCTCAATGCTGGTAATGGCTATTTTGTGGAGGAAAGCGAGTACCGGCATCATATAGGGTCATTGAGGAATGAAGTAGACGTGCGTGTTGTTGACTATCCACGGGACACTAACAAAACTGCGTCTTTAGGCTTCTCTGTGTGCGAAGCTAAAGGCGGTCAGGCAACAAGATCGGTCAAAATTCAGAGACACTGAAGTGTCAGGCGTCATTGCGATACAGTGCGCCCGTCATGGATTCTATTTACCTCAAGGTATGGCTGATCTTGATAAAGGGGAAGCGTAAGTCGTCCGTGTATTATCTGCGATATCAACTTAACGCCCCAAAGTTATACTAGGACCGACTACGTATTAATGCACGCTCTTGGACTGGAGGGGTTCAAGCAACGATGGATATCTCTCAGCTATGACATATGGTGCCAGTATCATATAAATCTCTCCAGGCGTGTTACGGCTAACCTCCCCAATTTTGTACCCCTACTCAAACATATCCGTGGATCCGTACCCAAGATGCATATCAACGGCCACAATGTTGACTGCCAGATCAATCACTCTTTCGTCTATGAACCTCACTCTGGCATGACTCACGGTGAGGCAATAGAGAGCGCGTGGTCTGAACAGAATCACGCTGCCTCCTTCACTAAGGAGCAAAATCCAGGCCATAGACAAGAAACACTGGACTGCTTCAATGGCTACCACAATTTTTGCAAGCTTCGCCAACTATGTGAGGTGCCACGTCATCACTTGTTATCATACTGATAAGATCACTTCCAGCCTCCGAGCTGTCACGGCGCCGTCTTCGGACTAGAAAGTTGTATGTAGCAAAGCAAAGCGCCTTTGATGCACAGACATCCGCGATCTCTGATGAACTGATTTCAATATGGCGGACGAACGAAACTCGATCGTCAAAGTCTGATTTATACCTGGCACAAGGCGAAAGTATGCGACCCATTTACTATTCTTCAATCTTCCTCACGTCATATATTACAGAGCCAAAACAGCAACAAACAGTACCGGCATCCCAAGAGACCGGTGCTATACCCGCCGGGTTGATAGAGTTCATTCGGCGAGGTCTAGAAATAGAAGATTTGCAGTAGGTGTTCCTATTTTCAGATACAGTCCGTCTTAATTAATTACTACAGATTAACTCATTGTCAAGCAGCGGAGTCGAGTAATGATGTCGATTACAATCACCTCACAGATATCCTCAAATTATGGAGAGCTGAGCAGAGCAGGCTTTTCCCCTTCCTCAAGCATCATCTATATGTCAGTGACGAATCACCTCATACCGCGAACCTGTTGCTACCGTCATCTTTCCCTTTTGGTGAGCGCAAACTATACGATCTTGGTAAAGCCATCGAAATAGAGGCCGCTCTACGGCGTGATCATGCTTTCGACGTCCTCTCCGATTTGAGGGACACGATACACGAATTAAATCATACTTTGACAGAGAGACGAAGCAATTCCAGTAGTCAAAGTATCGCTACACGCGCACAAAGTATCATCTCTGAGATTCGTTCTCGGATGCTCGATCTCAAAGAAGAATATTGTCGTACTTATCAGATACTAAATGCTCTTGGTCCTAAAGCTACTGAAGGATTTCAGCCGCTAGAGTTGGATCAGTTATGGGGAAGAACGTTTTTATTCCCCATACTATGGGTGATTCAAGCCGACAGAATCCCTGGTTCTGGTCGGTAGGACGACCAGAGGGTATATCGTCTAGCGATTGTTCCATTGAAGGTAAGTTAATGTTCTATCTCGGTCGCGCTGGTATTGAAAAAGATTGTCAGTGGAACGTGTACGATGGTATCGAGAAAAGGCAGGCGTAGAGAGGCTGAGAGAAGAGTTAGAAATACTCGAAGAAGAATTTAATCGAACTTACAAGTCGTTTGTGCGAATGGCTGAAGTTTGGAAGGATTTAGCCGTCTTGAATAAGGGATCAAGCGGTTATTCCGCATATGCCTGGCGGAAGGTAGAAATGTACTCAAACTATGCAGTGGAATGTCGGTCACAATGGAAATCGTAAGTTATTACTATTCTGTCTACAATAGCTTAACTAATAGGTCTGAAAATCTAGATGATATGTCCACAGATACATGTATTCAAAGGTCAATTAATAGAACTGGTAGTCTCATAGAGGAAGTACTCGCAAAATATGCCAATCCCGTGCAGTCATTCACATCCTATTTTTAAAACACTAATATTCTTTCTAGAGTTACCAGGACGTTGTGGTCGTTCGCCCCTACTCGCGAACGCTAAGGGTGATGCAATTTAGAGGAGTAAATGAGTGCGAGAAGATTAAATAATTTCAAGATCAAACGATCGTCGCTCTTGCCTTTGCCTTCACCGCCGCCTCCTCCCTCGCTACAAAATGTCTGTCCCCCACCAACACTTGCCCGTACACATGTACAACGAAACTTTAAAGCGCAAGAATCTTGAAATGGACGGGATCGCGTTCGTGGTCGGCCCCGCGATCCAATCGCTATGGCCGCGAATCGCAAATCACATCGCGGACAACGGCATACCAGGCCCAGTACGAGGGCTCATAGGGTACGTCGTTGTTTTATGTCTGCCCTTTCATTACTGACTTCCTTCTTCTAGGACTAGCATTCACCAAGCCCAGCTGGGGCTTCCTCAAGTAAAAATCGGCCTTTTCGATGCCAACGATGTCAAATTCGGCGTCGTCACTATATATACTGAGATCGACGACTTCAATTTCGAGTCTCTGGCCGGCAGTGTCTGGCCGAATGGCCAAATCGCGTCGTTGAGATTGGGATTCATTGTTGACTTAGGTGCGTACAATTTTTCATCCAGGCTCAACATATACTTATTGATCATAGACTAAATACATGTAGTATAGTGTAGAAGCCTTCTATACACAAAAGAAAATTGTAATCGCGATTTGCGATCTTTTGCGGCTACGTCTAATTCGATAAGCATGATTATACATGACTTATAATCGCGATTTTGCGCCCTATAATCGTGATTATCCTACTACTCTTCGCGAGGGCGACTAATAATCGCGATAATCACGATTATTGGTCCTTAATCGCGATTCGCGACGGCTTCCGTCGAGGATAATCCTCGCTTTTGCCATCCCTGCTCAAATACGGAGCTGGTATGAGTAATCTAATATGTTAATGGTAATTAGGTTAGCTACAGCTTCTTTCCCTTTGCCTTTGATGGGGCATTAGTACGGCTACTATCACCCTGTCGTGTTCGCTTTGTTGGTGCAGTGTCTTGATGAGTAATATCCACATTTTTATATGATCGTTTTGAACCTGCTCTCAGTGTTCGCTGCACTGGCTCGCCACCTTCCTCTCTAACACATACTTTGGCATTACTCTTATTCTTCTCCTTTTGCGCCCCCTTCTTCATGGCCGGTTTCTGAGCCTGTGCTGTAGTTTTGACTTTCTTGGTAGTTTTGTTCTTCTGTTGCTTTGGCTCCGATTCTTCTCGCCCGACATCATCCATCAATTCATCATCATCACTACCAAACCCTTTCAATTCAGTGCCCTGAACTTTAAAATAGTCAGGGTCATTGCCTTTGAAGTCGCTATTAATATTCTCACCATCAATATCATCATTACCATTGACTTCATCCTCTGTAAGATTAACATCCTCATTCTCATGATCACTGGCCATCGCATCCTCCATTTCGCTATTAACCTTGTCTGTGGTACTATCATCCTCAGGAGTCCTATCCTCAGGCTCGTTGTTACCTTCAGCCTCAGAGCTGTCATTATCTTCAGCCTCGGAGCTGTCAGCTCTTTCCATCGGAGTTGTTGTTTCAGGAGTAGCATTGGCAGGCCTTCGTCTGCCTCGATTATTACGATAATATGTCAGTATTCCCTTCATGATCTCGTAGCTAGCCCAGTCACTGTCATATTTTCGAAGAGGCTCATAATCGTGTCTTGCCTTATAGATGAATGAATAAATATAGCTGATTATAGTAGATTAAAGGAAATACATACAAGTTTTGCCGCCGTAGCAAGTTGTGAGGGGTTGATACTATTATAAAGCATAGTGAACTTGATCCCAGCATGTTTCATTGCATCGCTAACCGTGCGCTACAATTTATCAATATATAAGCAGATGGCGAAAGTAAAAAGATTGGCTGGACTTACACGGCATTGGTTGTAGACCGTCTTATTGTCTATCAGTTGCATGTCGGTTTGCAGGTGGCTGATCTGCTCAGGAGGCGGAATGAGACTTCGGGAAACTTTGGTCTGGGGACCCGAAACAGTAGCTTTCTTCAATTGATCGAGCTCCGCTGGAAACACAATGAGATCTGAGTATGGTGAAGAAGGATGGTCTACCTTCACGATGCGCAAGTTTCTTTTCCAATCGCTTAATCCTTTCTAGAGAATTATCGCTAACAACCCCGCGGGAGGTGGTAGTACTGGCTCGTTGACCTGCCGGGACTGGTTGATTCTCTTTCGACGAAGAAGAGGCCTTGGTCGAGGGTTTTCTAGTAGGCATGCTTGAGTCTATAGTCGTGCTGAAGGACGAGAGAGGTGTGGGGTGCAAATTAAAGTTGAAGGTTTATTTAAATAATTTGCGACTTACAGAGAGTCTGCATCTCGATGCTTCACCGCTTAACACAATAACTGAGCGGAGGGGAGCTGACACAGGCATGCCGAAGGTGTAAGTAAGAGGACTGCTTCGCTGAGGTCAATTACAGAAAAAAATACTCCACTTTACGTCTTTCGCATTTTACGTTTTTCTGCAAGTTGTATTCGGGTACTGTTTGACACCGGCATCGGGTACGCAAACTGTAAGCCCCGCCTTAATTGCTTGGCAGGAGGTGGTGGCGGCGAGTCGGATATCATTGTTAGAGCAGAATGGTGGCAAAAATGAGAAAAAAAATACTTACGTCTTCTTCCTACTGCCGGCCACAATTGATTCCGATACCCGGCTGTGTGCATAGCAAATTCGCTTTAGTGGTCTGATAAATCTATTTATCTGTAAATGGAAAACAGTACTTTGGATATAAACTCGTCCCGGGGTGGCTTTGAGACTTTCAACTTCTCCCCGATGTCGAGACAACCCTCCTATACAGAGTCAGAATCAGTGGTTGAGATAGTCCCAGAGACTCCTGGCGCATCTATGGAGCGTGAAAATCGGCTCGGGGTAAAGAAGTATCGTGACGCGTATGCAGACTCCGACGATGCATCAGAGCCATCTACTACAGCACCTGTCAGGCAACCAAGCTGGGACACTGGTAAGTCGCTTACAAGGATCAGTCACTTGATACTGAATACCGTTCAGTGATTAGAAACAGGGCAAAAAGGACGGCTGGGTATCGCACCAAAGGAACAGACGTACAACACGAGGCGGTTGGTTCCATTGCTGAAGGTGGGAGTGATAATCGGCAGAAAATCACGGTCAATCTCGTTGCCGAATCCGTTAGTGCTCATCGGGGTACCACCGTTGATTTGACAACCACTGGAGACACTGTCAGCACTGAAGGGATACAGGACGGGGGTTGTCGGAAACGCCGGAGAAATTTTGAGTTATCGATTGAACAAAAACTAGATGAGCAACAGCAGAAGGCAAGTGATCATTTTTCGAAGTAGAAGTAAACTGATTTCTCTTACTTTAGAAGTGCAAGACGATTCGTATACGTATTCCAGGCAACGACAAGGGTAGCTTCGAGATACAAATGGACTCATCCGAGCATGAGGAGAAGTTGGATGTTACAGTGGGCGCAATCTGAGTAGTGTACTTAGACCAGAAAGGAATGATACATTTTTACACGTTACCTGGGATTGTTAAAGGAATCAGCATAAGGAAAAGAGTTAGCTGCGTAATTGAAGTTCCAGCCTTGACAACACCGCTCTATAATGGATCATTCCAAGGGGTTTGCATTACACATACCGACAGCAAGTGAAAATCGTGCCAAGAATATATTGCTTTATCATACTATTAGAGTGAAGATATAAACTATAGAGATCATTTCAGCGGTGATTATATATGGAAATGCAACAACAAAAACTTACCAGATGTAGCATCGCATGATGTTCCTGGCAAAACTGCAGGCGCTAAAAACCGTCAAACGAAGGCTACGATGTAAGATAAAAAATTCCAATGCCGACAGATAACTCTACAGGTAGGATCTATGATATAAAGAAAACAAAATCTAACTCGAAATACTGTACCAAGCATCAATTGATAATTTACAAATTAAAACATTCATGTACTGCAAAATGTGTCAAGAAATTGAGTCGACCATTTTTCCATGGAAGTGTTGGCTCTCCTAGCATCACCAAAGCCTCGAGTGTTGTTGCGCCATTGGCTGGCTGTGAGAAGGAACTTCGGATTAATGGTGACCTTCTCATTGAGGATGGAAAGATGACGGTTCACATAAAGCTCTTCCAAGCGAGGGGGCCAACGGCCTTGGTCATCGCCGCTGCCTTCGAACGTGGAGACCAGAGGGTGCCAAGACTGCTTCCTGATGCTGGTGCCCACACCTAATACAAGCATTGAGCACAAAAAAACGATATTCTGTTGAAGAACATACCTGTAAAACTTTGATATATACCACATAAGAGGTCCAGCTCGTTCGTTGTCAAGTCATCATCTACATACTCCACACCATCTTTGTCCCGCGCATAAAAATTAAGAGTATTGTCGTGATGTAGACCCGACGGCCCCTTCAATGCTTCACTGATACTAATGCCGCCCTCCAAGGCCAAGCGTCGAACATAGCCACCGCGCAAGATAGCTGCACAGCCGCGCTGAGACGTCAACACGGACTGACACCTTTGCTTCCAGTATTCGTAATCAGATGGAGTGAATACATGATCGGAAAAGATCATTGGTGTCACAGCGCATGGTAGCTCAGGACGCGCAAGCTTGAGGCCGGCTCGTTTCCGCAAAGTTCGGAATGGGACACCGGATTGTGCCAGTTCGACCGCGATATCTTCGTCATTGAGTTCAGGATGTAGACGACAGACCATAGCAGCAGCAGAGGCACTATAAACAGCAATATTCCAAGAGACAGTGGCCAAGCCACCAAAGTCAAACATATATAGGAGCCAGGCACCGGCCCGCACTCGTTTGATAGAGCGTAAGCGAGGGGAAAACTTGAGAGGATCCGTACATCTTGACGACAGGTCCCAGACAGCTGCCGATGGTTCGCCACCTTCCTTGCTAGCTAGACTCAACCCAAAGGCAATGCAGGCGTGACCCATTGGCGTTGTCCAGAAAACACTGTTGGGTTTGACGGCACAAGTGCCAATGATAGTGAGCAGGGCTTTGATGTCAGCAAGTCGCGCTGAATATCCAAATCCTGTGGCTAGTCGGGGGGCAGAAAACCATAGTATTTCTTCAGAATGTCGAGCACTTCCAGCTGAGACTGCTCCCATTTGGGGAGGGGTGTTGAAGCGGCTCCTGACAAAGTATGATCTACGGAGGGATTGACAGTGGAGGTGGCGGGTGCGGGAGCCGTTGGGAGTGTTGTCGCCGCCGACGTTGTAGGGATAGTTGATACAGTCTCAGTAACATGGGCTGGAGAGGTACCAGTGAGAGAGCTTATGCCTCCCTCATCCTGGCGCAACTCCTGTGCTGGAACTTCGTCTACTTCTTCATCTGATTCCTCGTATGATTCATCGACCCACTCACTACAAAGAGTCCACTCATTACAAAATGAATCGTAGCGTGCTTCACCAGGGCGGGCGTCTTCTAGGGTCTCGCTACGATCTCGCTTTGGAACCAGAGTACGATTGAATTTTGGTGGAGTATCCAGACTCCACTCCCAGACATACACAGCAGCGCTCACGGTTGGCGGTTTATTTGCACGGTTTAGTCTAGTTTGTTGAGCCACGGGGGTTTCATGAAGTAACATTCGTTGGTGTCTCTCTTCATGCTTCTTCTCGAACGCCTCCCAAACATCTCGACCCGATCTTTCGACTTGGCACAACCGTCCCTTCTTCCAAACGAGTTTGCTGATTTGCGAGGGCGAGGAAGGGGGCCGCTGGTCGTCCTCAGTGGCATTGACTGGTTGCGGACTTGCCGGTTCGAAGTAAGGCTCTGTGAACGACCATGAGTTATTACTCAGTACCAATTGATCATACACTACGCACCGTAGGTTTGTGCATCTTCCCACGCATCTTCTGTGCTAGCAGAGTAGGAAGGTATAGAGGGCAAAATGACGGTGGTTGCAGCTTGGAGAATTTCGGATGGGGGTACCATTAGGTAAAAGCCATCTCGTTTACTTTGCGCGATTTCTCGAGGACCCCAGCGGTACCACACCAGGATCCCACAGTGATCAAACCACCAAGCTGAGGGTTGGTTTGGCTGATCGTAGGGATTATGTAGAAAGACTCCTGCGCGATTGGCATCCCAGAAACGTTGGAGTAGGGGAGCACAGCGCAGGGACTCCCACATGCTTATACGACTCTTGTCCCACGTCACCAGCAGCTTGTACCACTCCGTAGGGGAGATACCCTCCAAATACTTCGGATCCTCTGGGATTATCTTTAACATCCAGTACAATAGAGTGATCCACATCGCAAACCAGTCTTGACCTTGATGTGCATATTTCCATGTCTCAGCTTGAGTGGGGTGGCCATTGGTGTAACCCCATTTTCGGGTAGAATAAGGCTCCAAATAATGAAAGTTGAAATGGCGCGAGAAGATTCCCAGCACCTCTCGAATCAGATTCTCCACAGCCAACCATCTATTTTGTGAAAGATACGGCAGCTTATATAGCGTGCCATCGTCCTTCTGAAGAAGTTGTCGAGGCATATACCCGATATCCTCCACGAGAGCGCCGTTCCAGCATACCGGTTGCCTCGGCTGGAAGCCCAGCCACGGAACCCTCTCAGACCACCAATACGGCACTTCGAAAGCTTCCATGCCCACATTGTTAAATGAGGTGATGTCGTCGATGTTGAGTTGACCAGGGAGTTGTACATCTCGGTCGCAGTTAGGCGAATAATATAAGTCGCCATCGATAAGGTAGGCTCGGCCTGGCATTGTTGAAGATCGAAACGAAAAAGTAGAGCGTAGTAGTATTTTAATCAATAGATGATGATACTCCTGGACAGTCCAAGAGTAAAAAGTGTCGATCCCGGACAGTCCGAGATACGGCGGTTGAGATGGTGGTGGTGGGCGTAGTGAATGAGTTTTTTTTGATTGGATCAGTGATTGTATCAAACTGAACTTCGGTCACGTTATAATATCAATAAACAATCATTGATGCCAAGGCATGGCCATCATTATCAACTGATGGACGTGCGTGACTATGTGATCCGTACGCACCAGCGTGACCGCATAACGGTCACTCATCTCTTTCGCCCCTCACCTCGATTACTCCAAAGGCTCTGTAAGTCACCACCTACCGCATCTATCTGCTTATTTTTCTAGTAGGTACGCTATTGCGATAAACTGCCCGAAGTCAAGACTTTCTTTCGACGATGGACGCTCCTCAAACCTCGTGGCACCGGATTGTCCGGTGCCTACCTTTGATTATGGCGGGCTCCCGTTGTATACACCTCACCATCCACATGATTCCTTGACTTACCGTCATGATACCAATCGTCTCATATTACTCGCTAGTTGGCTCACAATCGCCTCCAAATATCGTGGACTGATACTCGAAGTTGCCCGCAGTAACACCCTATGGCAAGGTAGTGGCAACAACGACCCCCACTATCATCGTCCTCCCACCCAGTTCTCTAGTAGTTGCAATTCTTACAGGCCATGACATTCCTCTGATGTCAATCGGTTCACCACCGCTACCACCACCCGCTGTTTGGCTTACGACCCCGTCATTCCAATAAAACGATGTACTGCGACGCCTGATGTCCCTATAGTTCCAGCAGTCAATGTAAAAAAATTTTTTAAATGAATTACGCATCGCCTGTGCTCGGCTCGCTTGATACATAGCCGGTCGGCCAGAAGAAATTTCCGTATCCATCCCTTCCTACATATACCCCACCAGTAGTTGCCACGCATCATCTTACAACCTTCTCAACATGGCGCGTAGAGTAGTATCCAAGGTCAGGTGTCCCTGTGTTTGCCGTGGCATGGTCTCTCCCCGTGTAAGAGCACGACACTTAGAGTGCCGGTCCAAGGTTGTTGCGCACAACGCAGTGACTGCCTCTCGGCGGCCCCGCTCCCAGCACGCGATAGAAGACATAGCACCAACCAAAAGGAGACGCCTGGAAGCGCCCCCTTCCTCTGTTGCCCCTCTGTCATCGCCTCCTCCTATTGAAGTTCCGTTTGGGACCGCAGATCATGCATTAGACGCAGCAGAACCTCCGTCTTCTCCTGTTGCCAACCATTCCTCACTTGAGGAGCCAGTTGGCATTGATGTTATGCGGGCGACTAGAGTGAGAGAGCAAATGGGGACGGCGATACAGCGAACTTGGAGACAGTCTCGGTGGACGCAGGAGTCAGATGATGAGGATTCCCAAGAGGGTAATCAAGAACAACCGGAACCTTCAACAGATGCACTCTATGACTTGTTACTTGCCGACGAAGAGGTTTTGGACGATAATTCTGAAAGCGGTGATGAAACAGATGAAGAAAGTGATGACATCCGTACAGACGTGGCAGGCATTACTCTCTGGGACAAAGTTTTGGAACGTTGTAGACGTGAAGTAGCGGCACTGGGTATGTCCTATCCTCGTACTGTATTCACATGTATCTCACCTGTCTATAGATGATTCTCCCAGCCTTAGTGAGGCTGATATTGACCTTCTCCTCAAGTATACTCTCAAGATAGAAGATCGCTTAACCGATAGGACATTTACGAGAATGGCACGCGTATTTCGCAACTGGCATCATGACTCACTCAAAATGACGAAGAAACGCGTTCGTACTTTGTCCGGGTTACAGCCCATTCGTTACAGCTGTTGCATCAACAGCTGCGTCTGCTTCACGGGGCCATATGAACATCACACCACATGCCCGAACCCCGAATGCAACGAACCAAGGTTTAACGCCAAGGGTCAGCCCCGCAAATATTTTACGTATCTGCCTATCATCCCTCGCCTACTTGCCATGTTATCCTGTCGTGAGCATGCTCAAAAAATGCGTTATCGAGCAGAGTTTCAACACGAGCCAGGCATAATCAGAGACGTCTTTGACGGCTCGTATTATCGAGGACTCCTCCAAACTATTGTCCCCACGGGTGATACTGACAATAATTTCTTTTACTTCTCGGACGAACGTGACATTGCCCTTGGTCTTTCAACTGACGGGTTTGCCCCCTTCAAGCGACGTAGCCAGACGTGCTGGCCAATCGTCCTATTCGTCTATAACCTTGCGCCTGATGTACGTTTCCAAAAGAAGCACCGGTTGAGGGTTGGCGTTATCCCGGGCCCTAAGAAACCATGGGATATAGATTCTTATTTCTGGCCGCTTATCCAAGAATTAATTCAACTCGAGGCTGGTGTCAAGGCTTGGGACTCCATTTCCGAGGCGTATTTTCTCCTCCACGCTTATCTCATTCTCGTTTTCGGTGATATACCTGCCATGGCCCTTGTCATGAACATGAAAGGCTCAAACGCACTTAGTCCATGCCGCGTTTGCAATATCAAGGGTATATGTAACCATGCTGCAGCTAAAAAAACCTACTACGTTCCCTTACGACGGGACAATCTTGCAAACACTAACCCAGCTTATTATGATCCAAATAATCTTCCGATACGGGTTCACCATGAATTGATGGAACAAGCAGTTGCTGTGCAAATGTCGCCCACCAATGCTGCCTTTGAAAACCTCGCAAAGCGGTATGGTATCAAGGGCATACCGGTCCTTTCAAATATATCCGCTATTTCGTTCCCCAAATCATTTCCCTTCGATTTCATGCACCTGGTATGGGAAAATCTGATCCCCAACTTGATATCGTTTTGGATTGGCGAGTTCAAAGATCTAGACCACAGCAACAAAGGTTATCTAATAGGGCCTCGGGCTTGGGAAGAGATTGGCAAGGCTACGGAGGAATGTGGGTCAACAATTCCCTCTTCCTTTGGTGCTCGTGTTCCCAATATTGCCAAGAAACAATCGCAGATGTCCGCCGAAATGTATTCGAACTGGACACTTTTCATTGCCCCGATTGTCCTTTGCGGAAGATTCCCGAAGGCGTTGTACTACAAACATTTCATGAAGCTTGTTACGCTCCTCAAGCTATGCCTGTCTATGGAAATGAATGAAGATGCGTTACTTCAAATTGAGGAAGGCTTTGTCCACTGGGTATGTGACTACGAACGGTAAGAATAGCTAAAATCTTCGGACGACTTGTTCTAAATGAAGTACAGGTATTACTACTGTGGTAAACCAGAACGACTCTCTGCCTGCCCCTTGACACTCCACGCATTGCTTCATGTTGCATGGGGTATTAGGGTAGCTGGCCCCGTTTGGAGCTACTGGGCATTTCCGATGGAACGCGAATGCAACAATCTCCTCTGTGCTATCAAAAGTCAGCGACACCCCTATGAGTCTATCAACACATTCATGATTGCGACTGCCCAGCTCGATCAAATCCGACTTTTATACAATTTACAAGATGTGTTAAATCTAGATATTCAAGTGAAAACGATGCATCACTTGATCCATAACTCATGTAAGTTGTATCCTGTGGTTGTAATAGTCAGTTATTCACTTGGTAATTAAGATCCCACTTACAAACTTTGGGGCACTCGACAGCAAGAAATTCTACCGACGTCTATTTGCAACAAGATTTATGCCAGTTTAGCTACGCGATTTGATACAAAAACAACCATCGTACGAGCAGCCATTAAACTCAACGGCCCCCTCCTTCAGTATGGCAAGGTCACTTGTCTTGGGGATGGCGACACCATGGTCGCGCGTGACATTGTTAGGCAGAGCGAAGATAGCCGAGACGCTTCGTATGTGAAGGTCAGTATCTCTGATTATATAAGAAAAATCCTAACTCAATCCAATGTAGTACATTCTCCGTGTAGATCGCTTTGCCAGACAAAGGAGACGCGAGCCAGAATATGAAAATCGCGTATATTATGGCCAGTTGAAGCGTCTCGTTGTGCTAGACCTACCGGTCATCCCACAACTGAAACTAAACTCACCATCCACAATCATCTTTGCGATCATCCAGAGTATGAATACAACAGAAGAAGATGGTATTCCTTACTGCCATGGTGCCTCTGTCATTGAGGCTGTCGACTTAAACACCGTAGAATGTGTTGTCGGGAGGGTCCGCAATGGCAACAATTGGGGTATCGTGGATCGGAGCGATACAGTAACAGAAGTAGAAGGATGAATGTACTGAGTAATGGTAGCCTATACAATGGCCAGAGCCGTCCTCGTTTCTGCATGTTAGCAGACGTCGCACGGGGTGGAATAGCTGAACATGACCTTCTCGTTCGAGCGACGGAGCCAGTGCATCCCTCGGTACCTTTCAAGGATCAAAAACTACCCCCCGACAGTTTCAAGATATCTTATGCAACCTGTAACTTGATAAAGCAGCGAGAATTTCTTTGATTACCGGTTGGAGTAGGGCGGGTTTCCTCAAGGTGAGTGTACCCATCACAGAGCTCGTCATGCTCCTTTGAACTCGTACTCAACACTTTGCCTTCAAGTATTTCACAGCGTACCTCTTTATTATCCTCGTTATTGGCAATAGATGGTGGTCAGAGTGCACTGATCGCCATGCAATCTCGTTTTCATCGGCCCGAGTTGATGATTACATCGCTACTGGCCTGCGCTCTCCCAGTTGATATCCTGTTCAACTGCTGTCAATCAGAATTTCGTGGAACTAGCAACGCTTTGGATGTTGCACAATTGGATCTGGTTTAAGTTCAAGGCATGGGAGGAGACGAGAAATCTCATCGCGATATTCAAATATTTTCCGATCTCTCTATATTGAAAACGACCCCTACATTTCTTCGCAAGCAACTCACCATCGCATTACCACTGACACCTCAATCCCTTTGTCTCAATTCAAATTTATATCCCTGATAGAACGCAGAAGATCTTCGCATTCAAAACTTTAAAGACCTCCAATGCGCCGCATCCGATGTTGTTACCAATCTAGCTTGTGGGTTGCAGAATAGTACAGTTGGAGGATTGTTGAGAAGGCTCTAGAGGCGACCGACACTATGGCTTTCGGCAGGGGTACAGAGTCTCATTTTATGAAGACCTTCCCACCGTCAACCTCACCCTCCTCGTCTCAATTTTGACCGTCCTCGCCTTCATCTTCTAAGACACCGCAACAATTACTCTTTGAACCCATCATGGATACTAATAAGATTTGTGTTTTTCTTTCTTGATATACCAAACATACACTAACGACATTCCCCCCCCGGTCGCACAAAGGCAGTATTAATATCGTCGAATCTTCAATGTTGTGCTGCTGTTCAGACAGTCGAGACTTTCAAGGTTCGTAGATATTCATCTCCTACTGACTAACTCTAACTGTCCTCTCATCGTCTCTATCCAACACCACCGCCCCCCTTTTCTTATCCCTTCCAATACTGCCCAACCACCTCTCCATCTCCTCTTTGCAACCACTGCGATCACTTACCTCCCCATCACATCTAATCCCCTTTCCTCCTTCGCCACTCATCTGTTTTCATCCCTTCCAACACTGCCGCCGCGACGTTGCCCTCACCCTCACCCTCACCTTCACTCTCTCCTCTTCGTGACCCCTTGGTGATCAACGCGGCCGCCACCGTCTCCTCTCACGGCGTCCCCTTCTCAACACTACCCGACACCCGCACATCGCGGCTACCGCGATCACCGCCCTCCCCAAATCCTTCTCATTGGCGACCACCGCCTTCCTCTCCTCAACCACACACGGCCCCCGCCTCCCTCTCCTCTCTTCAACCATCTGCGAACCCCGCCTTCCCCTCCTTAATCACGCGCAGCCCCGCCTCCCTCTCCTCAACCACCTGCAACCCCCCGCCTTCCTCTCCTTGACCACACGCGACCACGCGCGGCCCCTGCCCCTCCTCTCCTCAACCACGCGCGGCCCCGCCTCCCTCTCCTCAACCACCTGCAACCCCCGCCTTCCTCTCCTTGACCACACGCGACCACGCGCGGCCCCTGCCCTTCCTCTCCTCAACCACGCGCGACCCACGCTTCCCTCTCCTCGACTATGCGCAAACCCCCGCCCTCCATTTCCCCCATCTGCAACCGCCGCCTCCATTCCCAACGCCTTCCACCAGCACTTCCACCACCATCCACACTCCTTTCTCCCCCATCCGCGACTACCGCCCTCCCCACCACTTCCATCACCCGCGACCACCTCCGTCTCCCTTCGCGGCCACCACCCCATCCCTTTGCGGCCCCTTCCTCTCCATTGCCGCCACCATCACCACCCCGCCTTTCCTTCCTCCCATCCGCAACCACCGCCGCCATTCGCGCTGCCATCCACCACCGTCGCACCACCACCACCACGCCCTTCCTTCCTCCCATCCGCAACGACCGCCGCCATTCGCGTTGCCATCCACCACCGTCGCACCACCACCACCACGCCCTTCCTTCCTCCCCTCTGCAACTACTGCTGCCACTCGCGCTGCCATCCACCACCGTCGCACTACCGCCACCCCGCCCTTCCTTCTTCCCATCTGCAACTACCGCCGCCACTCGCGCTGCCATCCACCACCGTCGCACCACCACCACCGCATCCTCTCCTTTTCGCAACCGCCAACCTCCTCCGACACCTCGTCCTTCCTACTACCAATGCCGACACTCCTTCGCCCCCTGTACACCGCCCTGTACACGCGAACTAGGCGATTTCAATCGCTAGTTCCTTTTCGATTATGCGCCAGCTGCAGATGTATAAGCGACCATTCAGAACAAACTTCAATTGAAGTTTATCGCATAGCCAGTATGAAGATCGATGGACTTCGAAGAGCAGACATAGAGGAAGCCGTTAAGAGGTCTCTGAGGCAAGTTTGGCCTCAAGTAATTGAGTATGTGGCCATAAACAAAATCGAGGGCTCGATCTGGGCACAAATCAGGTGAGTGCATTCGTATTTTAATTCCATATTGAGCGCTGAATATCCCTCCTTCAGATGTGACTTCCACCGCTCAGGCTCCCCGGATCTATTTCAGATTCCCCTCATGCAACGCTCCGTTTATACGATGCCTCTTCAAAGCATATCGGAGGCATTCACGTCTATGAAAATCCTGAAAAGCCAGCCTCATTCAAAGGCGGTATAAAAAAAGTTTCTTATCACGGTCAAAAGCACGGGGATTTAGTTTTTTGTGTTACTACTCAGTGATGTAGTTGATTAGTTGCAACAAATATACATATCATGGTTTAGTGTTTTGCATGAACAACTCATGTAGCAAGTGTCAAAAACTTTAAAATATCACACTGTGAAACAACAAGTATACTACTGTAGCTGAGGCGCAGTAAAAAACTTACCTCATTACAATCATAGTACTTTACAGGTGAAAAAGTAGTACTTCGACTCCGCTGCAAGAACAGAGTCGTCGAAGTACTACTCTCTACGGCGTCATTGACTATGTACTGACTATATATAAGTAAAAAACTGTGGGCTCGGGCTCACAGTGTGAAAATATGGTGATGATGAGCCCTTGAATGTCGACAGTAAATACTCACCAGTGATCTTGTAATCTTTGTCCAACGCCAGGGAGGTCTTCGATTACATCAACGTCGGCATTCAATAATACATCTTTTGATCCAAAGCCGCTGAGCATTAGCATCTTGGGAGTCCTCACTGTCCCAGAGGATAAGATGACTTCTTTACCAACTTGGATTGATTTTCTCGTCGATGACGCGTCTTTAGCAAATTCGACACCATTGGTGACCCAGCCATCGGATGTAGCCTTTTGCGAAAGAACAGGCGTGTGACAGTTGCTTGAGGTAGAATATGGAGAGTACTGCTAGGGGAAAGGGGAGAGACGTAGGCAGAGCAGGCGTAAGAGCATGTCCAATTTGTTAGATTGACCGTAGAAGGCATGACAAACGCTCCGAGGGTTGATCCATTATTAGGGGTTGCGAGAGGTGGAACACCGAAAAGGAGGATGTGCAATTGCCGACAGGCTGCATCATGCTAAACAGAACGAAGGATGAGTATGTAGAGAGGGTACAGACACACAGCAGACATACACAGCTGGGTACGACATTGACAGTGGCCCACCGCTGTTGTAGACTGAAGCATCCCACTGAATGTGGCCGATACTGGCCACGTCGTCTTGTGGATTCGTGAAATTCTCGGAGCGTTTCATAGCAGAAAATATTCATCCCAGCCCCATTTGAGGGCACCATCACTGTCTTCTGGGGCGATGATGTTATTCCAAGCATCTACCTCATAAGAAGCAGGACGTACGACGTACATGGCGGTCATTGCACTGGAGCCACCAAGGATCTGCCTGGGTTAATCGTGATAGACGCCGGCATAAAGTGCGCTTACCTTGCCACGAGGCCACGAGGTGGCGCGGTTGTTCAGGTTTGGCTGGGGGACGGTCTCGTACTGCCAGTCATACTGAGTGCCTACAATGGAGGCGCAGTACGCGCCTGACGGAGTGTCTACATCCACAGCATTAACCCAAGGACCGGCGAAGAAGAAGGGGCTCAACTGATCTGGCCCGCAGTCTCGTCCCCTGACATGCCGGCCTCCAAAGCCACCTGTGTGTCTGCGTCCAGCTCCAGCCTGCGGACTAGCCGAGCATATCCATGCCAGAGTGACAGCTGGGGCCAGCTGTTGCGCCCTCGTGTATACCCAACCTATACACGGAGGATAAGTCCTGACCAGCTCAATACACGCACCGCAGTCCGCACGAGGCCGTCAACCAACAAGTGGCGCGAGTTTTGATTGCTACTGTCTCCATTCAAGGCCTCATCTCTATTGCCGCGGTTGAGCATGCTCTTTTGATGAGTGTGCCTGCTACACAACCTGAAGTGGGACATAACGGTACTAAGGAGTTTAGGAAAGTCTAGCTGCTTTTAGAAAAACCACGTGCTGGACTCTATTTCGTTCCCCCTTGTCACTTTCCCCAGGCTATCTGTTTTTATATGCTTTCGTTTAGGTTTATCAGCCCGATAAATCATGTAATGTGTATCATGTATGGTAATCATCACCGGGGAATGGATGCCCACTTAGTAGACAATTTCAGACTCTCACCTTTTCTGTGCGTATATTACCATACGAGGTATACTAGCTCGTCTCTTTCTTCAGCATGTTCCTCCTTAAAACCAGAAACAGCCGACTTCCAATAAAAATATTGTATTAGTAAGCACCGTACTACTATAGTCAACCAAATAACGGTCAAAGTCAGCAGAACATAACAGAGTATCCTATGGAGCACTGCAGACAGGAGGAGCAAGCACGATGTTTTGTCAGCTTCAACTCAGTGCTACAATTCTTGAACCTTTTCACACACAAGTTTCGTCTCTTCTCTAAAAAGTGATGGTCGGCTACTTTGGGTGTAGCCGGTCCGCTAACCCACAGGAGCCACCAACGGCATTCTTCCAAGTGATGGCGGTGTTACACAAATAGCATAGGACACCGGAATAAGCCAGTTGATCACCAGATGCTCCCTGCCTCGAACGATACGCACGGGCAAAATATAAAGAAGGAGAATAACCATGCCACATGGTCACTCCCATTTCGACACCTCGTAGTCACCACGAGTTGCAGGAGGCTTCCTTATCGATTCACGAGAATAGCATGACATGAGAAATTTGTCTAAATCAACATCTCAGCATGAGGAAAGGATTGTGATTGGTAGGTCCAATCTACTTTGTTCCTTTCGACAAAGTTTTCATGTTGCCTGCCTTGGCTATTCTCCGGTAAATCAGGATTCCCGCTATTGCTTACACCACGAAATAGTTCAATTCGTACGGAGGTGTGTTGAAAACCTTCGAACCCTTGCATTTTTATATCAGAGTCCTATGATACACGGAAGAAAATGATCCAATGATATATCAATCCTCTGTCTTCCACCAAATGCTGTAGCCGTCACACGTCATGGCAACCATCCGTTCTTTCACCCCTATGGCCCATTTGTTGGGCGTAGAACAGCTTCTCCGCGAAATCCAGAATGTTCTAAACTCCAAAGCTTCCGAGGCGATAAAGAATTTCCGGTCAGTATATATTGGCATCTAATCCGGTCGTGGGGAAGGGTACATATTAAGCATTAAGGTACTTGTCATCACGCCAAAGAAGTGGCCGCATGACCGCTGGAGGCAGTGTCTACCGTACAGACAGGTTGATTCAATGACTGCCAGGCTCCGAAAAAAGAACTTCTTTGTCTTGGCATAACCATGATCGAGGCTATACATCTACCAGGTGAAATAAAGACAGCTCAACTCCAAAAAAGACCTATCACCCCATTATTGACCGTGCGATGTCGAACTACTCACAACGCGTTAGTAGTCTGTTGCTTTATCTGGTTTTCCACATTGCAGGGTACTTGGTCGAGGCAAAGGCGGCGATGGAGAAGGAGGAGGAGGGGGAAAAGCGATGGAGAAGGAGAGGGGGGAACGATCTCTGACGGTGCCGATGCCGGGTCAGACATCGGAGACGCTGCCAGCTCTGGACTCAACCTTCCCCCGGTGCTTGATGCGGCTTTTGCCTTCTGTATTATCTTTGCAGTCATTACCGCCCTTCAGCTTATCCGCGGTCTGGCACGCTTCAAGCTTTTTTGCTCGCAAGATGGTAGACTCGCTCTGGCTCGCAACGTTGGAGTTCTATTCTCCGTGCTCTTGGTGTTTTACACCACAACATACACAGCAAGCAATGTGCTTCGGGCGGTCTATACTGGTCAATTTAAGATCGCCTTTTTCACAGCATCCACCCTCGGTATTGTAATGGAGTTTTTCAGCCAATTATCCGTCATCCTACTCTACGGCACATTCCTCACTATTATCGCATATCGACAAAGATATCAGCTGAACCGCCAAGAAATTGTCCTCAACTTGAAAACATTTCTAGAGGGTCTAATGTTGATGGCCATGCTTGCCGTTGGCATTGCAGAGGATATTGTAGCGGGAACAACAAACTCTGTTGAAGGCTTCTTTACAGTAGAGGATATCGATCTCGCATTCGCAGTCCTTGGCCTCCTCGCTAGCATAGACGTGGCGATATCCGCATCCATCGCTCGTGCTCGGTTCTCTAAAGGCAACAAACAGGACGAGGTATGTCATTTGGAAAAACCATAGCTTCCTGGTCCTTACCTCCTTTTCCACATAAGATCATTAATATCACTAGTTCTGTGGTCGGGCCGATACTCCTCATTGGCGGCATTTATGGAGTAATCAAAACTGGGCTCATGTTTCGTGGTGATGGGTCTATCATTAACTATGCTGCGCTATTGCTTGCTACGGTCATCATCGAAGGGGTCATCTCCGTTGTCGCAGTTGCGTATGCCCTTTCCATGAGTGCCCCAGCCGCGGATACTGAAGCGAAGCATGACGAAACTATTGGGGAGAAAGCATAAGCGGTACTAAAAGCCCAACAGAATCCCGAGTTTTATTTTATTTCAATCCACGTTCCGTTATTATGAAATGTATAAAACAATAGTGGAGGACGTATTCTAAGTCAAACCGACCCATCTCGCTTTTTTGTACTTCTGTAGTGTTGTCGTTATGTATGTACTTGCTTGTGATTTTACTCGCTATGTGCCTCTGTTTGAAATTACTACCACTTTGATTGCCTGTCACAGACTGAAATAACTAGGACTGCGTATATTGATTGAATAAGAACGTCACACAGCAAACCACCACAAATATCAGAGCAGTCAAGAAATAATATACACAATATTACAGCCCTATCAGTAACTGTACCACAACCACCATTGTCATCATTATACGCAACGAAATACAATTTACAATCATGCCTGCGCCATTACTCGGAACGGTGAACGATTCCTCCTGTAGAATCGCTGATGCTTGCTCTGCCAAACCATACGTCACTGCAGCGAGCTAAAAAGTACGACTGTCATCCACTACTCCACATTACTAACAAATCGAGTTACTCACATGCGCAGCAAAATCAAAGGGAAACACCGAAGCATCAACGATTCTCACATTAGCTACAAACGAAAAAAAAAAATGGTAGAACAGGTCAGAAATAATTCGCAAAGAGGCAATTAGAAAGCCGCACCAGAACCATAAACCTTTAGTTTCGAGTCGACAACACCCCCTTGATCTCGAGGCATCATCCCACAACTCGAACTAGGATGAAACTGCGATGACACTTGATCTCTCAACCATCCTTCAACATCTTGATCCGTAACAACGCCCGGACCAGGTGATAGTTCCTCTGCTATCAAAGGTGCACCCGTCGAATTTGAAGCTAGAACTTGACCCAGCGCTCGAATAACTTTGATTGCTTGTCGTAAAGTTATGATGTCTAAAAGTGGAAGCAGTCAGTTCATCATCGAAGTAGATGGAAAGGTACATTAGAGCGTACCAGCAAAATGTGAGAAATAGCCAGGATCAATCAAGACATCTTCGAATGGATCAGGGGATTGGATCCATAATCGTCCGACACTGAAAGGATGCTGTAGCGCAGCTTGAATGTTTATCGTACCAGCGCCCATTAAGTCTAATAATATCTCGACTTGTGGTCCACCAGCGTTCATAAAGTCGTTTGAAAGAATCTTGTAAATGGTTTTATATCCTTCCTTTACGTCTGAGGATGTTAACTGAGAGATTGCCGAAGACGAGTCATCGTAACTAGAAATAATTTGTTTTTGAAAAGCGTCTGCACCGACGGGCCGAACAGATTAGTGAGGTTGACAAATGCGACAGCTTCGTTGATAAATGATTCAAATTCAGTCGAGTTCTAAAGGAAAATATGTTATAATAGGAAAGGAAATAAAAGGCCAGACGTACAGCAAAGTCGGAATTGGTGTTGTGAATGTCTCCCGCAGTTTGGACATTCGATTTCCAAAGAACACTGGCGGCCTGTTATAACGTGGTGACGATGAGCCCTTGGATATCGATAGTAAATACCCACCAAGTGATCTTGCAACCTTTGTCCAACGCCGGGGAGGTCTTCGATCACGTCAACGTCAGCATTCGATAATACATCTTTTGATCCAAAGCCGCTGAGCATCAAAATCTTGGGAGTCCCAACTGTCCCAGAGGATAAGATGACTTCTTTACCGACTTGGATTGATTTTCTCGTTGATGACGCGTCTTTAGCAAATTCGACACCATCGGCGATCCAACCATCGGATGTGGCCTTTTTGCGAAAGAGTAGGCGCGTAACAGTTGCTTGAGGTAGAATATGGAGATTATTGCTTGGGGAAGAGGAGAGATATAGGCGGAACGGGAGTAAGAGCGTGTCCAGTTTGTTGGATTGATCGTAGAAGGGGCGACAAACGCTCCGAGGGTCGATCCACTATTAGGGTTTGCAAGAGGTGGAACACCGATAGCAGAAAAGGAGGATGTCCAATTACCGACAGGCTGCATCATGCTGGAGAGAAGGAAAGGTGAATAAGTTGAGAGGGTACAGACGCAGCAGACGTACACAGCTGGGTAGGACACTGACAGCGGGCCGCCGCTGCCGTAGGCTGAAGCATCCCACTGAATGTGGCCGATACTGGCCACGTCGTCTCGT
The DNA here is from genome assembly GCA_029719445.1 of Agaricus blazei. Classification (NCBI taxonomy): domain Eukaryota; kingdom Fungi; phylum Basidiomycota; class Agaricomycetes; order Agaricales; family Agaricaceae; genus Agaricus; species Agaricus blazei. Next base: position 107,499 of record SSNC01000005.1, read on the forward strand.
GGATTCGTGAAATTCTCGGAGCGTTTCATAGCAGAAAAGAATTCATCCCAGCCCCATTTGAGGGCACCATCACTGTCATCTGAGGCGATGATATTCTTCCAAGCGTCCACCTCATTGGAATCGGGGCGTACGACGTACATGGCATTCATTGCACTGGAGCCACCAAGGATCTGCCTGGGTTAATCGTGATAGACGCCTGCACAAACTGCGCTTACCTTGCCACGGGGCCACGAGATGGCGCGGTTGTTCAGGTTTGGCTGGGGGACGGTCTCGTACTGCCAGTCATACTGAGTGCCGACAATGGAGGCGTAGTACGCGCCCGACGGAGTGTCTACATCCACAGCATTAACCCAAGGCCCGGCGAAGAAGAAGGGACTCAACTGATCTGGCCCGCGATGTCGTCACCTGACATGCCAGCCTCCAAAACCAGCACGGTGTTTTTCGCAGAAAGCCTCGATGCCAACGCCAGCCCTGCAAGGCCTCCCCGCAGACAATGTAGTCGTACGCGTCCGACAGCTCGTCCTCTGTGACTACATCCCGCTGGGAGATGTTGGCTCGCGTCGCGCGTCTGCGTCCAGCCCCAGCCTGCGGACTAGCCGAGCATATCCACGCGAGAATGACGGCTGGGGCCAGGAAACGAGCCAGCTGTTGCGTCCTCATGTATACCCCACCTGTGCACGAAGGATGAGTCCTGGCCAGCTCAGCAAGCCAATACACGCACCGCAGTCCGCTCGAGCACGTCGTCAACCGACAAGTGGCGCGAGTTTTCTCGGCATATATGCTAGCCTGCCTTGGCCCGGCACACCTCGGCTTCGGGCGTTCCCACCATGCGCCCCGTCATTCAGGGGCGCAGCTGCAGACCATGCGCCCACCACGTTCATGATTCCGAGCAGGAGAACTCCTTCTTTACCAGTCACATGTTGATGGTCATAGTCATTACGCATAGTATTACTCATCAAGGTAGTCCGTTATGTTAATATAGTCCAATGATAAGGAGCGAGAGGCGATACTAACGCCGTAAAGGAATCAAAGTAAAACAGTCAGAACACAAAAAGCGAATGTTAGCGTCCATGTAGCACCAAATCTAAAATTCTGATATCCTGAATTCGTACTCGACGACGGCTCATCCGGCTTGGCGTTTTTATCGCTTGTGGGTGGCGCCGGTGATGGGGCAGGCGCATAATCTATCTGAATGATATCAGCAGCCCTCTCCGCGAGTCCAAACACCGGAGCCATCGTCTACAAAGAACAAAAACATGAGTTCGAAATCAATCAATGAAACGCAAAGGCTCACATGGGCAGCAAAGTTGATTGGAAACACTGAGGCATCCACAACCCTCACATTAGAAGTGCCATAGACCTTCAATTTATTGTCCACCACACCGCCTTGTTCCCTCGGTAACATCGCACACGAGCTTGTTGGATGGAATTCCGTTCCTCCGTTATTCTTCAACCAGGCATCCCAGTCGTCATCGCTCGCGACTTTTGAACCCGGTGAAGTCTCATCACCAAGAACAGAGTTCAGAGGGGCGGTTCCAGCAAGTTTGCGAGCTAGCTTGAGACCCTCACGCATCGTCACAATATCTACGACCAAAATTATTACTCAGAGGAGACGTGGTCAAGAGACAGAACGTACCTGCCCAATGAGAGAAATATTGAGGATCAATAGACGGTTTGTCAAAGGCAGAATTCGTATTAATCCATATTCGTCCCTGACTAAGGGGATGCTGAATGGCAGCTTGAACCTGCACTACTCCAGGTGAATTCAAACTGAGTAAGATCTCAACCTGCGCAACGGAAGACATAAATATCTTGTCCGAAATAGCAGCATATATCGATTTAAATCCCTCCAGCACTTGCGAATCCTTGCTGCCGGTACCAACGGAGGCAGCAAAGTTGGGCATGTCGCTGGTCATCTGCTGATGCATTGTATTCGCGCCATCAGCACCGAAAAGTGTTGTAGAATTGACGTAGGCGACCCCAGAGTTGACGAAGGATAAGAAAGCGGCGGATTTCTAGACAAGAAAAACAATTTAGTAAACGTCATAGGAAGTAGCTAGCGATACACACAGAGAGATTAGATCCAGAGTTCTCAATATCGCCTGCAGTATCCTGTTTACTCTGAAAAGAGACTCCGGCACTCTAGTCCAATGTTCAGTAAAGTAAGAATCAAATCGCATGCAGCTACTCACAATATGGTCTTGTAAGTGTGTTCCAACACCGGGAAGGTCCAATTTGACATCAACACCCGCCGCACTCAACACATCACTAGGACCAACACCACTCAGCTGTAAAATCTGAGGGCTATTGATAGTTCCACCACAAAGGATCGCTTCTTTATTAACCTTGACAGACTGTACAGGCGCACCCGCAGCCAACGAAAACTCGACAGCAGTTGCCCTGAGCCCATCCGAGGAGGAGGAATCGAACAAAACACGCGTCACAGTATTCTGAAGAAGGATATGGAGATTTGATCGAGGCGGAAGCGGGTCAATGTATGCAGGTTTAGAATATGATCGTGTCCAGTTGGCAGGATTGATAATCGAAAGAGCGAAGAAACCGTCGGCAGTGTTACCTCCATAAGGGTCACCATTTTGCGGAATACCTGCAGCTTCGAGCGTTGGGAGCCAATTTTCTGTTATAGGCACCATACTAACCCAGCGTCAACGGATATAAAGCGATGGTTTTGAACACAAGACGTACTAGCCAGGATATGTAGCATGAACAGGCCCCGAAGTTCCATGACTATCGGTATTCCACTGAATACCAGCTGTCTTCGCAGTATCGTCAGTCGGAGGCGTAAAAGATTCGCTCTTCTTCATAGATGCAAAGAAATTATCCCACGTCCACTGGTCAGCGTCTGATTCAGAGGAAATCAGGTCATGCCAGGTGTTGACTTCAGTTTGATGAGGCCGAATAAAGTACATTCCATTGATAGCAGAAGACCCTCCCAAGACCTATGAGAAATATCAGACGTCGTTTGTTGAGCGGGCGAAGGCCGGCTGGAACTCGCCTTTCCACGAGGCCAATACGCTTTCCTTCCAGCTGCATTTGACTGTGGAACGGTCTGGTAGCCCCAGTCATATTGAGAGCTAATGAGAGACTTGTAGTACGTTTCCGCTGGTACATCTGAATTATTCAATCAGCCACTCTTGGATCAAGTGACACAGGTTTTACAAAGTAACACACCGACCGAGTCCGGACCGATATCTCCTGCCTCAATTACAAGGACTGTATAGTTTGAATTGGCAGATAGACGGCTAGCAACGGCCAAACCAGCTGTACCACCTCCTGCAATGACAAAATCGTACCCATCGTTGAGGTTACTCTGGTCTACATACACCCTTGGGACGACAGGGCGACGATAATCCAAACGAGCGGAAACGGTGGCGGCAAGTGTAAGGAGAAACAAGTCAAACGGTAGCATCGATATGCTGAAGATTCGACCTAGTTAGTGATTGAAGGAGTGACGACTTGCAGCCGAGTAATGCCTATGGAGTCAGGCTGAGAAAAACGTGAGGACGTCCGGGTGTGTCGTCTAAGGCGACTCTAGTGGAGAATAAAAGCGACGAGTAAAATAATGGGAAACGAGGCAAAAGAAAGTCCGACGTGAGCTCCATAATTATACTCCGGTTTAAGTCGGATAGTACAACCTCAGAACCTGAGGAGGACTGCGTGCCGATGGGAAATGGAACGCGCTTCAGTCATCTGAAGGCCTTGCCGAGCCACTTGAGCGGGGATAATCGGGACCTCCATATAGCGTTGGGCGGTTACATAGGCTGGCAATCCTTATTGACAAGCGGATCAACACGATTGTTGGGAGGCCGAGAGAGCTCGAGATCCTGTGCGGACATTCCATCCCGTATAGTTGCCCGACATTCAGTCGAGGTTTAGGATCAACGGTGTTTGATGCAGCAACCTGATCCCATCAGTTGCGCTGCGACATCCGATTTTTCTCCTCCGCGACAACATCACTAATCACACCATCGAATGCGCAGCAAAAAACATGCGGCATCCAACAACTCCAACTATAAACGGCCTCCAGCGACCGCGACTTCTTGGTCATCCATGCTAGAGGTGCCAAGCAAAAAGAAATTTCCCGTCGATTTGATATCATGCAGTTACACCAAACCCTCGGTAATTAATCGATCAGGAAGCAAGAGACGCGAACTACATTATTCTAAACGAGAAAAAAAACCAATCACACATAGCTCTGCTGTCGATCACGTTCTCAAAATAGAATCCAAACTATAAATCTTGGAGCATGTGGAGCGACGTGACTTTGGGATGGATACAACATTTGTACGGACGAAGAGACCATTGCTCAAGTCAGCGGCTTTGGGTAGCCGCATTCACCACGCGACCTATGACGTAGCTACTTGGTGAACACGACCAAGTCATCTACATGCAACTCACATCGGCGTACGTGGGCCGCTATAGGGACTGGACCCTCACATCGTTTAATCAAAGTTCCGTCAACCCCAGCGGAAAACACGCCAAGTTTACCCACTATTCTAGACATCCTTTCTCTTTCTTTGCGTGCTCGGAAGCAGAAAGAAACTGTAATTTCTGGAAAAGCGGGGGCTAGACACAGTCCGATGTCAGCTAAGCATGAAAACAAGAATAACCAGAGACAGACTTCGGTTATGTTGATTAGGTTCCGATAACCTTGGAGTTTGACAATGTGATAATGTGTTCGCGCTGATCAAATACCTCTAATCAGATTAGACGATACAGTACATGTGCCAAGAACAGTCCTGGTCTGTCTTATAATTGTCCATCAGTACAAGCGTCGAAAGGAAGTGATGTCATGGTCACCTACAGCTAGATAATATCAGCGATTTTCAACTAAGGCAGATTGCAGCTACCAAGCGGCTTGTCCTTGAACAGCGTACCGTCATCGTAGCAACATAGAGGCGAGTTGACGTTCCGAGTCCCATTGACGAGCTAACTGGTCAAGAACCATCGATGCTACATCATAACGTCCAGAACTTTTGTTGAGCAACTTGCGGAGCTCTTCTTGTGAGGGCCAGCTATGAGGGGCGACGTCATCGTAGGTTTCTTGAATCTCAACAACCCGCCGCCGTACAAACTGCTCTACTTCGTCTCGGCATTCTGCGTCAACAACTAGCTCCTCACGACAACATCCCACGATTCGAATGAATTTATGACTGAGATGAGGTTCAGGACGGCTGAAGATTAGCCAGCGAAGAGGAAGATCCGGGGAGGTACGAAGCGAGTCGGAGATCATTTCGAGGATCATCAACTGGGCATTCTGCCCCTCGCATTCATCAAGACCATCCAGAATGACAATAATTGGATCATGATGGCGCTCGCGTTGTAGAGTAGTGAATGGTTGGGCGATGAGTCTCTTGAGTTGAACAGGCGGTGAACTTTGCAGTAACAGCGGATCATTGTTGAGTTCCTTTGATATAAGGGACTTGTACTCGAGTGTGGATATAGCGAGCTGATACGCTAGTGTCGGTATGATTGTTTCAGCTTTGTTTCTTCCAGCGAGCCTTGAAAAGAAATAAGTTCCTCCCAGCCTTCCCAGCTCTTCGCAGTGAGTAGCAAATGTCTGGGCAATGGCCGATTTGCCGATGCCGGCACATCCATATATACAAAATATCTTCGACTCAGGCTCTTTGTCATATAGCCAGTTCGTGAGTTTGTTCCTGATTCTCACTCTCGTTCCGGCGTGGCATTGAGGTGGCGGATACCGTGCGTTGGAATCTTTGGTGGCATCGAGAGTCACGTACGGCTTCAGAATATCAAACACTTTCACGCGGGTCAGTGCCAGTACAAGCAGACTATCGAAGCAAGGCTCACCCGCTTTTTCATTGGGATATTCTATATTAATTACTTCGGTGAAGGTTGGACTGTTAAGGACAAAGTCTCGTGCATCAGTGAAAAAACCTGCATAGCAACGATCAATGAACTATTATTGCTGCATTACAATGATGAACCGACCAAGTGATCTCACTGCATCCGGTTTAGGTGGTAATGGTCGCACGGGTCTTCTCGACATGCACTGGGCAAGAGGCAATGGCGGTGCATGGAAACTAGATGTAGAGGGTCCGGGCAAAAGGGTTGGTGTATCGGACCAAGTGGGCAAAGCTGGGGTTGTCCCTGGGGATGGAGCGGAGGACTCGATGTGCCGGCCCTCCTCGCAAACTTGAATGGGGAGAGCTGGTGAAGGGTCGGCAAATATATCATCGTACATGGGTGGAGGTGTTAATGGTACCACGGACTCTGCATAGTCCGAGAATCTGTCGTCATCGCCGATAGGCAGAGGCGGTAATGCCCTCGAATGCACTATTAGTGCACGGGTGGACGTCTCATCACCACACGGAGGGAGAGGTGGTAATGGTCGTATGCGTTTTTGGCCGTTTGAACCTGTGACTATAGAAGGAATGGACCGGGTATTGGGCATTGTGACATCAACAACAATGCAAAGAGGAAATGAAAGAAAGGAAGGTGGGAGAGGGTTATAAAGGTTCCGCTTCTGCCGCGCCGTTTTTCATCAACGAGTGGCGGTGACTCACTGCAACGATTGAGGCTGTATTAACCTGGGCAGCGTACGGACTCCATCATCAATGGCAAAAGGGTCGTCATTGGCGATGATCACCAGGCTTTTTGCAGAAAAGTACTATTACAATTCGTGAAAACGGAGCAGAAATAGATCACGCAAACCCCGAAATACAAATCCAAAAAATATTCAAAACTACTAAGTAAACTCAAATCGCACCACCGCTACTTCATCTCCACCTTCGCTTTGTCTTCATCCCACATGATGTTCTGAAGATACTCCTGATAAGTTGACATCTGTTCCGCCGAAGGCTCCTTATCACATCCCAGCGAGTACGCAGGTTGATATCCCGAAATCGGTGATTCCGTTCTCCAAACAATCACTGACTTGCTACCATATCCGATAATGAAATACTCTCGTATCCATTCACCTTCGGGTAAATCCTGAAGCAGCAATTTAACAAGGGTAAAAATGGGAGCGTCAGTCTGATTGCCTTACGTTTCTGAGAGGGAATAAAGCTGGTTTGGATATTCCATTGTTAGTCATAATGTTGAAGTACTCCAACAACTTGTGGTCAGTGGGACTGGAAGGCTCTACGCGCACCACTGAGGTCGACGGGTCCTAGATTCCGAGTTATTATCGATAAGATTCACATCTAAACTTACACTTACGAGTTGACAGAGTCTAGCCAAGTCGTAAACATTCCCGCCAGCCCAATACCTGAAATCAATGTCGGAGATGCAGGAAAGAAGATCATTATCTATTTTGTTAACCGGGCTCTCGTTCCTAGGAAGAAAGAGACCCTGCTCAAGAAAGCCGAGAATCGGTTTAGAAACCGCCTCTTCATTGTCATCAGAAATCCAGGTCAAGCCGGGGAGACTGCCGTGATTGTGAGTAAAATCGGAAGCCAGACCTACAAGTCATAAGGGCAGTTTTCGCTAGAGATCTAAATAATGCTTACCATCATGAGTATGGAAGTTCAGGATATCAACCTCTGCCCAGCTTATACCCGATTTAATGATTTCAAATAACGCTTGTTGCTTGTCAATAACGAATTTGCCACAACGGTTTGCATCAAGGAGAAAATCCTGGAATGACGCATGATGAAATCGTACTGGGGAATGAGGGGCGTCCTCAGGATCAGGTACGATCACGACGGAGTGGAGGCCGCGTAACGCCTTGTAAAATGCACGTTGTTCGAGTCTGAGGAAGTTGGAGAGTGTTTGGGCCGAATGTAGGCGATCGCGGTCGTCGATCTGGCCCTTAAGGGACATGTGTGCCATAATACGCCAGGTCGTCTTGAAAACAGCAGAAGGTATATTTTCCAGGATTCTGGAATAAAGGAGATCAAGCGCCGCTAGAGGATTCCGTGACACAATATCATGCGATCTGCGCAAAAACGACAACAAGTCATCGAGTTGAGACTGCGGATCCGCTTCTTCTGGATCACTGATGTAGTTGAGGCATGTTGCCGCGAGAACAAAGAGACCGGCAACGGCGTCAAGAAGTTCCTCCACCTGAGTCTCTGGGGGCCAGTCAGGTGAAATTAATTTCTGGAACCGCTCCTTGATTTGCGTGATGCGCCCTCGAGTATATCTCTCCACATCATCTCGGCATTCGGCATCAATGACGAGTTCTTCACGGCCACAATCAGTCAGTTTCAAAAAAGCGTCCTTGAGGTGAGCTTCGGGACGACTGAGGATCAGCCAGCGAAGGGGGAGATCCGGGTTGGTTCGAAGGGCGTTGGTGATCATCTCAATTATCTCTAACTGAGCATCCTCGCTTTCACATTCATCAAGACCGTCCAGAATGACGACAACCGGTTTGAGCGTAAATTGGCGTCGGAGTGTAGCGAATGGTTCAACAATAAGTTTGCGAAACTGAACAGGTGGAGAGTTTCGCAATAGTAGTGGGTTTTTGGCTAGCTGGCGCTCGATAAGGGAGTGATACTCAGGGATACATATCGCGAGTTGGTATACGATTGTTGAAACGACAGTCTTGAGCTTGTTCCTGCCAGTTGTCCTGGAGAAGAAAAATGACCCTCCAAGCATCTCTTTTTCGTCACAGGACTCTGCAAAAGACTGGGCAACAGCTGACTTGCCCGTCCCAGCGAAGCCACGGACCCAGAGCATTTGCCATGCGAGGTCGTCACCGCAGAGCCAATTCATAAGCCTCTGCCTGATCTTCAATCGCGTCCCATCGTGGCATTTGGGCGGGGGATACCGAGCGCTGGAGTCCTTTGTAGCGTCCAGGCATGCATATGGCTCCAAGAGCTCGAACACTATTCAGGTAGATTTAGGCAAGTCCCACGTACAAATGCAAAGAATACATGCCAGCGTTTCTGTTAGTTATGACGTTATTCACGTACGTGGTGTTCATCTCATTGATATAGTTGTTCAACTCGGTCTCGGTGAACTGGCCACCATTGATCGTGAAGTCCCGCGCCTTGGTGAAAAAGCCTGACATCTGATCGATTAGCATAGGGGCGTCGACAAGACAGGATGGCACTTGGACCTTGGTTCTCATCGCGACGAATCGAGGCCACTGAAGAGGGTGACTTTCGTTTGGAAAGCCACTTCTTCGTGCGATGAAGAAAAGAGGGAGTACTGGACGGCATCGGGACTATGATTCCATGCACGGGGCTGGTGAGGGAAGGATGGGAAGGTGTGGCACGGGGTTAACGGCATTTTCTGATCACAGGCTGTGACACTGCTGATCTTGAAATCCATTGGCGTTTCAACATTCGAACCTAAACGCTAGGCGTTGCGAAAAGGACAACATCATTGTTATACCCCGGCTACCCTCCTTGCTTTCTAAGAACCACATCGCCCGAATCATCCCTCACGCTGCTGTTAGTGGGGGGTACTACACCGACAGCCAATGATATCCGGTTTGGCTATTGTTAGCTCGCATTTTACTTGCTCATAATCATTCAAACGACCAACGTTTCAACCTATACATCCATCATTCCAGCTTATTTTGGACTAGTAGATAATATAAATTGCCATGACATGTTTCAACTCATACGTGATTGACAGCATCTGTTGTGTTTCAAGCTTACACAAGTCATTCCCTTGAGCTGATTTTTCAACTGATGGAAGCCTGTTGTCAATACTAACGACTGACTTGCGCCGTGATAGTAACTCCACTCCGACACGCTTGTACGTTTTGTCAGGTAGTACGAGTTCTCAACACACCACTTGCAAGAAGTTTAACCCTTTCAACCATTTGCATGTGATGCACACCAGAGTTCTGAGAGATCCAGTTCTGCAACTACTACCAGTCCCAACGTATAATTCTCACCAAGATGTGAAGTGGCTTGTACATAGACTTAGACAAAGCAAATGATTAACCTACGCAAAACGACAAAAGGGCAGCGAAATAAAGTACCCAAATCGGGGAACGACCCTTGCTTATCTCATCTCCGAAGCAGCTTTTTCTTCATCCCACTCGATTCCCTCAAGGTAATCATCGTATTCAAGTATCTGCGCTTCCGACGGCTCCTTATCACAAGGAAGGATGTGAAAGCTCCAACGCGAAGTAGGTGTTTGTGTTCTCCAAACGATCGCCGACTTCATACCGTGCCCGATGATGAAATACTCTCTAATCCATTGATTACCCAGTGTCCACCCCTAGTAATCGAGTCAGTACCCAGTAGTAATAATAGAGGTTTACACGCTTACTTTCGCGTGAGGAAACTGGGCTGGTTTAGAAATTCCATTCTTATTCACGAGGTTGAAATAATCTAGCAGTTGGTAGTCCGTGGGTTCAGATGGTGCTGTGCGCACAGATGAAGAAGTAGCTGAAGGGCTCTAATTTTCACAGGTCATTCTTGAGAAAATGCGCAGCAGAGGAAGGGTCTCACCGGTCGGTAGAACCTACTCAGACGAAAAATGACTTCGGCGTCCCAATATCTGAAATCAACATCGGAGATAGAGAGGGAGACCTCGCCCATGCCATATTTCATATTATTACGAGATATCAAGGAACCACAATCGAGGAATGTTGTGATCGATGCAGAGATCGACCGTCGATCGTGCTCTGAAGCCCAGGTCAAACCAGGTAGACTATCATGCTTGTGGTGTAAATGGAGATGCCACCCTAGTGGTCGCAGTCGTAAGTGCAATTCAGAGTGAAAGATTAATTCGAGGGTCAGCTTACCGTCCTGGGTGTGAAATTGTGTCGCATCAACTTCATACCAGTGGATATAACATTCTATATAATCTTGTAGCGCTTTCTGCCCTTGAATAGCGAATTTTCCAGAACGAATAGGGTCGAGGAGGAAATCGAGGAATGAGGCATGATGGAACCGCAGTTGAAGTCGAGCGGCATCTTCGGGATCTGGTATAACCATCACGGAGTAAAGTCCATGCACAGCCTTGTAGAACGTACGTTCATCGAGGCGGAGAAAATTGCTGAGTACCTGCACTGAACCTAGCCGGCCTAGGTCATCAATCGCGTTCTTGAATGTGATATAGGCCAAAATTTGTGAGGTCGCTTTGAATAAGGAGGGTGGTATGTCTTCAAGTACCTGTGAATATAGGAGATCCAGGGTTGCCAGAGGATTCCGGGACACAATGCCTTGAGAACGACGCATGAAGATTAATAGATTGTCGAGCTGAGATTTGGGGTCGGCTGCCTTCGGATCACCAACGTAATTGAGGCAAGATGATGCAAACACAAAAAGGCCGGAAACGATGTCAAGAAGTTCCTCCAATTGTTCCTCCGGAGGCCAGTTGAGAGGAGTGAATCTCCTGAACCTCCCCTTGATTCGCATTATTTCTTCTCGAGCGTACTTGGCCACGTCCTCGCGACATTCGGCATCAATAATGAGCTCCTCGCGACCGCAGATTGTAAGTTTCAGAAACGCATCCTTCAGGTGAGGTTCAGGTCGACTGCATATTAGCCAACGAAGTGGAAGATCAGGATTTGACCGGACAGCGTTGGCAATTAACTCTATAAATTCCAGCTGAGCATCTTCCCCTTCACATTCATCAAGGCCGTCCAGGATAATGGCGATCTGCGCAAGTGGGTGGTGCCGCTGGAGGATGGCGAATGGTTCAACGATAAGTTTTCGAAACTGAATAGGTAAAGACTTTTGTAGTAGGAACGGGTTTTTGGCAAGCAGGCGCTCTACAAGACCACGATATTCAGGAACGAAAACAGCGAGCTGGGAAATGAGAGTGGGGACAACCGTCTCGGGCTTGTTCCTCCCTGCGGTTCGAGAGAAGAAGTATGACCCTCCCAGCCTTTTCTCCTCGTCGCAAGACTCAGCGAACGACTGAGCAACAGCCGACTTGCCTGTCCCTGCGAAGCCGCGCACCCAGAGCATCCGCCATGTAAGATCGCCGTCACGAAGCCAATCCATGAGTCTATCCCTGATTTTCAATCGTGTTCCATGGTGGCATCGAGGGGGCGGATGTCTCGCACTAGAGTCTTGTGTGGCTTCAAGACACGAATAGGGCTCCAATAATTCGAAAACTGATGTGCTGATGAGTCAACGCTTCGTTTTCAGTATGACAACGACAAAGATACGAACCTGGGTTTCCAGATGTCACCTGAGTCACCTTATCAATGTAGGTATCCGCTTCGATAAAGTTTGCATTATCGACGCTAAAGTCTTGAGCTTTATAGAAAAAACCTATGCCTCCACATTAGCAATGTAGTTCAACAGGGACGCTTAGTAAGTATTTGAAATCGAACCTTTCTTCCCATGGTGAGCGACAGGAGACGAGCCTGACAAGGGCAGCCGCCGCAGAAACCAATTCTTTGTTCGGTCCATCACAGAGGGGGCAGGGAGCAGCATTGTGCTGTAGTTGGGCTTGATGGCACTGATGGGGGAAGAATCAATCAGTAGGAGTTGAAAAAGTTCTCACAATATTAGTCGTCTCGGCTCGGGTGCCTGAGCTGTCAATCAAGCTGCGTTTCAGTGACGGACCTCAGATGCCGTTTGCGCATTCAACCTGTCCGACCAAGGGCCCTCGAAGGGGATAAAAAGCTGTTCGCTGGGGGTGAGAACGGTAAACTCTCACCTATGCTACAGCGAGGACCACTAGATGCGGCGGCGGCAATGGTTGTTGGTGACGTATGTAAAATACACCACGATTGATTGGATTCAACTACTGGTAATCCAGGCTTTTTCCGTTATAGTTTCCGGGGTACACATGCACATGTAGTTCCCTCATTCAAGCCAGATTGGGTTTAGCAACACCTTCCGTTTGAAATGTACTGGTTGTCAGTAGTCCGTAACACAAGAAGATTCTAAAGCCGGAAAAGAAGGTACTACTGCAACAAGAGTGACAGTGGAACAGCTCACCAGGCGAAAAAGTCAAATGAGGATATAAACATAGTCGGGCATCCAATATCTAGAGTCAACACCAGAAAATGCATCTAAGTTGGGGTGAGGTTCAGGGCCGCTAAGAATAAGGTACCAGAGGGGAAGGTCCGGAATCGTTCGAAGAGTGTTCGTCATGATCATGTCGAGTATCTCCAGCTCGCTCATCAAGATCATCCAAGATGATAATGATTTATTTGTGGGGCTAGTGGAGTTGAAGGTCGCCAAATGGGCCAACAATGAGTTCCCGTAACTGAACGTTAACTTTAATGACAGGTGGAGCAGCTGCGGAGGCGGTATTCTCACATGATCGTCATTTCGCAATCGCTAATTGTAACAAATAATAGCTGAGCATCGAGAAGTTGACAAAGGGCACGAAAGCGCTCTCTTGAATCATTCGAAATGTGTTCCAAGATCAGACAAACATACAAATACAAACCGGTAGAGATGGCACAAATAGTGAAAGGCTCAAACATGAGCAACCCTTATAACACCACCACGCCCATCCTATTTCATCTCCAATATTGCTTTCGCTTCATCCCAATTCAATTCTTGAAGCAACTCCTGATATTTGGATATCTGGGCCTCACAAGGCTCCACATCAACTCGAAGCGAATGTATACCGTCTTTCTTCGAGCTAGGGCACTGTGTTCTCCAGACGATCACCGTCTTGTCCTCTTGCCCGATAAAAAAATATTCTCGAGTCCATTCATCCTCGGGTGACTCCTAGCAGCAGTTCAGATTTAGCAATACAGCGAGGTTTAAGGCCTACATGTCTCAGAGGAAATTTGGCGGGAGTATAAATACCATTCCCTATCACCTGGTTGAAATACTCTAGTAGCTGACGATCGGCTTGGCTGGACGGTTCTATGCGCACAGATGAAGAGGAAAGATCCTGGAAATAGGTCAATACTCGAAAGGGATGGAAAGCGGGAAACTGCTCACGAGTCGACATAGGAAAACGATGAGATAAATGTGCCCTGCTTCCCAATATCTGAAGTCGAGAGTAGGGAAATGTGAGAGAATATCACCATCAACGACATCCAATTTTATGTTAAGCGCGTCTTCGGAGAAGGGATTTTCAAAGAAGTCTTTTATGATTCGAGAGAGTCCCAGCTTATTATCTTCGGACGCCCAGGTCAAACCGGGAAGACTGCCATGTTTGTGATCCACATTATATTTCCACCCTGAAGGCTGTTAGAACAACTTTTACATAATGTTTCTCTAGGGCCACGCTTACCGTCGTTGGTATGAAAGTGCGTCACATCAACATCATACCAGTAAATGAAACAGCGTAGCATTTCCGCTAGCGCTGCTTGCTCAACAATGACGTATTTTCCAGAACGATTGGGGTCGAGGAGAAAGTCTTGGAATGAAGCATGATAGAATTGTAGCTGGTTATTAGTGGCATCTTCGGGTTCAGGAACCAGCATAACGGAGTGAAGGCCACGTGCTGCCTTGTAAAAGGTGTGACGGTCGAGTCGAAGAAAGTTGCAGAGTGCCTGGGCCGAAGAAAGTTCTTTACCATCGTCGAGTTTGTTTCGATGGGACATATAAGCCAAGATTTGTGAGGTCGTCTTAAACACGTCGGGGGGTATGTCCTCAAGAATGCTGGTATAGAGAAGATCGAGGGCAGCCAGTGGGTTTTGGGTTGCGACAACGTTTGAAGAACGACGCATGAACGTCAACAGAGCGTTAAGCTGCGACTCTGGGTTAGCTTCGTCGCGATTACCGATGAAATTGAGACATGTGGAAGCATAAACAAAGAGCCCTGAGACCCTGTCAATGAGCTCCTGTAACTCATCTGCCGGAGGCCAGTCAGGAGAAATAAACTGGCTGAACTTGTCCTTGATTTGCGAAATTCCTTCCCGGGTATATTTCTCTACGTCATCGCGACACTCGGCATCGATGGTGAGCTCCTCTCGACCACAATGTGTATATCTGGTAAAAGCCGCCTTGAGGTGAGCTTCTGGGCGACTCAGAATGAGCCATCGAAGCGGGAGGTCTGGGCTTGTTCTAAGAGCGTTTGTGATCATGTCAAGTATCTCTAGTTGATTATCCTCGCCTTCACATTCATCAAGACCATCCAAAATGATGACGATGGGTCGATATGGGCGCTGGCGTTGGAGGCGAGCGAATGGCTCAACAATGAGCTTGCGGAACTGTACAGGAGGAGAATTTCGTAATAGAAGTGGGTTGTTGGCGAGCTGGTGCCCAATGAGCGACCGATACTCGGTAATAGCTGTCGCGAGCTGGTACACGAGTGTTGGGACAAGGGTCTCGAGTTTGTTTCGGTTGGCAGTACGGGAGAAGAAATATGATGCTCCATGTTTCTCCTCTTCGCAGGAATCACAAAACGACTGTGCTACCGCAGATTTGCCTGTACCAGCAGATCCACGGACCCACAGCATCTTCCACTCATCATACTCGTTCAGAAGCCATTGCATCAGCCTCTCCCTAATCTTCAATCGCGTCTCAGGGTGGCATCTTGGTGGTGGATGCCGCGCACTGGAGTCTTTCGTAGCATCAAGGCAGACATACGGTTCAAGCAATTCGAAAACTGTCATGATGCATTTCAATGTTTCTCCTTTGAAGACGATGAGGGAGAGTACGCACCTGCTTGCCGACTCGACACAACATCATTTATGTAGTTGACCTTTAATTCATTGATAAACTGCCCGCCGTTCACAGCAAAATTTTGTGCATTAGAAAAAAAGCCTGGGATAAGGCATCAGTGCATATCACCAATGGCAACGTTACAAAGGCTAATAGTACCGGCTGCTGTGTTTTCATCAAGATCGGGATGAATCGCTGACGATCGCGAATGACGTCTTAAGAGCTTGAACCAATTCTTTGTGCGATCGACAATGGAAGGGGTAGGAGGTGGCATCAAGATTCAAGGACGGTGGTGTCCTCCGGTACCAATCAAAGCAGGAACAACTCCGCACTATCAAACATTCTCACAAGGTCCACGCAGGCTGTTATTTCGCAGTCACAGCGCTTAAGTATGAATCAAAATCCCATATACAGAATCGGGGCTTACCGTATGGGTGCATATATATATGCATTATATACATCAACTTCATACCAGTACATAAGCGACTGTCATGAAATGTTTACGAGCACAGCATCAGTGTTTCGGCGATTAGCTCGTCTCTGCTTGTGCAAGTTAAAAAGGCAACAAAAAGGCTGTCTCCGTATTTCAGACACAGAGTTACGAGAAGCTCACCTGCAAACACCATGGGAGCCAAAAAGTGGGGAAACGTGGAAATTTTATTCATGGGTGGTTGTCTGTCATCATATCGTTATCGTGTTAGAGTCATGGGTAAGTTGTTCATTTGTTAAAATTTTTGTTTGTACCACATACACAGGTAAAAAGCGAAAATGATGCTTTGGTCCACCAAAAGGCGTTTTGAGGAAGATGGATCGATGTCCATGAGGAACCGGAGACATCATGGTACAAGCGTATCCACGGGCCTGACAGACTCTCCTGTCAGTGGCCGTGATAGATAGCCGTGACAGGCCATGGCTAACTCTTCTTGCTTCTAGGCAGCCATAGGGCTAGTCATGATCAGGTATGAGGCAGTGGGTGGACAAATGAAACGCGAGTCGGCGGGAAGAGGGGCTGACACGTGACACAGGGGCCATGAACAGGGGTTCATGATCATAACCCGCTGATGCTGTCAGTCACAAATTCTATTAGATCCATCCAAGAAGCTCAGACACTTGGTTAAAGTGTACAAAGGGGTGTCATCGATTCAGTCGCCTTGTTTTACCAAATATGTAACAAAAGCCAGCAAGAAGAAGGGCGAAGTACATTTTGTTGAAACACATCCTATGTACGATAACAGATTCTTCAAACCAATGAAGCTCGATATACAAAAAAAATCAATAAAGGTCTCAGAAACATTGAAATACCTGATACAAGTGACCGCCACTATATCGATAATCACATTGGCATGCTTATTTCATCTCCAACCTAGCTTTCTCTTCATCCCACCTGATTGATTGAATATATCTCTGATATTTCGATATCTGGTCTTCAGACGGTTCCATATCAGAGCGAAGCGAGTATACATCCTCCCTACTCGAAGCGAATGACTTCGTCATCCAAACGATTACCGACTTGATACCATACCCAATAAAGAAATATTCCCGGACCCATTCATCATCAGGTAGATTCTATTAGCATCTCAGGGAAAGCGGTTACTTTGAAATTTTAGGCTTACAATTCTCAGAGGGAATTTAGCGGATTTTGCAGCGCCGTCCTGTATCACACAGTTGAAATACTTTAGCAGCTGGTGGTCTGTAGCGCAGCAGGGTTCTGTGCGCACAATAGGATTTGAAGGGTCCTACATACTGATCACTATTGAACGAAGAGTGAAGATAGAAACACTCACTAGTCGACAAGCCAAAGCAATACCAAAAACATACCCGGCCTTCCAATATCTAAAATCAACGTTAGAAAGTTGAGAGTGTAGAGTCTCATTAGTCCCATCCCACTGCATATCAAGCATTTTCTGAGTAAAAGGATCATCAAGGAAACGCGTGATTGATCTTGATAACGATAGTCTATTCTCTTCTGTTGCCCAGGTCAAACCAGGAAGACTATCGTGCTTATGATTTTGATCAGAACTCCACCCTGGAGATAGTAAGCTTGATATTCACAAAAGAAATTATTTGGGGGTAAGGCTTACCGTCGTGGACGTGAAAGTATGTCACATCAACTTCATACCAGTAAATGTACAACTGTAAAATCTCCACTTGCGCCTCTTGTTCACTAATGGCAAACTTTCCAGATCGGTTAGGATCGAGCAAAAAGTCCTGGAATGAGGCATGATAAAATGAGAGTTGCGATTCAGCAGCATGCTCCGGTTCCGGAATGCTCATAACGGAGTGGAGCCAACGTGTAGCCCTGAAAAAATCCTGCTCATCCAGGCAGAGAAAGTTACAAAGTGCTTGGGCCGAAAAAAGCTCATTCCTTCGATCAAAATCACTTCGACAGGACATATACGCTAAAATTCGCCAGGTTGTCTTGGACACCACGGGTGGAATACTCTCAAGGATACGGGAATAGAGAAGATCAAGGGCTGCCACTGGGCTTCGGAGTGTGACTACCCCTTGCGAACGGTGCATGAATGTTAACAGGGCAATGAGCTGCGCCTGTGGATTGGCTTCGTCACGATCACCGATAAAATTGAGACACGTCGACGCATAAACAAAGAGCCCAGAGACCCTGTCAATGAGCTCCTGTAGCTGGTCTGCCGGAGGCCAATCAGCGGGGGTGAATTTTTTGAACTTCTCTTTGATTTGTAAGATACCGTCGCGAGTAAACCTTTCTACATCGTCGCGGCACTCAACATCAATGATCAGTTCCTCGCGACCGCAATGCGTGTACTTTGTGAACGCATCTTTGAGATGAGCTTCCGGGCGGCTAAAGATAAGCCATCGAACCGGAAGATCAGGATTTGTTTGAAGAAGGTTGGTGATCATGTCAAGTATCTCTAATTGAGCATCCTCGCCAGCACATTCATCAAGGCCATCCAAAATAATGACGATCGGTTTACGAGGGCGCTGGTGTTGAAGCCTTGCGAGGGGCTCGGCGATGAGCTTACGGAATTGAACAGGAGGTGAATTTTTGAGTAGGAGTGGGTTGTTGGCCAGTTGATGCCCTATGAGTGACCTATACTTGGCATCGCCTGTCGCAAGCTGGTATACAAGCGTCGGAACAACGGTTTCGGGCTTGTTCCAACCAGCCGTCCGGGAAAAGAAATACGAGGCTCCATATTCCTCCTCCCCACAGGAATCACCAAATGATTGGGCTACCGCAGATTTACCTGTGCCAGCAGATCCGCGGACCCACAGCATCTTCCACTCGTCATACTCGTTCAAGAGCCATTGCGTGAGTCTCTCCCTAATCTTCAATCGTGTCTGAGTGTGGCACCTTGGTGGGGGATGCCGTGCGCTGGAGTCTTTTGTGGCATCCAGGCAAGTATAGGGCTCCAGTAGCTCAAACACTTTCAGGTCGAGGGTCGACAATCGTTCCCTGTGGACGCAAGAAGAATACTCACCTGCCTGCCGACTTGATACAACATCATTTATGTAGTTGATTTTCAATTCGTTGATAAAGTTACCCCCGTTGACGATGAAATCTTGTGCATTAGGAAAAAAACCTAGGTTAATGCGTCAAACAGTGTCGACAGTTGCTTTGGATGGGTCAGTGCACCTGTATCCGCCGTCTCTTCCAGATTAGGAGGAATTACAGAGGGGCGCGATCGTCCTTTCAAGAGTCTCAACCAATTCTTTGTGCGATCGACGATTGAAGGCAAAGGCTGCGACATTTATAACCAAGGTGCAGTGAAGAAGTGAGGCAACCTGGGGATAGTTCGGCTTTCCCAATTGCTCTTACAACCCACAACTTCTATAGCTGTTATTCAAAGTCACAGCGTTTAAGTGTAACGATCCACAAGGCGCAACACACCTTGTGATCTGTCATGCAATTGATCATAGTAGGTTATTTTGGCGAGTAGACTCTGAATCATCATCGGTGGATTTTTTCCCTATAACAATGCTCACTACTCGTTTATTAGTGTGCTGTAGCTGCCTCAGAGCTGGTCTGGTTATACCCCTTTGGTAGTATAAGTATGACAAGGCTACATGGAAGGCGATAGAGGGCTTATGTCAACATAAATCTTTATTGAGTATATCAGTAAATAAAAGATACACCAAAAGATAATACATACAGCAATTGTGAGTTGATGATAATACGAGCGAGGCTTCGACCCTGAGGAGGAGAAAAGAGAGGCTGTCACTTCGTGACGTGTGACACAGCGGTACTTCGCACATCGCAACAGCTAATAATGTTGTATAATTACTTTGTAATTTATGTGTTGGGATTTCCCTTGCAAAACGCCTAGCAGAATATCCAACCATGATAATGACAAGGGTACAGTGCTTTACTCACACTTTCACTTGTCATCATACAGATTGGATCAAATAAAGAACAAACTACAAAATCTATTCGCGGCACCACAGCTAAACCGACTATTTCATCTCTAGCCTAGCTCGCGCTTCATCCCACTTGATTTCCTGGAGATAATCCTGGTACTTCGATATCTGCGCTTCAGGGGGCTCCTGGTCACACCGAAGGCAATGTGGATACTGAAGCGGCGAAGCAGGCGACTTTGTTCTCCAAAGAATCGCAGACCTGACACCGCACCCAATAATAAAATATTCCCGGATCCACTCATTCTCGGGCAAGTACTAGTAGTAGTTCAGCGTACAATACCATGTCAAGTATATAAACTTACATATGTGAGAGGGAATGTGGCAGGCTTAGCAATACCGTTGTTGATGACACGATTGAAATACTCTAGTAGTCGATAGTCCATCGGACTCGATGGTTCTATACGGACAAAGGAGTTTGAAGGGTCCTATGCGCGGTGAGCGATGAAAGAAAATAAAAGAGTGCAATGTAAGAAATAAACTCACCAACCGACAACAGTAAGCGAGAGAGTGCACTTTCGTAAGATGCCAATATCTGAAATCAATATCGTGCAGTTGGGTGGATAAAGTGGGAGTCACAGTGTCCACCTGAATACCGAGAGAGTGGAATAGATGATATTTGAGAACGTTGATGATTGGATTAGATGGATCGCTGTTTGACGGCCACATCAAACCGGGCAGATCATGGTCGTGCTTGTGCTGAAAATCCCAATCCCATCCTGAAAGTTGTAAGAATAATCACCGTAAAGAAACGTCTCGAGTCGAACTTACCATCACCTCTGTGAAAGTACATAGCATCAATTTCCTGCCAATAGATGCCCAGCCTTACTACATCCATTAATGCCTCCTGTTCATCAATCATAAATTTCCCAGAACGATTAGCATCAAGGAGGAAGTCCGGGAATGAGGCATGATAAAAGAGTAGTTGGGATTTGGCGGCATCTTTGGGGTCTGGGATGCTCATAACAGAGTGAAGGCCACGGGTGGCCTTATAAAAAGCATGCTGGTCGAGTCGAAGAAAGTTTGATAATGCCTGAGCTGACAAAAGTTCTCCATTGAGGTTAAGTTTGTTTCTATGGGACACATATGCCAAAATTCGCCTTGTCGTTTCATACACTGGGGGTGGTATCTTCTCAAGGATTTGGGAATAGAGAAGATCTAACGCAGCAAGAGGATTTCTGGATAAAACTCCCTGTGAACGGCGTATAAATGTCGATAGAGAGTCAAGCTGAGAAGGAGGATCGCCCTCGTCTCGATCGGCAATGAAATTTAGGCAAGTTGAAGCAAAAACAAAAAGCCCAGACACAGCATCAAGAAACTCTTGAAGCTGCTCTGGTGAAGGCCAGTCAGCAGGCGTCATATCACTGTAGGCATTCTTGATTTCAACAAGCCTATCCTTGACATAGCGTTCCACATCGTCCCGACACTCTGCGTCAATGACGAGCTCCTCACGGCCACATAAGACATTTTGGGAGAACGCGCTCTTGAGGTGAGCTTCAGGGCGGCTGAAAATAAGCCAACGAAGTGGGAGGTCTGGGTTCGTCCGGATGGCATTGGTAACCATTTCAAGGATATTAAGTTGAGCGTTTTCCCCTTCGCACTCGTCAAGGCCATCCAATACAATGACAATTGGACGCCGGGAACGCTGGCGCTGGAGAGTCGCAAATGGTTCCACAATAAGCTCCCGAAATTGGACCGGTGATGATTTGCGTAGTAAAAGAGGATTTGCGGCAAGTTGATGTCCGATGAGAGATCTGTATTCAGGAATAGTCGTCGCAAGCTGGAATACGATCGTTGGCACCACTGTTTCCAGTTTGTTCCTGCCTGCTGCGCGGGAGAAGAAGTAAGATGCTCCATGTTTCTTCTTCTCCCCGCAAGCGTCTCCGAACGACTGAGCAACAGCAGATTTCCCTGTCCCAGCGGAGCCACGGACCCATAGCATTTTCCATTCATCATACTCATCAAACAGCCACCGCGTGAGTCTTTCCCTGATCTTCAGTCTTGTTTCGGGGTGGCATCTTGGTGGTGGATATCGAGCGCTGGAATCTTTTGTAGCATCAAGGCACGTATATGGTTCCAATAATTCAAACACTGTCAGAACAAATGAACTCTGGTGGACGATGCGTGTGATGAGAAAAAGAACACACCTGCTTCCTTGTTCGAGACGACATCATTGATATAATTCCCTTTCAATTCATTGATAAAAGTACCACCGTGGATTGCGAAATCTTGTGCGTTGGGGAAAAAACCTTGGATAAGACGTTAACACATTGCCAATCGAGATATCGAGATATCAAGTTTGTCGACGCACCAGTATCCGTGGTCTCATGAGAATGAAGTGATGGAGGCCGTGTTCGTCGCGTCAAAAGCTTGATCCATTTTTTTGTGCGATCGACAACAGAGGGACCGGGAAGCGACATAGGGACTGGAGTAGCGGTGACAATCAATGGGGGAAGGACGGAAAAACCATTGATGGGTGTTTGCTCGGGAACCCCCCAGGCTGTGTCACAGCGCTTATCGTAACAGCCTGTAATTATAGATAACCATTTGATCGTGGTTTAATGTTCGCTTCCTCACCTCTAGATATATATCACGACATCACAGGGGGGCTGGCAGAGCAGCTCAGCCTTCTGTGCCGCATCTTCCCGTATGTTGCTGTACCTTGCCTGGAGTAGAGACATTACTTTTTGTCAAACGAGTAATGGAGAGAAAGTAATGGCTCGAGTCAGATACAGGCTCTGTACTTTAATTGAATGAGACAGAAGGCAGAGGTGAAGACGACGGCGGGTTGGTAAAACGCCAAGATTTTTGCTCGGCAATGGCCACACGGCACCTTTCAATCTCCGCGCAGCTATGCAAACCAAGCTCATACGACCCTATTCACCTCGCGTCAGTTTAGCTTCATCAGTAGTCACGTCCTATGAGCCCTTGTGCCGAGCGGTGCCGGTTGGCGGAGTGGTGATGAGTTCCAACGGATATATCCCTATGGTGCTTGTTACTTAGTTCTACCCGCCAAAGAGACACCCGTACTGGCCTACGATTTTGGGCCAACCATTTAGACCATGGTTCATATATTAGCGCTAGCCACTACTAAAACGAAGTTGTCCAGATGCTCGTATCCCACATAAACGAGCATAGATGTATCACTAGACTTCCCCGGAGGGCAGAGAAAAGATACATCTATATTATCAATCAATACACATAGATAATAGTAAGAGAAAGCTGCACCGGATTTCGGGAGGCCTCGATCTGAAATCACTCATGAACGCCACTAATATCCGAAGCATCTTATGTCATCTCTGACTTGGCTCTTGCTTCGTCCCACTCAATTCGTCGAAGATAATCGGCATATCCAGATATTTGAGCCTCAGAGGGCTCCTGGTCACACCGAAGGGAATGTAGAGACTGCACCAATGAAGTGGCTGACTTCGTTCTCCATAGAATTACGGATTTCATACCATACCCGATTATAAAGAATTGACGAATCCATTCCTTGTCAGGTAAGTTCTGGAAACACTTGAGTCAGAATGCAGCAACATGTTGAGTTGAGGGGCCTACATATAAGGGAGGAAGTCTTGCGGGTCTAGCAACACCATTATCTATCACCCGGTAGAAATACTCTAGTAGTTTGTGGTCCGTTGGACTTGAGGGTTCTATGCGCACAAGCGAGCATGAAGGGTCCTAATTAGATGCGTTAGCAGTGTAAGAATTGTTGTAGAGGAGCTTACCAGTTGACAAAGCCGGGTCAGGAGTAGGACGTCCCAGTTCAACCAATATCTAAAGTTGATATCGGAAAGTTGGGAGAGGAGACTTTCATTCACAACGTCCAATCGCATACCAAAACGGGGGTTGAATAAGCCGTCATCGAGAAAGGCGGTTATGGATTGGGAAACAGACGATCGATTGCTTTCTGAAGTCCAGGTCAAGCCAGGCAAGCTATCGTGCGTATGACTCTGATCAAAATTCCAGGCTAAAGAGCGTAAGCACGATTTAACAAAAATTTACTTCTGAGTCAGGCTTACCTTCTTTTGTGTGGAAATGCATCACATCAACCTCATACCAGTAGATATCACATTGTATGATGTCAAGTAGCGCTTCTTGTTCTTGGTCATGAACACTGAATTTACCGGAACGATTAGGATCGAGGAGGAAATCCTGAAACGAGGCATGATAAAACCGGAGCTGAGATTCAGCGGCGACCTCGGGTTCTGGAATGCTCATCACAGAGTAAAGCCCGCGAACTGCTTTGTAGAAAACACGTTGGTTGAGGTGGAGGAAATTGGCGAGTGCTTGAGCCGAGGCGAGGTATTGGGCTCGGTCAAGCTTATCTCGAAAACACATAAATGCCAAAATTCGCCTGGTCGTTCTGTATACCGCGGGTGATATCTTTTCAAGGATCTGGGAGTATAATTGATCGAGCACCGCTAGAGGGCTTCTAGACATAACACCCTGAGAACGGCGCAAAAAGATCAATAAAGAGTCGAGCTGAGAAGATGGGTCCGCTTCGTCAGGGTCGTCGATGAAATTTAGGCACGTGGATGCGAAAATAAAAAGTCCAGAAACAGCATCAAGCAGCTCCTGGAGTTTATCGGGCGGAGGCCAATCAGAAGGAGTAACCTCATTGTACGCAATTTTGACTTCAACTAGCCTCTCCTTGACATAACGCTCGACATCCTCCCGACATTCAGCGTCAATAATGAGCTCTTCACGACCACATAAAAGGTTTCGGGAGAATGCGTTTTTGAGGTGAGCTTCAGGACGACTAAAAATAAGCCAACGAAGCGGGAGGTCTGGGTTTGCTCGAATGGCATTAGTAACCATTTCGAGAATATCGCGTTGAGCGCCTTCCCCCTCGCACTCGTCGAGACCATCCAATATAATGACGACTGGATGCCAAGGACGCTGGCGCTGGAGGGTCGCAAATGGTCCTACAATGAGATCCCGGAATTGCACGGGTGGAGATTGTCGTAGTAAAAGTGGGTTGTTGGCGAGCTGGTGCCCAATCAGAGACCTGTATTCAGGAATAGTCGCTGCAAGCTGAGATACGATTGTTGGCACCACTGTTTCTAATTTGTTTCTGCCTGCCGCGCGGGAGAAGAAGTAAGATGCTCCATGTTTCTTTTTCTCCCCACAAGCATCCCCAAACGACTGAGCGACAGCCGATTTCCCAGTACCTGCAGAACCACGGACCCACATCATCTTCCACCCATCACTTTCGTGAAAGAGCCATCGGGTGAGTCTCTCCCTAATCTTTAATCGCGTTTCAGGATGACACCTTGGTGGTGGATACCGGGCGCTGGAATCTTTTGCTGCATCGAGGCATGTATAGGGTTCCAATAACTCGAAAACTATTAAGATAGATGAGCTCCTAGACTCGATAAGCCTGATGAGAACTGTTACGTGCCTGCTTGCTTGCTCGAGACAACGTCGTTTATATAGTTGACCTTTAATTCGTTTATAAAGTTACTACCGTTAATAGTGAAGTCATGTGCATTGGCAAATGAACCTAGGACGATCCACTAAAGCATTACTAACAGAGACCTCGAACGATTAAACATACTTGTATTCGTGTTCTCGTCATGAATAGGCGACGGAGGCTGCCACTGCCGTGCCAAAAGCCTAATCCATTCCTTTGTACGATCAAAAATCGAGGGAGCGGGGAGCGACATGGAAATTTAAAGTAGACGATGATGGGTGATAAAGGAAGGCAGAGAAGAGTCAGGAGACTTAGCGCTGACACGTGCTGATTCCATCAAAAAATAAGATTCTACTATCGTTCAATGTCATACTTCGAAGCATCAGCCGATTATCCGGAACACGAAACATGGGGGACATTGACCAAGTCCTGACTACGGGATAACCTACGCAAAATTTACTACACATAATCATCAGCGTACAGTCATTCGCATACCAAGAAACATACCTGAATCCTCAGGCAAGTAACGTATATTACATCGTCGGTACGCCAACAGGTTCGCCTGTGCAGAAGTGCAGTGACTTGTCACGCTAGAACTATAGACGATTACACTACTAAAGAAAAAGCGGAAACAGTTTGTCAAACACAACCTCAGAAGCCTTCAATGCGGATACCAGAAGCAACACAACAAGTCTTACCGCCATACATCTTCTGCTCGTCCCAACCACTCCCCTCTTACGACTCCCGATCAGAGCGAAAAAATGCACAAGATCTCTATCTCAAGTACTCTCTCCAGACGATAACAGACTTGACCTCGTGCCCAACAACAAAAACACATCCCGGAAGCAATTCGTGACAGAGGATTGGTTCAACCACCACCCTTCTAAGAAGGAACCATACTTGAAGTCACTCCTGGGAAGCCCTAGATAAAGACACTGACTGGTTGGTTTTTAAACTACTCAAGTAAGACAAACTGCTCAGAAAGACGGCCTGGTAAGCTTGATCAAGCTGAGATATGAACAAGGCCTTCTATTCATACTTCGCAGGGTTTTAAGAATTTGCCTGTTCCTCTTTTACCTTACGCCCGCTAACAATGGTGCTAGTGTCCATTATGTACTAGTTTTTTCACTGTGTCCTTGACTGAGAGAGGGAAAGCCAAGTAATACATGGATGAGACGGACTAAAGGACATTGAAAAGACAGTTCGTAGTCAGACTGAGTACCAAGCGGCCGCCAAAGCTGTATACGGTATACACAACCGACGTAGGAGTATATTTACACCCAGCTTAAGTCATTGGTCACAAGCTGTGATGAGGTTTGTATAGTCATGTAGATATCGTGCTGCGGCACGTTAGAAAACCAAACGCAGAGAAGGTGTATGTCGGCCGCAGCCAGAGTTGAAATAGATGTGAAGAATGCTTACTCTTCGTGACATTTTCAGACATGGACGGTGACATACTGTATCACGCAGAAGAAGTCGGAGTTTGGGGATGAGCTAATTACAGTGCAGGGTGCTGAAGATGATTGGTGATCGGTGATCAACCACCCCAAGCCCTGAATTGTATGATCGACGTGGTACGTACTGCAACTTGATGGAGGAATTATCAAGGTATTGCGCGGTACTGTAAGTATAAGTACATTCGTGTCCAGGTAGTGTTCCACATTCCACCGAGGGTCTTCAAGACCTGACTCAGAGTTTCTAACATTAGCGTTGTCCTATTTTAGACTCGCCAACGGTCGACAGATGCTATTTGCAATGACATCTTCAAACAATCCACCTGTTGTCGGTTCTCAAAGTGTGTTTACTGCAAAGATAGTGTGCGGTGAGGTGCTAACTGGGTGCTGTATATCCGGACCTCGTGAATTAGTAAATATTTCTGTGTCTTTACCCCGAGTGATAGTTGCTCCACCCCGACCTAATGCTATCCGTACATTCCTCATGTCTTCGATTTTTTTTTACCCAGAGATTCCAGTAGTGCCGGACGGTCTTTCGAAGCCGTCGAAGTATACGTGTGTGAGGGACCGGAAAAGTATGGCCGCAATCAGACAAACGTAGCTAGGAGCGGGATTCTACTGGTGTTCAATGACTGAAGATAACTTAGTACACCTCTATATTACGTTTCCTCTTTGCAGATGTGCAAAATGAAGCATAAAAGTTCGCCGCATGAGATTGCAATATACATTTGCTTGGTAATAATTATAGAAGAGCCATGTTTGTAGGCACCAGCTGACCAGCAGTAGCCGCTGGCGTGTGTCCTTCCTGTGATCGACGAACAATCATATTATAAATCCGTACCATTAATACCTGAATTTCCCACTAACGGGGAGCAAAGGCCACCCTTGAATATGCGAACAGTCAAGCGACGGAAATGACTGTGAGGAATTGATCAAGGAAGTAGAAGTGACTACCCCCAAGTTCAGCGCCAAATTCAATGTAGTTGACATTATCTCTTCGGGAACTCTGGCCCCTGCCGTTTGTGTCGGCAAGCTCCATTGAGGTTTGTTGGCTATTAAACCACTATGTCAACACATCACCCAAGCTGGGAACTCGTCGGGCATGCTAAAAATTACTTTTTACCTCAGACCTCTGCCTTTCTGGTTCTTTGCGGGCATGCAGTCACCAGTCTAAACTCGTTCTCTGAATTTTCCGATGCCGCCGATTCACCAAATTGCTATTCATTAACTCTGGCCAAGAGATTGTCTGAATCTCGGCCAGGTACATGCCGTTCCAGTCTGTGAGATTTCAGATTCTGAAATGGAGTATAAAAACCACTCACCAACGCTGGCAGTGTTTCATATCTCATCTTCGACGCCCGCCTTCCACAACTACTCCTATCGACCTTCAACAACCATGAAATTCACGAGCAGCTTCACCTCTATCTTCACCGCTGTCGCTCTCCTCGGCTCTTTCGTCGCTCAGGCTGCACCTACTACTGAGCTGGCGAAACGCGACGTCTTTGTGCCCCGTATCATATCTCCCGTAGCTGGGGAGGTGTGGGTCAGTCGTCAAGAGGCCCAGGTCACCTGGGATACCTCCGATGCCCCAGCGCAAATCACTAACAGGATAGGATTTGTTGTTTTGAGGAAGGCTAACCTTGCGACTCCTGGTCAGTGCATTTTGCTCCTTCAATTGTTGTTAAATCATTACTCATTTTTTCAATATTCTCTCAGTTGTTCTGGCCGATAACTTTGATATTTTGGATGGTAACGTCACCTTTGAGGTTCCCCTCGTCTTCACGGGTGATGATTACTCTATCACTTGTGAGTATCGGTATTTTATTCTTATTCCTACTGTGCAATTAACAAGAGGATTAGTGTTCGGTGATTCTGGCAACTTCTCTCCAGAGTTCACCATTGAAGGCCACTGATGGCTGATGAACATATGCCGAATATGATGCCATAACGATGACTGAAATGAAGGAATGAATTACTTGCTATCGATCAATGTCGTGATATGTTGTAGTTATATTGACGCCAATCTCAATGCTGCGAAATGTTTGCTATACGTAGTTGTACTTTGTTGATGCTCTCTGCTCACTTAAGCAAAAAAAATTCAGAGGCAATACTTGGAACGAACACCTTGATCCAGTATGATTCCCATGGTAGTGAGGGCGAGTTTTTCCAGTGATAAGCTCCCGTTCAAATTTTCTACTTGCCCATTTGAGTGAATTTGGTATCATGCCTCATACGCCCTAGTAGTAGGCCGTAAAAGTTATGGAGCGAATTCAAACTCGTTGGTATGATACATACATCACTTGTACGCCTACATATAGATAAGGTACAAATTAATATTGTCGCAGCCAGTCCTACTCCAGAATAACACGTTTGACATAATCACTCACAAGTAACTCCTTCAATCACCGGGCCATAGTTACTTCATTTTGGCCTTAGCTTTGGCTTCATCCCACTTAATATCGCGAAGAAATGCGGTATATCTTGATATCTGTGCCTCAGAAGGATCCCGGTCACAACGAAGGGACCATGTACGTAGATGTGGTGTAGAGGGCGAAGTTGTTCTCCAAAAAATCACCGACTTGACGCCGTGCCCTATAATAAAATATTCCCGGATCCATGCATCACGGTCAAAGGACTGACAGCGGTTAATGATACTTTCATGTGTCAGGT
The DNA here is from genome assembly GCA_029719445.1 of Agaricus blazei. Taxonomy (NCBI): domain Eukaryota; kingdom Fungi; phylum Basidiomycota; class Agaricomycetes; order Agaricales; family Agaricaceae; genus Agaricus; species Agaricus blazei. Next base: position 136,907 of record SSNC01000005.1, read on the forward strand.
GGATAAGCTTACATGTTGGAGGGGAATTTAGCGGGTTTGGCAATCCCATGTCCTATCACAAGGTCCATAAACTTCAGCAATTGGTGGTCTGTGTCGCTAGAGGGTTCTACGTGTACGACTGAAGTCGAGGGGTCCTAAATACAGATAGATTCAAACACAATTCAAAGAGGTTGGAGGTGTACTCACAAGTTCACATAGTATAGCGAGCAGAACAATGCGATCACTCTCCCAATTTCTAAAATCAATGTTTGAAAGTTGGGAGAGAAACGTTTGATCGGCGCAGCGCCAACACAGAAGGAAACTGTCATCAAGCACACAATTGGAAGAGAAATGTTGAATTGACTGAGAGATTTGCAATCGATTGTCTCCTGATACCCAGGATAAACCACGCAGACAATCACGCTCTGGAATGTAATTGTACTTCCACCCTAGAAGCCGTAAGAAAGGTTTTCACAGGATATTTCTTTAAAATTAGGCTTACCGTCGCCAGTATGGAAATCTGTTGCATAAACATCATACCAGTGGACGGAAGACTTCACAATTTCTGCTAGCGCATCTCCCTCGCTGATGTAGAACTTTCCAGAACGGATAGGATCGCGGAGAAAGTCCTGGAACGAAGCATGATGAAAGCGTAGTTGTGATTGATCCGCGTCTTCCGGTTCTAGTATGCGCATAACTGAATGCAGTCCACGCGCAGCCTTGTAAAACGCATATTGATCCAGTTGAAGAAAGTTGGATAGTGCCTGGGCTGAGTAAAGGCATTCATCAACGTCAAGTTTGTCTCGATACGAAATGTACGCCAAAATCCGCCTTGCCGTTCCGTACACTGTGGGTGGTATCCTTTCAAGAATGCGAGAATACAAAAGGTCGAGTACAGCGAGGGGGTTCCTGGACATAATGCCGCGAGAATTATGAAGGAAGGTTAATAGAGAGTCCAGCTGGGAAGTGGGATCAGCTATTTCTGGGTCGGCAATGAAAGCAAGGCAAGTGGACGCAAAAACAAAAAGCCCCGAGACTGCATCAAGGAACTCTCGAAGCTTGTATGGCAAAGGCCACTCTGAAGGCATTACGTCATGATAGGTGTTCTTAATTTCAACAAGCCTATCCTTGACGTAGCGTTCCACGTCCTGTCGACACTCCGCATCAATTATGAGCTCTTCACGGCCACACAAGAGATTTCTAGAGAACGCATTTGTGAGGTGGGCCTCAGGACGGCTGAGGATAAGCCATCGCAGGGGGAGGTCTGGGTTTGAGCGGACAGCATTTGTAACCATTTCAATAATTTCTCCTTGAGCGGACTCTCCTTCGCACTCGTCTAGGCCATCCAATATAATGACGATTGGCTGTCTGGGCCGTTGGAGCTGAAGTGCCGTGAATGGTTCCAAAATAAGCTCGCGGAATTGTAGTGGGGAAGATTTGCGTAGCAAAAAGGGGTTGTTGGCGAGTTGATGTCCTATGAGGGATCGATATTCAGGAATGGTGGTCACAAGCTGGCATACGATTGTTGGCACAACAGTCTCTGGCTTGTTCCGGCCAGTGGTGCGGGAGAAAAAGTAGGATGCCCCATGCCTCTTTGCCTCCCCACAATAATCTCCAAATGACTGAGCGACGGCAGATTTCCCGGTACCAGCGGATCCACGAACCCACAACATTTTCCACTCATCATGCTCATTAAAGAGCCATTGGGTAAGTCTTTCCCTGATCTTCAATCGTGTTTCAGGGTGGCACCTTGGTGGTGGATGACGACCACTAGCATCCTTTGTGGCATCGAGGCATATGTACGGTTCCAACAGTTCGAATACTGTCAGGATGAGAGTCAATGTCAAATTTCATGTGCACGATGAGAAAGAACGCGTACCTGCTTGCCTCTGGGAAATGATATTTTGTATGTGATTCGTTTGCGTTATTGTATTGGCGCTAATGAACTGACCATTGTTGACGGTGAAGTCGTGTGCGTTGGGGAAGAAAGCTAAGATAGCGCATTAATACGTTGCTGAGTGATATTATTAGATGATCGCACTTGTTTTCATTGTCTCATCGGGACAAGTAGATGGAGACCCCGCCTGATTGACGGTGAGGGGTGCTGCAGCCGGAGGAACGTCTAGGATAGCACGTCAACGGGTACTCATTCAAGACATTGACCGAGTACTGTACCTGTCTCTATCGTCGTCCTTGGACAAATTGATGGAGGTTGTGCATGGCTCGTGGCGTAGTTTTCGGGGTTAGAGGGGTTAGAGGGAAGGCCTAAGGTGATAGCATGGGCATATGCTTAGCACAAAGACTAGGATTCAGCGTGCAATTGGTCTTGTACCTGTGGTCTCAATCAATGCGAGTTGTGTTTGACTGACAGTCAGCTCTCGCGGGTTAGAACATAACTCTAGAATAGTATATGAGGCTCTGATATGGACATGTAGTAGAATATTGAACCTGCATCCATCGTCTCATCCGTACGAATCAATGGAGGCCGCGACCTTTGGGTCAAACGTTTGAGCCAAGCCTTTGTACGACCGGCGAGGGAGGCATGTTGCAACGACATTGGAGAAAGCTGTTATTGACACGTGTTTGCACGAGAATGATCATGTCACAGGTGCTGTTCATGTCTAGTCGGACATCGCCGTTGAGTTGATTCCGCTGTCCACAATATAACAGCAGCTCGAACTAGTTTAGAACAAGCGACAGATGGAGGCTGTTCGCCACCGGGGGAAAATCTTTCTCCTCTCTCCTTTCTCTGCCGCCCCATGGCTTCACAGGAACTGAGTCGGCGTTCTGCCATCAGTACTTATGCTTAGCCTAGTGTTGGAAAACGTTACCATCGAAAATAGATGTCATGAGCGTGGATTAGTCGGAGTCTTCAGTGTGCGGTGAACAGTAAGTGGTGACCAGTGACACACGTGGAGTGACAAGGCGCGTTCCTCACTCGGCCCGAGGTACTCAGGTAACTTATTATCTTACACTCATTGACATTATCACGATTTCCGAACTCAATTCAGTGACATTAGACGTTACCATTGCAGGTGCGGATGTTCCCGCATTGAAGAGTATCCAGGGCGGTCCCTTGGTTCTGAATAGAAATTTGCGAGAGCAATTAGGACTGAAGACTCGGAGAAAGCCAGAGAATGATGTATGATAGAACTGTAGTTGAGATTTTGCAGCGTTCGTATCTATATCCCAAAGTTAAATCCATGTGTGTCTTTGAAAGAACCAGCCGAAGGATTTGCTGAGCATTTGCGCAGAAAAAATTTGTCTCGAATGTATGGAAAGAGTTAGCAGAAGATGCGTTAGTGACTGCTGTGTCACACTATAGTACGTGACAACATCCTCCCCGGCAAATCCTATTTTGTTTTCGTCCACTCATCTGTTGAAAGCACTTGCTGACCTTTCACTTCGAATACTGAAATCAATCACCAAAGGTCCTTTCCCACATACCGCATACAAATCAATGTAATGTTATCAGAGCACGTAACATCCAAGTGACCTAGTCATTATCCTCGGGTAAAGAAAGGATCGTTGGAAAAACCGCTGATACTCAAACTTGGTACCAAACGGCCGCTAAGGTTATCGAAGGCAGGCACAAACGATGTCATACGTTGAAGCCAGTTCTACTGACCCATGACTCTTTTACACTAAACTTGGAACATTGACAATGTATCGCAAGGAAGTCTGTACAGCCATTTAAAGACTATAGCTCGGCACGCTAGAAACTCAAAATTAGACAAGGCGTTCCTCCGCCGAGGGTGCTTCAAGTAGATTGAAAGATTGTCAGACATACGCGAACTTTCTCAGGAGGGACCGGACACCCAACTGTCCATGCAGAAGAAATTAGAGGCTAATTAAAATTCAGGGTAATACTGAAGGTGATCACCACAAGTTGCGATCAGCATTGATGATCAACATGGCCAACTTTGTACCTTGACGGAGGAATCACCCACAGAATTGCCCACAATCTAGGATCAGTAAACTAGTGCTCAGGTACGGTCTTCACGGCCAGCTAATTATAACACAGTTTCATTTTAGACTCGCCGACGGTCTACACATGTCATCGCAAATGTCATCTTCAACATTCGACATGTCCCCACCGTTGGAAGATGTGACCGCAATCAAACGAACGTAGCCAGGAGCGGAATCCTCTTGCCGGAAGATACCCCAGCATTGCTTAGTACATTGAGCCTAGGGATGCAAACAAATTTGCGAAATTGCGAAATTAAGGGTAAATACTCGACGGATGAAATTAGCATATGCCATGCCCCAGTAACGATTCTGGAAGTGTATCACTTGACGACACCTGCTGACTAGTGGTGTCTACATACATTTATCTTTTCTGTAATCGACGAACGGTTAGTGGTCACACCACCAATAACCTGAGCTATTAATATTCAGATTCCCCGACCACGCGGGAAGTAGGTAATAGAAGGAAGTGGTGGGAGGGGATTTTCCGAACACAGCCCAAACGTAACACCCAACTTAGTGCCGCATCCGGAGACTCCGATTTCTTTTGTGGGCTGATCCGACAGCATTTCATTGTGTGAGTACACATATCCCAGATAAGAACTCGTCATATGTGTCAATCACTGCTACTCACTCCGAGCCACAACTCTTTTGGTTCTTGACGGGCGCACAGTCAAGGTCCGGGCTAGTTTTCTTAATTTTCCGATTCCGCAGACTAACAAATCTGTTGTTAGTTGACTTTGCCCATGAGATTGGCTGAATCTTAACCAGGTACTCGCCATTCTATTCTGTACAGCTTACGCTCGCAAAAAGGAGTATAAAGACCAATGTCAACATCGTCAATATTCTCCATCCCATCTTCAACACCAGCTTTCTACAATCACTCACATACACCTTCAGACAACAATGAAGTTCACCAACAGCTTCGCTTCCATCTTCACCACCGTTGCTATCCTCAGTTCTCTCGTCGCTCAAGCCGCGCCTACTGCTGAGCTGACAGAGCGCGACGTCTTTGTCCCACGTATCACATCTCCCGTGGCCGGTGATGTCTGGTTCAGCCGTCAAGAGGCCCAAGTTACCTGGGACACCTCTAACGCTCCAGCGCAAATCACCAACAGGATAGGATTCATCGTGTTGAGGAAAACTAACCTTGCGACTCCCGGTGAGCGGCGTTTACTCTATCAATTACTATCATAAGGAATTCATTACTAACTTTCTCCGATCCTACGCAGTTGTTTTGGCTGATAATTTTGATATCTTGGATGGTAACGTCACCTTTGAGGTGCCCCTTGTCTTCACGGGCAATGACTACTCTATTACTTGTTAGTATCCGCATTTTATTCTTTTTTCAAACTTGAAGCTGACGATGTTTTCAGTGTTCGGGGACTCGGGCAACATTTCCCCCAACTTCACCATCATAGGCCACTGATGGCTAATGAACTTACGCTTAACTTGATGCCATGATGATGACTGAATTGCTTGTTATTGGACACTGTTATGATTTATTGCCTTTATGATTTCTGATTCTCGTAGTTGTACCTTGCTGTTGCTCTTCGCCCAATGCACTTAAACGATGGACACAGTAATAGTTTAAGTGAGCAACTGTATCTTGTAAAGCTTCCTTAGTAATGAAATTAAGTGCGGGCTTGTTCGCGAGGGGTCTCCAGTGTTTGATGAACTTGAACAGGAGCAAGACGCGAGTAACGGGTGACAGCTTCACGTGGAGCGACAAGACGCGTTTGTAACTCATTGTGATTCCTGGCTCTTCATCGGACTCAACCTCTACGCCATAGCATTGGGTGAGACTTCTTTCTCTTCATTCATACTGAAATAAAGGGCTATTATATCAAGCTTGCCACACGACTACGACACATGCCCCTATCTCTGACAGCCGAGAAAAACGATGAATGTCACGGTACATTCAAATAACACAAGCAATAAATGGCTTCGCCATCCCCAAAACGCCCCCTCCTAGTCGCCAGGTCACGCCTACTCCATCAAACTCTTAGCTTCCCCTTCATTCCACTTGATCTTCTTAAGAAAATCTCGATATTCCGAGACTTGCGCTTGGGAGGGTATTTGGTCACCCCGAAGTGAATACGCACGCTCACTGTACCGAGCAGGCGACTTTGTTCCCCAGACGATCACCGACTTGACACCATGTCCAATGATAAAATATTCCCGGCTCCACTTTTTGTCAGGTAGTTTCTAGCAAAAACTCAGAAAGTAAAGCTATATATCACGTTTGTTGGCTTACAAGTCGGAGAGGGAACGTTGCTGGTTTAGCAACGCCGTTATCAATGACGTAATAGAAGTATTCCAGCAATTGGTAGTCTATAGGGCTAGACGGTTCCACACGCACGAGTGAGGTCGAAAGATCCTGAATATGGATGAATCACGAAAGAGAAATGAAGAGTGGATCTATGCTTACCAGCCGACAGACTACCGAGAGGCAAAAAATGTGGTCAGCCGACCAAAACCTGAAATCAAAGTCGGCGAGCCGAGCAAGAAAACTTTGGTCTACACAATCCAATGGTGGTGGAATACGCTGGTTCGGACTGAGTACCTCGTATTCAAACACATTGATGACCACTCTAGAAACATCCCTCGAACTGCGTTCTGACACCCAGGGCAAACGAGGCAGAGCAAAATGGTCGTGAAGAGAATTAAAGTACCTCCCTGAAAGATGAATGAATGACTTGAAACAAATATCTCATGAGGTTTAGAATTACCGTCGTACTGGTGGAAACACTGCAAATCAAAGTCCCACCAGGAGGCACCCGACAGTACCAAATCTGCTACAGCATCTTGCTTAGTGATGACGAATTTGCCAGAACGATTAGGGTCAAGGAGAAAATCCGGGAATGATGCATGATAAAACTGTATCTGAGACTGGTCAGCCCACTTGGGTTCTGGTATGCGCGTGACGGAATGAAGTCCACGGGCAGCTCTGTAAAACGCATGCTGGTCAAGTCTAAGGAAGTTGCTGAGACTTTGAGCGGAATACAGGTATTCGTTTTTGTCGACTGTATTTCGATAACACATATATGCCAAAAGTCGCTTCGTTGTTTTATACACTGAAGGTGGTATCTTTTCAAGGACACGAGAATAGAGAAGGTCGAGAGCTGCAAGGGGGTTTTTTGACACAATGCCCTGCGAACGGGTAATAAACAGTAGCAGGGAGTCGAGCTGAGAAGAGGGATCGGCCTCGTCGGGATTATCAATAAAGTTCAGACATGTCGACGCAAAAATGAAAAGCCCTGAGACTGAGTTGAGGAGCTGTTGAAGCTTGTCCCGTGGAGGCCAGTCGGCAGGCACTACGTCTTTGTACGTGTTCTTGATTTCGGCCAGCCTATACTTGACGAATCGTTCCACATTCCTAAGACACTCGGCATCAATGACGAGTTCTTCACGGCCACAATACATGTTGCGAGAGAAAGTGTTCGTGAGGTGAGCCTCGGGACGACTGAAGATCAGCCAACGAATGGGCAGATTAGGGTTCTTCTGGACGGCGTCGGTGATCATATCGATTATCTCTCGTTGAGCACTCTCTCCTTCGCACTCGTCAAGGCCATCAAGTATGATGACAACTGGCTGTCGATGGCGCTTGCGCTGGAGGGTCGCAAAGGGCTCCACAATCAGTTCACGAAACTGGACTGGGGAAGATTGTCGTAAAATGAGGGGGTTATTGACAAGCTCGCGTCCTACAAGGGATCGGTATTCAGGGATAGTCGTTGCAAGCTGATAGATAAGCGTTGGAACAACAGTTTCGGGTTTGTTCCGACCAGTAGTCCTGGAGAAGAAATAAGACGCTCCATGCCTCTCTCGCTCCCCGCAGGAATCGCCAAACGACTGGGCGACTGCGGACTTCCCAGTACCTGCAGAGCCACGGACCCACACCATTTTCCAATCAACATAATCGTTCAGGAGCCACCGCATCAGTCTCTCTCTGATGATTGTTCGTGTTTTTGGGTGGCACCTTGGTGGCGGGTGTCGAGCACTGGAGTCTTTGGTAGCACCAAGACATGCATATGGTTCAAGCAATTCGAAAACTGTGAGCATACATCAGCCTTTGGGTTCTGCAAGCGAAGGATATGAAAAGCGAGGTACCTGCTAGCTTGTTTGAGACTACATCGTTGATATAGTTGACTTTCAATTCATTCACAAAATTACCACCATTGACCGTAAAGTCTTGTGAGTTGGGGAAAAAACCTGGGAAAAGGTTTGAACAAATTGTTGATGGTGATATCAAAGAATGTCACTGTACCAGTGTCCGTTGTCTCGTTGGAACGAACAGATGAAGGTCGCGACCGTCGAGTCAAAAGCTTGATCCACCTTTTTGTGCGATCGACAACAGATGGAGTCGACAGTGACATAAGGATTGAAGCAGTAGCGATGGGTGGTGATGGGGAGAAAGTAAGCAAGAATGGGTTACTGCAGGCCAGCATCCAAGAACCATACGGGCTGCCGTTTCGCAGTCACAGTGCCTGTTGTAACCCTCCACCTCATGCCCACCTTAGGGCGCCAGAGAACAGTTATAATTGACTTGAGACTGGAGCCAGTGCGGAGATGGTGCAAGTAGAAGATCCGGGAAATCATTGCCCGGGATAAAGTTGTGCCGCGCAGTGCAGCAGGTTCACACGATCTGACCGTGTTGTCGAAGAGTGCAGCAGGGGAGTAGCCGTGACCCATTTTCCAGTGTCATTATATTACTTGAATAACAAGGTTATTGGATGTACAGTGGTCTAGTGAGTCGATATCATTGGAACTAGATATGTTGCACAGAAAAGTTAAAGCCATGTGGTCTGGGGGATTTAGGAACACCAGCAACTTCCATTCTCATTTCTTCCTCGATAATGAGAGGAAGATACCGGATTTGGTTGGCCCCATTAAGCCGGGCAAGGCCAGCTAGCCACCATGTGTGATCTTCTGGGCGAAGAATCCCTGTCGGATTTTAGGCGTATCAATATAATCAATACTTGATATTGACATGAGGGCGTCAATCACACATAAGGTTTTCTGCAAAAGGTCACTGGCTAATTTATCGGGAAGTGATATTACCTGCCCATAAGTGATAGTGGCAGAAGGCCATTTTGATCGGAAACGGAACGTGTTAGGAATCAGACAGAGAGTTGACAAGGATGAATTGAAATATCGGAAATTCAAACGTGATTCGCCATCCTTGGAAGTATCAGGGAATTGAAGTGATCAATATCACGGTGTGGATAAATTTGCTTGTATATTCAAATACAGATGGATATAGAGATAGTAGAGATGGCCACCGTACATCAAAGCACTTAGCCTAATCGTCCCTAGTAATTTCCCGCAGTTGCTGAGCCATATCCGTACGACAATTAAATTTCAGAAGAATCCCTGGTCACGGTGAAAAGACATGTGGATGGGGGCAATTCAGACCCCTAACGCTAGCACAGGACTTTGATTATAATAATATATGCATTCTCTGCTCCATCGATGAGTGACTTGCTAGCCTTCCTATGCTAGTTATCCTTCTCCTAAGCAAGCAGAATTGCTATTACAGTGGTACAGAAGCCGTACTGGAATGAAATTTGCGAGACCCCGAATGGTAAGAACAAGTTAAAATGTAATAGTCGTCCAGAGCGTGAAAAACATGCCGCTTTTCAGCCTTGTGGAGATAAACGTCAATGAATTCAGCACTGTACAGGACGACCCCGGGTTGCGTGACGTGCCCGGCATGGTCCAAGTACCATCTCCGACTAACCACTCGGAACTGCAGCTGCGTGCCACAGATCAATGCTTCTTTCTTCCTTGATAAATGCTTTGACACAGCTAAAGACTATTGTCGGGAAATGATATTGCCTACACACAAGTGATAGTGTCAGAAGGCCACTGGCATCAAAAATGGAACGTACGAGCCTTTCCGACTCAAGCTTGGCAGTCACAGCTTAAACTGGTCGGCAGTTAGCGCATATAAGGACAGAGAGACGTTTTCACGACATGACACCGGATAAAACAAGCCGACGTCAATATCCAAGTCTGCGCACGTGTTATATCATAGGTCTATTCTTGTGAGGTCTCCTATGCCCCAACGTGTTCGGTGTGCTTGAGCAAGCGGAAGAATCCAAATGATAAGGGAAACGTTTCACCATCAAGGCATCCAAATTAGCTCTCAGATTCAACAGTGCTCCGGTAATACCATTCTACTGGGTCACAGGCCACAGCAGCGTCTTTCCTGGCATCGAGAACAGAGCGTGATTCCAGCCTGGAAGAAGACAGACTACGGGGGCATGCACATACATATATATATAGCCCCCATTGCATCCCGACAAATCGAAGTCCGTTGTGATCGCCGTGTCAAGAGCCTTATCGAGTCGCTTGTACGATCTGTGATGGAAGGCCTGGGCACCGACACAGCAATTCAAGTATGGGCCGATGGGTGGTGAGCAAAGGGAGCGAAGAAGAGCTGAACGTTGACAGGAGTCCGCACGAGAATGATCCTGGCTGTATCACAACACTCATTCGACAAAGTGTTGATTCGGTGGAAGGGCCACGTCACTTTCATCCACACAGAGAGGCTTCTCAGAGGTCTTCCCTTAGCAGGACTGGGATGCTGACGACAGCTCATTCATAAAGTGGCCTGACAACGGTTACGGCAAAATCCGTGCTGTAATTGATGTTCTCACAGCCTAATATGATACGACTTTTCATTATCACGATTTCCGAATTTAATTCAGTAATTGCATGCGCCGATGGTTCTCGCATAGACATAAATAAATGCTCGACAGTAAAGTATCTCGGATGGTCTGTTGCTCCTAAATAGAAAATTTGCGAGAGCAATTAGGATTGAGGAGAAAGCCAGAGAATGATAAAACTATAGTTGAGATTTTGCAGCGTTAGTACCCTCATCCCAGAGTTGAATCCATGTGTTTCTTTGAAAGGACCATACTTGTCCAGTTGACAAGAATTGCCGAGTATTTGCACAGAAAAAAGGTGATTAAATTTGTCTCGAATGTATGGAAACAGTTAGCAGGAAGATGCGTTAGTGACTGCTGTGTCACACTGTAGTGCGTGAAAACATTCTCCCCGACAAATGCCATTTTGTTTTCGTCCACTCATCTGTTGAAAGCGCTTGCTGACCTTTCACTTTGAATGCTAAAATCAATCACCAAAGATCCTTTCCCACATACCGCATATAAATCAATGTAATGCTATCATAGCACGCCACATCCAAGTGACCTAGCCATTATCCTCGGGTAAAGAAAGGATTGCTGGAAAAACCGCTGATACTCAGACTTGATACCAAACGGCCGCTAAGGTTATTGAAGGCATCTACAAGCGATGCCACCCGTTAAGTCAGTTCTACTAAAGCATGACTCTTTTAGACTAAAATTGGAACATTGACAGCGCATCGCAAGGAAGTTTGTACAGCCATTTAAAGACTATAGCTCGGCACGTAAGGAACTCAAAATTAGACAAGATGTTCCTCCACCGAGGCCGCTTCAAGTGGATTGAAAGAATGACACGCGTATGCGAACCTTTTCAAGAGGGACAGGTGATCCAACTGTTCATGCAGAAGAAATAAGAGGCTAATTAAAATTTAGGGTAGTACTGTAGGTAATCACCACCAGTTGTGATCAGCATTGATGATCGACATGGCCAACTTTGTACCTTGACGGAGGAATCACCCACGGAATTGCCCACAATCTAGGATCAGTAAACTGGTGCTCAGGTACGGTCTTCACGGCCAGCTAATTATAACACAGTTTCATTTTAGACTTGCCGACGGTCTACAAATGTCATCGCAAATGTCATCTTCAACGTTCAACATGTCCCACCGTTGTAAGTTGTGACCGCAATCAAACGAACGTAGCCAGTAGCGGAATCCTCTTGCCGGAAGATACCCCAGCACTGCCGCAGTAGTACATTGAGCCCAGGGATGCAAACAAATTTGCGAAATTGCGGATTTAAGGATAAATGCGCAACGGATGAAATCAGCGTATACCATGCTTCAGTAACGATTCTGGAAGTGTATTGCTTGACGACACCTGCTGACTAGTTGCGTCTGCATACATTTATCTTTTCTATGATCGACGAACAGTTAGTAGTCACACTATCAATAATCTGAGCTATTAATATTCAGATTTCCCAACCACGCGGGAAGTAGGTAATATAAGGAAGTGGTGGGAGGGGATTTTCCGAACACAGCCCAAACGTAATACCAAACTTAGTGCCGCATCCGGAGACTCCGGCTTCTTTTGTGGGCTGATCCGACAGCATTTCACTGTGTGAGTACACATACCCCAGATAAGAATTCGTCAAATATGTCAAACACTGCTACTCACTCCGAGCCACAATTCTTTGGGTCCTTGACGGGCGCACAGTCAAGGTCCGGGCTGGTTTTCTTAATTTTCCGATTCCGCAGACTAACGAATCTGTTGTTAGTTGACTTTGTCCATGAGATTGACTGAATCTTAACCAGGTACTCGCCATTATATCCTGTACAACTTACGCTCGCAAAAGGAGTATAAAGACCGACCCCAACATCGTCAATATTCTCCATCCCACCTTCAACACCAGCTTTCTACAATCACTCACATACACCTTCAGACAACAATGAAGTTCACCAACAGCTTTGCTTCCATCTTCACCACCGTTGCTATCCTCGGTTCTCTCGTCGCTCAAGCCGCGCCTGCTGCTGAGTTGACAGAGCGCGATGTCTTTGTCCCACGTATCACATCTCCCGTAGCTGGTGATGTCTGGTTCAGCCGTCAAGAGGCCCAAGTTACCTGGGACACCTCTAATGCTCCAGCGCAAATCACCAACAGGATAGGATTCATCATGTTGAGGAAAACTAACCTTGCGACTCCTGGTGAGCGGCGTTTACTCTATCAGTTACTATCATAAGGAATTCATTACTAACTTTCTCCGATCCCACGCAGTTGTTTTGGCTGATAACTTTGATATCTTGGATGGTAACGTCACCTTTGAGGTGCCCCTCGTCTTCACGGGCAATGACTACTCTATTACTTGTTAGTATCCGCATTTTATTCTTTTTTCAAACTTGAAGCTGACGATTTTTTCAGTGTTCGGTGACTCGGGAAACATTTCCCCCAGCTTCACCATTATAGGCCACTGATGGCTGATGAACTTACGTTTAACTTGATGCCATGATGATGACTGAGTTGCTTGTTATTGGACATTGTTATGATTTACTGCCTTTATGATTTCTTGATCCTCGTAGTTGTACCTTGCTGTTGCTCTTTGCCCGATGCACTTGAACGATGGACTTGAAAGTAGTTTAAGTGAGCAACTGTATCTTGTAAAGCTTTCTTAGTAATGAAATTAAGTTTTGCTTACGCCAAAATTGATTCCACGCTCCGAACCATCATTTAAATAGCAGGGATTCTATGCTCAACTCGAACCCTTTGTTCAACATTTGCCCTATCACTAATCCCCATAATCACATTCAACGCAGCCCAAATCTAAACACTAATTCTGCGTTACTTATCAAAGTTAGCCACTGTGAGACCGGTTGTGCTGTCATTTACCGGTGAATAATCGGTAAACAATCAATGACGCCATAAATTGAAGTACTTCGGCGGCTCCATTTTTTGGGGTCATTGTACTACGACTCTACAGCCTGTAATTTACCGTAGTAGTTATGAAGACAGTCTTTGACCTAGCATTTGGACAGTGTTTTACGTGTCATTTCAGAGTGTGATTGATTGAAGTTTTTATGAACGCTAAAGAAGCTGTTCATGCATAGTAAAAAATCAAGATATGTATATGATACATCTAACAAATTACACCCTCAAGGAATAGTTACATTGTACACTAAGTTCTCCTGTTTTTCGCCATTATAAGAGATTTTTCTAATACCACCCTTGAATGAAGCTAATTTGTTGGGATCCTCTGGGACATGAACTCCTCCGATGTGCTTTGAGGTGTCGTCATACAAACGGAGTGTTGCATGAGGGGCATCTGAGGTAGAGCCGGGAGAGCCTGAACGATGGAAATGTGACCTAGAAAGGTTTCAAACCTCAATAGAAGAATAGAGCAGATTAAACTCACCTTATTTGAGCCCAGATAGAGCCCTTGATCTGATTTTGGGCCGCATACTCTGTCACTTGCGGCCACACTTGCCTCAGGGATCTTTTTACAGCTTCCTCTAGGTCCTGTTTTCGAGGACCGTCGATCTTCATCGTCGCTATGCAATACACCTTGATTGACAATTGAGTTGAGCGGCTTATGCGTCTAATGAGTGGTTGGAAAGGAAAGGAGAGTCGTGCACTTCGCATGTAGAAGGCAGTGGATAGGGAGAGAAGCGAAGACGTCGACATAGGGCCAGATGGTGAGAGAGGTTGCGTTGAGAATGCGGAGAGGATGGTGGAAGTGGCGGCGACGTCGTGAGGGCCGCAGTCGTAGTAGTCGCGAGGAGAGGGCAAAGGTGGGGGCGGTGGGGTGTTGTATGAAGGTGACGGTGGCGGGGGTCGCGGTGAGAGAGGGTGAGAGTGTGGAGGGGGCGGAGGAGGAGAGTAGGGATGGAGATGATCGCGCCGGCGTTGTGTTGAGGGTAGGGGCAGCGCGATGCGAAGAAAGCGCGTTGGTGGTGATGGTGGTGGCGGCCAGCGAGTTCGGGAATAGCGGCAGCGGTGGCGGATAGGTGGTGGATGAGGGCGGCGCGAGTTGCGGGGTTGTGGTGGGCGTGATGAGGGGAGATGGGATGGGAGCGGCCGTGTTGAATGGAGTGGGGAGAGCGCGAGCGCGATCGCGAATGCCGTGGAGGCGCGATGCAAAGAGGGTGAGGGGAGGGTGATGGTGGTGGTGGTAACGGTGTTGGGTAAGGGTGAGGGTGGCGAGGGCCGTGGTGATAGCGAAGAGGAGAGGTAGGGGGGGGGGGTGTTAGGTCGTGAGGAGAAGAGGGTGGGGGTGAGCAGGGGGTGGTTGTGTCGGGCAAAGGCGGTGGTGGAGACGGGGGGGGCGTTGGGCCACGAGGAGAGGGAGTGGGGGTAAGGAGGGGGCGGTCGCGTTGGGTAGAGGCGACGGTGGTGGAGATGGCGGGGCGTTGGGCCGCAAGGAGAGGGTAGTGGAGGTGAGGGAGGGGGGGGTGTCGCGTTGAGTAGAGGCGACGGTGGTAGAGATGTTGGGGTGTCGGGCCGCAAGGAGAGGGGAGCGGAGGCGAGGAGGGGGTGGTCGCGTTGGGGAAGGGCGAGGACGGTGGCGGTGGAAACGGCGGGGCGTTGGGTAGCGAAGAAAGAGGGTAGGGGTGGCGAGGGGAGCCGTCGCGTCGGGTAAAGACGAGGACGGCGGTAGTGGTGGCGGGCGGGTGGTGGATGGGGGCAGTGGTAGCGGGCGGGTGGTGGATGGGGGCAGCAGGGTCGGTGGGGTTGTGGTAGTGGTCGCGGCGGTCGCGATGAGAAGGTGTGAGTGAAGAGGGGGTGGCCAAGTTGGGTAAAGGGGAGGATGGCAGTGGTGGCGGCAGGTGAGTGGTGATGTCAGAAACGTCGGGGAGGTTGCAATGAGAAAGTGTGGGTGAGGCAAGGGCGGCCGAATTGGGTAAGGGTGGGACGGCGGTCGTGGTGGCGGATGGGTGGCGGATGAGGGCAGCGGGGGTCGGGGAGGTCGCGGTAGGCGCGATGGATGGGAAATGAAGGTGCGGAAGAGGGGATGGAGTTGCATGAGGGTGTGAATGGTGGTGGTGGTGGTGGATGGAGGCGAGGATGGCGGGGGTCGCGAGGTCGCGGTAGGTGCGATGAGACGCAGATGCGGTCATGGATACGGAAGGCAGTGGCAGGGTTGGATAAGGGTGAAGGCGGTGGGATCGCGATGGGAAGGGGAATGTGGTGGGTAGTGTTGATGTTGGTGTTGGATGAATATGAGGGCGGTGGCAGCGTTGCATGAATAAGGAAGAAATGAGTGGGTCGAGAAGTTGTATTGGATGAGGGTGAAGAGAGGGAGGTCAGAGGTGGAACAACGAAAGGCAGATATGCACGAACCTTGTGTTTTTGGGCTGCATAAACGGCAGCGTAATTGTTGGGGAACTGAGGAGTGCACTTACCTTGTACTATGGTAGGAAAGGCCATTGGCGTTGAGGTGATATCTGATGAAACAGAGCAAACTCGTTAGTTCGTATAACACAAAATAATGGCCGTGCATCGGTGTAAAGTCACGGCCAAGTTTCAGTAGTACAAAAGAGTGTAATCCAAGTTCACCATCTCGAGACCACTCTGAAAACTCTGTGGTGCCCAGGTCGTCCCAGAGGGATCACCCTGGAACTACCCTGCTTCTATAACTCTCCCTCGTACCCCTCGTCACCCCTCATTTCACATCTGCTATTCGTTCAACTTCAGTTTCATCAAAAAGTCCTTCTGCCGATTAGCCCCTTGTTCTCTGTAATCTTCGGGGAAAATTTAGAGGGATTGGTTGCATCCTGTGCCATTTCAGCGATCTTTCAGGGATACCAATCTGCAGCTTGAGGGCGCGGGATACATTGTCATAGCGAGTTGCCCGCAAAGACATACGAGTCATTTTTGATATGAAGGGATCGGCAATGGTTTAATATGAGAGCAAAATGGGGGGAGAATCTCTTCCTCATCTTCTTCTATGATTTCAAGCTGCATCTAAGTAATTATCCTCATACATCCATCACTCTACTTCTGTTATTGTATCGCTTCGATCCACGATGCCCCACTGATTCCCACTGCGAACTCTCCCAACGACACACTTAACGGTAGTCAAGTCGACGGCTTCAATAAGGGAGGGTTCATTGCAGTAAGCGATACCATTTTCTTCTGTTTTGTTCATGCTCTGGATGATAGCAAAGATAATTGTTGACGGTGAGTCTAACTTTAGTTGGGGGATGGCTGGTAATTCGAGCACAACCAGGCGCTTCAACTGGCCGTATGATATGCATGGTACGTACTCCGGCTGACGTCTCCTTTGTCTCGCAAAGCGATCCACATAAAGAATATACTATATTGAATTGAGCTAAGATTCTCTGTATAGATATTTGAAATACTAACCTTCACATATGAAGCATCTCGACTATCTTCACTCTGGTTGACAAGGTCGCAGGCAACTATGGTTTCACCATTCCCAAGACAGGTGAGCTTGCCATACTGAAGGAGGGGAATGTCGAGCTTGATTGCAGCTCGTACAATCGATATCTTTGCATCAAATCGCGTAGCCAAACTCGCATGAATCTTCTTGCAAATAGGCGTTGGAAGGGTCGCTTTCTGTCGAGTGCCCCAAAGTTTATAAGTAGGATCTTGACTATCGGTAAGTAATCGATTATCACAGGAAAAGAAATGAAACCTACATGATTCATGGATCAGTTGATGCGTAGTTCTCACACAAAGATCGAGATTCAACACATCCTCTAGATTGTATAATAGTCGAATTTGATCGAGTTGGGCTGTCGCAATCATAAAAGTATTAATGGATTCATAGGGATGTCGCCGACTTCTGATAGCGCAGAGCAAATTGTTGCATTCACGTTCCATGGGGTAAGCCCAGTAGCTCCAAACGGGGCCAGCTACGCGGATACCCCACGCGATATGGAGTAGCGCGTGGAGTGTCAACGGACAGGCAGAAAGTCGTCCTGGTTCGTTGCAGTAGTAATACCTGTGCTACCTTCAGAACAGGTCAAACGAATTTTCTGGCTATGCTCACCGTTCGTAATCCCATACCCATTGGACAAAACCTTCCTCGATTTGATTTAGCATATCTTCATCGATTTCCAAAGCCAGGCAAAGCTTGAGAAGCTCGACAAGCTTCATGAAATGCTTGTAGTACCGTGCCTTTGGGAATTTTCCACGGAGAACTATCGGGGCAATGAAGAGCGTCCAGTTCGAATACATTTCGGCGGACATTTGTGATTGCCTTTGGGCAATGTTGGGAACGCGCGCACCGAAAGAGGAGGGAATTGTTGATCCGCAATCCTCTGTAGCTTTGCCAATTTTTTCCCAAGCCCGAGACCCTATAAGATAACCCTTGTTGGTATGGTCTAAATCTTTAAATTCGCCAATCCAGAACGATATCAGGTTGGGAATCAAATTTTCCCAGATCAAATGCATAAAATCGAAGGGGAATGATTCAGGAAATGAGATAGCGGACACATTTGAAAGGACAGGTATCCCCTTGATACCATACTTCTTTGCGAGGTCTTCAGATGCGGCATTGGTGGGAGCCATTTGTACGGCAACTGCTTGTTCCATGAGCTCACAGTGTGTTCGTATAGGGAGATTCCTGGGATCATAACAGGTAGGAGTGGCACGAGCGAGATTGTCCCGTTGCAAAGGGACGTAGTAAGTTTTTTTGTTGGCGAGATGATTACAGTGGGCAACAAAACCTTTCCAATGTTTTGTACATTTGTAAAGAACATGCTATAGCAGTCCAAATAAATTATGTAAAATCATGAAAATATACAGGAAGGTACATCGGCATCTTGTTTACATGTATGTACAATCCTGTGGCTGTGCTTTGAATTTAAGTTCAGTTTCAAGAGGGTTTAAGATTGAGGACCATTGGAAAGGTTTTGTTGCTGCTGATTTCAAAGACAGAAAAGGCTCATTGCTGGAGCTTGCAATGATGTTTGTCAGCTAAAAAATGTTACATAATGATATTCTCATGTTGCTTTCACTATCCTGTGACATGTCACACCTGTTATGTCACACCAAACCCCCTGTAATTTGGAAAATAGTCTAAGTCTCCTATTGCTTGAAACTTTGAAGCCTTCTCATCTTGTACCTAGGTTAAAGTTGCTTACTTGTGTGCAAATGGGCTATTTATTATTCATAAGTATGTGCATAACATCTTGGGGCTATTCTCTTGATCATTTCCAGTGTATTTGTACCATTTTTCACTAGAAAACACAATTTCTTCTTTTTTTATGTCAAATTTTGAAAGCTGCTTGGATGTTAGTATCTCAAATTCACTTTCAAAACATGAGCATTTACTCTATATATAATATCCATAGCAATTTCAATTCAGTTACTGAGTGTACAGTTGCAGATAACTGTATTACCTCTTGTAAATTACTTTATCTCTATATGCCATTTTGATTTAGCCTTTTTCTTCTTATTCTTACTATTGAACTGTATTGACTTTGTTACAAGGTACTTATTTTACTATATTGGGCCTATGACATGATTATTTAGTCCATCAAAACTTGTTTTTCATAAGTCCACACATGTATCCCTGATTCTATCATGTTATGCTAACATTGCAAGCTGTTTCCAGGTACATTAAAACATTTGACTACACTTTAGGGGTGACAGAATTAAAGATTAGAAGACTAGAGACTCCTATAGTATATTTTAGAGTGAGAACCACCTAGCAATCCAGAGATTTGTGACCAAAAAGTAGATAATATAATATTTTAATAAGACTATACATTGAAAAACATCTACAAAAACAGCTGAAACTGGTCTAATCACATCATATAAGTGTGATTATGTTCCAAGCTAACTTTTTCTGAGACCAGATACAAAATTATCACTAAAAATATTTGACTAAACAACAAATTCTTATATAATAATCAAGTAAATGTTTTTCAAATATTGGAAGTGGTTTGGTGTGACATAACAGGTGTGACATGTCACAGGATAGTGAAAGCAACATGAGAATATCATTATGTAACATTTTTTAGCTGACAAACATCATTGCAAGCTCCAGCAATGAGCCTTTTCTGTCTTTGAAATCAGCAGCAACAAAACCTTTCCAATGGTCCTCAATCTTAAACCCTCTTGAAACTGAACTTAAATTCAAAGCACAGCCACAGGATTGTACATACATGTAAACAAGATGCCGATGTACCTTCCTGTATATTTTCATGATTTTACACAATTTATTTGGACTGCTATAGCATGTTCTTTACAAATGTACAAAACATTGGAAAGGTTTTGTTGCCCACTGTACATATGCCTTTAATGTTGCAAACGCGACATGGACTAAGTGCGTTCGAGCCTTTCATGTTCATGATGAGCGCCATGGCAGGAATGTCGCCAAAGAGGAGGATAAGATAAGCGTGGAGGATGAAATACGCCTGGGAGACCGAGTCCCAAGCCTTGACGCCAGTCTCGAGTTGAATTAATTCCTGAACAAGCGGCCAGAAATACGAATCCGAATCCCATGGTTTCTTGGGGCCCGGAATTACACCAACCCGTAACCGGTGCTTCTTTTGGAATCGTATTTTGGGCGAAAGGTTGTAGACGAATAGGACGATTGGCCAGCACGTCTGGCTACGTCGTTTGAAAGGGGCAAAACCATCTGTTGAAAGGCCAAGGGCAATGTCGCGTTCATCGGAGAAATAGTAGAAGGGGTTGTCGTTGTCACTTGTAGGAACAATAGTTTGAAGGAGCTCCCGATAGTACGAACCATCAAAGACGTCTTTGATCACGCCTGGCTCGTGTTGGAAGTTTGCTCGATAGAGCATTTTCTGAGCATGCTCACGGCTGGATAACATGGTGAGTAGACGAGGGACAATAGGAAGGTAGGCAAAATATTTACGTGGCTGTCCCTTGGCGTTGAATCTCGGTTCATTGCATTGGGGGTTCGGGCATGTAGTGCAATGTTCATATGGTCCCGTGAAGCAGACGCAGCTGTTGATGCAGCAGGCGTAACGAATGGGCTGCAAACCGGACAGTGCACAGACACGTTTCTTTGTCATTTTGAGTGAGTCGTGATGCTCCTTTCGAAAGACGCGCTCCATTCGCGTGAATGTCCTATCGGTCAAACGATCTTCTATCTTGAGAGTGTATTTGAGAAGAAGATCGATATCAGCGTCACCAAGATTTTGAGAGTCATCTATCAATAAATGAGATACATGAGATAACGGATGCGAGAACAAGAACAAACCTAATGCCGCTGCTTCGCGTCGACAGCGTTCTAGAACTTTATCCCAGAGGGTGATGCCTGCAACATCTGTACTAAGCCCATCGCTTTCTTCATTTGCTTCGTCGTCGCTTTCAGGATCATCGTCCGAAACCTCTTCGCCAGCAAATAGCGAATCATAGAGTGCATCAGTTGAGCCAAGCTGTTCCTGATCGCCTCCTTGATTATCTTCGTCGTCTGGCTCTCCCATCCACCGAAGAGATCGTCTCCAAGTTCGCTGCATTGCCATGACCATTTCCTCTCTCACCCTGATACTCCGCCTAACATTGGGGTCAACTTGTTCTTCAGGTAGGAGAATGTTGTCAATAGGGAAAGACAGAAGTTCTGGTGCATCTAGAGTGTAGTCTGCGGTCCCAGAGGGAAGTTGAATGGGAGGAGGAGACGGTGGAGAGGCAGGAGGCGGTGAAGGGGAGGGAGACATTGGAGAGGCAAGAGAGTAGGTGGGTGTAGCCAGCCTTCTCCTTTTTTTTTGACCTGGAATGCGACTGCTGAGAGGCGATCGCTGCATTGAGCCCAACGATCTTGGTCCGGCACTCTAAGTGCCGTCGTCTTACACGAGGAGGGACCATGTTACGGCAGGGACAGGTGCACCTGACTTTGGAAACCCTTGGTGCGCGTACCATACTCAGGAGGTTGTAATATGATGTGTAGTAACACAGAGGAGTATATGTAGGGGGAGGGATAGGCGCGGAATCTTCTCCAGCCGACCGGCTGTGTATCAAGCAAGCCGAGCCCAAGTGACACGTAAATTCACTAATAAAATTTCTCCATTGATTACTAGAACTATAGGGACATCAAGCATCGCAGTATATCATTTTACTGGGACGGCGGGGTGATCGTAAACCAGGCAATGGGTGGCGGTGATGAAACAATTGGTATCGGAGGAGAGTCGTGGCCGGTAAGACAATGGCCAAGAGTAATAGTAATAGTGGTGGGGGCCGCTATTGACACTGCCTTTCGGGTAGGTTGCTTTTGAGAGCGGCTTCGAGGAGTCATTCCTCCAGTAGTGATTGTAAGCCGAGTAGCATGCAGCGATGATGAATGCAAGTGCTGATGATGAGGTTGACATCGTGATGGTGAAACAAAAACTGATGAGAGTGAGGAGGTGGTTATGACGGGAGCCCGCCATTAACAAAGGTAGGCACCGGACAGTCCGGCGCCAAAAGTTGAGAGGTGTCCATCGCCATCAGTAGATTTTGACCTGGAGGAGCGTGTTGTAGGAGCATAATCTAGTAGAATAATCAGCTAATAGATGTGGTGGGAGCTGACTTACAGGGCCCTTGGAACAATCGTGGTAGGGAGAGAGAGATGGATGACCGTTATGCGGTCACACTGGTGACACGCACACTCCATCAGTTGGTAATGATGCGATCAAGAATTGTTTGTAGTCACGTTGTGGGTTCGATGGCATTATTGATGCGATCAAATTTTTCTCATTCAACACGTCCTCCTCCACCACCACCCCTACCTCAACCGCCGTATCTCGGATTGTCCGGGATCGACATTACTTACTCTCGGACTGTCCAAGAGTATCATTACCCACCTTCTAATCCACAAATTTGCTTAATTTTCTTTGTTCCGATCTTCCTTAACGATGCCAGGCCGGGCCCACCTTATCGATGGCGACATCTATTATTCGCCTAACTGCGACAGAGACATACAGCTCCCTGGCCAACTTAACATCGACGATATCACATCATTCAACAGTATAGGCGTGGAGGCATTCGAAGTACCGTATTGGTGGTCTGAGCGGGTTCCATGGTTGGGCTTCGTGCCGAGGCAACCAGTATGCTGGAACGGAGCTCTCGTAGAGGACATTGGTTATATGCCACTACATCTTCTTCAAAAGGATGATGGCACACTCTATAAACTGCCGTATCTTTCCCAAAATAGGTGGTTGGCTGTGGAGAATCTGATTCGAGAGGTGCTGGGAATTTTCTCGCGCCATTTCAACATACAATACCTGGAGCCCTACTCTACTCGAAAATGGGGTTATACTAATGGCCACCCCACTCAAGCTGAGACGTGGAAGTATGCGCATCAAGGCCGAGATTGGTTTGCGATGTGGATCGCCTTACTGTATTGGTTGTTGAAGATAATACCGGAGGATCCAAAATATATGGAGGGCATCTCCCCGGCGGAGTGGTACAAGGTGCTGGTAACGTGGGACAAGAGCCGTATAAGCGTATGGGAATCTCTGCGTTGTGCTCCCTTACTCCAGCGTTTCTGGGATGCCAATCGCGCGGGAGTATTTCTACACAATCCCTATGATCAACCGAGCCAACCCTCAGCTTGGTGGTTCGATCACTGTGGTATGCCGGTATGGTACCGATGGGGTGCTCGAGAAATTGCGCAGAGTAAACGAGATGGATTCAGACTAATGGCACCCCCCGCCGACATCCTCCAGGCGGCGACTACGGTTATCTCGCCCCCTGTGCCTTCCCATTCCGCCAGCACAGAATCTGAATGGGAAGATACGCAAAACTATGGTATGTGGTTTACGACATGTATGTTCTAAATGCTTACTTATGCCCTTCAACAGAATCTTTCTTTACGCCAGCAAGTCCGCAACCAGTGCACGCCCCGAAGATGACCAGCGCCCCCCTTCCTCGCCTTCTCAAATAAGTAAACTTGTTTGGAAGAATGGGCGGCTGCATCAAGTCGAAAGGTCGGGTCGGGATCTTTGGGAGGCATTTGACAAGAAGCATGAGGAGCGACACCAAAGAATGCTACTCCATGAAACTCCGGCTGCTCGACAAACAAGACTGAACCGTGAAAAGAAACCACCGACTGTGAGCGCTGCCGTGTATGTGTGGGAGTGGAGTCTGGATACTCCACCGAAATTCATTCGTACCCTGGTTCCGAAGCGGGATCGTAGCGAGACTCTGGAAGAAGCCCGCCCTGGAGAGGCACGCTATGATTCATTTTGCAACGAGTGGACACTTTGTGCCGAGTGGGTCGATGAATCGTACGAAGAATCGGATGAAGAAGCAGATGAGGTGGGAGCCCAGCAGTCGCATCAGGATGAGCAAGGCGTAAGCTCCTTCGCTGGTGTCTCTCCAGCCCATGGTATCGCATCTATATCAACTTCCCCTCCAGCGTCATCAGCAACGACAGCACCTCCAACAACCCCCGCACCTACCACCTTCCCCATCAACCACTCCGTAGCACATCTTCCGTCAGGGGCCGGCATAACGCCCTTCCCCAACGAAGAATGGGCACAGTCTCAACTGGAGGTCCTTGGCATTCTCCAAAAGTTCTATGGGTTTTTGCCTCCTAGCTTACCCACCAAATTTGGATCTTTAGCGCGACTGGCTGACATCAAAATTCTGCTCGTTATCACTGGCGCTTGCACTGCCGATATCAACAGTGCCCTCTGGACAACGCCAATGGGTCACGCCTGCATCGACTTTGGGCTGCATCTGGCCAACAAAGAGGGCCGTGAACCACCGTCAGCGGTCTGGGACTTGTCCTCGAGGTGCAGCGATCCTCTCAAATTTTCTCCCCGGTTACGCTCCATCAAACGAGTGCGGGCTGGTACTCAGGCACTCTATATGTTCGACTTCGGTGGTTTGGCCACTGTCTCCTGGAATATTGCCGTTTATACCGCCTCTGCTGCTCTAATGGTCTGTCGTTTACACCCCGAGCTCACCGACGAGGATATTGCCATCGAACTGATACAGTCTGGTGTCCCATTCCGAACCTTGCAGAAACGTACCAGCCTCCAGTTCGCCCGTCCTGAGCTGCCATGTGCTATAATGCCAATGATCTTTTCAGATCATGTTTTCACCCCATCCGATTACGAGTACTGGAAGCAAAGGTCTCAGGCTGTGTTGACGTCACAGCGTGGCCGTGCAGCTCTATTGCACGGTGGTTATGTTCGGCGGTTGGCCTTGGACGGCGGCATGAGTATCAGTGAAGCATTGAAAGGGCCGTCGGGTCTATATCACGACAACAATCTCAATTTCTGTGCATGGGACAAGGATGGTGTGGAATATGTGGACGATAATTTAACTATGAATGAGCTGGATCTCTTGTGTGGTATATATCAAAGTTTCACAGGTATGTTCTACAATGTAATATCGTGCAGTTTCTAGTGCTAAATGCCTTAATCAGGTATTGGTATGAGTATCAGGAAGCAGTCATGGTACCCCCTTGTATCCACATTCGAAGGCAGTGGCGACGACCAAGGCCGCTGGTACGCTCGCTTAGAAGAACTTTATGCTAACCGTCATGCTTCTATCCTTGATGAGAAGGTTACAATCAACCCGAAGTTCCTTCTCACGGCTAGTCAATGGCGCGACAGGACTCGAGGCTTCGGAGATGCCAGAAGAGCCAACGCATCTGTGGAGAAATGGTCGACTCGATTACTTAACACTTTTTGTAGTTCATAATATTTTTAATATGTAAGTTATCGATGACACTGAGCCAGGACCTTAGAGTTAGACTGTCTGTGTAGTAGATACCACTTGTAGATTTATCTCTTGCATCTTAGTTGGCATTGGACTTCTACTTTACATCGTAGGCTTCGCTAGACATTTTTTCAGCGCCTGCAGTTCCTGCAGGAACATCGTGTGATGCTACAACTCGTAAGTTATTCTCGTTGCATCTCGATATAATCACTACTAATGAACTAACGTCTCTAGTTTATATTTTTGTTAAAATAAAGCAATATATTTTTGATAGTATTTCACTTGCTACTGGTATGTGTCAAAGCATTGTCATGACTGACTCTCCGTATCGCAGTTTTGTTAAGCTGAGAGCATCAACTACACCGCTGACTCTTTTCCTTGTGTCAAATTTGTAACCAAAAACAGGTGATATTCTGACATGCATCGCATTGTACCGTTCTGATCATACTACTTAGATTGTCCCCATCGTCATACCAAACTTCCCCGCATACTCAGACAAGTCCAAGTCTATTTTAAAACCCCTGTTGTGGTTTTCTGGAATACGTATGCGAATGATATTGCGCTTCTAAAGTGAGGGTACTCAGTTTACTTCTACATGTAAAAATGGTCGCTTACCTTCTGCTGTTGCTCGTCTAGGTCTTTTTCGATCAACACCTCAACGTCCTCCCTACGGCGCTTACGACCACCGCCCTTCTGTATTTCTTCAGCTGTAGCTAGTTGGGCACTAAAATTGGCTGCAGGTTCCGGCTTGGTTCTGCGTTGTATGTCTGCTTCTTCAGTGTAATCTGGGTGACACTCAGTATCAAGTCACTGACTCTTGTAAGTGGCTTACCGTTCTCCTGGTTTGGCACAGTAACAAGCACGCCGGTAGATAGCCCCCCACGGGGCAAGCGCAAGTCCTGTCTCAATGGGTGTGGAACATTTGGATTTGCGTCGGGATCTTCCACGGACTCCAGCTGGCCATCACGATCTCCAGGTTGGCGAGGTTCTGGAGGTGGCTCCTCCTCTGACTCCGTCGACGAGGAATGTCCGTAAGGTTCCTGAGGTGGCTCCTCCTCTGACTCCGTCGACGAGGAACGTCCGTAGGGCTCTGGAGTTGTCTCACCCTCCGACTCTGTCGACAAGGAACGTCCGTAAGGTTCTGGAGTTGTCTCACCCTCTGAACCTGTCGACGAGGAAGGTTCGTTCGAAAGACGAGGCATCTGGGAGAATGTTGAACTCAAAATCGTTTCTTGGGCTTATAAACAAGGGAGGTTTTCCACTTATAGATAAGTGATTACCTAAATTGATTTGGTATATGCACAGCCTGATATCGGAATCAACTTCACAAGTCCGTCTGCAGTGAGAAGACGTGAGTTTTTTTTTTTCATTTTCGCTACCATTCAGCTCTAAGAGCCATTCTCCTGTTTCGCCGGCGCCGCCTCCTGCCAAGCAACCGAGGCAGAACGTACGATTTGCATAGCCAAATATCGGTGTTGCTGTTACCGGAATATAATTTGCACAAACACGTAAAAACTGAAAGACGTAAAGTGGAGTTTTTTGCTCTCATTTTTCCTGTTATTGACTCTAATGAAACATTCCTTTTACCTAGCCTGTCGGCTTACATTTGTCAACCCCCCTCCGACCGGCTATTGCAACAGGCGGTGGCGCATCGGGATACCGACTGTCTGTAACCCGCATTGCATATAAGCTGGTACTGTAACGGTCATCCGAACCCCAGACTTCCATCCTGTCATACGACTATCTCACTGACTATGCCTGCCAGTAAAACCGCGACCACGACCTCCTCTTTAAAAGAAAATCAACAAGTCCAAGTAGCCAAACGAGCGACTACCACCACCTCTCGCAAGGCATCTTGCAACGATACTTCGCCAGAGATCGAGCAACTCAGGAAACAAAATGCTCGGCAGAAAGGTAACTCATCATTCTTCGCCGTACTTGGATCTCATAGTGTTTTCAGCGGAGCTTGACAAGTACAAGAAGGCTGCAGCTTCGCACTCCAAACCTAAAGGTTCTCAAAACCTCATCAAGTGCCCTCAGAAAATCGGTGATTTACAAACTGATATGCAGCTGGAAGACGACAGGCTGGCTTACAACCAATGCCGTGTAAGCCTAGCCAAATTGCTTATTTCTATTTACTTAGATCTCGTAGCGCACAGTTAGTGATCGAATGAAAGCCTGCGGAATCAACTTCTCTACACCCTACAGGACAATTAGCCCCACAGAACTGGCCACGGTTGCCAAACTCGTACGTCTTTTCCCTTATTAATTTGTTACAACTTAATTGATTTATTCATACAACCTCAAGGCAAAACATGACTATGAGCCGCTTCGAAGATACGAGTCAGACTGGGCTATTTACGAAATCATGAGGGGAATATTATACAATTACCGAAATAATTCAAGAAGACGAAACAATCTCGCCACTGCTTCCCAACAGAGCACTCTGTCAGCTGGAGCCAATAGTGGACCCCAGGTTGAGCATAACGATGACTCTGAGGACGACAGTACTACTGACTTTGAAGGCAATGGCGAAACTGAGGATAGCCATGGTAGGGGGGATGGGGATGACATATCTGATGTTAGTGATAGTTGTGATACTGACAAGTCCTCTGAGGATGGTACCGACACCGAGGATACTAGTGATGACCTTGAGGGTGGTGGTGACGATGATGATGAGGGTGGTGATGATAATCTCGAAGCTCAGGACTCACAAGGGGCCAGAGATGATGATGAGATGATGGAGGCTGTAGAGCGTGAAGAACTGGAGCTGAAGAATGTCAAGGCTGCCACGCAAGCCAAGAAGCTGGTTGCGAGGAGGGGGATATGTAAAGAGAAGAAAGGAAATGATGGTGTTAGGGAGAAGGGTAGTGAAGTCTCAAGGCCTATACAAGCGACGACGAGGGCAACTTTGAAGAGGTCATGCAAAACTGTTGATAATGCCAACCAGGAAATCAAGCCGACAAAGCGACAGCGAAAGGGGGGAAACTAGTAGCACATATGGTAAAAGAATGAGGGGTTTCTTCTGACTCTGCCCTGTCTATCACCTAAATTTTGCCCGTATTTTTTCCTGCGTAGACCAGTCTTTTAAGTAGCTTTTACCCCATCAATTACATACATAATTGTGGGTTTAGAATTTTATCAACGATATTATTAGCCATAGATCTCCCTGACTATCACCGTATTTGAATAAATTTGTTCATGTTATTAACTTCGTTAGCATCAGTTTTTGACAAGTTTTGGGACAGCAAAAATACATGTATTCTTGACTTTGACATGGGGTAAGAAACTAAGAATATCAATGTCAATGATCCTTGGGTGACTCGTCATATACTAGCTTATTTGTAGTATATAACTACTATCTTTGTGGGTCAAATACTACCCGGTGAGGTATTATTGACTGCTAACAAAAGGTTTATATACCCACTTCACAGATGTTTTCCGCCACAGTTTTTTACCCACCTCTTAGTCTCACAGTGAGCAGGGATATCGAGAGAGTGTAGGTTGTCAACATCACGGACCTTGTGACTCAGAACTTGTCGATTGGATTAGTGATGGAATACCACAGGATTTGAATTGATGTAGTCCATCTGTTCCTTGCGGAACGTATCATCAATCATCTTGGTATCATCTCCATTAAGTTGCATGAGACGTTCATTATGAGGAGTATATTGTCCCCAAATAGGCCCTTAGATAATTGTTTGTTAGAGATACACCCCGACCAGAAGTGAACAAATAGTCACGTTTTGTCCCTTTTCCATCGTTGGGGTCCAAACTTGTCGCGAAAGAAATCCAGTAGTCCATCATAATAGAGCTTATTCTCAACGAGGATGCAGAAGTATCCTTGGGTTGTCCGTAGACATATTTGACCTCATCGATATGCGTCGCTATCAGAGTTTGGTTGATAAGTAACTTTATGACGTCATCTGCGCATGCTTACTGCCAAGGTAGGGATGGCTTTGTGGTTGGGGTTGTGTGAAGAGATATCCCCACGTCTTCAGTCCTGCTTTAGAAGCAGTTTGTTGCCAGAATCGGCATTGCGAGACCCACCAAAGATCACCAACTACCAGCCAACTAGTAAACAACTGCAGTAAAACGAAGCAGGCAGACGTACAAATCGCAGAAGCCCGTTTGAAAGAACTCGATAGGCCAAAAGTCTCGTTTCCCGTGTTGAACGGTGAACCAAGTGCCGGATTATTGGGATACAGCTCGAGTAACTTACTTGCCGCTTCCTCGAGTTTGGCTTGTGGTACCAGTGGGGGAGAAAAATTCGCAATCAAGTATTCGTGAATTTGCTGTTCAAAATTGAGCGTGGTTGGCGTGAAAAATGTGCCTAATTCATTCATGAGTATTTATCAGATCCTAGAAGAGTGATGATCTGACCTTCGTCGAGATTGGTCCCAGAGATAAATGGCACCTGAGCAAATGTGCCTTGTTTGAATATACGTGAAGGCAGGTCGGGATACACCCCTCCAGGTCCGTCAATAACTGGCCCGAATGGAAATGCATCAGCAGAATTTTGAATCGCGCTTAGTAATCCGACCAATATTTCTGCTGAATCGGCTTTTCGTAAGCAGTCAAAGGTATTGTTAGAGGAAGCTTGAGCTGCGCAAGAGGGTACACCCTTGACAAAAAGTTGCCAAATGTCCTGTTTGCGTACAGCTGGAATGTATGCTTGGGAACCAGACTCAAGGATCTAAGTGGCATGTGGAACGGAGTAGGCAAAATAATGACACAGTGATGCTTACGACTCCACGAGCAAGCTGGTCCAGAGGGGAATTGAGGTAAAGGATAGAACTCATGATAGCTCCGGCGCTCTCGCCGAAGACTGTCACCTAGAGACTCGTTGGGTAAGAAAGTGCCTAGATACAATCAACGAACCTTATCTCTGTCGCCACCAAAAGCCTCGATGTTATGGTGAACCCATTGTAGCGCAGCTATTTCGTCTTTAATGGCCAGGTTGAGTGCCTTTTCGTCCTTAGCTGGTTGACAGAATGTAAGCACAGAATCTTGAAAAAAATGTGCCCACATACCTTCCTGTCCTTGTGGAAATCCAAGAGGACCAAGACGATAGTTGAAATTGACATAAATAAGAGGCGTTCCCTAATAAAGTGTTAAATAATGCCAATGACGAATAGACACTGCATAGAGCCACACCCTCTCAACACTCTTGCTCACGATTAAACTACCATTGTAGGTGGATGGAGAACCAGCTTGAAAACCTCCTCCGAAGCTACTAATGCATCAGACTATTATTATGTGCATAAATGAATACTCACGTCCAGAATAACTGTGACGGTCGGCGGAAGTTGTCACCAATAAATAAAGAGAGTATCGAGTTGTATGGGACTATACATACTACAGGTAGTTTAGTATCGGGCCCGATATTCGAGGGCCTGAAGATGTTGATTGTCAGACAGTCCTCGGAGGTCAAATTGGCGGTGATATTCTATCCAACAACAGAGTAAGAGAAAAATTTAGCATGGGAAGGGCAAGAGTAAATAGACATTCATACTGGTTGGAGGCACGCAAGCCCAAAGTTTGAAGCGTCAAAGCTAGTTGAATCAGAGTAGTTCTTAGGAATCGGAGGCTTGAACCTCAGAGCTCCAAGAGGAGGTTCCGCATACGGTATTCCTAGACTCCAATGAAGCGAGAGTTCTATAGGATTATAAATTCCCTACCGCCAAAGAAATCCTGCTTCAAGATGGTAACATCTCTACCGACTAAAGTCGTATTACCAAGTTTAACTTGAGGTGCAGAGAATGCTTCGGTAATGAGGACAACAAAAAGCAAGAGGGGTAACATTGACTGCTTGCGAAGGAGTAGGATGTCTTTTATATTGTTTTGGATCTATAAGCGGGGATAAAAGATATTAATCTCACAGGGTTCGGACATTGTAAGGTCAGTAGCTACACTGGTATCGAACCACTATCATCTTGTGTTTTGGTATTTTGTGGCCTGATTCTTCTAAACAGTCAAAGTCGCAGCAACGGCCATCAAACGCGGCTTGTGGGTCGGAATCGGTGCCAAGCCTTAAGCGGAACAGCCTCAAAAGATGGGCGCTGAGCACATTGTGAGAGGACTGAGTTTGACCTAACAAATTACAATCTCGTAGGACCTAAGACAGTGAACGATCTTTCTTATGCTTTCTTGGTGTAGTCGAGCATCCTGTCGTGTTCATGTTCCCTACATGTTGTTGAAGGCCGGGTGAGCGATAGCCGAGTAGAAGATACAGAGTAAATATAGCTGTTCCCGTAAGAATTCTACATCTCGGCCGAGCAATGCCCTGACTGCCACTAAAGCTCATATGAAACTTTTTGAATAGATCGTAGGTGTCATAATGCTACTTCGGTAGTAACTGGGAGAGTCGAGAGGGCTGATACATCTCTATGTTCGAATTCAGCCTCAGCGCCGGTTTGGAACTTCAGCAACCTTCAGCCTGTTGTGAAGAAATCTTTCGTTCCTCGCCACAGCTTCTGTTCACTCCTCGCTCAAGAATAGTCAGATCCTTGCATATGGTTGTATGACTCCAAGGGTTCGTCGCAGATGCATCATTTAGGATCGCTCATTAGGAGGCGTCGGCTGATGAACTCGGCCAAGGATTTCGGCACAACAATTTTGGGATAGTGAATATTCGAAAATGCCGGGGAGAAGATCAAAAAAAGTATCGGCGGCTTATTTCCTATCATGTACATGTGTTTTGATGCTGCGGCACAACAAGTTTACGAGAAAAGTTACGTAGCAAGAATAAATTTAGAACATAAATTAAGACAAATGTCAAGACAAAGAGTTGCGAGCGTCTCTCATAACATCACCAATCGCTCCACAACCATTATTTCATCTCTGACTTGGCTTCTATTTCATCCCAATGTATTTCTTGAAGGAAGCCCTGGTACTTGGATATCTGCGCCTCGGATGGTTCGGCGTCGGCACGAAGCGAATTTATATCCTCTTCATCTGAGGAGGGCGACTTTGTTCTCCAGACAATGACTGACTTATCACCATGCCCGATAAAAAAATGTCCCCGGACCCATTTATCGTCGGGTGAGCCCTAGTAGCGGCTCAGAACAGGGCAGGATTGCAAGTTAATGAACTTACAAATCTGAGAGGAAACTTCGCGGGTCTAGCAACACCGTTCTCTATAACCATATTGAAATATTCTAGCAGCCGTTGGTCTACCGGACTGGACGGCTCTGTGCGCACAACTGGAGTTGAAGGGTCCTAGACGCAAGTCACCACTAGAAGAAGCGCAACGTTGGATTGAGCTCACCAGCCGACAAAGTATCGCGACAACATAAACGTATATGGGTTCCCAAAATCTAAAATCAACGTTGGAGAGTTGGGAAAGAAGACCTCTATCAATACCCTCCCATCGCATATGGACTGCACTACTAAATGAGGGGTGGAAACTGGTGATAGATCGAGAGATTGATTGTTTATTCGCGTCAGGGGCCCAAGTCAAGCCAGGAAGACTATCGTGTCTGTGCTCGTTGTCAAAGTTCCACCCTGAAGTTGTGAAATTAATACATGATTCCCATTATCTAAAACCTATCTTACCGTCGTGAGTATGGAAGTTTATAGCATCAACTTCATACCAGTAAATGAATGACTTTAACACGTCCACCAGCGCAGAGTACTCGCTACTGACAAACCTTCCAGAACGGTTAGAGTCAAGGAGAAAGTCGTGGAATGAGGTATGATAGAATCGTAACTGCGATTCAGCGGCATCTTCGGGTTCTGGTATACGCAAGACGGAGTGGAGTCCACGTGTAGCGTTGTAAAAAGCGCATCTATCCAGTCGGAGAAAGTTGCAAAGTGTCAGGGCTGAGTTGATCCTGTCGTAACGATCAAGTTTGGTTCGATGGGACATGAATGCCAGGATTCGTGAGGTTGTCATGAACACGGTGGGCGAGATTTGCTCAAGGATTCGTGAATAGAGAAGATCGAGGGACGCTAGTGGGCTTTGAGACGGAACAACACCTTGTGAATGGCGCATAAACGTTAATAGGGCGAGGAGTCTGGAAACCGGGTTGGCTTCGTCACGATCGCCGATGAAATTGAGGGAAGTAGATGCGTAGACAAAGAGCCCAGCGACCCTGTCGATTAACTCCTGCAACAAGTCTGCTGGAGGCCAGTCGGGGGGTGTTATTCTGCTGAATTTGTCCCTGATTTGCGAAACACCATCTCGAGTATACTTCTCCACGTCATCACGACATTCGGCATCGATAGCGAGTTCCTCACGGCCACAATTCGTGAATTTTGAAAATGCGTCTTTGAGATGAGACTCTGGACGGCTAAAGATAAGCCAGCGAAGGGGGAGATCAGGGTTTGTTCGGAGGGCGTTCGTGATCATATTAAGAATTTCGAGTTGAGCCTCCTCGCCCTCACACTCGTCAAGACCATCCAAGATGATGACAATTGTGCCATGAGGGCGCTGGCGTTGAAGGTTGGCAAATGGCTCCACAATGAGCTTGCGGAACTGCACGGGAAGCGAATTTCGTAACAAGAGAGGGTTGTTGGTTAGCTGATGCCCTACGAAGGATTTGTACTCAGGCATGGTTGTCGCGAGCTGGTAAACGAGTGTCGGGACAACGGTTTCGGGTTTGTTTCGGAGAGTGGCTCTGGAAAAGAAATACGACCCTCCGTGCTTTTCCTCCGGGCAGGAATCGCCA
Source organism: Agaricus blazei (assembly GCA_029719445.1). NCBI lineage: Eukaryota > Fungi > Basidiomycota > Agaricomycetes > Agaricales > Agaricaceae > Agaricus > Agaricus blazei. The sequence goes on from SSNC01000005.1 coordinate 170,808, forward strand.
AATGACTGCGCGACCGCAGATTTGCCTGTACCAGCGGAGCCACGGACCCATAACATCTTCCAAGTATCGTCCTCATTCAGGAGCCAGTGTTTAAGTCTTTCTCTGATCTTCAATCGTGTTTCTGGGTGGCAGCGTGGTGGTGGATGTCGAGCGCTCGAGTCCTTCGTGGCATCGAGACATGCGTACGGTTCCAACATTTCAAAAACTGTCAGGACACATAAAGGTTCAGCTCTTATTATCTATTGACACGATGAGGGGATTACGCACCTGCTTGCCCGCCTGAGACAACAGCGTTTACATAATTGACTTTTATGTCTTTGGCATTACTTGCATCGATGAACTGACCACCGTTAATGGTGAAGTCCTGTGTGTTTGACAATAATCCTGTGCAATGCATTAGCACACCACAATTGGTGACATCGCTGCTCTTGTACCTGTCTTCTCTTTGGGACGAATCAACAGTAATTGTGACTGTTCTTTCAAATGCCTAAGCCAGCTTTTTGTGCGATCAATAAGTGAGGGGGCGGGAAATACCATTAAGGAGTGAAAGCCTGAGGGAGGAAGCCGAAGAAGCGGTTTGACGCCAGATGTCAAGCCCAGTCAAAACTACTTTGAGTCGATTAGAGGAAAATAGATATCTAAACGTGGTTTTGAGGTGGAGTGATGTTTATATGCGTTATTTAGATGTTTGATGATATTTCACACATAAATTATGATCATCTCGGCATCACGAGAGAGCCTTGACAACGCGAGGCTGACGCGAGGACCCGCAATGCTGTGCATCGTGGGATTGTTTGATTGCAGTTGCGGTTCTTGGTCAACCTGTACACCTCCTGGAACTACGCTCTACCTGTTTTTCTCTCTTGTGCTTTCTCTACCATCTCTTGCTGTCTCTTACAGGAATGGCTCGCGGCCCTATTGGTAAAGGAAAGAAATCTGAAAACAAGAGGCACCTGACTTACATATGCGGTTGCTGTTTCTGTCATCATAACCCCAAACCCATCTCTTATCGTACCTACAAGCGACATCAGGCTAAGCTGGCTGCTGAGGGTTGAAATGGGATCAACCAGGGTCTTCTTTATCTGCTGCTCTATTCTCTCAACAACCTCTCGAAACTGGTTGCGTCTCTGGCACCAATCCTGGTCATAACTTGGATAGTGACTCAAATGGCTGCGGACATAATGGGCAGGATGCTACTGCGGTACGTATTTCCTTTCTTGTGTATCTTTCATGTGCTTAAAGTTTGTGTTCGCATAGGTTGACCTGGATAATATAATACCCAACTCCTCCCAACCATCCATTCCTATTCCGGCTACTCCCGAAAATCCTGTGGCCCTGTTAAACGACCAGCCCACACCCAGGACAGGAAATTTTGATGGAGAAGAGGGGAGTGGAGGTGGTGGTGGGGATGATGAAGATTGTGTTAGCTATAGCGTCAATAGTGTCGATTCACCCATAACCATTACTCGCGCAGATAAACAACTTACAGACCAATTTATCCAAAAGTTAGAAAACGCTTCTCTTGAGCAATCCTCTATGTCTGAAGAAGACATAGCACAACTCCAATGTCCACCACAGCAATTTGCCGATATAGAGTCTGACTTCCAGCTCAAGTTTTCATTGAAGTATTACCTGGACACTCTCGGATCTTCTGATGAAACCTACAAGAACGTTATCAAGACATCTCTTGAAATGCACCAAGTTCTGGGCAACAAGGTGGAATTTCTCTCACACAGCGTGGTCAAAAACCGTGCAAAACACCTTGCTCGCATCGCAACCGTTGTTCACCACATGTGCCCCCAGGGTTGTATCGCATATACAGGCCCGTTTTCTGATCTTGAAGAGTGCCCTACGTGTTTTACTTCTCGGTGGGATCCATTGAAGCTACAACAGGGACGAAGGGTTGCCATTCAAACTTTTACTACCGTTACGCTGGGTAGTCAGCTTCAAAATATGTTTTCAACTCCAGAAGGTGCCCAAAACATGCAGTATCGCAGGAAACGAACCCGTGAACTACTTTCCTCTAGTTCTCCCCCTCTTTTCTTGACGACTACACCGATGGTTTCGGCTATCTCAGCCTATGCCGAAATGGCAAGATAACCGACAATGATGTTCTCTTAATGATCTCACTTGATGGAGCCCAGCTGTATGAGCATCGAAATTCAGATTGCTGGATATATATCTGGGTCATTTTAGAGCTCTCACCTGAGCAACGCTACAAAAAAACCAACATTTTTCCTGGTGGCATTATTCCTGGTCCAAATAAGCCAAAAAACGTCGATTCCTTTCTTTTTCCAAGCCTCTATCACCTTTCGGCACTACAAAAAGGAGGACTCCAAATCTGGGATGCTTCGACACAATCAACTTTCACTTCTATTCCTAAAGTATACTTGGGAACCGCAGATGCTCCTGGAATGGTATACTTTTCTGGTCTAGTAGGTCATAGTGGTGCCCGTGGATGCCGGAACTACTGCGATCTTCCTTGGCGACATAAACCCAAAACATCCCATTATTATCCTGTCCTTCAACTTCCTCATAACTATAATTCTATACAAAGTCAATCTTTTGAAGATTTGGATTTAAATCGCCTATCACCTTTTTTTGAACAAACCAAATACAACTCTGACCTTCTTCGGGTCATACAAGCTACAAATAATTTTGAAGAAATTCGTAAAGCCACTGGTATTTCTAAAGCCAGTCTTTTCAGCGGTCTTGAAATGCCACTAGGTATTCCGGGCTCTTTCCCCCTCGACACCATGCACCTTCTCGCACTTAATATTCCTGAACTTCTGATCGGGCTTTGGCGGGGCACATTTCGCTGTGACAAGAAGGCTGGAGACGATACAAGCCTATGGGACTGGGCTGTTCTTAAAGATACAGCTGATGACAAAATATGGACAGCCCATGGAAAGAAAGTAGTTGAACTTTCCAAATATCTTCCATCTTCTTATGATCGACCTCCACGAAATCCTGCCGAAAAGCTAAACAGTGGTTATAAGGCCTCCGAATTCATGGTATATCTATATGGCTATCTTCCAGCACTTTTAGAGGGTATACTGCCCTTCCCTTACCTTCAAAACTTCTATTGCCTAGTCCGTGGGGTACGACTTGTTTCCCAGCGGAGTCCAAGTCTACAAGATCTAGAGGAAGCACATGCATGCTTCATATCTTTTCTGAATGGTTTTGAAACCCTTTATGTACAGCGGAAGGTTAGCCGCATGCACTTTGTCCGTCAATGCCTTCATACACTCTGGCACCTTGTACCAGAAACTAAAAGGCTAGGCCCACCTGGAATTTATGCTCAGTGGACTATGGAACGACTTATTGGGCTATTAGGAGAAGATATCCGGCTTCATTCAAATCCTTATGCAAATCTACGGGAAATTGCCATTGAGCGTTGTGTTGTGAATTCCCTCTATTCCTGTTATCCTATGTTGGATTACACAAAACCCACTCTTCCACATACCGCACGACCACTCGAGAAGAACTATGTTCTTCTTCACCCTCATAATAATTTCCCATTCAAGATACAAAATCTGCCAGAGATAGAAGCTTTCAATAATTATATCCAATATTATAATTTGGATCTGGATGATGTTATCTGCACTCGTCATGGTAGACTTCGTCTTCCCAATGGGCAAACTGCAAGAACTGCATGGAAAGAAGATCAAAAAGTTGGGTCGCGCCCAAACCGTATGGTAAAGGTTAGTAAATTGAATATCTAAATAGCAATAAATTAACAAATAATGTCCAGTTGAAACCACTATCCTCACCAAACCGATTACCTCTCTTTGGTGAGGTACTGTATTTTCTTCAGATGAAATCCAGTGAGACGGTTCGTACCTGTGCCATGATCTCACTTGCTTCGTCCCCTTGTCTTGAGACATTGGAGAAAACATCCAATGTTATCTGGGCTGTGACGTTTAATAGATATCAACAGGTGGTTCTCTTTGACTATGAGGAGGTTGTTGCAGTTGTTGCTTTACTGCCCTTCCATCAAGATCATGAATTTTTCATTTTAGAGGAGATGCAGTTTGGGATTTCGGCGGGTGTGGTTATAGACTATAATACTACAGAGTAATTGTTTTGTTGATTGCATACTTTCATGAGGGTCCTTGTAATTCATTCACAGATATAGTAGTAATCCTACAACCCACTCTACTCTCAGATTTGTCTACTCAAGTTAGTAATCTATAGACCAACGGCATATATCACTGATATCAAATCAGATATCATATTTTCTGAGTTCACTGCTGTGTCAGCTTCCAAGCACGTGCCTTCACCTACTTCTAACTTCGACGTGAACATCAGCACTTGATACTAAAACCTCCCTAGCCATGTCTGCACCTTCCGGAGATTGGCTGTTGTATCCTCATATGCCACTGCCAGCCAGAAGGCTATATAGAGTAAGTGATACTCAAATTGTTTAGACCGCTTTCTTACCAGTACCATTTCTGCTGTCAGGAGCATTGCATCCTTCTTGTTTGAATCTGTGTGATGGTCTGGCCGGCCTCCCTGTATGTGACAGATCAGTCTATGGCGTAGGTGGCATGCTGGGGTATGTCGTGATGTGGACTAAATATGACTAGTTTTCTGAAGCTGCCGTCTAGCTCGTGTATATGTTCTTGAATGTTGCAGGTGTCAATCGCTGTCAAAATGACCTCTTCTCAACAGAATCTCTATTGGCGAAAGGATGTTTGACTTTGAAGGGTCTCAAGGTAACTTCATCTGATCAATCGCTCCCCGCCGTGACTAGACACTTGTCTTCTAGGGTGTCGAAAGTATCTACACATGGATAGCGCTCGCTGAGCCAAGTCAAGGATTGCAACAGTTGATGGATCAGCAATCTTAGCAGCGGTATTCCAAACTACGTCAAGTCCCCAGGATGTCATCTTGCTCATCATCAGAGGAGTGGCCTATAAAGAAGCAGGAGTCATCGTGTTCTACAATCAAGATCCAGTAGCGGCCCTAAATGGAGCACTTTCAGCGGGAGCCGGTGTTTGAGTCCTCCTTGGCGGGACCTGTGTGCACGGTTCATCTAGGTCAGTATGATCTTTAATTAGCAGATCATCGTTGTGTGGCTGAACTGAAATCTAGCTATGTTGAGATGCCTCGCTTAGCCGCAGACAAATTTACTTCAGCCATCAAGTCAGCATTGAATGCACCGATGCTTAATCCAAACCCAGGTGGCGTGAAACGGCTTGGACGTATTGGTATTGCAGAACAACGAGTCGTTCGTCGCTGCCATAGTTGAGCTGTCTCTCCACAAGACGCTAGCGTTGGCAGGTATTTAGGAACTTTCGCTGGAGCATGACTGTTTGGGTCCGTCCTGCAGCACAGCGCTTCCATCTCGTAAGAGCTCGCAGATGGCCCATTGGAACAGCCGTCTCTTTTCATCGCAAGTCCTGTTCTATCCGACCTGAGTGGCTTTGCAGGTTGCTTAGACAATGAGCTTGATGCTTATTGGGGTGCAGTCTCCCATGCTTTTTCTCCTCCCGGGCGCATTGTTTGACAGCGCACTTCGCCATGCGGGATAAGTCTGGAAAACGTCGGATGTGAGTCCTGGTGGGGCGGCTGGTTCTGGACTTTATCGAACGAGCAACGATGCAATTTGGGTGCAGGCTGATGGGCTTCGAGATGGTGTCGTCAGTCTTATCGGAGGAGGAGTCGTCACGTGCGCGCCTTGTTGATGTCCTCCTCCCTCCTCGTCCGCCTGATCCTCGCCAACAAATCTACGTCGCAAAGGATCGCTTCTCCGACGTTGTCTGAGAGCTCACTGCCGACGACGGCATTCTCAGCAAGGGTGCGTCCCCCCTTCTTGCCGCATACTTCGCCTCACCTTCTCTGTGCCAGGCACTGTCTACGCGAATATCCCAACGAGCTTCCAACCCCGCTACTTCTCCTTCCACTAGCCCGTTTCCCCGGCGCTGTCTGCCGTATCCCTCAACGCCTCCTCTACCATCTCCCGCAGCCCATCATTGTCCTCCACCGCCGCACTCGCCACCTCGCTCCTCCGCATCTCCACCTCGATCAACCCTGCCCTCTTTTCCAATGAGCCTGAGTACCTCTACACTGGCAAAGGTTTTGATAAGGCCTTTGGGTTCGCTTCAACTCCACAGAGGCCTACAGACAGCCCGACGATCTTCGCATTGACAAGCTGCATAATGAGGCGACAAAAAACTCGACGGCGGCCTGGTAGACCCACCTCAAGTCCACGCTACCAAGTACCGCTTCCCCGATGTTGTCTGGGAGCTCACTGGCAACGGCGACGACAACCACGTCCTCGGCGAGGTCTGGGGCCACAAGGGTGCGTCTCTCTGTCTCGCTGCACATTCCTGCTCACACCCCTCACACCAGGCATCGTCTATTCTCGCGCCCCGCTACTTTTCCTTCCGCCAGCCGCTTTCCCCGACACCGTCCGCCGTGTCCTTCACCGCCCCCTCTGCCGTCTCCCGCAGCCCATCGCCGCTGAGGGCGACCTTGCCGTCCTCCACCGCCGCACCCACCACCTCCCTCATCTGCATCCCTGCCTCGATCAGCCCTGCCTTCTTTTCTAACGAGCCTGAGCGCCTCTACACCGGCAAGGGCTTTGGCGAGGTCTTTGAGTTTCTCTTCGACTCTGCCGAGGCCCACGAACAGCCCGACGACGCCGACGATCTCTTCATCGACAAGCTGCGCAAGGACCTCGTCTACACATGGCGCTCCCGCCTCTACTCCGACATCCGCATCACTCTCACTTCTGCCCACGATCGCACTACCGCCGTCTTCTCCCACTGCTTCATTTTTGTCTTCCGCCGCCCCTACTTCCACAATGCCCTCGTCTGCTGGTCTGCCCCAAAGTCTGGCGAGCTCTCCCTGCACCCGCTCCCTTTCACCTCCGCCCCCCTCCACTTTACTCTTGGCTACATCTACGCTGGCGCCCTTGTATTTTCCCACCGCTCCTACGATCTCTCCACTGCCTTTGCCATCCTCAAGGCCGCCCTCTACCTCTATGCTCTCATCCAACTTAAGCCATGCCTAACAAGCCTATCTTTTCCGTGCTGCGTTGTCTGAACTTAGGACTGAGTCATCAATGGTTATCAAGAATGAGTCGGCCGCTGTCAGTTCAGCCACTGCTACTCTTTGTCGGGATGTAGAGCTCTTAGACGTCAGGATGAAGGAGGAAGTTGATAATCTCAAGCGCAGGTCCGTACATCGCGTGGCTGATTCTGGAATCTGCTGCTCATTCTTGGCAATTGCAGAATCAAAATGGAGTTGGACAGTAGGGAAAACGAGTATAAGGCAGATCTCAAACAACAGGACATCGCTATCGGGGTATGCCGTCTTACATCGCTATGCTATCGCCCCAGGTGCTCACGCTCACACATTAGGAATTACTGAACAGAGCCATTGTTACCATCAGCGATCTGCACTCTATTGTTGAAGAGATCAAGTGGGAGAGTGTGTGACGAGCAGTTTGTACGAGCGCATCGCGGCCAGCAAGTGGGGCGCCAGTCTCTGTCACTGTCCCCAGTGTGTCCGTCGTGCGGAGCGAGAACTTGGAGGTGTAGACGAGGACGCCGATGCTGCGCGAGTTTTCGAGAAAGGCGGTGCGGAGGATCTCCTCAGAGGTGGCAGAGGGTGAGGAGAGGCGGTCGAGTTTGATCTGGAGGGAGAACGGGAGGGCGCAGGTGTTTTTAAAGTAGAGGCGGAGGAGTGTATGTCACCAGTCGAGATCTGGATGACTTGAGCCCAGGGGGCCTACCGTGTCCTCGAGGAGGACGTCAAAAGCATTCATCTCAAGCGTGGCGTCCGCCCCCTCGTAGGCCTCATTGGCGAAGGTTGGTGCACCCAAGAGAGGAGTTTGCTTCTCTCAACCAGAAGCTCCGCGAATTTCTCCTCAAAGGTGTCTCAAGATGGATAACCCTTCAAGACGTCTTTTCCCTTCTCTTTGCCGCTGAACATGCCCTCCTCAAGCTGGCTTCCAGCATCAACTCTTGGGCGAACATTGTCTGTGATACGATTATCGCTGGCAGGGAACGAGTTGACGAAATCATCTGCAAAGAGTCTGGAGCCGCCTTTTCTGCTGACGAGTGGATAGAAATCATGGACAGCGTCGGTGCCTGTTTCAGCGACGGAGAGCGCATAGAGTGGGCCACAGCTGCCATCCTCGTGGTGCCAAGGAAGTCTACGCCTCTGCAGCATATCAGGTCCTCGTCTCTTTTTCTTTGTTCTTCGTTGTTCTCACATTCTTTTAGATGTGCGTCTCCTCTGTCCTCTTCAAACCGCATCCCTCTGGACCCAACTTGCCCCTCCATTCACTTCTCTCGAGAGGTGGGCGTTGAAAGAAACCAGTGATTGTGCGTCCCAATTCCATTTCCTTTTTCTCCCTAGCATGCCGATGTATTGAGGTCCCTATAGGAGACTTATATAGCCGCGTTCCTCCCATCCGAGGTGCTCTGTCCCAAAATACCCTCCTCCATCCCCTCCCAAACCACCTCCGCACATCCTGTCTTGCTGAAAGCGAAACTACCAGCAAGCTTGCCACCGTCCTCAGCTGCCGTGCCAGCTCCAGTAGACGCGACCCTACTTCCATCAGAGACAATCACCCTCGAGGAAGACACCAAACACGCCCATGCTGAGCGCAGCACCAGTGAGCCATTGGTGCATTCACTGCCCCCAACTTTCATACCGCCCCTGTTCCATAATCTACCTCAAATTGTGGTAAGTTTTCACCACCCCGGCCCTCCTTGGCATTCTGCTGAACCCAAGATTTCGGCTTCTCTAGATCCCTACTTCTCCCTGTGCCAACCGCTTTCCCAGATGCCCTGTGTTAGGACTATCAATGCCCTCTCCGTCATCTCCCACACCCCATTGCCCCCTCGCTGCCTTTTATACTGCCCCCAATTCTACAGTAGTTCCGTCTCCTGCTACACACAGTTCCACAGCACCCTCGCCCTCTAGTTTTACCCAATGTCTGGCAAGCTACCCCTGCCCTAGACCTCTTACATTGCCACCCTCTTCCACTCTGCCCTTGGCTACACCGGTACCCGTGCTCCTGCCAAATCACGTGATTAACCAACCTGACTAGAACACGTCACCACCACCTTTCCCTCCTCCCTCCCTTTCAGACCAGGTGGGACCGAGTGCGATTGGAGTACTATACCCCCATCCCTCACCCACTTGGCTCTACTATCTGCGCAACTGATATATGGCAAGACAAATGCCTAATCAGCCAGGCAGCTCTGGTGGAGTTGCTGATGCAGAGGGCGGTCCACCTGGCTGTCTGCCAGAAAATCGACCAGTAAGTCTGAGATCTCTATGAGGAGCTTAGCTCTGATACTTTGTCCTCCAGGCTATATCCAGGTGCAGGGTCACTGCTTTGAGCATTGACATACCCTCCGACTACATTGACTCACTCATCGATGACGCCCTGGATGCTGAGGAGGATGAAGAGGACCTGGAGTGGGAGCGTGACTACTTGGATGGCGAGATTGAGGATGATGGATCCCTGAGTGGTTGGTCGGATGATGATCGGGAGGAAGTGGTGATCTTGGAGGTTTTGGATATCTCCGGGGTAGAGGAGGGGGTGGCTGGGGTGAAGGGAACCGCTGCAGCTGGAGATACCATTGTAACTGGAGATGCTATAGAAATGGAGGGGAAGTCTGCTAAGCAAAAAACCAAGTCAGAAAAAAGAAGGGAGTGAATCAAGAGGTTGAAAGTGAAGCCGGTGGCTGTGGCTGTTTCTGTCCCAAAGAAATCCAAAAACTTGGGTTCTAGGCGCCGCGCTGAAAAGAAAAAGAGGGCTTACCGAGCAGAGCATGGCTGGCAGGCATTGCCGTGGGTCCGGAAAAAGATGTCCGGCTTGGTTTTGGTGGAGAGGGTGGACTTTAGCATGGGGGGGAAATTGGTGATGGGCACTCAGCTGGGAGGATATCGACCTCGTGTAGAGAAAATGGAAAAGCGGTTGGAGAAGATGATGGGGAGAATAAAGGGTGCCTATGATGGAACGTCTGAGACTGCAAACGAGGATGTTTTATTGGAGCTAAAGGCTATGGGCTATAGGGTTGTTTCTTGGGATGGTAGGTTTATCCGTCTGGTCTTATATACCTTTCTCAACCCCTTACTCTAGGTATTGAGCCAGCTGTTCTGGTTGACCATGAGGACCGTGTATTTGGGGCCCTAGTCGGGCAGCCTATTGAACCTACCTGGACTACCCGATGCATGGAGTTATATCTCTTAATGGAAGAGGACCAACAGAAAGTAGCTCAGCTTCCCCACCGAAACCACTTTCATCGAAGGGGTCAGTATCCCACTATTGGTACTGGAATCACGTTCGCTCCTGGGGATAAAAAGATCCACAACCTCCGACTTTCTAAGAAAGAGAAGCAAGTGATCTATCAGACTTCTATGAGAAGATGGCAGATCAAAAGCGATATTAGGAAATTTGCTGAGGGTGGGTTGCTTTTTTTCTTTTTAGCAATTAGATCCTACTCAGCACGCATATACCCTAGCTTCCTTTGACCTCTTTGCACCCCGTCTCTATAGGTACTATACGGATCATATGATGAGGCTCCAACAGCATCCGCAGTACTCTCATCTTCAATATGGTAATCCCTACCAAAAACTGCTATATCCTGAACCCCAGGGCTTTGCTAGTCACGCTGAGAACCAGCCTCCCCGTGCTTTCACAGTACCGCACCGTGACATGATGAATTTGTCATTCGGATGGTGCGCTATCATTGCCTTGGGACCTTTTGATGCAGAGGCTGGAGGGCATCTGGTCCTACACGACCTTCAGCTCATAATTCCATTTCCACATGGCTCTTTAATTCTCATACCATCCGCTTTTCTATGGCATAGCAATGTCCCTATTAGGAAACAGGACAGACAGGCATCTGTTACTTTCTTTTCGTCTAGTGGGCTGTTTCGGTTCATTGACAATGACTTTAAAACAGAAAAGGAATACATTTCCTCTCTTGACAAACATGACCGGGAACTTCACACCATTGAAAAGAAGAACCGGGCTAAGATAGGTGCGACGTTGTATAGCAAGCTGGATGAGATCCTCCATCTGGAACTTGCTGAGTTAAACCCATATACTCTGTAGTTGGGTTACTACCAGCCGCTGACCGCCGACGCCACCTCCTCATTTCATTCTGTTTCACCTCCACCCCTTGTCTCTGCCTAGTTATCAAATTTTCTATTCTATCTAGTACGACTTTTTTTTGCTCTCATCATTCCTTTACTTACCTTTTTGTAGATCTGTACCATTTTTGTGTAATGCTCTCAGACTTATATGGTGGTCCATTCAATTATAAAATTTTTCTACCTCGCTTGGCCTTTGGTCAGAAAGCTATATAATGGGTAACGAGGTATTCTCTATTACTATTCCTCTCTTTTCTCCCCGTCTTTTTTCTATTTCTAGTCTTTCCTTTCTACTCCCTGCTACTGTCCTTTTGCCACCAACTCTACCCTTTCAATGGACGGCTCATCTGACGCCCGTTCATCCCCAATTCAGCCCCACACCGATGATGATTTGGATCCTATATCCAACACTGGGCCGGTTGGGCCCAACGGTCAGAATGGGTCTAAGGCAGGATTGCCTTGTATTATGGACGAGAATCCTTATCCTATGGAACAGGACCCAGACGTTCTGCATGGCCGCATTGATAGGGGCAGAAAAAGAAAAAAACAGGATATGGATGAGGTAACTGAGCGAAGGGATAGAAAGGGAAAAAGACGTGCTAGTTCAAACCTCTCTCCCTCCTCTAGCTCTAGATTGCTCTCTTCAGCCTCTTCATCCTCCTTGTCTGCTATCTCTGTTTCCCGGTCCTGGTCTCGGTCTCAGTCTCGGTCTCGGTCTCAGTCTCGGTCTCGGTCTCGGTCTCGATCTAGGTCCAGGCCCGTACTGGGCAGTCCCACAAGCAAAGAGTGCCACGTCATCACCACCACCGTTCTTATAAGAGGCCTCCTACAGTATGTGAATTTAATAGTCTTTGAGCTCTCTCTCTGACATCCTTCTGAGAAAAAACATCGTCGCTTATCCCCTCTACCCCGGAAAATTTGGGAAGAGGTATGGCTTTTTCATTCACTGATGTGATTTTTCTGCTTGCTAATACGCTTTTCTAATCAATACAGATCAAGAAATACTCTAGAGAAACAGTACAGGTCCTTCAGACTGCAAAGGCTGAAGTTCTTCAAATATTTAACAACCCGGCTTTTATCAGTCAGGAAAACAAAAGAAGAAATCTCCAGCTTAAGTATGGCCAGCTTAAAAAGGACTACAGTCGACTTAGGAAAGATTACCACCGGTTAAAAATGGATTATGATGACGCATCTAAGCAGCAGTAAGCAATTATTTCCTGCCATTCGTCTTTCACATTTGTTAACTACCTATAACTAAGCCGCACAAGTGGTATTGCCGCAGATGCCACCGCTTTTGCATCTGGAGCTTCCTCCACTGCCTCCGTTACTTATCAAGCAGTAAAGCTGGAAAACAATCAGAAGCTGCTAGCTTTACCCATGGTAGAGAAAGCGTTACAGCGTCCTGAAGGTTTCAAAGGCTTTTGGACAATTATAAAATTTTTCTACCTCGCTTGGCCTTTGGTCAGAAAGCTATATAATGGGTAACGAGGTATTCTCTATTACTATTCCTCTCTTTTCTCCCCGTCTTTTTTCTATTTCTAGTCTTTCCTTTCTACTCCCTGCTACTGTCCTTTTGCCACCAACTCTACCCTTTCAATGGACGGCTCATCTGACGCCCGTTCATCCCCAATTCAGCCCCACACCGATGATGATTTGGATCCTATATCCAACACTGGGCCGGTTGGGCCCAACGGTCAGAATGGGTCTAAGGCAGGATTGCCTTGTATTATGGACGAGAATCCTTATCCTATGGAACAGGACCCAGACGTTCTGCATGGCCGCATTGATAGGGGCAGAAAAAGAAAAAAACAGGATATGGATGAGGTAACTGAGCGAAGGGATAGAAAGGGAAAAAGACGTGCTAGTTCAAACCTCTCTCCCTCCTCTAGCTCTAGATTGCTCTCTTCAGCCTCTTCATCCTCCTTGTCTGCTATCTCTGTTTCCCGGTCCTGGTCTCGGTCTCAGTCTCGGTCTCGGTCTCAGTCTCGGTCTCGGTCTCGGTCTCGATCTAGGTCCAGGCCCCGTACTGGGCAGTCCCACAAGCAAAGAGTGCCACGTCATCACCACCACCGTTCTTATAAGAGGCCTCCTACAGTATGTGAATTTAATAGTCTTTGAGCTCTCTCTCTGACATCCTTCTGAGAAAAAACATCGTCGCTTATCCCCTCTACCCCGGAAAATTTGGGAAGAGGTATGGCTTTTTCATTCACTGATGTGATTTTTCTGCTTGCTAATACGCTTTTCTAATCAATACAGATCAAGAAATACTCTAGAGAAACAGTACAGGTCCTTCAGACTGCAAAGGCTGAAGTTCTTCAAATATTTAACAACCCGGCTTTTATCAGTCAGGAAAACAAAAGAAGAAATCTCCAGCTTAAGTATGGCCAGCTTAAAAAGGACTACAGTCGACTTAGGAAAGATTACCACCGGTTAAAAATGGATTATGATGACGCATCTAAGCAGCAGTAAGCAATTATTTCCTGCCATTCGTCTTTCACATTTGTTAACTACCTATAACTAAGCCGCACAAGTGGTATTGCCGCAGATGCCACCGCTTTTGCATCTGGAGCTTCCTCCACTGCCTCCGTTACTTATCAAGCAGTAAAGCTGGAAAACAATCAGAAGCTGCTAGCTTTACCCATGGTAGAGAAAGCGTTACAGCGTCCTGAAGGTTTCAAAGGCTTTTGGACAATCACTGAATGGATGGCTACTAAGGACGGGAAGCAAAAACCACGCAATAGTTCATTTATTGTTGAGGCGGATGGTACTCCACTCCCTGACAGACAATGCGCAGCAATCAGAAAGTACCTTAGGACTGTTTTAGATTTCTTGGGACACGCGGTGGAGTTTCGTCTCAGTGCTAACCGGAACAGTAAAATGTTCTTGGACCATGTCATTGTTTCGCTTGAAACTTCCTATCCTGTTCTAGGGCTATGCGAAAACCATTGGAAAGTAACTCAGCTTTTGCAGGAAAACTACAAAAGCTGGCTGGAGTCATTTTTTCCCAATCACGGTGTAGGAAAACTACATAATCTTGATATTCATAAGGTCCATTTTGGAGAATGGGGAAAAGGAAAATACAAGGACTGTTTAGGTTTATCGCCTGAGCAGCTAGGGGTAAGAAATCTTACTTAAATATCAATGTCTTACTGATCGAGATTTAGAGAGTTGAAGAGCTGCATGCGCAGAGGTCAACACTCCTGTCACAACAGAGACCTCAGTCAAAACAAAGCAAGCATTCTAAGTACGCATCTGAGTTAGCTGCCGGCCAGGTAAGTGATGCATCTACTTCTAGAGCATTGGTTCTCAAATAGTTTGCCGACACCATTTAACAAAGTCTAGGAATCCAACAACGAGCTCGACTGCCGCACTATCTCAGTCCCTACCACTCCCACTCCACGCCGCATCCCCTCCTCCTCTGCCCTTCTCGAGCATGGTTCCACTCCCACCTCCGATATCCATGTTCCGAAATCCAGCGGAGGTTCTGCACCAACCAGCACCGGAGTCAACACCAATGATCTCCTTGGATTCCGTACCACAAATTCCGGCTTTGGCAACGCCTCAGAGCCAGAGGCAGGACCTACCCCCAGTTTCCGAAAATGGCTGTTTGGAAAGGGTACCATCAGTCTCCCGGATGATACAGCCATTGCCCTTTTCCAGACGCCCAAGAGAGCAGCAGGAGAAACACAATGCCCCCATTGTGGAACCGAATACGTCCCTTCTTCATGTCCAGAAGAACCCTGTACAGATAGACCCTGCGCTTGTACAGGCCTGTATTGAGGCAGAACCGGTAATAACTGAGGGTAAATCTCAACCAGCATTGCTGGTCTCTACTTCACTGGATTGCGTCGCTTCTAACACCACTACATCTTTTTTAACAAACAATGGGACTGAATTTTCTCCATCTACCGCCGCTCCTTTTTTGTTTCCTACAATCAATTCCATTCATAATTCTACAGCTACAAAAACTGTTCCAGAATCAGTCTCCTCTTCTGCCGCTTCTACTATACCGTCTTCTACTACTTCTATTCCAACCTTTACCAATACCAAAGATTCTGGTTCGCTTCTCACACTAGGTGCTACAACAGGTATGCAATCTCAACATTCTCCCTTATTGTTTCTCATAACTGCGTTTGGCCTCAGATATCCCAGAAACCATACCTGCTGGATATAACAAGACGCTTTGGTTGGGTAAGGTTAGGGACTTCAAGGGGAAAAAATATACCTACCATCCCCGAACAAAGGACAACTGCCCTGAGTACGTGGTATACCTCCAATAACAAACTGATAATTAACATTATTATTAGAAACCTGGCTGGAGCCGACTGGATAACAAACAAAGCCACAAACAGCAAGAACAAGAACCAGGACTTTGCAGAGTATTGGAGCAGCATGCCTATTAACGACAAAAAGGTAGGAAATATGCTTTATTTGCTTAATTAGCTCTCTCGACAGATTTGTTTTTTCTATAGATTTGGTTTGAAAAAGCAAGGGAACTCGGGTACCCTTTAGGAGTTGTAAGCCAAGCGCTACTTATAGCATTAATTTGGTACTGATATACCACAATCGCAGGAGCCTAGTAAAAGCAAGAGAAAAAGTAGGTCCATTTCCTTATTTTTTTGAGCGATAGTGAACTAAAAAAAAACTCAAGTCGATTGAATGCCTTATCTCTAGATTCTAAACTCTCTTAATACGGTACGTTGAGCACCACTTAAAATATAACTGTTTTCGTTAAAGAACCAGTTACTAGGTTTCTACTTCATAAATACCTAATGGTGAGCGATATGCATCAAAGGTTATTAGAGCTTCTAATACTTATCTATAGATTATCATAATATATGCTACTAGATATCTCTAGATGGACATCGATATCCATGAGAAAAATAGATGTAGGATCTATTTATCTCAGATTTCATCACTACAAGTCAATCCGCGGTAGATGATGAGGGATTTTATTTAATTAGAATAGACCGATAATAGATTCTGGATGATTTTAATTGATTGTCTGATATTGACAATGGCTGATCTGGATAGATATTACATGGGATTTTTAGAAAAAAAAGCTATATGAGTCTATTAGTATCGTGGAAAATCTAAGAAATCTAAAGAACGAAAACTATACAAATAGATTTTTTCTCAAAAAAATCCATAATCATCACCACCACCCTCTATAGGAGGACCATTTCTTGATTTTCAAGATATATCTCTAGATATCTATATTTCTCAACGAGACTCTAAGTAGTTTCGACTGGGTGTCAAGCTCCGCATGAACTGTTGTTCCGTACTTCAACCGGAGATTCAATATTCGATATTCAATATCCTCCCATGCTGCTTCTAATCTCTGGTCCGCCCAATCACTGAAATCATTGAGTTCTCCCTAGATAAAATACATTATCTATCTATCCAAGTTAGTCTCATGTCAAGCGAAGCCTGACCTGAAGGCAAACCGCTCTCGGCCCATTGCTATCGATAGCTCGCCGGCTCATAACAAAAGTCATGCTGAACTCGGCAGATCAATTCACTTGTATAACACACGTACACATACTCCAGCACATCCAAATTGATCAAGGGATAACGGAAGCCAATTCTACTTCAAATTAACACATTTAACGTGAACCTTCCCAGTACCACCCCTTTGGCGAACCATACTCATTTCATCTCCGCCCTGGCTTCCGCTTCATTCCACAGGATCCTTTGAAGCTCTTCAGCACATTGGAATATTTGCCCTTCAGATGGACACTGGTCACAGCGAAGGGAGTATGAATACTCAAGCGGTGAGCTAGGTGACTTTGTTCTCCAGAAAATCACCGAGTTGATACCGCACCCAATAAAAAAATATTCCCGGAACCACTCGAAGTCGGGTAGCCACTAGTAGCAGCTCAGAAGACGGCAGTACGAAAAATGGGAAGGCGTACATCTCTTAGAGGAAATTTAGTGGGTTTGGCAATCCCGTATCCTATAACGAGGTTCATATATTCCAGCAATTGCTGGTCTGTGTGACTGGATGCATCTACACGCACAACTGAAGTCGAAGGGTCCTGAATACAAATGAGACTACTAAAGACAAACAAGGTTGCAAATAGACTCACAAGCCGACACAATAGCGCGACGTAAAACAGGTGTCCAGCTCCCCAAGATCTAAAATCAATGGAGGAAAGTCGGGAAAGAAAGGCTTGGTCCACGCAATCCCATCGTAGAGGGAAGCTTTCATCGAGTACATCTTCAATAAACTTTGTGATTGACTGAGAAAGTCTTAATTGATTATCTCCTGACACCCATGTTAAGCCTGGTAGAGAACCATGCCGGTGATTGTAATCAAAATTCCATCCTAAAAGCCGTAAGAGTGATTTGTGAAAAGATCACTTCGAATAAGGGCTTACCGTCGGTAGTGTGGAAGTGTGCTGTATCTACTGAACACCAGTGAACACACAATGGTACAATATCAGCTACTATATCTTGGTCACTAATGCAGAATTTCCCAGAACGGTTAGGATTGAGGAGAAAGTCCTGGAATGAAGCGTGATAAAGCCGTATTGGAGATTGACCAGCGTCTTCTGGTTCAGGTATACTTGCAACAGAGTGTAGGCCACGCGCGGCTTTATAAAACGCATGTCGGTCGAGTCGAAGGAAGTTGGATAGTGCTTGAGCAGTGTCAAGGCAACGACGACGGTCTACAATATTTTGGAGGGATATATAAGCCAAAATACGTTTAGTCGTTTCATATACATCAGATGATATCCTTTCAAGGATCCGGGAATACAATAAGTCTAGCGCAGCGAGAGGGTTTCTGGATACAACACCCTGAGCACGGTGCATAAATGTCAGCAGGGCGTCGAGCTGAGAAGGCGGATCGGCTTTATCGGGATCATTAATGAAATTTAGGCACGTTGACGCGAAAACAAAAAGCCCGGAGACAGCGTCAAGGAGCTCTTGAAGCACGTCTGGCGAAGGCCAATCGGCGGATGTTATATCACTATATGCGCTCCGGATTTCGACAAGCCTATCATTGACGTAGCGTTCCACGTCCTCCCGACACTCTGCGTCGATGACGAGTTCCTCACGCCCACATATCAGATTTTGGGAAAATGCGCTCTTGAGGTGGGCTTCAGGACAGCTGAATATCAGCCAACGAAGTGGGAGGTCGGGGTTCGTCTGGACGGCGTTGGTGATCATTTCAAGAATCTCCCGCTGGGCAGCCTCTCCTTCGCACTCGTCAAGGCCATCAAGTATGATTACGATTGGCTGTCTGGGCCACTGGCGCTGGAGTACCGTGAATGGTTCCACAATAAGTTCCCGGAATTGAACTGGGGGTGATTTTCGTAGTAAAAGGGGATTGTTGGCAAGCTGGTGCCCTATGAGCGATCGGTACGCTGGGATAGTGGTCGCGAGCTGGAACACAATTGTTGGCACGACAGTCTCGGGCTTATTGCGACCCGCGGTCCGAGAGAAAAAATAGGATGCTCCATGTCTCTCTACCTCCCCGCAGGAGTCGCCAAACGACTGAGCGACTGCCGATTTCCCTGTTCCTGCGGAGCCACGTACCCACAACATTTTCCACTCATCGTCCCCATTAAAGAGCCATCGTGTGAGCCTTTCCCTGATCTTCAAACGCGTTTTGGGGTGACATTTTGGGGGGGGATGTCGAGCACTGGAGTCTTTGGTGGCATCGAGGCACGTATACGGCTCCAGTAATTCGAAGACTGTAGGGATAAGTTAACACTCGAACATAGTAAGCGTAACGAAGGAGAGCACGCACCTGCCTGCTTGTTCGAGACAACATCATTTATATAATTGATTTTCAATTCGTGGATAATGTTACCACCGCTGACTGCATTGATAAGGTTGTTGCCGTTGACCGCGCTAATAAAGTTACCCCCGCTGACATTAAAGTCCTGTGCGTTGGGAAAAAATCCTAGATATGACATCAGTATTGATGATAGCGATATGAAGGAGATCAATGCACCTGCACCTGTCGTTTCATCAGGACTCATCCTCGGAGAGTGTGATCGCCGCGTCAAAAGCTTGATCCACTCCTTTGTACGCTCGACGAGAGAGGGAGCGGGCAGCGACATCGAATTCGAGCAACAGCGATTGGCCAGTGAGAGAACAGGCTCGAGGCGCTGGTGACAGCCCGACCAACACTTCTTGTGACATCCTCGTGTCCCTCTTATGTCGAGTTGTTGGCTTGTTCACTTGACATTCCGCTGAACGAGATCCTCCCGGGAGAGCTCACGACGGGTCTAAGGCCGCCATCTTCCCCATATCCCCGACTTTGAGTGCGGTATAGATAAGCCTAGTCTTGGACTCAAGGCGTGTTGGGAGCGGGCAAGCCCGGACTGGCCACTGGGCACGGTTTGGACCGGTGTCACGCGTAACGGATCACGAGGCGTTACGCTCCGCTAGCGTTACCTTGCCCTTGGGCGCAAGACGAGAAAACGAAAGGCAAGTTATCACCGTGCTGCAATGACTATCTCAATGGACATAAATTTACTTGTAAAGTAGATGTCCACCTACGCACAAATTCAAATCACTCCAGAGACAACAAAGGTCAATCCCACCTCAAAATGACGACCACAACTATGCTAGACTAAGACCACTCAGGCCCACATCACACCTCAACCACATGATCATACTCATTCCATTTCCAACCTAGCTTTCGCTTCATCCCATTTTATGCTCTCGAGGCTTGCCTGGTACATCGATATCTGCGCTTCAGAAGGCTCTTGATCACAGTTGAGGGAAAATGCATATTTGAGATTCGAGGTAGGCGACTTCATTACCCAGACAATCACCGACTTGACACCATGTCCGATAAAAAAGTAGTCCCGGATCCATCGACCAGTGAGCAGGGGCTAGCGACAATCCAGATTATTCAGGTTACAATGATATTACAAGTCCATGGCTTACATATCGGAGCGGGAAGGTAGCAGGTTTAGCAATCCCGTCCCCAATCAAACGATTGAAACATTCTAACAGTTGCTGGTCTGTGGGGCTGGAAGGTGTCGTACGCACAACGGAGCCTGAGGGGTCCTTTCACAGAGTCAGCAAGGTGAGAAACCGTGATATGGGAGATAAGCTCACCAGTTGACAAATTCGCACAAGGAGAAAGACATCCCAACTGGACCAATATCTGAAATCGAGGTTGGAGAGTTGACGGAGAAGTTCGTCCGTCACGACACGCAGCCGAATATCCAAGTGAAAATCGAATAAACCAGCACCGAGGAAGTTCATGATCGCTTGAGAACACGACAACTGCTCATTTTCGGATACCCAAGTCAAACCGGGTAGACTATTGTGTTTGTGACTCCGTTCCGAATACCACCCTTGCAGTAACAAAATCAATACTAGTAAATATTCCATAGAACTTGGCGTACCGCCAGGAGAGTGGAAGTGTGTCGCATCAACTTCATACCAATGAATACCCGACCGTACGATGTCCTCTAAAGCCTCTTGCTCCGTAATGGAGAACTTGCCAGAACGATTTGGGTCCAGGATAAAGTCCTGGAATGATGAGTGATAAAAATGTGGTGGATATTTGGCAGCGTCCTCTATCTCTGGTATTCTCACGACGGAGAAAAGCCCACGTGCGTTTTTGTACAGAACTCGTTTGTCGAGTTGGAGAAAATTCACAAGCGCTTGGGCTGAGCCAAGGTACGCATGTTTGTCAAGTTTATCTTGATGAGTTATATACGCCAGAATTCGCCTGACTGTTTTATACTCTGCGGGTCGTACATTTTCGAGGATCTGTGCATAGAGAAGATCGAGGGGTGCGAGGGGCTTTTGGATATGGCATCCTGTGGATGGCTGAGGAACGTCAACAGATTATGGAGCTGAGAAGGAGGGTCTGATTCGCCGCGGTCAGCAATGTAATCAATGCATGTCGACGCCAGAACAAAAAGCCCAGAGGCTGCGTCAAGGAGCTCCTGCAGCATCTTCGGCGAGGGCCACTCGGGGGGCACTATATCGTGGTACTCGTCCTTGATTTCCCCAAGGCTGTCCATGACATATCGTTCCACATCCTCCTTACACTCGGCATCGATCATGAGTTCCTCACAGCCACATAGTGGGTTTTTGGAAAATGCATACTTGAGATGAGCTTCAGGACGACTGAAGATCAACCAACGAAGTGGGAGGCTAGGATGGGTGCGGATAGCGTTGGTGATCGTTCGAAGAATCTCGCGTTGGGAATCCTCTCCTTCATATTCTTCAAGACCATCCAATATAATGACCATTGGCCGATGCAAATGCTGGAGTTGGGGTGCAGAAAACGGCTCAACTATGAGTTTTTGAAATTGAACAGGTAAAGAGTCCTGTAATTGCAGATGACCCTGGGACAGCAGACCAGCGAGGAAAGAACGATATTCCGGTACACTCGTGGCGAGCTGGTATACGAGCGTTGGAACAACGGTTTCAGGTTTCTTTCGGCCCGCACCCCCGGAAAAGAAGTACGTCCCTGCAAGGTTCCCCTCCTGCTCGCAGGAGTGAGCAAACGACTGGGCAACGGCAGATTTCCCGGTTCCCGTCGAACCAAAAACCCAAAGCATCCTTAATTCCTCGTTGATAAGCCAGTGCTTCAGCCTCTCCCTAATCCTGAGTCGTGTTCTAGGATGACATTTTGGTGGTGGATGCCGTGCCCTGGAGTCTTTTGTAGCATCAAGACATCCTTCCTGTTTCAGTAGATCGAAAACTGTCAGTATGTGGGTCAGAGTTGGATGCTGTGAACACAGTAGCTTGCGAGTTGAAGGAATACATACTCTCTCGTTCGCTTGGGGTAATATTGTTTTGTGTGAGTTGATTGACACTAATGAATTGACCACCATTGATAGCGAACTTGGATGCATTAGTGAAATATTCTAAGAGAACACATTAGCATATTATTCAGCAGATGATTGGACCTGTAAACCCCAGATTTTCACCATAACGACTAGATGTAGGTCGTGCTCGTTGCTTGACGGCCTTGATGTACCCTTTCAACCGACCAATCAAAGAAACGGGCGGTGACAAGGGATCCATCCGGTGCCGATGAGTTGTGCCAGAGTGGGAGGGAAAGGAAGAACTGGGCAACAACAGGCGCGAGCAGTGTTCGCACAGCAACTAACCTGTGTTACCGTCACAACTCTTGTCGTGAGATTCTGGAAGCACCATCCCCGTTCCTACCGCTCGTCAATTGTTTGATCATCATCCTTCTTGTGTTCTAACCATATAGTGACATGCCATGAGTCGGCTGATAGCTCTACATCAAGAACAAATGATCGTGGTATATGCTTAGGAGTTTAAATATTGGCGAAGGAATAGAATTGGTTTCGGACCCAACTTCCAAGGCAGTCAGCCACTTGTCAAATACTTCGGTCTGAGTCAACAGAAGAAAGGGGACAGGGACGCGTTCGGAAGCAGAGAAGATTATTCCCAGATTATTCTACCAATGACATGGTTGCAGTGTTGAACGTTTAATGTTCATCCACTTATTCCTTACATGGTGCTCCACTCACCGATTCTGCCTCCTAAACTCCAGATATCTGCAATCATTATAATCTAGACAATGTCTTTTGTGTACCCCTCTTAGCAGTCCAGGGATTCTAAAGATAAGCGCAATCGTGACCGGATTTTACTTGCATCCAAGTGAGCAACGTCTGTGATAATGGTCCCATTCTGGCTCGCACAAGTTTTCAACACCTTAACTCGGCTCAGAGTTGCAACCTCATTACATCAACGCTGAAAATTTTGTATGTAGTGGGACTAGCATTAAATAGCGTTTTGCCCAACATTGATGTCAAGGCGAAATTTTAGCAATCTTTATTTCATCTCCAACTTCGCCTTCTCTTCATCCCACTCAATCTCATCCAGAAACTCCTGGTACTTTGATATCTGTTCTTGTGATGGCTCCTGGTCTGAGCGAAGCGAAAATTCACTCCCCTTGTGCGAATTAGGCGACCTAACTCTCCAAACAATGATTGACATGAAATCATGTCCAATGAAAAAGTATTCTTGAATCCATTGATCTTTAGGCAAGGACTAATCATAGTTCAGAAAAAGAAGACGAATGAACTATACAAGCTCACAGGCCAGAATTTGATAGGAAATGACGCAGGTTTGGCGACTCTGTTTCCTATCACTAGCTTGAAATAATCTAGCAGTTGGTGGTCCGTGGGGTAGGACGGTGTTACGCGCACTAGTGAGGTTGAAGGGTCCTGAAAACAGGTTTGTGACGAGGAAGCGCAAAAGTTGAAAATGAACTTACCAGTCGGCAGAGTATAGTAATTCCTAAAGCATATTGGCTCCGCCACGATCTGAAATCAAGGTTAGAAAGCTGGGAGAGAAGATCACTGTCCATCCCCTCCCATCGCATATCAAGCACGTCGTCAGAGAAAGCGCTGTCGAGATAACTTGTGATCGATCGAGAGATAGATAATTTATTGTCTTCAGACACCCATGTCAGACCGGGCAAACTATCATGCTTGTGAGTCTCGTCGAAATTCCACCCTGAAGTTGTACGATCGGCATTGATAAATGATTCCTTCAAAATTTGGCTTACCGTCTTGAGCATGGAAACGTGTCGCATCAACTTCATACCAGTGAATAAATAGTCGCAACGTATCGAGGAGCGCCTTCCGCTCGTCAATAACAAACTTTCCAGAACGGTTAGGGTTGAGAAGAAAATCCTGGAAGGAAGCGTGATAAAATCGTAGTTGAGATTTTGTGGCATCCTCGGGTTCTGGTATGATCATGACAGAATGAAGCCCACGGGCAGCGTTATAAAATGTGCGTCGGTCGATTCGGAGAAAGTTACAGAGTGCTTGCGTCGAAGAAAGTTCTTTGTCATCATCGAATGTATTTCGATAGGACATAAATGCCAGAATTCGCCAAGTTGTTTTGAACATAGCGGGTGGGATGTCATCAAGGATTCGCGAATAGAGAAGGTCGAGGGATGCTAGCGGACTTTGAGACGTAACCACACCTTGTGAACGGCGCATAAATGTTAATAGAGCAAGCAGTCGAGACTCGGGATTGGCTTCATCGCGATCACCAATAAAGTTGAGACAAGTAGATGCGTAGACAAAGAGTCCGGAGACCCTGTCGATCAGCTCCTGCAACAGATCTGCCGGCGGCCAGCTGGGAGGAGTGATTCTGCTGAATTTGTCCCTGATTTGCGTAATACCATCCCGAGTATACCTCTCTACGTCGTCACGACATTCAGCATCGATGGCGAGTTCCTCGCGGCCACAATTCGTGTATTTTGAAAATGCATCTTTGAGATGAGACTCTGGACGGCTAAAGATTAGCCAGCGAAGGGGGAGATCTGGGTTCGTTCGGAGGGCGTTCGTGATCATTTCGAGTATTTCCAGCTGAGCATCCTCGCCCTCACATTCATCAAGGCCATCCAAAATGACGGCGATCGATTCACGAGGGTGCTGGCGCTGCAGGTGAGCAAAAGGTACAACGATGAGCTCCCGGAGCTGAACAGGAGCCGAATTTCGTAGTAAAAGTGGGTTGTTGGCCAGCTGGTGTCCTATGAGGGACCGGTACTCAGGAATAGTGGTCGCAAGTTGATAGACGAGTGTTGGGACAAGGGTCTCGGGTTTGTTTCGGCCAGCGGCCCGAAAGAAGAAATAGGATGCTCCATGCTTCTTTTTCTCTCCACAGGAATCACCAAACGACTGGGCGACTGCGGATTTCCCAGTACCAGCAGATCCGCGGACCCAAAGCATCCTCCACTCATCATACTCACGGAGGAGCCACTGGGTGAGTCTCTCCCTGATCTTCAAGCGTGTCTCTGGATGGCAGCGCGGTGGTGGATGTCGAGCGCTAGAATCTTTGGTGGCGTCGAGGCATGTATACGGTTCTAATAATTCGAAGACTACCAAGACAAATTAGGATCTACTTTGCATAAACCGGATGCGGATGCGAACGCACCTGCTTGGTTGCTTGATACAACGTTGGTTATATAGTTGATCTTCATTTCGTTGGCATCAATGAACTGACCATCATTGACAGTGATGCCTTGTGCATTAGCAAAAAAGCCTGCAATATCACATATCAGCAGATCGCCGTGGCTCAGTATGTGTGAACGGACCTGTACTGACAGTCTGTTCATCGGGTTGAGGTGTTGACCGTCGCTTGAGAAGCCTCATCCAATTTCTTGTCCGGTCAACAATAGAGGGGACGGGCAGGGACATTGGGACTCAAGCAGCACTGATCAGTGAGGTGTGGCAAGGAAGGTACTGTACGTTTATCTTCTTGCCAAGCCATACCAACTGTCATTGAACAGTCACAGCGCTTATTGTAACAACTAGGTATAATCAATCTATATATAGCGAGTGGTCATCGGTTTGATCATCCGCCTGGAGCTCAATATCAGCCCACCATCTCCGTCTCATCTATGATCTCCTCAATAGACAGTCATATTTGCACTTACGATCGCGTTCACCCGTCTTCGCCAGTGAACGAGCCGAGCTTGTCCACATCGGCGAGCAAACCACCTTGCTTGACACACACATATCCGAGTTGAGCGTGTTACGTAAATCTCTAAATTTGTGCTCGCATCATCTGCACAGCTTGCTCTTGCAAATTCACACCCTTCTAGTCCTGACTGTTCAATCAAAGCCATCCCTCCGCCTTACTTCGTTCTTCGTCCTGGCTGTGTCTCTCCTCACAGGAGTCAGCAGATGACTAGGCCACTGCAGACTTCCCAGTGCTGGCCGTGCCATGGATGCAAAGGATTCTCCGATCGACCTCATCAGGGAAACGGGAGAACGTCAATACAAAATAAATTATCCCAATGTGGGATAACACAATGCCGTTAGCATTTTTGAAGTATATGTAATGATTATTAACTGGTTGCCAACGTCTGCCTTACCAAAATGGTCTATATTAGACAAATTGCCGTTAAAATTCTAGCAGAGTATCACACAATATTCCGTGGCAGTACATCATTTTGAACTATGTAGCACATTGGTACCCTCTATCCAATAAGGCGGTATAGGTGCCTGTCAGTAAAAGGGTTTACGTAGAAAGAGCTACATCGATCAAGTACATTATCTCGAGTCCAGTCAACAGGTGCAAATGCACCAAAAATCGGGAAAAGGTGAATACTCCGAGCAACGTCTGACAATGGTATTATGCTTCCAATCCCACCACGGGATGGATCTGATCGGTCTCGCTCTATGGATACTTTGTACATCTGATGGTGAGGTTCAGGAGTTTGAGTAAACCGAGTGAACCACTCTACATATACGAGGTGTTCAGGGACAACACTCTCGCGAAACACCAATTGGCGGATACTGGGTGGCATTGAAAATACTGCACGGATACGTCCTATACGAAAACCTGGAACAAATATGAGTGATTGATAGATAGATGAAAGGGAGACGCACCATGTATCCCTTCAAGCTCATTGTCTGTCCGAAGCAGAGCGGTATCAAACCGCTGTGTTTTTGGATTAGCATGGATCGCATCAACCGTGTTCGTCACTTGCGTAAAAGGATCGCGTGAAAGAAACTTAATTCGATGCCATACCCAGAAGTTTTGCATCGGCATTTCAACTCCCCAGATCGCACGTTCCAGTTGAGCTGAAGACATTGATGGGTTGTGTAAAAGAGTCACAAAGCGTGAAAAAGCCTCGTGAAAATAAGTTGCTCCGTGTTTTGTGATAAGGTCATTGAGAGAGACTCGTCGTGAACTTGGGCGTTCGGAAACATGGATTGTCCTGTCAATTGAAAGACAAGGAATGATCCATTGAGAGGAAGAGGGGAAGGATGAGATGATGTTACCGAGCCGCCATTGAACCAAACGCTCGTGCTGACTGATCTTTTCCTTTTGTTCTAGCCACGCTGTCATTTGAGAATACTCGTCTTTCCGGTTAGTGGCTCGATAAGCGTCCTTCGCAAGATCAATGTGCAACCGCTCTGTGTACTCGGTGTTGAAGTTATCAGACGTGCCAAAGAACTTGATTTTTTGAATGTAGTGTTGCGCAAAATGGAGTTTTGGTAGGTTGAAGTCCTTGCGGACACCGAGGTCAACGAATATCCCCTTGTTTGCATGGAACCGGTCAAGCGCATGTTGAAGAAGAGCCAAGGTTTTGTCGGTGTGGACAGGATACTGGGCGAGAAAAAGGAAATCAAGTAAGGCACGGACAGCGTGGATAAGCCGAATGGTTGAATGGCCATTGCCGAGCTGTATGCCAACAATAAGTCCAATAAGAATGCGGGAAATCTGATCATGCTCTTTTCCTGAAACATGTGACAAGGCACTAATGCCTTTGGTGAATGCCCATATATTGTGATTGGGCGGAAGTTGACGGCAGCGCGCATCGATTTCGAGTGGACCAAACGCCTTGATAAGCCATCCAACAAGGTGCTTGATCAACCCTTGATAGAGTTGATGGAGCACATCGGGTGTTATTGAAGTATAGATGTTCAGATAAGGGAGATGGCGCCAGAAGGGTATTGCCACAGGCTTCACGCGTGAAGTTTTACATAGGCCAACAAACTCTGTTGGGTCATCGTCGAATGATGATAAAATTTCGAGTACGTGTTCAAGATCCCGGGGTTGCCCGAGATTAGGATCACCGTCCCCCAAACTGTTGTGGGGCACATCGCAGGAGGGACAATCGCCCGAGTATGAACAGGTGGTGAGTACCTGTTCAGGGTAATCACCAACAAAGGCAGCCATAATAGGGTGCATGCGACGACGCTTGCCATCCGCCATTGCCATGATGATTCCTTTAGCACCTAACTCCTCCAGAGGCCGGAGGATCTCACCCATGCATGAATGATACAAGTTCGCAATCATATGACGACGCGAAGCTTTATTTGAAATGTTTTCAAGTTGGGCTGTCGGTAGATAACCCAGAAGCACATAAGCATGTGCTGATGGCTTACGGCGTATTTCTTTCGGAACATTCCCTATTGTGAGATACACCGGGTAAGCACTTTTATTGCGAAAGAGCGTAAGTTGCGTCTTATCCGTTGAAACAATGACTGGGATGATTGAGCCCCCAGGTGAGTCTTTTTCAATTGCTTTCTGTGGTATGTTATACTGATGAGAAGACAATATAACTTCTAAGAATCTTACCTGCGTAGCCCACCACCACTTGGCCGTGTTCATATCATGATACATTCGAGTTGTCTTTGACTCGTCTGTATAGTGTTTCTCGGGACTGAAGACCATGTGTGGTGCAAGTTTAGTATCGTGTAGTATCGCTTGGATACACTGAACAACATCGCGAAGATAGATGTCGCATGATTCCGAGCCTACGAGAACTTGGCGGCGAGTGAATGGAGGGCGTGCATTCGGCAATTTTTCATCAATAATCGTGTTCAACTCGGTAGATGACTTAAACGAGAGGCCCAACTGTTTGTGGACCTAGGAGTCAGGTAAGCTGCTTGCACAGTTATAGGACCTATGATCATCACTTACCCCTTCAATGGACATTAGATCCGTGAAGGCAGTCGAGCTCGGCCCACGCTCTTTTGCCCACTTCGCGATCTCCCATTCCATCTTTGATGAGAATGGCTGATATATTTCCGCTGATTCCCCTGACCCTCCCGCTTCATTCCGATGCGCTTTGTTTGCTAGGACTTCAACGCCGTATACTTTTCCTGAGTCGCCAGGGAACAGAGAGATAACTGGTGGGTCATATAACTTACAAGTCGTGCTATACACCCCACATTGCTCCTCGTCCTCAGGTTCAGCGGGTTCTTCACAGACATCATTAACAACAATGCGAGGTCGTTCCGGCTCAATCCCATTTGCGTCACTGGTGTAGCCTTCCTCAGAGTCGTCATCGCTTTCTTCAGAACCATCTGTGTCTGTAGCCGGTTCTTGTTCAACATCGATATCCATTTCTTCACCTCCGTCATGGTTTTCGCACAGGAATGTATGATAATCCCTAGAAGTGTCACCCGCCGCATCAATATCTAATATTGTTGCCGTCAGATGCGTTCACTATTACCAAGGTAGAACATACATGCTGGCTGCGTGTCTTGCTGCGCAGTACGGGTTTTGCTAAGTTCTTTACCTTGCTCTTCAAAGTACTGTTGACATCGGCGGTTTTTAGCCCTTCGAAGGTGACTTTGCATTCCACGGTGCCGGATGTTGACTTGGCACACAGGACAAATCATTGTCAAGGCACGTTGCAACTCGAAGGTATAAGTGGTGAGTCGGGCGAGCTGTCACTTGAGTCACTGAATTGACAAGAGAGTCCGTGCCGGCCTTTATTATTAAGATTTTTATGGCATTTACCAGATTTTCGCTGCCAGTGTCAAGCTCAAAAAGGAGAGCTGTATACCGGTTTGCATTTCAATGTCACGCTATGTCGGCATTGAATTATGGTGTACCAAGTTGCCAACCAATATAAGACCCACTCAAAGGTTTACGTCGGTACGTGGTTTTTGCTTTCCCTCTTGTTAGCAACATGCCATCTGCCGCGTCCCGCAAGCCCACTGGTTTGCGTCACATATCCACTCGAGCTCGGAATCAAGAACTCGGTGGTAACACGAATCAAGGTGCTCAAGGGAGGAAACGGCCGCGCTCACCTCTTGAAGAAAATGCGCCCACTCAAAGAAGTATGTCTGTTAACTGAACTCGGTTGCTCTTCACTCATATTCATTTTATTCTAAAGACGTTCAGGTGAAGAAGACTCCTGCAGCGCATCAGAAGGCTGCCCTTCCTCTACGCCCGCCGCCCCTCCTTGAATTGTCTGACTCGTCCGCGGACGAGAGGTCCGTCCAGGGCAACGGTAATGATAGCGACCAGGATGAAGGAGAGGACCCCTTCCATGACGATGACGAGGACCTTGATTCTCTCGCACCGACTCAGGCAGCCTCGCAACTTGGTTCAGAGACTGTTCAAGTGCGTAACACCTCAGGCGGCGAAGCTTCGACTTCCAATAGCCACTCAAGGCCGGGTGATCAATACCGTTCTGAGGTAACACCCAATCAATTTGTTTTGAACCTTTTACTGATCTACATAGGTTCCACATTGGTCTAAAGACGACCAGCCTGAAGATCAGAAGCCTTTAGTCGATCCGCATACTGTGAGTATTGTATATATCTGTACTATTAATTATTCATTTGTTTCTAGGCTGACGTCAATGCTCTATGGCCCGTTGAGGCCCACTACACCCTACTGAGACCAGGCTCACGCCTCATCGGTGTCAATGCTCAGCCTCAACCGTTGCGGAATGTCCTTAAACAAGGTAAAATACTGGCAATGAGATTTTACTTACAGCAAGGATTCTTCATTGTCAATGACAATGATTTTACGGTCCTTACTTCAATACTCACTGACGTCGCACGTCAATCTTCTCTTGACCAAATTGTGCTCCATCTTCAGAAAGACCACACATTTACCATGTATGCCGTACATCTGGTGCGTAATTTCAAAATTTACATTTCCAATTAAAGATTAAATCACTTGACAGATGAGTCATCGCTTGGCAATGTCCCGCAGCAAGGCCAAAACGATCGCCGTCCCCCTTGTTGGGATCAGCTATGGGTTTCAAAACCCAGCTATGACTGCTTCAAATATCAAGAGTCTTGCAAATGTGCTTCTTCGAAACTCAGCTTATATATTTCCTCAGGAGGTATGCAATATTTGATGTGCTAATTATGATACATGACTAACATTATGGTAGAATGGTAACCCCATAAAGACCCGACCATATGAACATCCCTCTATCATTCAGACCCTTGCGAAATTTTTATTCAATGTGTCTAGCCGTGGCACATCCCTTGGAGATCAACACCCGAGTATTTTCGCATCCACCTTTCCTAGGTATCCTGATCAAAGGGAGATCCCAGCATCGGTATTGGCCCTTGTGGCAACTGCTGTAGGTTTTACGTAGTAACCTTTTACCGAAAATTGCTGACTTCAAGACAGATTCATTTTTCCATTGTCGACTGGACTACTGGCTCACATATTCCATCCGACTTTGTTGTTGACGTTGCTGAAGATGTTTTCAACGGGCACAAGAACTGGCTCATCAGCATTAAGGACAAGGCGCCAAGTAAGTTTCATGTGATGATGCACCGCATTTATAAGCAATGCAGGTATGTAATTCAATAAACTGTTAGCTCCATTACCTGATCGTATGCCAGCAACAATGTGACGACCAGTGCAGGAATAATGGAAGGGATTGGTCAAGTGGTTGATGTTGATGGCATGGAGGACATTCCTACGGACACCGAAATAGCATCCTCGACTCATTCTGATAGTACTCTCATTAACCCAGATGTATCCCAGGAACTGTGATTTGTTGTGTCTAGCTGTGCCTTGTGTTTTGTTTGAACGATGATAATTGATTGATGTTCCGCTAATTTTGAGAATTGATTGCATATTAAGTCAATATTTAACATATGCCTGAGATAAATGATATCAAAACACTGATAATTCTAAATAATAGTGAACCATACCAATGTATTTTTAGTCATTTCAACGACACATAGTTATCACATTTATCAATAATGTATGATATATTTAACAACCTCTAACCGGGGTACCAAGGCCGGTAGTTTAAAGTTGAACCACTTTGGATGAATTGGCTAGACTGGTCTAATAGTGCATAATGTAGTATAGATGAGGCTATTTTGTCCGTCTCCCGATTTCCTGATGCTGTTCATTGACGAGCCATTGCCTGAGCCTGTCTCTGATCCTCAATCGCACTATCTCATGTGGCATCTTGTAAGTGAGTGTCGGGCGCCGGAGTCTTTTATGGCATCAGGCACGTATAGTAGCTCAAGACTGTCAGTGAAATAATAAACCTCCACCTGACAGCGTTTACATAGTAAAATTATGCATGATCTCATTGACACCGCTGGCTTCTACAAAATGACCACCACTAATAGCGATATTAAAGGCTTTGGAGAAACACTTAGAAGTCACCTCATCATCACATCACGGTCGGTCATGTCAACAAGTGAGTGAACGCACTTGTGGTTTCTTGCTCACCATGAGGGATCGATGGAGGTCGTGTACCGCAGCTTGAGCCAACTCTTTGCACAGTCAGCCACTGTAGGGCCAGCCGTCAAGGGCGGCCAGATTCAATTAGCAGAGGTGTGCAGAGAGAAGCAGATGTCAGAGTGTAAATGCAACTTACAATGTTCCCACAGAGAGGAAGTTATTATTTCGGTCACATCACCTGCTCACTTCCATCTTTTTTGGTCGCTACTCATGACGAACTTATTGTTGACAACCTTAGGTAGGTCAGCCCCGCTGAAACACTACACCAGACACATATGTAGGGAGCAAATCAACGCTCAGGCAGTCCACATACACTGCCTTGTATCAACTACGATCTTTGACAGTGAACAGTGACTTTGAAACTTGTACACATTCGCTATCCCTCCCTACTGAGGAAAGCATTACCATGACTTCAGCAGGGAGCACGCTTGAGGACAGAAATGTTACTCTTGCAGGGACAAATGCCGGACTACTAAGGTAAAACACTCTTGATTTTCACTTAATGGCTCTATTTTTGGGATAATTTGTCTGAAGTAGGGGGTTCCTGATTTCTAAATCGAGGTATCATCGTTCGCATCAATACCTCATCGAATGATTGACGTGCTTCATCTCTAGGGTTGATGAATGCCATTCGTCCATCGTCCATCTCATCTAGAGCCTATCTAACGCGGTCCATGCATCCTGACTTTCATTATTGAGAACGAAGGGCGCGTGTGATTCTGAGATACGCCCTATGATGTTCACTTTACACGATCAATTTTTATGTCATTACAGCGAATATACACATATGTACATATGATGGACATATGTAAATAATCATTCCGACAGTATGCGAAGACAGCCGTCAATTTCAGAACCCGTCTCTGCCTGATCATTATAAGTGACAAGTCTACCAAGTGAAGAAGTAGTATGAATCAGTATGTTGCAATAATCCTGATGCAGTTCTGAGAAACAAGTACAAGAAAAGCGTTTTTGCTTTATCACTGTAAGCATGAGCCTACAACATACTCACTAGCCGGCGGCAGAATTAAACCATATATACCCTCTCGTATCCCTTCCGGTAAAGGGCTGTTTTGCCGACTAGGCTGACTCATTTACCGTCACCGGGCTCTGGACAGACAAGAAAAATCTGCAATCAAAACAATACCATGGACTTCGGACATCTCGTGTCCAAGAATGTGTGAGCAACTTCCCTGATACTCGACCGCGTTGCGGTGTCTCATTCTGGACGCAGTCGACTTTGGGGTATTCTTCTGAGGCACTAAATATATGACAGTCACTCCTAAAGGGTACGTTGGCGATGGTATCATGCCAGTCAAAAGTTTTAAGTTAGAACTGGTCAACATTGGTTAGGGAACGTATGACTCGGTGCAAACAAATCCCGTAAGTGATATGAACAGGGAAAACAACTTCCATTTTCCATATTGACATTGCACCCATGGATGAACATCATGTTGAAGAAACGTCAACTTAGAGCCGTAATGGTTCGCTTAGCGTGTCTCAGCCCTCAACGCAGTAGAAATCAAGCAGATGACTGATAGACAAGAGACAAGCTACTCATATTCAATCCACCTCTACCGGCATACCAAACCAAAGTATCGGGGTGTGACCCTGAGACAAAATTCTTCCCCTCACGCCTTTCTGTTCCACTTCATGTTTTACGGATTGCCCTCTACTTGTTTCGCGATGAAATCAACAAATATACCATCGCCTCAATCGCTTCTGACCACTCGTGGGTCCGTCATGCGACATTGAATTTATTTATCTGTCTAGTTTTGATCACCATCCCTCCCCTTTGACGTGAAAAGCTAGCCTACCAGACTTACTACGTTTACCGTCTTTGAAGTATGATGCGATTGTCAATTTATATATGGGCATTGACTACGTTCCTTTACGTGTCCCACCTTTGAGCTGCAATCAACGTGAGCCATACACTGAACCCGTCCTACCTTCTGGCATTCATCTATCTGGAGTACCGGATTGAATCTAGCAAGCAACCAGTAGGAACAGTTACTATAATCGGATTGATCGGCATGGCAGTGTGGGGGCGGTCACGAAGTCACTGACTGTTCGTAATGTCCAAGGCACTTGGTGTTTAGCAGGGGAGGTAGCGGAGACGGGTTGCGAGTCGATGCATCTTCCACCTTCTACCACCCAGAGGAATCGGCGATAATCGGGATAGTGAACACGTCAAGAATATTGTACTGCGGAGATTTCCGCAATTAAACACTTGGACTCAAGTTGTTCATTATTGGCGCGGGGCTAGTCATTTTGAGTTAAGGATATCCTTTTTCAGACATCTCGTTGTTATTCGGTAAGCACTTTCAGCATAGTAGACGACTTGGCTCATCAAAACCTATAAGAATTCGGAATCTCAGTGAGTGTTGTCATTGAACTGGATATTAAGCACGGAGCGAGCCTAATTGAAGGAATGCCCTGGGCTATCCAGGACCGGCCACTGACAACCTCTTCCAGCAGTCCATCATGTGCCTAGCCAATGACGCTTGGACCGGACAGACATGTAGGTAAGACCGCGGTGACACTGGAAATGATACAGCCAGCCAACAAAAATGAATGTTCAGGAAGCCCAAAGACATGTACTCAAGTAACAGATAGACCTCTGCCTATCCTGTGGGTCGGTTAAACTATTGCTGACAGAAGAAAACGAATTCTCGGGTGTCATCACTGAAGATCTTTCATGGAGAGTACCCCGTATCGGTTGAAATAGGCAAAATCTTTTGGTATGATCAGAATCAGATGGTTTGTGATGAAGGAAAGCAGGAAAGAAAGCTTTAGCGTGGTTTAGACAAAGATGGGCCCGGCGCGTTCCGGCACGAGACATTCCCACGGACGCCCCATGCCGCCTAAGCCGATTGCCATTCCCTTGCATCCGACCTGGCGCATGCTTATATCACTCGTCCTCAGGAAATGGTAGTACTATTCGTTCATGAAAGTATGTTACTTAGCTAATATTGCCTTAGCTCTATCGTCAGTCTCGAGACTGACTGAAAGGGAAATGGCTTCTGCCAGTGTCCTGGGCTTGAAAACTACGCGATGAAATGAGCACAGGAGCTTAAGTGATTTCGAACGCAAAAAGTTATAGCTGCGGATCGTTCCATATTAGCTGGAGTATACTACTACTACCCGAGTTGGAAATAGTCTAGAGGTTGAGATCCCACTTCGCCTGAAATCAGTCAGTCACTAAAATGCCCTCTAAGGATTAATAAATTTCATACGACTGAGTTTTCTGCAACGCCCGGTTCTCCATGAAAGCGCTAGAAAACTTATTCGTCGTAAAACAGACTGATACAAATAGGAACGAATAGACCGCATTGGGTAGCTATATTCTAGCGTCGCGTAACAAATCCCAATTATGGTTTCAAAAGACAAGAAAATGGATGGATAGATGATAATCGCCGCCTGAGTCGGAGTTGACGGATTCTCGAGAGCCTGATAAGAAGTTGTTATTCTCAGTGTTTCCGTTGGCGTTACGTGGAGCGAATTGTGTAAAGCCATTTGGAAGGGTGAATACTTAAATGAATTACTTACGAAAGGAGAAGATATCAGGATTGTTCTTAATTTCTCGCAGCGTGGTCGGAACCTGAAGTGGCGTCAGCGAGCCGCGGTCTTCGCAATCTTCGAGGTCTTCGATAATTCCAACAAAAGATGGTTCCGTTCGGGAACTAGTGATAGATGTGAACCCTGCACTTGGGCGGTAAGGGAGGGTGGAGCTTGTGATGCCTTATGTAAACCTCCATGAGGTTTAGACCCCGAACCATTCAACGTAGGTGGTATCCGAATCCTGCAACTATAACTGGTTATGAGTTAATGACTACCTAAAAGTTTATGGCCTTGAGGGTGGATTTGTTTATACGAGAGTAATGCATTTTGAAAGCCTGGCTCAGGCCTTTTTTCGAAGCACATTCGAGTGAGGATCTCGAAGTAGTGAGAACAAGAAGGCTTTTTATAAAACACGCTATAGACTATAACAGGGAGTTCGATATATACTAGTACATATATGGCAGAGAATTTCTCTGTACAACAGGTGGGGGTAGCCACAGAAGACCGACGACGAGTTAGCGTGACCACATCTAATTCCACTGGAGTGTGCTCCACTCGCCACACGTTAAACTCGCTCTAGTGTGTCTCGGATGACGAGTAGTCTGCTATGGTGACAACACAAAAGTTACCCTGTTCGAGTCATCGGCGGTGGTATGTCCTAATAACCCGCACTTTAGATAAGGCGGCTCAGAACGGGAACAGGTGCATCAGAATCATCCACCGAAGCGTGCTTTGGTTACAGGTTGAAGTTGATTCATATTCCCACGCCTCGCTTCCCGGCAATTCATAGTGATACTACACAGCCTCCAACGAATGCCGACAGGATTCTCTGGCAAGAGTTTACGCTGTGAGGGTTCGCTGACTTCGTTCCATCAAAAAAGCTCCCGGCTACTTTCGTGCGCTAGGTCAAATCGCGCAGCAGCTACTCGGGCTCAGTGGTTTGCACACCATTTACCCTCCGAAGCTTATATTCGAATTGTAGTTTAGTCATTTACCTCATCGGTGATAAAATCTACCCGAGAGTGTGCAGTGTTGGCATGTTGTTCGTCGTTATGAGAGTTTTGTAAGTATCACCACTGTGGCGTCTCAGAGTGATTTTCCCATTCGATCACATTGATATCTATTTGCACAAAATTGAATTTCCAAAGTATCTACTGTGGCCCTGAGTTCTCTTGCTCTCAACATTTTTCTTTGCCATCACCACACCAGTCATGTTTGATAAAGTCGGCAGCACGCTCCGCAATTGCATAGACCGCTACTTGTGTATTCCCTGCGGTGATGAAAGGCTTCAGAAGCCTTGGGTCAGGCATACTTCTAGTGGAAGCAAGGCTTTCGATGGTGCTCACCATAACAGAAGCATCAACAATTCTCAAACCTCCCACACCTTTCACCTTCAAATCAGGATCCACAACGCCGTAATCCGCTCCTTGGGGTGACATCATGGCTGTAGAGACTGGGTGCCATGTAGTGACGAAATTGCCGCTGATGAAAGCATCAAGTTCGTCATCAGATTCAGCGCCGGCTAATGGTGGCTGCTCAGACACTATGTATCCATCCCATGCCTTTGCTGAGAAGAACTTCCGGATATTCCTAATTGCATCACGCCCGGCGGCTACATCTACTGGGGCTGTAAAGAATGCTGGGTCAATGAGGGAGGGTCTAGGGGATCAGAAGAATTGATTGAGACCATTCCACCTGTATTTCGTGCATCAGACTTTCTCGCTGACCGAGGATGAATTGCTTACGAGAGGCAGGACTGACGATAGAAACTATCGCTGTGACTCCAGGTGAGGGCGTAGGTTTGAGGTTCACGACTGGTATAAATTCCCAGTGTGGAGACCTAGGGCCTGCGCTAGGATCTTCAAAAGGCGAAGTTGATTGGAGTCGACACCAAATGACCTGATTATTCGATACATCTGCCAATGGACCTGTTTTTGATTTCTTCCACTGTTCCAAGGCATCCTCCAGGAGTTTTGAGTTGGTCAGGACACTAGTATTCTCGAGTAAGCTCAGCCTCGCATTGGCCACGTACTTTAAATTTACGTACTTTTGTTCTGTAGTGTTTGCAGAGAAGTCCAGCTGTAGCGTGGGATGGTCTGTTAGATTCTTTCCCAGACTAGGAAGATTAACGAGAGGTTTGATTCCGACAGATTTAAGTTCCTGTTCATCTCCAAATCCGGAATGAAAAAGTATATGTGGGGAGCCGATAGAGCCCGCTGATAGTATAACTTCCTTAGTCGAAGTGAATACGCGCGAGCTGTTTCCTGTTCGCGAGCATCAGAATAAACAACACAATCGATCCAAGCCCAAGTACGACTACTAACTGTTTCCAATAACTTCAATCTTACCGAACTCTGGACCACGATTATTTGACGAATTCGATTGCTGGAGTCTGGTCGTTTTCGTATTCAATAGGACATGGAGGTTTGTCCGCCTAAGTACTTCGCTTGAAAGATAAGCAGTTGCTGAGCTGCTCCTCTCCCCACCCCCAATCGTAGCCTGTGTCCACCCTAGATTTTGTCTAATCACTAGAAAACAGACAATTTCGAGCGACTCACCGGTACCAAGAGGATTCCCACTATTCCAATCAAGAGTGACATTAAAAATGCCTCCGAGCTCATTGGCAGCCGCAAAAACGTTCTGGTCAAAAGGCCTTTCAACTCGGTTCGGTAAAGAAACACGGCTCATTCCGTCAAACCCATGAATAGCTGGATCATAATCTCCAGTTATATTTCTTCCATCTGTAGGCGGCATGAAGCGCTCAAGCTGTTTTTGGTGTTCAATTGAACCTCACCTGATAGAGGAAAGAATATATACCTTTATAAAGTAAGGGAACATCTTATCCCATGACCAACCCGGATCACCCGTAGCACGAGCCCATCTGTCGTAATCGTCAATTGATCCACGTGCATTGACCATCAAATCTGTATTGCATGACAGTACGTCAAGTTCGAGCGAAGGGTAAAAATCAATATGTCTGATGCTCACTGATGCTACTACTACCGCCAAGGATATGCCCACGAGCATATGGTATTGTCCGGCCATTCGCAAACTTCTGTGGTGTCGTAGTGAAATTCCAGTCATACGGGGAGTTCTGGAGATTTAAAGCGAATAGAGGAACTTGGGAATTTAAAACACCTTCATTGCTAAAAGGATGTCAGCTGAGGACTTCTCTAACAGTGTGTAGAGAACTCTGTCGTACAACGTACCTAGGCCCAGCTTCGATGACCAATACTTGAAACCTTTTCACCTCGGAAAGGCGATTAGCAAGAACGGCCCCTGCTGTTCCACCTTCATGGGAGCGAAGACATCAGATAGCCTCGAGATGTATGTCACAAGATAGCATACTGACCTCCGACGATAACAAAGTCGAATTCAGTTTGCTTTATGTCTGTAAGTTGTTGATATACCGCGCATAATCCTGAAGTGATGAGCAGCGTCAGAATCAGAAGACTAGGAAGCGCTGGCATATTGCGCTAGTGAACGAGAAAGTCTTATAGGCTCTTTATATATCATCGGGAACACCACATCGAGTTAAGAAGATATGTTCTTGTACTCAGAAACTTGAGAACGGCGTTCTCGGGTTAGATTGGAATCATGTTGATGGCATCGGCCGTCGAGCATGACATGTTAATGCTTATCATTATGGACGAGAGATATATGTATGTACGTAGCAGTGCTCGGGTTAGCAGTTCACGGCATCGACGGTTGCAGCCACTTGCGCGTGTCATCTGGGCCTGTCGAGCTACTTGTATTCAGGGACATATGGACAGACGACTGGTAGCACCTTATAAGAAAGAGGCAATCGATCTCACAAGACCTCCGGGATAGCAAATTCTAACTCAACACATACCAACGCACTCGTGAAGAACCCGCGGTCCTGACATAGGGTATTGGCTGCCATCATCCTACTGTTGGAGTGTACTGTCAGCTCCACTAATAGGCCCATGCAGTTAATATTACGTCGGTTATAAAGATCTAAGCTAGTGGAAACCCCATGTGTCCCGGACCCTCACTCATATAGGTTTTGTACCTTGGGTAATCAGTATTTATGCATATTGGCCAATAATGATTTTGATGGCGCCATCTGATAGATGAAGGAACTTCTCGTAAGCGGGGCCACACACACCGAGACGAACAACGAACTAAGATATTTGCTGTGCGACAGCCGTCAACACAGACACTATCTGCATGGACCAAATAATTAGCTTCTCTATCGTTTGATTGTGTCTCAAATCCGTTGACGGTTTAAACCGATAGCCACTCGTATGCAAGCTTTTTGGCGATCCGAAGATATCTTCTTTGATGCTACATAAAACTAATTTTAGACCTCTGGAATTCCGAAAACAGGACAATGGTTAAATGATTCAAGACAAGTTGGGACGATGATAAGCCCCTTCAAATGCACTTCGGTTCGATTTTGTATGAGCAAGTTCTGGTTGTCGGCGCGCTTGATCCCGCGGGATCCGAACAAACAAGCCCCAAACAGCCCAAAGATTTATTTGGATATCATCTGGCATCCGCTCCCGGATCATCCCAATCCAAAGTACATACTATTTTTGAACCAGAATTTCCATTCACAAAGCTTTGATGTTGCAGAGCCAGGTGTCGGTGTTCAAAAGACTCCTGGACCCTCTTGTGACAAATGATTGTCCGGGAAGGAGGCAACGAGATTCCCGACTTTGGTACCTCGTGTTGAACACCTGTTCCAGGTAGAGCCACTAGATAGCGCTTGACGACAATCCGTCGTTTATGGATAAAGCTGACTGCGTGCCCCATGACACGATAGCCAGACCAATTGTTTGCCTGTCCAACGTCGTTGACTTTGAATCGAGGGCGTGGGAATAAACTATGGAAACAATTTGAGTTATGACCTGAAGTTCATTCACAACCTTGACTTATATTGTTAGAGATTATAAGGTGCAATAGGCGCCCGAATGATCAGAAAAGTCAGTGGCGTAATTCGGAGATTCCCGTGACTATGGCTATGACCTAACTGAGCCGAGAATTCAGTTCCCTTTCATTGTCAGAGATTCGTTCGGATCCCGCGGTTTCAAACCCGCAGCTAGACAATTTAGGTTACCACGGTTTTGAATCAGAGTTGGTTTGAGGATTTTTAAAGAGCATCTTAGCACAAGATTGAGATGACCAGTTACTGCGGTCTTCCAATACTACAGAAGT
Source organism: Agaricus blazei (assembly GCA_029719445.1). NCBI lineage: Eukaryota > Fungi > Basidiomycota > Agaricomycetes > Agaricales > Agaricaceae > Agaricus > Agaricus blazei. Next base: position 211,635 of record SSNC01000005.1, read on the forward strand.
CATGCATTCTCAGAAATGCCGACCATTAACCGTATAGAGATTTGTCACCACTACAGCTCGTTATATTGTCATCGTCTGAATGTCCAACAGAGGAGCACTTAGAAACTCTGAGTTCGTAAGTACTGCAACTTATTCTATCCAGCGCTTCCTTTGCCTTCGATTCAGAAAGCATCAGAATAGACGTCAAAGCAATGGTATTGACAAAGAGCTCATACCTTTGAGTTCTTTGAATTGAGCGAATGTACAATGGCCGAGATGATGTCATAGGGTACCTGTAGGCTCCGTACAGCCTGAGAGAAAAAGGGAACTGATACCCCTCTCTAGCACCTCCTGGAATATCTTGCGTTGATTTGGACAGAATCAGAGCTAACATCGCTGAACCCGTTATGGAAAAGCGTTACTGAAGATTGACCTCGCTTCAAACAGCCATCTTTGTTTCTCGACTGAAATGGCTTGGCTTCTTTCATGAGCTAACCAACCGATAGGTGATGTTCGGCCATATCGAAGTTGATTAGCGTAAGGCTAGCATAAGGAGAAGTGGGAGGATGTAAGGAACTTTAGACGGTGATCAAATTGGTCAGTCACCTGGTGATATGGCGCCAAGTCGGTGCAATGCATCTTTTGGCAAACTGCTGAAACAGGACGTGTAGTCCAAGTCGCGGCGCGTGGTAGGGTAAGTACAAAGTCGCATCTTGGTGACCTTGAATCTATGAAGGAACCCTGATTTCTTTCTTTAATACTCGACAGGTTCCGAATGGTTTGACATTTCAAATTTCAAGTGTCGGGAAGTGGCGAGGAGTGTAAGTGGGTGTGACGCTTTGTCACGTAGCGCTTGCCGTCGGAGTTGCGTGTCAATCATACTGCAATCATATGTCCAGCATCAAAGAGTGCCGAATCTGCGGAGATCTTATTGACTGCCGACGGCAGAGAGATGTGAGATGCCGAGGCCGGCTTGACAGTCCGTCGTGTCGCTATTTGCCAGATATAGCTCTGGTGGCTCTGGCCAACTTACACGAACGCACTGCTTTGATTCTGGGAAAGATTTGGTACAAATTGAGATTCAAGTAGCAGGAGGACCACGTCTCATCCCCTGTTTGTACTTAATCCGTACTCGCCTACATCCCAAATGATCGTTCACAAATCCTTCGTTTATCTCACATTCTAGGGCATTAGCTCGGTGGGGGAAACCGGACGTCGAATTTGCGTGCCTCTCTCAGTGTACCCATTCACTTAACATTCTTATCCCGCCTTGCAAAAAGTTGGAGACACCCTTCCGACTGTCAACCTCTTATAACCCCTTTTTCACAAATGCCACAGCTTTTTAATTAAGACACTTGTCAATACCTGTCAGGGCCGGACAAGACAGCATTCAAATATTTCGTGATAGTTGAACACAGCCCGTTGTACGTTATAACAGGCTTGATAGTAAATAGATAAGAAGTTCCAAGAGGTTGTTATCAGGGAGTGTTCGAAGAACTCCCAAGCTACCGAGTATCAAGGTCCCTAATGGGAGTTCCGATTAAACCTGAGGTGACGATCGCATCAATGATGGTTCCTAAAAACCTGAATTTCCTCGAGCGTAGCAGAATTCCAGCCTGAATACAGAAGCTGAAGCTCAGCGGGTTAAGCACCCAAGGGCGTATGAAACCCCAGCTTTCTACGACTGACCAAGTGAGTTACTTACAAATTTAACCTTTATGCTTGTTCTTCGAAGTCAGCTTCACTTTCTAATCTTCATCAAATCCACGTATCCTATGATTGTGTGTCTCGATTACAAAACAGAAAGCATCTGGGTCCGCTGAGACATGACCGCAATCGAAGATCATTATCAAGACGTCAAGTAGCACAATCAGAAAACGAGAATGAGAGTAAAGGGTTGGAAGGTATACAGCTGTCGATTGCGATGTGTTTTATGTCTTACCGGAACCCCGGTCAAAGCCACAATGAGATCAATATCAAGACCGTAAAGCCCATGTTTACCACCCAAAAATAAAATCTTAGGCATGTCAAAGTCCAAATGCTCATGTCACTGGGGACACCAGGACCCTATAACTCTCGTCTTATGCCAGGACCGAGGAAATACACTATACAATCGCGCGTCTGAGAGTAAATATAGCTGCTTTTCTGAATCCATTCAAACACTGCAACCGGGGGCAAAGAATTATCTATCCCGTCAGATGGTGTGATGTAGATACGTGTAGTCGAAAGGGCATACATACAACACAGGCCACAAACAAGAATAAGCGAATGAATGAAATACAACAAAACACTCACGGCGCGTCAATATTTCAAATCAACACTGGAGATGGAAGTTTAAAGGGGATTCTATAGAGCAAACCCTAGGTGCGTGTGTGTCCTTTTATCTGTGTGGCTATCTTTGGCGGGGCTTGTGCGGCCGCCTTATTCTTAAATTGGGAGGATATTTGGACTTTTGGATATATGGCACTCTGTGATGGATTGGTGGTATGCAACTGAAAAATTTGCAGGCTACATATAGCCTTATGATGATCGCGGCCAGATTCGCTACCCGCCTCTCGTGAGCCGGTCCCGTTGCGTAGGAACTAGGGAAAAATGAGAATTCAGATGGCCCTGGGGCGGAAGATCGACATTCTCACACAGACAATCATAGTTATATTGGTTAGTTACTTGGCTCATTAGAACTCGTGTCTTGTAGTATTGTCTATTAGACTTTTGTCAGAGGAAAGGGTCCAGGGTTTTGAAGGGATCGGATATATGAAGTTGAACATAAGTGTATAATGAAGTGGAACCCGACTCGGAGTCCGTGGCACTGCTTGGTAGATCGTGGCGAGCAGCCCGCGAGAAAAAAACTATACATAGCCAATAGCCCATTAATGATAGCCAAACTTAGGGGATGACTTTGACTCTGACAATCATCACGTTCTCGTGTGAATGTCATGGATAGAGATACTAACGCCCCAAATTCTCCTTTATTCTTACCACGTCGAGATCAACTATCCAGGGGTGATCAAGAGCAAAGCTACATGTCCTTGACTGTCGGCGAAATATTAACATATAATCATAAGATCTTCTCCTGACTAGGATGCCGACGTAGGCCCTGTGAACGACGTGCAGGATACGCATATCAACATCATCATGTCTACTAGAAAAGCCGGCGCGTAGGATTTGCCCCAACTCAGGAAACCCGGCCATGATATTTATATGTATAGATCACGGGTAAGATGGAAAAGCGCCGGGAGTTTAATTTTTTTCTCTCTCAAAATCGAGAAGTGAGGCGCATTCAAATGTTGTGGAGATAATGTTCCTATAGCATTCCATTTCTCTTCCATTTTTACGATCGAATCTCCGGCGTTCAACATCCAGCTTCACTTCTGGTACCTAAACAATGACTACAATAAGAGAGTATCAGGCCTGAAGGCGATTTCAAGCCAAAGTACAGTCTTAACCTTTCAGCCTACCATGCTCCTAACATCGTAATATCTATGATCTCTCGACAAGAAAGAAGGGACCAGAGTGAAATGACATTACTCCAGTGGGTGAGATTGGATATACTGATCAATACACTTCCTCGCCTTCTCTTCGTCCCACTTCAACTCGCTTAAATCTTCACTATACTTTAATATCTGCTCCTCCGAAGGCTCCTTATCACCATGAAGCAAGCTTATCCTCTGTACCCATTGCATCGGCGACTTCGTCATCCAAACTACAACTGATTTGATACCATGGCCGATGAAAAAGTAATCTCGTGTCCATGTGTATGTGTCATTGAAAGGCTAAGTAGTATTCACGATGAGAGAGATGATGACACTTGATTGTAATTATCAGCTCACCTGCCCAAGAGGAAACGTTGCCGGTTTGGCTACCCCATGCTTGATCACTTGATTAAGGTACTCGAGCAGTTGATGATCGGTGGGGCAAGATGGTATAGTGCGTATAAAAGAGTTCGAAGGTTCCTAGAGAATAACGTTTAGCATTAAATATATATCGCATCATACTAGAAAAGAATCCCTACTGGTTGAAGTCGGGTGGATTTAGCTAAATGATATACGTATGATGCAGGCCAATATTTGAAATCCAAGTCGTAAATTTGAGCGAGTAACTCTTCGTCAACACTTTCCCAACACACATTAGAGACCAAGTCAAAAAAGTTTCTTTCGATATACTTTGTAATCGATTGAGAGTCCGGTAAGGAGGGTCTATGTGAAGGTGGAACCCATAAGAGGCCAGGGAGGCTATCATGTTTATGACCGTAGTCGAAAATCTCTAAAAAGACGATGAGAGCGCAACCTAGAACAGGAATAGAATACTGCTCACGGCCATCATTATGGAATTGATTTACGTCGATATCATGCCAATAGAGAACTGACTTCAGAATTTCCACCCGTATCTTTTGTTTTTCAAGGAAGAACCTTCCAGCACGGTTAGGATCAAGAAGAAACTCTTGAAACGTTACGTGATGAAACCGTACTTGATACCTAGCCGCGTCTTCTGCATTTGGTATTCTCAGAAAAGAGCGGAGTCCACGTAAGGCCTCGTAAAATGCACCTTGCTCGAGCCGAAGTAGATTGCAGAGTGCTTGAGCTGACTCGTCGATTTGCATATAAGGGCTTAATTTACTGTGATGAAAAAGATGGGCTAGGATCCGCCAGGTCGTACCGAATATCGCTGGAGATATACGACTGAGAATCCACGAATAGAGTAAGTTGAGGGTTTCCAGAGGGTTTGCGGACAACTTGTGCGGATGATGCATGAAGGCCAAAATGCCGCTAAGCTGAGCAGGAGGATCAGCCTTTTCAGGATCGCCAATATAGTTGAGACTGGTAGAGGCTAAAAGGAAATGCCCGGAAGCAACAGTAAGAAGCTTCTGGAGGTCGTCCGGTAGGGGCCAATCTGTAGGTGTGATAGCATCATATCTTGCTTTCATTCTGCCGACTCTACTCCTGACATAGCGTTCAATGTCTTCGCGGCATTCTGCGTCAATAAGGAGCTCCTCGCGAGCACATTCCTGGATTTGAAAGAATGTGCGTTTGAGATGAGACTCAGGTCGGCTGAAAATCAACCAGCGGAGGGGAAGGTCCTGACTATTGCGAAGGGCGTCCGTGATCATTTCGAGTATCTTTGTCTGTGCATCTTCTCCTTCGCATTCGTCTAGTCCATCCAAGATGATGACCAAAGGCTCACGAGGGCACTGGCGTTGAAGCGTAGAGAAGGGTTCAATAATGAGCCTCCTAAATTGAACAAACGGGGAGTTTCGGAGCAACAGAGAGTTTCCGGCGAGCTCCGTAGATACGAGGGCTTTGTATTCAGGAATCGCGTGAGCAAGCTGATGCACGAGGGTAGGAACAACAGTCTCGATCTTGTTCCGTCCAGCCATCCTGGAAAAGAAATAGGATCCTCCGTATCTTCCCCACCCGTCGCATGACTCGGCGAAGGACTGGGCGACAGCAGACTTGCCGGTGCCTGCGAGACCGCGGACCCAGAGCATCTTCCAATTGGCCATTTCACCGAAAAGCCAGGACCTGAGTTTAGCTCTAAGTTTTAGTCGAGTTTCTGGGTGGCACCGAGGTGGTGGTACCCTAGCAGTGGAGTCTTTTGTGGCCTCGAGCATCGCATACGGTTCGAGCACATGAAAAACTACGGTGGCACGTCAACGGTACGTATATACGGCTTGAAGCCTGATCGAAAAGCACCTGATCTGCCAGTGGAGAGAGTATAAAAGACAGTAGAACCTGGCCTCCCATGGTCGCCTGGTGTGCTGTCGTCCGCATTGGAGAAGGATCCTTTTTTTACACTAATCAGGTGACCAATACAATCTGGAAGCGGAATAGACGCGGACCTGTGCGCGGTCGTTTCTTCGGATGATCAGCGTCAGCATCGGGCGATGCCGACGGTGACCGGCGCTTCAAGTGTAGGCCACTGGACGAAGGCAGAGGTGGGTCGAGTGGCATTGGAGTAGAAGTGGGTGTGGGGATAAACGATTCAGCGGTACTATTAGAAGGAACGAGCCAGTCACATCTATTCCTGCCGGTCGTCACAGTGTCTGTCATCCACCTCACTGGCGACACGGTATCGGCACTAGTCTTCTCCATCACCGGGCTTGAAAACGGAACTCATGCTTCCCTCTGTTCCGGATAGAATCGATCAGTCACGTAAGATGCTGGAAGTTCCGTTGTTTGACCGGCCTGGCATATCGTTCACGTTGCCAGCGATGCTTGAACAGGGAGTAAACTACACGTGTCTTCACAACGGACGATTCAGTCAAGTACCGTCTACAGGCGCCGATCTGAGCAAACATCATTCCAACTCAATTACCTTACGTCCAAGATCAGATCAGACATTCAATCAGCACAGCAATCTATCATCTCCGTCTAGAGCCTGTCTAGAACCCCAAAATTCTATTTTTGGTCAGACGTCATTGTCATCCAGCGGTTGTATTTGCCGATGAGCATGGTGTTATGGATCCTGGCCCAAGATAAGGATCGATAAGATTGTAGCTTTGCCCCAACTCGAACCGGCCAGCTTCAGCCTTGAACGCGATATAGACACAGGTGGTGATGAAGGTCATGCTGCCCGACCCATTTCGCCACTGTAAGATGGTTGAACAACGAGGCACTGCCGATCAACGCATTTGGTAAGAAGAACCGGATATGAACACTGAACGATGATATACTGATGGAAAGACGTGACACGGCTTCTGTAGTGGAATGATAGATATGAGCTCAACCATCAATCAGTTACGCACCAACTGTGTCTTTTACGACCAAGTTTCACTTCCTTGAGTGCATTTAAGTATAACATGGGCTAGTGAGCAGGCTAGTGAGTGTGAATTGAGCTAGATGATGATTATTGACGGCCCACCATGTATGCCGCGTGGGTCAACTCCACTGATGAAAAATGATAACTCGAGTTTTTGGCAACATCTGAATGAGCGAAACCTATGTGTCGTCCCTTTCCATCGAGGCGTACCAGACTAAAAAAAAGTTATATTAAATCAAATCACCTTCGAGAAGACCAGAAGGTATATTGACGTAATAGTCGCGCAGTTAAGATGAACCCAATCAAATTTTGTACGACTGTCTTTCGCCGGTGGAAAAACAGGGTAAAGCGCATTTGCACCGATCGATTTTTCTGTTCAGAAACTTTTGTTCATCAGGGGAGTCTTTTGAAAACTGACCTAGTACTTTTATGTACAGATCCATTGTTACCTTGGTTCTGAGAAATAGCGGCTTACCTTAAGCCGTCTGGCTGTCAGAACATGTCTAAATTTCCAGTTTCTTTCACGATGAGATTCCTCACCGTAGGCGTAGCGTAAGCCCGGTGTTAGTTCATGACTCCAATAAGAAAAAGAAGGAGAAAAATCGCGTCCTCTTATATACCAGCCCATTCAACGGCTCTGGATAGCGAAAGACGACCGGCATCCGCTACTTTGATTGTACTTGGCAGTATACAATACCATATTTACCATTTTCATAGGGATTCACAACACTCTATTTGACAGTTTAGGGCGCTGGGGATTCAGCGAAAATAGGAGACCGATTCAGGGGTCGTTTCGCTATTCTCTACTATTGGTTTCAACTTCAATATGATAGCGAGAGATACAAATTTTATTTTGCAAATCGATCATGCATACTGTAGCTGTTTGGTTCAAGGCAATGGGCTCAACGACAGAATGGGTAGCTCTAATTTCTGACCCTTCCACTGATGTATTCCTTTCTTCCTTTGAGCTCTGCATTGAGAGACTGCGTCCATTCATTTATCGTTCAAAAAGGGGCAGTCGTAGTGTTACTCATACATCACTATCATTGCCCTCCAAACTCCCGGATATGTGTTCCCCCAATTTTTGGGCGGCGGTACGTGCGTCGCTTCCAAGCATGGTTGCCATATTTTTCATCGACAATTCGGCTCCTTTGTGGCTTCTGGCAAACATTTTTTCCTCATACTGCTTCAATGCTGCTGACCAATCCAGCTTTCCTTCGACGCGGGAAACAATCGAGAAAAAAAGATCTAGCGAGTCGGTCAAAGCCAGATTAACTCCGACTCCACCGAAGGGTACCATGACATGAGCAGCATCTCCAACTAAAGTAACACTGTAGCGTTTAGGGAACAACAAATCATTAGCTGTGGGAGGATAACTGAGAAGATTAGAGGGATGGAACTTACCCGGGACGTGTTTCCCACTCGAAGTCAACTGGGAGCATGTACAACGGACGAACGTCGAGGGGTCCATCAGTGCGTAAGATGATACTTTTACCCAAATCATCCCAATCTTGATATTTTGCTCTAATCAAATCCACCTTAGATTTCTCCCCATTGGACCACTCTATGCCGCATATCGAGGCCCAATCCTCCGGTACAGAAACCGAAGCATATACCCGGAGGGAATCACCCGACATGATCTGACCGATTATAATGTTGCCATCGCCAATCTGGAAACACGAACCTCCGTTGATACGGTGTGCGATCTCGGGAAACCTTTCAGTAAGATGAGTGATTGTTCCCTCCAAAAAAGTAACGCCAGCATAAGACGGTTTGACGTTTGAAAGGAGGCTTCTGACTCGAGTCCAGGTACCATCTGCACCTACTACAAGATCATAATCCTTTTCAACGGTACCGTCAGCAAGAGTGACGCTGAATTTTGGGTTTTCTTTGGTCGAGTTTTCAAGCTCGGAGACACCCACTACTTTCTTCCCCCACTTGACCACTCCGTCCTTCAAAGAATTCAGTAAAATGGAACGTAGAATGGCCCTATCGATTTCAGGCCGTTCGTTTAACCAGTCCCATTTTTCGCCATTGTCTTCCAACACGATATTCCCGTCCTTGTCTAAAAACCTAAGCCTTGCTGCATCGTATCTCGCGTGCTTTTCAAACTCAGGAAATAGGCCGGCTTCGGTAAGAGCAATCTGTCCACTGTCGCGATGAATATCGAGAGTACCGCCCTGTGGACGGTCCGCTGGAGATGAGTCAAGTTCGAATAAGTCAAATGGAATAGATTTGAGCTGGAGAAGTCGAGCCAGGATGAGGCCACTTGGGCCACCTACTTATAAAGAATTGAGTATTTCAAGACAGCAAAGAAAATGAAGTCGTTCGACTTTCCTCCAATGATGGCTATTCGTAATGGAGACATCGTCAGGTTGTTTGTATCTGAAGATTAGGGAGCGCAGATGATGAAGGGGGTTGAATTTTATAGGGTTTTTCAGGGGCTCAGCCATTCAACACAAATTCAAAGTGACCCAGTCAGCAATTAGAATTGAAGTCAATTGCACTGCCGAAAAAGAGGCTGGCAGCCGAGGCCATACAATTAACACCCGCAGCTGACTACCCGCGCGCAGTGTCCCTGCACCCCCAGTTTCCTAATTCAGGACTCCAAAGAGGGGCCACTTTGGCTACAGCTATGCGTTGTCCGTGTAATGCGGACAAATGCAGGTCAGGGTGCCGGTGTCGCACCCTGAGATGGTGAACACACACCAACATACCAGAAGATACCAGACACGGTTACCTACAGATCAGAATTGTTAGCACTTAAGTATTACTTACATGCCTGTAACGGACATCAGGTGTCAATAGATTACATTAAGCGGGCTGACTTAACCGGGGATGACGCGGATGATGCCGCCCACAAGTCTCGCATCAGCAACTTGAAACCGGCTCAAAGATTTCAGGGATTGTAGATACCGTAGACGTCACATACAAAAGAACCGCAACCCCTTAGATAGCCAGATGATTCACGTGACCTCCAAGCGGCTCAGTAAGGGGGATGGGATTCATGGGAAGGAGCCGGTCGCAACACTTTGTATGACAACTTTTGGGCCAGCTGGAGATCAAAACCGGATACCGGCACTCATGGCATGCTGTGATCAACCCGAGTGTTCCCCCATCCTGCGCCGCCCTTGTCGGGGAGACGTGATTAGTGTGTTCGTTCCTTCGAACTAATGATCTGCAGTAGGATATATGGGTTTCATCCATTCATTGATCAGAAAGGTATAGTATTCGAAATATCAATTATTATTTTCCTTCAAGCTTCCCGACACCTGCTCTCCCAACTTTCGGGCGGCAGTGTATGCATCATTGTTGAACATAGTCGTCATGTTTTTCACTGACAACTCGGCTCCTTTATGCCCCCTGGTAAACATTTTTTCCTCATACTGCTTTAATGCTGTGTACCAATCGAACTTCCCTTCAACGCGGGAAAGAATTGAGTGAAAAAGATCAAGGGAGTCTGTCAAAGCCAGATTAACCCCGACCCCACCGAAGGGCACCATAACATGAGCAGCATCTCCAACTAAAGTAACACTTTAGCGTTTAGCAAACAGCAGATTATTAGCCGTGGGACGATAACTGAGAAGATTAGAGGGACGGGACATACCCAGGACGTGTTTCCCACTCAAAATCAACTGGGAGCATGTACAACGGACGAACGATGAGAGGTCCGTCAGTGCGTAAGATGATACTTCTACCCAAATCATCCCAATCTTGATATTTCGCTTCAACCAAATCTGTCTTGGATTGCTTTTCGTCTGTCCAATTTATGCCACACGTTGAGGCCCAATCCTCTGGTACAGAAACCACAGCATAGATTCGGAGTGAATCACCCGACATAACTTGGCCTATTATAACTTTGCCATCAGCAATCTGGAGACATGAACCCCCATTGATGCGTTGAGCAATCTCGGGGAACCTTTCAGTGAGATTGTTGATTGTTCCCTCCAACAACGTAACGCCAGAATACGATGGTTTGACGTTCGCAAGGAGGTTTCTGACTCGAGTCCAGGTACCATCTGCACCTACTACAAGATCATACTCCTTTTCGACTGTACTGTCAGCGAGAGTGACGCTGAATTTTGGGTCTTCTTTGGTCGAGTTTGCGAGTTCGGAAACACCCACTACTTTCTTCCCCCACTTGACCGCCCCCTCCCTCAAAGAATCCAGTAGAATGGTGCGTAAAGTGGTCCTATCGATTTCAGGACGTTCATTCAACCAATCCCAATTTTCGCCACTGTCTTCCAGCACAATGCTCCCGTCCTTGTCTAAAAATCTGTACTTTGCTGCATCGTATCTCGCATGCTTTTCAAATTCGGGAATTAACCCGGCTTCGGCAAGCGCAATCTGGCCACTGTCACGATGAATATCGAGGGAGCCACCTTGTGGACGTTCCGCTGGAGATGAGTCAAGTTCGAATAAGTCAAATGGAATAGATTTGAGCTGGAGAAGTCGAGCCAGGATGAGGCCACTTGGGCCACCTGGAAAGGAAATGAGTGCTCCAATACAGGAGAGGAAGCGATAATTCGATTTACCTCCAACGATGGCTACCCGTAATGGAGTCATTGTCAAGTCGTTCGTATAGGAAGAGTGGAAATTACAAGCGAAATGGATTGAAAGGCGGGAGTTTTAAGAGGAGCATTTAGGGTGTTAACGGTTCGGCACAGAACCACGGTGACTCAATCGGCTCGTGGGTTTGGAGTCAGTTCTTCTGCCGAAAATGAGTGCCATTTCCGTTGCGGTCGCTGCGGTGGTTTCGAAGTTGCGGAAATTAGGGTTGTTGGCGGAAACAACTTTTCTGTCGGCAGGCTCCGACGGAATGTGACTGCGATGTGGCTCCCATGTTTTCGGTTCTGAAGATTAACTTAAGTGCCACCACTACATCGTAAACTAGCCCCGAAATGTAACCAATAACCGCTGGCGATGACCAGCCGTTTCCAGTGCTACTGTCCAGGTTGTCGGGCATTTTCAACAGGCCTTTCATCACGCAAGAGGACGAACGATATCATGGGATAGATTCATTACATTCGACCATATTATCCAGGAACCAGTTCGCTCCAGACTTAGCCGTGGCTTCGCCCTTCCGGGCCTCTCTTTAAGACCTTGGACGTGAGCAGCTCGGCGGTGTAATGTTTATTAGACCAACTAACCATGCCTTAACACGCCTCGAAGTTGTCATCCGCTAATTGGGGTCCTGCGTTCAACTCCTTTTATTTGCGCACGTCTTCCGGCTCAATTCCGACTGGATATGGTATACCATTCCTCGTGAGCCTCACCACGATCTCCATACTCTCTATCACCATAGCCTGGAGCGTCTAACTCATTGGGTCTGATAAGACTTGGTGATGGAGCTTGTTGCATTCCTCGGTGCTCACGAAACTGTGAAAGTGGAGGAGACGGTAAGGTTCGAGCTTCTAGGCATGGGCCGACTGTGATTGTTCCTTGTACTTATAGATCTCCCTTCTTTCACGTTGGAAAAGTGGTGACGAGCGACCAAATCGGTCCAGATACGATTGTTCTTCGCGTGCCGCTGATACAAGCACTGCTGCAGGGCTGTATTATATCGCCTTAATTAGTTCAGGAATGTTAAAGGAAAGCACAAGTGTGCGAGTGGCGTACATGGTTCCATATCCACATCGAGCTTTGACTTCCATCCGTACCACCTGTATATCCCAGTGTTTGGATCAATGCGAAAACGCGTGTCTTTAAGTCGAATACTTGCTGCTATCTGCTATAGGTGATCAGAATAGTAGAGGCTCCAGCAGGCTCCACGATCGTGTCGAAGTCTCGAAACCTCCACCAGACTACGCTGTCACGCAGAGAGTTGTATTTGACACTGATTATACTTGATGCACAGATGAGACACACGCCGGAGAGGAACATGTACAAGGCTTACATTCAAGACCCCGAAGGATACTGAAAGAGATTGACAAGCTTCAGTATGTACGTCATGGTGGCTGCCAAAAAGTCCGAGAGAGGTTGAAGATTGAGGAGTTGCATGAGTATAGACGTGCGGAACGCAGCGAGAGAGAATCACAGAAGAGCTTCAAATGCCCTAGGCAGTACTTCATAGCGACGTATAGAGTGAGGTTGGAGGAATGAATAAGACTGCGAATAAATTGACCAGTTGTCGCGCCGGGATTTGAGAATGGCAAGGAGCAGCGTAAGCGAATTTTTGGAAGTCTGGGAAATCAACCTCACAGAGTCCAATCCACGCCGAGGTTGTTGCTCGGAGAGAAGAGCTTGAGCCGGCCGGCTCCGGTGCTGCGCACGTGATTTTCTCGCTTTCTGTCCTAGTCCGAACCGCCGCTCCCGAGCTCTTTGTTTTGAAAAATGACTCGCATTCCTCTAGCTCGGGCTTTTTCAGCTTGACTTCCGACCGCTTATGGACCTCGGCAATTCAAATTTCACTTTTTTTGATTGGTCATGGCCAGGGTAAACAATATGCTTCGCTAGGAAAATCACTGCTGACACTTCCACAACACGTAGGCATACATTTGGAAGATACAGTATTTAAACAAACAATCATAGAGGCTGCCTAAGCATGAACGTAACAATGACCGCAAATGGAGAAGCAATGACAGTCATTTTAGGGCTTATCCTGTTTATTGAAACAGGGCAACCATTTATCCAGAGCACGTTGGAACAAACTTAGACCTTCAAAAAACGGTTCTTGAGACACAGGGCTGTAGAATCCAACAGTATGGAAGTTAGTATGGTTTGAGTCTGGGGTCAAGAGTACCCTCATGTCCGTGACGTGAACCATATTGGCGTAGGTCATTCCGAAGAATGTGCTCTTGTTTTTTGATGCAGAATTGCATCTGTAATTGCGTTCTGTTAGGAAAGGGTTCGTTGCTTCAGTCTCATTAGTCCACTCACTCAGGGATGCTAGCTGATGGTGTACGCTTAGGGGAATTCTCTTCAATGGAGGCCAGTCCCATTGTCCTCCATGGGTCGACTTCAAGCACTCGTCAGGATCTGGTGATAGATTCAACGTCACTCACTTACATTCGCCATTCGTGAATAACACGTTGGATGGGTCCATATTCCACCCTCCATACTTATTGACCTTTGATGTTTGTGGCGACGGAGGCAAAGGATTCGTAAATGTTTCGTTGCACTGTCGTTGAAACAGATCCAATGACAAAAATGCCGTCTCAATAGAGAGAGGATTATTTCTATCCCGCGCTGATAGAAACCTATAGTGAATCATAAGTGTGGCGATCTACTCATGCATGTTGCATAGTGTTGCAAGACGCACCGTACTCAGAGCAGTACTGCCACATCCACGACCTATCCGCAATGGGATCATCCAGAGACGGCGGAACAGAATCATAATCCAACTCTGAAATCGCCGTAAGGAATGCCCTAAACGCAGATTCGGTCCCCTCCCTTTCTGAAATACCTTTCTCCATTGCATCCTGGGTGAAATTCTTGGTTTCCAATAGGTTACAGAACGGGAGAAGTGAATCTGTGAAACCGTAATATTGATAAAAGTCCAATGGGTCCATGAGGATACTGGCAGCCGATAGATCACTCGTTCTCCGGGCATCATCTTCGGATATACCATCGGCTTCTGTTGTATCGCCCCCTGGCTTTCCGGCCCGAGCTTTCAGTAACTCAAGCTTCATCTGAGTCCTTGCATCGTCATCCCCGCCCATTAGCGTATCATCAACATGTCTAACAACAAACTCAGTAAAAGCCTTCCCATAAAATAGAACCTTACCGAGTCACAGTAACCCAATCTGCCGAGCAATTTCTGGTCAAACTTCTTTCAGCTGCTTTATAATAACTCGCCATATCGATTTCAGCCTGAACAGGCGCCGACGACGCCCAGGATGCGAAAACGACCTCTGGATTCCTTATCCTCAAGAAGGCGGCCCGAACACCCGGATATGAACCACCCAAGAAAATCCAAGGCGTGCGACTGGGATGAACCGGTAACACCAAAGGATCATCTTCGATCTCATGTTGGGATAGTACCTCGTCATCAGTCAATGACGTCTTTCGGAACGAGTTGGCGAAAAATATGAAATCTTCCAGCGCCTGTTCCGTGTTCAAAAATTGCCATTGGTCGCCGGTGGTATTCCTCTGTATAAAAATACCGTAATCAGATACCAGCTCCCATGCTAAGCAAAGACACTTACATTAACTGGAAAGGGAAGCGAAACACCGTAGAAACGGTGTTCCCACAGAATGGCAAGGCCTTTATACATCCTGGCTAGACGCATAACAGCTGACTCGCCATGATATTCCTAACGTATCCGTATGTCACAACAAAGTGCCTCAAGAACTCCACTACTCACCTGTAAATAATATGGCAACAAAGGCGCAGCATCTTGCTCCCCAGAATCAAACACTAAAAAAAATAATTAATAAAAAAAGATAACATCCCATCCCATCAACCTTTCAGAAACCCTCTCATAAAACTCCAAAACGTTCATGAAACGTGCCCTTACCAAATACAGGCCCCCCTTTCTCCCAATACGTCGCATTAACCCAGAACCGATTCATAAACGTCTGACTCGTTTTATTCTCGAAGTGATCAATCGGGATCTAATTAAGTAATTGAGTCATCGGGTCATCGCCGCCGCATGTATCAAAGAAAAATTTTTTTTTCTTGTCAGGCGAAAGACAAACCTCGATGAAGTGCTCCCCTCCATCACTGATGATCGCCTCATTGACACGCCCCTCCCTAGAAGGGAATATCCTAGGTACCCGAATACCCGCAGCCGGTGCCCATGATCCCCTAGCAACTACTCCAAGGACACTTCCGAGTCCCAAAACAAGGATAATCGCCAAATGCAAAATTTGTCGATGCTGAGTGGGAGGAGTCATTTGAGACTTTCAAAAACAGCTACTGCTCACACCACGGGGGAGCGCCTGTAAAATACCTCATGTCTCTTAAACTTTCCCAAGAATACCCCATTCACTAACCACGAGACACGCCACACATGCAGGTTAGAAACGGGGTGCATATGCTGTTTCAGCCGAGTTGAGAACCTCACACCCATTCATGGATATACGTCCTTCAAATACATGCTCCTAGAAGATCTTCTCTCGATACCTTAATTAGTCTTAGTGAGAAAACCCCCTCTAATAACAAAGTGGTACGACATCTCTTGAATAACAATAAGAGCAGCGACAAATACAATACACCATTTTAGATATGGACAAAGGAAGAGATATAATCGTGTTATACAAGAATTAAACAAAAAAAAAAAACTCGAAATCAAGAAACCCCTAAAAACCAGGAACAATTCAAAAAATAAAACAAAAAACCGCAGAACCAATCGATCCGACTATAGTTGAGGCGGCCTTCCATTTTCCATTATACCACACTCGCGCATAAACGATAGCCATCCCTCATCCATTCCACCACCAGTCGTTAATCCCATTTCGACCATGGGGTCCATCGTATTTTGGCTGGGAGCAAAAGGAGCAGTGCCTGGAAGGAAGCTGCTCTCAAGATATGAAGGATCAACTCCAAATCCTTGAAAGGCCATAGCATCACTTCGGCTATTATAAGCTGCTCCACCGATCCCACCTTGGCTTTGCGTGCCTGCCATAAGCGTCGAGGTGTCCAAATTGTTCGTAGGTGACGACTCCAACCCAGAGAAATACTGGTTCGACGAAAATCCTGCATTTGCAGGGTTAAGCGCCATCCATGAGTTAAGCGTATTCGCATCAGCTGGTTCGGTCGCGTAGCCAGGTGAAGGGTTCGACGGATCATGGCGGGGAAGGTTCTGCCTGGGAACATTTCTACCAGATGATTGCTCCCATCCGGTGATAGCCGAGGGAGATGCCATATTCGTCCGAGAATTTCTTCGACCTGACGCTCCATTGCTCTGAGTACTCGGCGGTCTGTAATCCCGCATCGATGGTGGAACTACGCCGGGAGTAGAGGGGATATTCTGTATCGACTTGCTGGCAATGTACCCCATGAAGCTGCTATACATGTCCCCGACCTCTCTCGACGGGGATGTCCAGACTTCCTAGACCCTACATGATTGGTCGACGAAGGAGGTGGAGGATTACTGACGGAATTTGCCATCGAGTGCGGGTACGGTTGCATACGTGACTGTCGTGTGGTGTCGTGTTGAAGGTATTCGATGAGAGACGGGTGGACGTCTGGCATCGGGAAGATGTTGGAAGGTGGTGAACTCTTGGGAGAGCTAGTGAGAGATTCGGGTGGAGTGGTGTGTTCGGAGGAAGAAATGAGGGAGCCAGTTTCGGTCGGTTTATATTTGCTTTTCC
The DNA here is from genome assembly GCA_029719445.1 of Agaricus blazei. NCBI lineage: Eukaryota > Fungi > Basidiomycota > Agaricomycetes > Agaricales > Agaricaceae > Agaricus > Agaricus blazei. Next base: position 228,627 of record SSNC01000005.1, read on the forward strand.
TAGTCAGAAGACGTGCCTGTCCACCAAAGAGGGCCAACTCATCCTCCGCATCATGGAGCGAGTGAACCGAAAATAATCCAGACACCTGCGGATTCAAGTGGCTTGTAATGCCGGTTGTTTGCGCCGGTTGAATCGAGGAGCAAGATTCGTTATATGTCAAGACTGCTTTCTCCTTCAGTTTTCGAAGCACACTCTATCAAACGTAGATCATTCCGTTCAGTTCCAACATGCTCCCACGTAATAGATCTAAACACGCACCAGAGCTACCCGAGCACGATACGATTGGGGTGCTGTCTTTTCGAAAAGCTCGATAGCAACATCCAAATCTAATAGAGCACTTGCTGCGACAGCCGAATTGGGAGACCTAGTAACCACCGTGCCGACTATTACCTGAAGAAAATAATGTGATTAGTGTAATGATAACCGAGCATAAGCGATCAATACATGCCGCGGCAGAGAACGTATGGCAAAGTAGAAACCAGATCCGCATACTGATTGAGGCGCATCGCTCAAATTGATGTGCAGCAGCTCTAATAATCACAGATGCACATCGGTATGCTGTCAAAAAAGAAGGAGCAAACGGGCTGAGTAAAGGGTTGGTGGGGTGATCGAGAACTGCTTGAGCAAAGAAACTGCGATGTAGGTACAGCATCGCTTAGGCGCATCACTGATCAGCCGAATATCAATGCCGACTCGAGTCAGATGCACTCACTGACGGGCCGATGCTGACAAGCGTAGAATCCCCGTAAACTCAATGAACTTGAGTAAAACTCTTCTTCATCTTCTTCACGAGTAAGATAAGGCCTGAAGTGAGAAGAAAACGGTGTCTCTCGAACTTTCCGATCAAGATCTAATATGGTCTGGTAGCTTGGCGTCTTTGCTACAAGAGTAGCTTCGGCTAACGCATAAAAGATGTCCTTGGCGAACAAATGCTTCATCCTCCAGACTAAGTGAGCGCCATTGTCAAGTTTACGTGAAATTACAGACTCAAAGGGGAACATACATCCATCTTGAGTTTTTCCTGTCTCATCAATAATCGCTTCTTCATCAAGTGGAAATTCGCAGTCCACGTAAGATAGATGAATAGCCGGCGGGCGGCCAAGGGCCAAGCTCTGTTGATATTAGTGAGAAAGAGCAAAAATCAGATCGGGCCCTTACGTGAGATACATCGGCGGCAAAAGTCTCCCAGAAGAGATTGCGGCGCATGTTGACTGTTGCTGGGTCCATCATCCATCGCGCGCTATCACGATCTATGATTCGATCACGGATTTTCGTTTACAAGTCGCCCAGATTGATAAAATGATAAATCAACTCACGAAGTCCGATCTGTCATATACAAATGTTAAAGACCGGAATGTCATACAAAAATTTATATTAAGACTTACACTTTGCGCCATCTTTGCAGCGAAACTCATAATGCACCACTAATCAGTAGGTGAGAATGACGAATCGTGAGTTTTAAATAAGAATAGAGTACTCACAGCACTATCTCTAGAATATTTCCGTCCAGCATGACAATGATAGGTCGCCATCAATCCGGTTGCTCGCACAGTATCAATCGAAGGACTTTCATAGACAGCCTTCAACGAGAGCGCGGCACGACCCAACTCGTAAAAATGCTCAGCTTCGGCATTATAAGGAGGCAAATTAAGGTCCAGCAACGCTCCAAGAGCAAAAATAAAGAAGAGTGTGGCTAATTCATGCGGCCGTAATCCATCTGGAGTATTTTGCTCCCCGGGGCACTGCGCATGGTGTGCAGGGAGCCCGTTCATCTGATTCATTGCTTGTGAGGATGAATAAGCCCGCCGAAGCATGCACTCGAAGAGCTCTTCTTGTTTGACAGGGCGATAAAAGAATCCAGCGTGGTCGATGTAATATTGAGCGAGCGAGCAGGCACGTTCACGGGATGGCAGCTGCACTTCGAGGGCTCTCAAAGTATCGGGATCCGACATGTTAAGGCGCGTAAAGGGGAAATTGTTGGAAAGCTGTTCCAGTTCGGCTGTCAAGGGGATGTGCAATATCTCACTCTCGTCCACCAAGGGGCTGGTTTCGCGACTCTCGGAAGCCTAGAAAATATTGGAGACCAGATTAATCAAAGGCGTGTTGCCCACATACCATCATGAGCGTCTACAGCAGGTTCAGGTTCAGAAGCCAAGCGCGATCGAGCGGAAGATCACTTACCTCAACACCCGCCGAGCGCCCGAAGAACCGTGACTCCCCAGAATCCTCGAGCGTCAAGGTGCCCAGCGCATCAAGCGACCCCTCCTTGGCGTCCTCCTCTTCAGTCTTGGGGAGAATCGCCTCGGATCCGAACTTTATCTTCATATGATCGTCGCTCAGGAGCGCATGAGGCTTATCCGAGACAGTCGCTTGCAAGATGGCTAGCGCGTCCTCTAATTGCCGGATTCGATTGCTCATTTCCGAGATCTTTCTGTGCAGCTGGTCTGTGTCTGCCAGGATGAACCTGATGAACGGCCTCAGCAAGCCACAGCGCCCGATATCTGAGATAATACAAACCTGCTGCCCTGACCAGCCGAGAGGATTCCTGGTGGGCGGGGTGAGAGGCGCAGGACGACGAGCCAAGGAGCACCTACCGCAGGGGCATATACTCTCGCAGCCCCGCCTGACACACGAGCTGCAGGGCACTTTCTTGTCGCATCTCAGCTTCAAGCGCCTACATTCCGCACACGACAATTCTCCTGCCCCTCACATGAGTCGTTTCTCACGAACCAGGGCCCTGGACGCACCTCGAATCCGCTTCAGTTCAATGTCCTTCAGCTCCTCCTGCGAGATAGTTTTCTGAGTCCGGCGGGTTGCGATTATGCGGGTGTTGTCGACGGGCATTCTCTACAAGACCATCAAGGTGCGGATGAGGTGGTGATTAGCATTGAATTGGTTTCCCACAAGGTTTATATGATTTCTGGGCCGGGTCTCCGCCCGACAACTGCGTCATGGTCTATCCCAGGAACAAAGAGCGTACAGACGTCTATTTATTTCCTATGTACTGCATTTTAAAGCCTTCGGCCCAGAGTATCCACAACACGGCTTGCACTTCCACCCTCGAGTCCCCACGGCCTCCAACTCGCTTTGTTTTATCTTTTACCTACAGGCGTGTTCATTCATCGTTCAGACGGCATCTCTCCTCTTCTTTGGTCTCCCCCTTCCCCGGGCTTCTGGCCCCTGATAAACATCGGAATTAACCCCACAACTACAGTATCAATGCAGTACGACATACCTTAGTACCTTCCCGATTGGCAACTTTCTTTGAAACACCGACTCGCTTGAATCGGCATGTCAACAGTGGGTCGGAGCAACTAAATAAAATTTAAAAAAACTCACCGGCCGCTTTTTTGTCGCACCCACATCATTTTCTCGTTCATCTTCTCCGAACCGCTTCAAAGAAGCTGCCTTTTCGAGCTGGTGCTCATCCTTCTCAGAATCCTCATTCGACAGCTGAACGAACGATATCGCAGACCCTCTAACCCTCGATGACGGCCGAGGAGACTGTGGTGGTGTAGACAGCTCGGAAACTAGCTGCGAGGATATTGGGGGAATGATATCCATCTCACCAGCCTATTTGTGACCCAAGTCTAAGAAAAATGATCATCCCACCTGACATCACCAACTCGCTTACCGGTATCATGGCGGGTGCCACGGCGACACTTGGTGGCCGTTCTGGTTGTGGCTGTGGCAAACCGTGCGCCGCCTCTTGAAGGTTTGGCTTAAATGGACATGAGATATTGACTTCTCGTATCGACAACGTTCATGATCTCGCCGCACTCACATGTGGCGGCGGTGTCTTCCAGTTCAAGAGCAAAGAGGGATCCATATCACCCGGCTGGAGCATTTGTGCCACCATACTCTCCAATTCGGAATTTCGTTCTTGTAAGCCGATTATGGTGTTATCACGCTGTTTACGGCAACCTGAGCGTGGCCGCCTAAAAACCATATACAATAGAGTGACCCCTTACCCTTCTGATTTCGTTGTCCTTAGCGATTGAGGCTTGCTCATGTAGGTCACGCGCATTCGCAAGCAATACAGAAGTGAAGTCCTTCTCCACGTCGGACTACACTAGTTTCAGTATTTCTAAGAATCAAGACAATAGAATGGTAACTCACTAAATCCCCGGTTGTATACCGCTCCATGAGCGTATTTGCGTTCGTTAAGAATTCCTCCTTCTGTCTTATCAAGTTGTCTACCTCTTCCTTCGCGATGGCGATTTGATTTTCGAGTGCGATCACCCGAGCTGTCTCATTCGTACGAAGCTTTCCCAATTGGTCTTCTTTTTCTTTCTCTGCCTGTTCGATAACATTTTGTAGTTCTAGAACCTTTGCTTTCAATTCCTCTTCATTCTTCTTCGCATTCATCAACTCCTGATCAGTCGCAGCAAAGCGCATCCCTCTCTCCTTCACGACGCTCTCAAGTCCATCAATGGTAATCTGAAGTTCTTTGACTCTCGTCGCAAACGCATCTTCTTGTGTTTTCATGTCTGCAGACATTTTTGCATTGGCCAGTGATATCGATGATTTTTGTTCCTCGATAACGGCATTTTCGAGGCGGAGTTTCCCTAGGGCCGCCTCATGGCAGACCTGTGCTCGACCGATCACTATAGAAATCAGATTGCGCTTATCATTTGCTTACAATCAAACTTGTCAGCTTTTCTTGCACATCTCCCAGTTCTTCTTTCGTCAAACGAAGAGTACTAGCTTGGGACTCAAATCGATCCTGAGCAGTCTGCAAGGCCCATAGCGAGAATATCATTCAGCACCAACGAAGTGAGAACATTGAGCGTACGCACCGCAACTTTACCGTTCAACTGGCGTATTCTATCATCGAAATAAGCTATATGACACAGAAAAAGATGAAGAAGACAGACAAATCCTCCTTATTCTCTAACTCGCGAGTCAAGTTAACAATCCTACCCTCGAGTAAATCTACTTTCCCCAAAGCCATTGCTTCCCGTATAGTCGTTTCCTTCAATTCCTGCTGTAGGCGACTCGTGTTTGTTTGTTCCCGTAATAACCTATTCCATTCCATTCCACGTACATTAGATAACGTCACGCTGAAAGCGGAAGCGAGAAACGTCACATTGTGCGAAGCTGGTCTCGCATATCCTCATCAAGAGTAAATTTAGTCTGAAACGTACTGATTTCTTGATCGCGCTTGATTACCGCCTCTTGAACGGCTGATAACTTGGCTTCGTAGCTGGATATAGAACACTTCTAGCGAGGTCGAGGAAACCTGAATCGAGAGATTTCGACCCACCGGACTTGTGCCTCCTTTTCTCCGGCCGAGGACTTTTCTCGGAAACTCGCAAAATCGGATTCCAGTCTGACAATACGTCAGTATTCCAGTACATAATCTTCATTATGCACTGACTCTTTGAGAACGATCCTCATATTTGATAATCTCGCAACAGTAAAATCGTAAGCTCAACTAGACGTCAACGAAAATGAGTTGAATAACTTACTCAGCGGCCAGTTCACGTCTGGATTCCAACACGTCTTGTATTTGGGTCTTGGCAACAAGTAGTTCCTTCTCCGCAGAGATCAGGGCATCTTTCGCCTCCTCTAGCCGGCTTTGTGTCCTAATAGACAAAGTAGCGAAAAGATGTCAAGGATTTGTTCATTGATAAATAGAATGTATGTCAACTTCTTGCGAGACGAGGTCTCCTCAGCCAACCTTTTTGAAAGAGCGAGAGCTTCAGCTTGCAGCTGCACTTTTCTGAGGGTGAAGATGAATTTCAGTAACGACGAGAACGTCCCTAGTCCCTCCTACCTACTCCTGTTGCAGCGGTTTCAACACCATCAATTCTTCGCTCATCTCCTGGTTTCTTTTAGTCATCTGGACTACCCTAATGATATCCAGCGTTTGTGTAAGATAAGATTTGCAGCAACAAAGAAACACCCAACTGAGTTTCCATTTCAGCAAAATGTGCCCGAATCTCAGAATTCCTTTTCTCAAAGGCATGGAGCTCCCCAACTAGTTCTTTTTCTAGTTCGGAACAACCCAGTCACCAAGTGAAAAAGAAACGAGACAAAGTGATCTCACTCGAAGCATTGACAGTCTCTTGAAGCTCCGCGTGACGAGCGACTTGTTCCAATGTATCACCCCAGACTTCTCGCTTCTCATCCTCTAGTTCGCGTAATCGACCAGTGACTTCGGCTAACTGAGCTGAAGTATTGTGCAGCTTGTCGCGTAGTAGATCGTTCACTCGTTGCGCTTGCATGATTGCATACGAGTTAGCGGGAAACGGGATCAATAAGACAAGGAATAACATACAGTCAGTCAATTCCTCTTTGAGCTCCGCCAATGTACCCTGACCTGGCTCAAATACTGTCGAGTGTCTCCATGCTCAGAAACACCTAGTAATTTGACTGGTCAATACCACGTGTGATCACAGTATCACAGGAACACTGACGACCCGCAGTCTCTTCCGAAAATTTTCTTAACTCGGTCAAATCCTGAGTCGTCCTATCCACAAGTCTGCGGTATGCGAGTTGAGAATCTCCTAACTTCTGCATCCCTAATTCCAGACCTTCAAAACTAAATGTCGTTGAAGGTCAGTGACAGAGTGGTTCAAAAGATAAGAAACAGACGCTGTCGTAAGATCCAAAACTTTTTTCTTTGTCTCGTCATTTTGGGCTCTCGCCGCATCGCCTTTAACAACTTCCAATCGTAATATTGCGTTCGCTTCATCCAACTCCCTCTTTCTCGCATCCAATTCCTCCAACAACTTCTCTTTCTCAACTGCTTGCATCCTCGCAACGTTATTTACCTCTTGTACCTTTCCCTTGAAGATAGCCTCGTTCTTTTCTATGAGAGTATTTAAATTGCTGATTTCAAGTGACGCTTCTTGAAGTTTGAGCTTTGTCCGATCTAGATCCTCTTTAGTCGCCTGAAGTTCTTTCACTTTTTTGTTCTGAGTAGTTCGGAGCGTGATGAGCTGGTACCGCAAAGTCTCGTTTTGTTTGGTCTGAGTCAATTATGAAAGAGGAAAGGAAATAAGAAAAAGTCAATATATGCGCAGGGATAACCAGAATAACATACCTGCTCTACGAGTCGGGAATAGACATCCTTAAACCCGTCGAGATCAATATCATCTGAAGAAGCGGTTGCGCTCGCGAGAGCCGTAGGATACCCAGAGTCCAAAGAAGCGACGTCGGGTTCATTCCCATCTGTTGCACCAACACTATCTTGATCTTGGCGAGAGCTAGTAAATCTCTGGCTCGGAGCCGCTATTAGCCACCATCCCATAAAAGGACGGTTATGTTAGCGATATTAAGAAATAGAAGACAATAGAAAGGCAGCAGACATGAGCTTTGCACACCGTGAATCCCCTGAACATGCATCGGAGCAAGCAAACTAGGGCTTGACGACGATGGTTCAGACCCACTCAGGAAATTCACGTAAGGCGATAAGCTGGACGCGGTCTCGCCTCGCCCCTCCGAAATCGAAGTCGAGCTTGCACTTGGAGGCTGAATTGTCCGTAAAAGAGGGCGTTTCGGCAGGGTCTGCATTCTCCCAGGAGACTCAAATCTAACATGCCTGGAGCTGGCAGTACCAGTGTCCACTTTACCAGGCGCGTCGGTGTTCTGGAGGACAGTCATGCGGGGATTGGGTACCCAAGATGCTGAGGAAGACGCGTGCGAGGCCTCAAGTGCGAACTTTGTGAAAGGGTTGGAAAATGCGGGAAGCCCGGCATATAAGTTCACGGGTGGAGGTCCTGCACGGCGCTGGGCAGGGAGTGAAGCCTTCTGGTCACCGTCATGGTCGTTCATAGTCAGGATTGATAGGACAGAAGGAACCCGCGTCCGCTTGACGCGATCTGCAGCCCACGTGGCCGCTGGGTCACAGTCACGTCACCGGGATCGGTCTCGGGCCGGTAAACCGTCAGATAGATGGACATGGCCAGGAATAGGACTGGGGCCCGTGAATGCCATGCGTTCGACGCCCTGGCACGGCAGCCTCACCGCCAACCCTTGCCACTCCAATAAACAAGAAAACAGGATCCAATGTCTCTGCATACCCCGTCGATTTTTAGTCGTGCCAAGAGCCCTTTGTTCGCGGCGATGATGATGACCAAGAACGTCCAGATGCAAGTAAGTCGATCCCGTTGCCTCCCATTTTAGACCTTGTATCTACACTGAATAACAGGTTTCTTTACCAATGCCCGGGACGTCACCGTCAATGGTGGTCAGTTCACGTTGACCCAAACAAATAACTATGTGAAAAACACTATCTCGAGTGGAAAAGCAGGTATGGAATTCACTCGAGAATTCATACGACCAACGCCAATATATCCGGACAGTCTTTGAACTCCTACAACCATACACATGCCTCGATGCCACCAAGGACTCCAGCGCTCGGTTTTCACCCCCGAAATGCCACCCTGGCACCAGAGAAAAGATCAGGGATAGACTCACACGATGGCTCGTGAGCGAACGCGATGAGTGGAAGATGCTTTGGGTTCGCGGCTTTGCCGGTACCGGCAAATCCGCTGTTGCCCAGTCCTTTGCTGATTCCTGCGAGGAGGAACATCATTGGGCACCTTCACTTAGTACTGCAAGGAATTTATCGTTATGTTACATTGTCGAAAGCGTAAACTAGTCCTAAATAGAACGTTGAGTTTATGATCTACATCTTCCATTCGAAGTGATACTCTAATGAGAGCCCAGTAGAATAACCTCTCTGTACTTCCAAAGAGGGTGAGGTTTAAACTTACGGGTCTTACCGCAGTGTGGAGTGGCAGTCAGAAACTATCACATTCCCCGCTCTTTAGTTGAAAGCGTAGCGCTGCAATACCGTAGTCGTAAAAACCACAAGATCAATATTCTTCTTACATCCATATTGATACAAAAATAGTATGGAATACTGAACATAACTATGATCTAAAATCTACGGCCCAAAATACGTCAACAAAAATGAACCAACCAACATACTCACAAAAACGATCTTCCAGGTATCCGCAGGAGGCCCTCTCAAAGACCTCGACGCGCCATTTAATTTCCCCTGTCCATTCGAGGTTGCATTCTCATTTCGTTTGGGAATATTCAACGACGACGCAGGTAAAGGATCCACAGGAAACACTTTCTGAGTACCAAGTTCCCCGGAACCAATCATGACTTGCACTCCAATTGAAGGGATACCGTTTACGACAACGAAGAAAAGCGCTGGACCCGGAGCTATGATAGATGGATTTGGAGGGACTTGCGAAACATGTAGAAACCCTGTGTCGTTATCTTCTGTAGAACTGTAAGTATTTTCTAGCTCGACATAGCGTTGACCCATGTTCTAGCCCAAAGATTTGAGACAAGCCAATAGGGACGGACAATTCTCTTACCATCGAGTGCGTTGAGAACCCAGGCCGGATGAGAATCGCTTTAGTCTTCACAATATTCGTAACATCGCCCCGAGATCATCCAGACTGAGAGCAACAGTAAACGGTGGGCCGCCATAGGATAGTCGACTAGGAATTCCGCGAGGTTCAGGACGCCGATGGGTATAATAACCAGGATAGAAGAACTCCATCCGATATTCCGTTGGGTACTTGAGATCAGCCACGCTATAATCCGCATTTGGATTCGATCCTGCTATCATAACTGCGCCTAAAGTATGATCAACGTCACGCCACGGCAGCATATATTCACAAATTCACCATCAGGTAGGAGTAGGGCCGAAGAATGATACATGCGAGGGATTTTGGTTGAAGAGAAGTTTTGGCTTGACCATCGGGTCCCCTGTGCTGCACTTGGATTGTAGACCAGCGGTGTAAAGTGAGGATTGTCCGCGTACGACATGCCAACGGCCCAAGGATTATACCCGTAACCAGCAGTTCCTTAAAAATCACTTGAACGACAGGAACAGTGGACGACAATAAATATTACTAACCTGTATGCGCCCCGTTTATACAAAAGATAGTACCGTCCGGTAAGAGTATAAAATTCGCCATAGACCGTCCCTCAGGCAATGAATCGTCGTGTTCATAGCTTGGAGACATATCAGGAGTGATTTTGACACAAGATTGAGAAGCCTGTTGACCGACAACAACGAACGCAGGATCAGTCCATTGTGAGGTGGAAACATTAGAACCACCACAGAACAGTATAGTAGCAGTCCAGTTATTCGCCGGCGTAAGAGGAAGCATAACAGTTCCAGCACTAGCAGGATAAGTTCGAACCGCGTCAGGCATAGTATCCAGAAGAGTCTCAGTCCCAGTCTTGTAGTCCAATAGGATAGTTTCCCAGTTAGATTGTAATAATAGTCGTCCAGAAGGAAGTAGCCATGTCAAGGGGTATAAATTTGTAGGAAGCGTACGTGTGAGATGAGGAGATATAATTGGTTTACCTCTTGTAGGGAAGAATTCATACGTAGGATTGTTTTGTTGTGCATCATTGACATAACCGCCCCAGCGACATCCTCCAATCTGGGGGTATTCTCGTTAGGACATGAAGACTTGAGGGGTAAAACGTACTATGATCATGGTCCCATCTTCTAACGTTTCTCTGGATACGAGTCAGGATTGAGTAAGAATTGGGTTTGACGACCTTACAGCGTCGGGTACCATCTTTGATCAGCCTGGAAGAAAGAAAGGGTCCAATCGCAATTATCATCATCGCAGGGGTCGAGCATTCTGGGCAAGCAGTTGGTATGTGAATCCTCGACAAATGGTCAGACATAGCTACCTAACACTGTGTATGATTTTCGGGTCAGAGTGGTTCGTAAAGTGGTTCTGTGAACTCACGAATTGCGACCATCAGGATCGTTATACGGCCCGCCGCCGATCTGGGTCTCAGCCTGCACACCGCCATACGTGACTGCTTGGTTGCCGCCGACATTTAGCCAAGTTCCATTCCCGAGGACATTCCCGCCCTTCGTGGTCTGGTGAGTCTGACATGCGTAGGTACATGGATGCCCTACGCACAGCGCAGAATGTGTTTGTAATGGCGTCCATTGCTCTATGAGTGTTGGAAGTCAGAGCATACTCTAGAGCGAGATCAATTTCTCATTATGACGTATATATGCAACAATCACCTTCTGCCCAAGCAGGATGACCCTTCACGCGACTCGGGTTATTCTCCACTTTGTCGACGATATATACCCTGTCTGCTGTGCCCAGAAACATCTTGTGCGATAACTTGAGGCAAGCCTGAGACAACGGAGCGCGAGACTGGATCTCACCTGTTGTGCGCTGATGAGACTGTTTCCAATGAGTTCGAACTGGCCATCAGGGCCTTTTCTTAGGGGTTGAGTTGGTATGTCATAAGCAAATGAGACTACAAGGAGAGACGCGTAGAGAAACAAGAACACCATAGAGAAGAATAGAAATGTTGGACGACTTGTCACAAGTCACATCGAGTTGGTTCTCATAGATGTCGTAGTAAGCAGCAGATGCCGGAATGGTGATCGGAATCTGACAGCCTTCCTTGTCACTGCATGCCCTTGGTCGTTTGTTTTCGAGGCGGCGACTCTCCTCTCATCATGATCAGCAACAATATGCAGATTCTACTTGGAAGAAACCTCCTTCAATGTATCCGGCGAGTTGAGAGGAGGGCCCAGTTAGAGATTACCGTTCACGTAAAACTTACTTTTGTTGCATCATACTTTCGCTCCTATGCGGCACTTGCTTTGGTGTCAATGGGTTTCTTGAGTGAATGAGTGAGGAGAATGAACCTGTGACGAGAGTAGACGTGTTAAAAAAACTAAGGTTAAATTGGATTAGTGGCAGCGCTCACTGAACCAGACCCGAGAAGTCATTTTTTGGTGCGGCGGTTCGACGTTCAAGTTTATTCCACCAGAAGTGTCATAATGATGCCGTCATAGATTATTGAAATGGCTCCTTGATCAGAATGCATACTTAGATCTATGCGATAACATTCAAAATGGTGTTCTAATTGTAGTGAATGTGCATATATTGGTGTTGTGGATTAAAAAATTTCATCGCTCCAACTCTTATACTCTTCAACCCCTTTCTGAATTCCCTCGGCTTTACTAGTGGAAACAGACAATGTAGCGGGGTGTAATGGTAATCTGGCCGGAGGGTTCTCCAAAGTTGAAAGTCGATAAAATAGCTTCACCGCTTTGATAGGGTCAGCCGCCATCTTGTGAATGTCACCTCTTTCACGTGCAGCTTTCATTGTACCTGCGCCTAGATGTGATGCATATGCTGGAGGTGAGGGAAACACAACTTGGCTTTCGTAAAGGGATCTGGTATTGAATGGTCCTGGTTGAACGATAGTCACCTGGGCAAAGGGTAGTCGGGTTAGATTAGTCAGAGGAGTGTGCTGTAACGCACTTTGATGTTCCATGCCGGATCGAGTTCGAGCGTTAATGATTCTGTAAGTAACTCAAGTGCTAATTAATCGCAATAAAACCAGTAATCAGTTCTGGTAGGCTCAGTGGTTTGTTTTAGCGGAGAAGGACATACCGACTTTCCTATGGAATATGAGAATTGGTCAGCACAGAGTACGAAAATGAAGGTAGAAACACATACGACGCTCCGTAATAAGAAGTTCCCGGGCTGCCGACTACTCCGGCGGCAGATGATATTTGCAAGAGACGTCCTCCGGCTGGCGAATTCTCTCTGAAAACTTTAATTGACTCTTTTGTGACATTTGCCGCTCCCCAAAAGTTTGTCTAGAGAACACGAGGGTAGTTAAACTCGACTGTATAGAAAGAGCAAAGGACATACGTCAAACATTTCTCGAGCACTCTCCTCGGGGGTTCCCTCAAATTCTCCCATTATAGCATACCCTGCATTGTTAAATACTACATCAATGCGCCCGTATCTCTCCCTAACCATGTCGAAAGCCTGAGATATGGCTTGGGAGTTTTTAACGTCGAGCGGCAATATGAGAAGCCTTCCATCCGAGATATGAGTCGGGAACTGGGATCGAAGTTGCTGTCCACCGGACTCCGGGTTGCGCATGGTGGCGATAACTTTGTCCCCCTCTCCAAGAGCGAGACAGGTAAGATGGTATCCAAATCCGGTAGAGGCGCCTGCTCTGGTGTCAGCAATTTTGTCAAACCAAGAAGTGTGACGAATCAACCAGTGACTAGACCAAAGTGTCAACAAAAGTCGAAGATACGAATTCAATGACAGCCATGCTTACTGAACCAGACACGATGAGACATTGTTCTATGATTCGAGGGCAGGTAGAGTTTATGCTACCTGCCGTCGCATCATTATATATCCAAGAATAATGTTACCGATTACTCATACCAACCGGGCCCCAATCTATTAGAAAAGACTAATGCTTTGCGGGTTGGACGTTGGGCGGCTGATAAACCAGTGAATTTCTTCCGCACAAGATATCATCTTGACAGGGACACACCGTTTATCACGGGTTTGCGCTTTATGGCACATGAGAAACTAGATTTTGGATATCTATAGGACGTCCACAAATCGCCGAAATGAAAGGCATATCATTTCCCCAAGTACGCTGGAGCATCATCGGGTGATACGGTAAAATTCACGGAGCACAACACCCGAACAAAGATATTTTTGTGCCTCTGAATTTCGGCCTGAATTTGCCTCACCTGCCAATGGATGCCGTCATCCCGTCAAGATGCCAGTGCTTCCATGTGGTCGATTACTAACATTAACCTAGTTTGATATGGTTCTAACATGTTTCGGTCCCTGTTCGGTCCTTTGAATGAGATTCAAAGAGCTTCTGTAATCGCCGCTGTGGTATGACCAAGGTATGACACCACCCGGTAGAGGCGGCTGGTTTAAAAATTGGGCCTAGGTTTGTCAAATGCGCAGAAGCTTCTTTTGTTTGATCAGATTCATGAGAATGAAGGCCGTGACTCTCTGATGACAGGCCGTATGAGTAGGTGTGATTGATGAATCGATGTCACCCAATGGCGGTGGGAACGCATCCGACGTCAGGAGCTCGTCATCGGTGAGCTATATGTTCGCACTCGCATTGTACAGATTCAAGGCGCTTTCAGAGCACTCCATTAGACTGGCCACCCGAGGACAAGCTGTAGGAGCTCCCCGACAAACTAGCCAGTCTTTTTGTTTTGGCAGCTACTTGCCTGGATTTCGTTGGCGACACTACTATATGTGATCCAGGTGGCCAGCTTGATTATCTCTTGGGGTTTTTGCGCCTCACGCGGAGAGTTGGGTCACGAAATCTTCTGATAGCGCTGGATCTGTTCTATTCACAAATCTTGCGGAGCATACCTGGAAACGTGTTGCAGACGACGCTGCGGTTTTTATGCTTTTTCATCTTTCTGCCTGCTCAGATGCCTTCATCGACTCAAGTCTTTTGCAATCTTCTCCTCCTCAACCGATTTGCATTCTATAGAGCTCTTTGGGGGCTTCATTCCGTTATGTTGATTCCTGATTATCAAAACGCTATCGAATCAAATCTGGCATTTCATCATACATCATTCCAAGATTATCTTCTCGATCCTAGTCTTTGCGGCGAAATTTCCGTCGGGCAGACACAAGATCACTTACAGTTCATGAAATCGGTTCCCTACTGGTATGACTTGGGCACAAGTCATATCCATGCTAATGATGGTGAGTTTCCTATCTGGAGACCGTACCATAGAATCTATGCTCACGAAACTTAGGATTATAATTCGATGAAAACCACGATCATGGTTGCCTGCCCGGACTGACCCGGGTATCGCCAGAGAATGAAAAGCTGGTTTCTTTCAGGGTTACGGAGTTCGGCGACAATTGCTGAGACATCATCGCTAAATTGCCCTGGAACAACGTCGATGAAGATCTGCTCGCCTGGATATACAGCTTTGACTTCAGGTGTTGTAATGCTCGTAATATCCACACCTTGCTTGTCCAGAACCAAATATCCCGCATAGTTGTAAATTGACGTGGGATTGTTTACATTTGTTTACTGTCGTTCTGCCACTGACGCTTGGCTGGCCAGGACCCCTCGACGACTTTGTGCGCACAGAGCCATCTGGTCCGGACCACTTCAACCTCCTACAATGCTTTCATCTTGTGATAAGAAACGGGGTAGCACAGCCACCCGCGTTCCCCCTGAAATGGGCAAGTCACTTGTATCGTCGTAGCTTTTAGTTTTCTAGAACCCCTCCCAGGCTCCAAACGAGGTGCGCTCGGAATGGGCTAGGAAATCCTTCATCATCGGTCGTGGCTCCACCTCCGTCATTGTCTGGCTGACAAGCCGCCCTCGTTCTGCCATTGCTCGTGTTTCAAATTCTGCCAAATACATCATCAATCTCATTGGAGGTCAAGAGACGCCGTCCGAGGCACAAATAACTGCCTATCACAACTCACTGAAAAACATTGGTTGGAATGAAGATGATGCCATGTTCATCAAGTGGGTGTTTTTTTGATCTTTGTGACATGCAGATCGCTCCGGACTCTGACTCATTATTCTGCCTCTAGACAGACCAACTATGTCGGGCCTACTCTGATGAAATCGCGAATGCTACCCACAGAGCCGATTAGCGAACTTCCATCCGAGAGCGTGCCTATACAATTGAAGATACACGATCGAACGCATCCAGATACGACAAGAAGCTCAGGAATACTGCAGCGATCACCGCTGGAGTCGAGAATGCAAGTACTGCTTCTACTGCTCATGAGAGTACCGAGTAAGTACTATATCGATGACCAGAGGCCGCGGGACTTATGCGCTTCAGAAAATCATACAACCTACCTACTAAAAGCGGGCCCATTCCTGTGAACTTGCCAGCACATGCTGGGAAGCAGCCTTCCGTCTCTCTGGCTGAAGGTACATCGGTGCCTTCCCAGGGCCGGGAATTGCCTACGAGAGAAGATGTCAAGAGAAGCGCCAAGGCTGCGTCACGACCTGCAAACTCTTCATCCATCCCGCTAGACAATACTAAAACCACAGCACGCGCTGAAGCCGCTCTTAGTGACTCTGGACCTATTCCGCAAGGCGTGGACGACGCGCGATCTGCGCATCCCCTCGAACGTAAGCCTGCTAGTAAGCCCGCACCTACTGCGTATGATGTTGCATGGTAAGTCTCGTTACACGCTTATTCTGATCTCAGCGTCAACAATGGCTAAGCCGCTCATAAACTATGTCTTAACAGGGCTAAACGGATCAAAGAAAAAGGGAACATATCTTTTAAAGCTGGAAAATATGAAGACGCTGCTGAGCTCTACACCAAAGCTGCCGTGAGTGTTCAACGTCGCTAGCTCCATCATATCCTTACATTCTTCTCAGAACTCGACCCTACGGAGCCTGTCTATCTAACAAATCGGGCTGCAGCTTACATGAGCCCCAAACGATACAAATCGGCACTGGGGGACTGTCGACGCGCGGCGGCCCTACAGTACGTATCACCACAGCCAAAGATTCCTTTGATTAGCGCGTTGTCAGCTCATGCTAGGCTCAACTGTAGCAGCAGCTTCTACCGCAAAGGTATTCTATCAATTGAACCTTCCAATTCGCAAGCTTTGGAGCTGCAAGAAAATGTCAAGGCGCTAGAAATTGACTCACAGGAATTCAAAAATGTTCGCGGAAAGAAGAAGTGGAAGCGTGCGAGGTTAGCGTTAGACAAACGTTTTCGGGCAACTAAAGGGGAAGTGCCTATAGAATGGAGAATATGGGAAGTAGAACTTGAATTGGCGAGAGAAAATTGGACACAGGCCGATATAGCTGTGAAGTGCGTTCCCTCAATCAAATTCCGATATGTTCTCTCTTAATCATTGTCACCTATCGTCTAGTGATGCTCTGCGCACCGATTTGAACTCATCGGATATCCTCGCTCTGCGCGAATTGGTGCTTTTCCTTAGCGGCAACGTGGAATCAGCAAAGAAGCTTATAACTCATGCCCTTCACTTGGACCCTTCATGTGAACCTGCGATCAAGTTGAGGAAACGCGTTAGGGATGTAGAACGGCTTGAAAACCAAGGCAGCGATGCTTTCCAATCGAATCAAGTGCTGGACGCCGTCAAAAACTATACTGAAGCATTGGAGGTAAATTGAGCGACAACAATCTCGCCATTGCTCATAACTGTCCCCTCTTTTAGTGTATCGGTGAAGCAGAGGAAGAGAATAGTGGTGGTCATATCTGTGCGACAATACTTTCATCCCGCGCCGCAGCTTTTTTCGAAGTCAGTTACACTTGACTCCGTTGAAAGTCTCAAAGATCCTTACCTCACCCATTTCCTTCCGCACTAGCTCACTAGATATGAAGATGCTCTCAAACATGCAACGTCGTCCCTCGAACTCTCACCAAAGTTGATCCAACTACTTCGAGCACGTGCTAGGATATATTTACATCTGCAACGATTCGATTCATGCATCTCCGATTTCAAATATGCAATCAAGCAAGCGGAGTCTGAAGGTCGCGCCCTCGACGCGGAGATTCATGCATTACGTATAGAGCTGAAGAAGGTTATGGTGATGTTGAACAGAAGCAAGGGCAAAAATTACTATGACATCCTCGGTGTGAGGGAAGATTGTGGCGAGAGTGATATCAGGATGGCGTATGATAAAGAAGCCTGGAATAATCATCAGAGCAGGGTGCGTATATGTTTCTCATCGTTGGTGATTCTCAATCTGATCTTTGCCTTTGACTCCACTTTCGTGTAGGGTGGTGATGGAAAGAGATTCAAACTGGTAGCTGAGGCCTACACAGTCCTGCCTGACCCTCAAAGGAGAGCAAAATACGACGTCGGTGAAGGCGAGGATAGTATAAGCGATATATACGGCGCAGGGGGGTTTGATGGGTAGACCCCCAGCTCAACTGCAGGGTATGATGGCGGCCCCGGTTACCCTCAGTGACTCTTCATCCATAAATCATTGATTAATTGGTACGCTTATAAATCCTTGAACACCGAGAACATTTCCGGAATTATATTCTCTAGGTTACAATAAGCTGGAAGAGGAGAGTAAAAGAGTTACCAGGTGTAAGGCAGTGAATGGTCGAAAATGCTGCCATTTCACGTTCCCGACGTTTAACGTATCCACCCTGGCGATCAGCATTAGTTGCATATAGATGAACCCGAAAGTCCGAAGGTTGTGACCATTTGAGTGCATTCGTTTTTCCAGTGTCTGTTACTCGATGCCACTTGTCCTAATTTATAGTGGCGTCCATCGTAGTCTAGTTCAGACATATGACGGACATTCTTATAGTTCATATTAGACACGACGATCAAGAAAATTTGTCATTGCATCAGCGCTTCAGCGACAATTTTATCATTGATGATCACCCCTGGATTGATGATGGGCTGACGACTTCTCGTGACATTGCCCTGAACAATCCATTTCGTGGGACCTGCCATGCCTAACTCTTCTTTGACTCTCTCCCTTGCTACAGCCTATCGTTGCACACACAGTCCGAGAGATCCCTCTATGGATGCTCTCACACAACGTTCAACCCTTGTACCACTAGCTACATCTCCTTCAACCCAACGGGATAGCGATCCGCCGCAGCAGTCGAATGCCAGTGAGTCTCACTTCACGGTCCTCACTGATAGGTGACTGAACTCGGTTGGTAGACTTTTTCTCCAATGCGCGTGACTTCACTATCAACGGCGGTCAATTCATTTTGGCCCAAACGCACAACTACTTAAATGAGACTATATCAAGCAGGACAGCCGGTTTGTACCCCTCATACAGACTACGCATACACGGAACTGACTTGACGGGCAGTTTTCGCGCTTTTAAAGCCATATACATGTCTTGATGCCACCAAGGACTCCAGCGCTCGACATCCGCCGCCGAAATGTCACCCTGGTACACGAGAAAAGATCAGAGATAGACTCATGAAATGGCTCGCCAACGATCCTGACGTATGGAAGATGCTTTGGGTTCGCGGCTTTGCAGGTACTGGGAAATCTGCCGTAGCTCAGTCCTTTGCGGATTCCTGTGATGAAGAGGACAGTCTCGGAGGATCCTACTTTTTCTCTCGTGCTACTGGCAGAAACAAGATGAAGACCTTGGTGCCTACACTCGTATACCAGCTCGCTACGAACCTTCCCCAGTATCAATCTATCATTGAATACCGACTTGCGAGGAACCCATCTTTGTTAGATAGCTCTCCTCCCGTTCAATTTCGAAAACTCATCGTTGAACCATTTGCTGCTCTTCAACGCGAGCACTCGCAGCAGCCATTGGCCATTATTCTGGATGGCCTTGACGAGTGTGAAGGGGAGCAGGCCCAACGTGAGGTACTACACATAATCACTGACGCAGTGCGCGCCAACCCCGGCCTTCCGCTACGCTGGCTTTTCTTCAGCCGTCCTGAAGCACATCTCAAGAACGCATTCTCCATAAACTCAGAGTGCGGCCGTGACGAACTCATCATAGATGCAGAGTGTCGAGATAATGTAGAAAGCTACATCAGGGACAGGCTTCTGGAGATCAAAACCAATTATAAGGATGTAATACCCGGAAATTGGCCACCACAGAACAAGCTTCAAGATCTCCTCGATGCAGTTTCTGGACTCTTTGTCTTTGCTTCGACGTGTCTTAATTACATCGGCGACTCCGACAAAGCCGATCCGGCTTCTCAACTGGAGGCCCTGTTATCGTTTATGCGTCGGGCACCAGATGTCATATCAAGGAATCCTCTTGAGGCCCTTGACCATCTCTATTCACGAATTCTCGACGATATATCACCTCAAGTGTGCGATACCACCTGGCAAATCCTTGCATACTCGTTATATCAATTCTCGTTCGATCCAGATTTCAGTCTTGGGTCAGCTCAAGCACTTTGTAACTTTCTTCGCCTCGATAGGCTCGCATTTTATAAGGCGGTGCGAGGGCTTCACTCAGTCATGTATATACCTCAACTAGAAGCCGCTGCTGAGTCTCAAGTGGAATTCTATCATGCCTCGTTTCAAGAATTTCTCCTGGATCCGATCCGTTCTCGGAAGTTCGCCATAAGCATTAAACAAGGGCTCGTGGATATCATAAAACTGGGTGTGGACTGGTGTGAAATTGATGTTACACTTTTCCACCATAATGACGGTGCGCATCACCCAAAAACAATTCTCGCCGGTCTTTCTCATAAACTGCAGGGCGTGATTTCGATTTCGAGCACAAGCACGATAATTTACCCGGACTAACCTGGATCACGGATGGCAACCAGACGTCGCTTTCTCACTCAATCATTGGATTCGTCCAGTATGGTCTTTTCAATAGTTTCTCTCGTTTACGCTTGGGCGAGGTAGACAAAAAGGTCCTCTCCAACGTCGACTTCAGGTTTTGGCGCGCTGTTAATGTTTTTCACTTGGTTCGAGTTTGTGGATTTGTGAGCGTATTTTCTGACTCTACACTCTTTCCTGTACTCACTTGTATATAGGATCTCTCAACTTCAATTGTACGCATCGAACCCTCTAATGCCACAGACCGTCAGCTTTTCAAAAAATTCAATTACATGTTACGAAATGGAGTTGCCAGACCGGCTATCTTCCCTCTGAGAAGTGTAAGCTCATAACTTCAATTCCGTGTGATGACTTCACCTGTTGCTAGGTTTTGCCTGGTGGTCAATGGTCCAGAGAATACTTCTTTATTGGGAACGGTTGTAAGTCGGTACTTGTTTGGAGAACGTGGTGTCAAGTTGGTGTTTGTTCAGAGAATGAAGCTACTTACTCTCGATTGGTTGATACGTTCACAGCGTGACAATGAGTGCCCTCAAGCGTGGGTAGCTTCTTTAAGACGGCTGGCACGGGCTAGCTGTGAAAAAACTGACACAACTAGGGGATTTATGGCATTGTTTAGGCCTCTTGCGTTGGATACCTTCGTGCTGTACTTGCTCGGATTTCTTGTGCTTTACTCTTAATCCCAGGTTTGCTGAATGTTTTTCACTGTTATGTGAATTAATTTACTGTATACTTTCACATTTTTGGCCCGGCGTGGGATGTGCTGCGACCTTATAGTTCTGTATCAGTCAGTCATACACTTTCAATGCAGAGTCGGAATCAAAAATCGCATGCTTGTACGGACAAACCTCCAATCTTGCGAATCAAATGCGATTGTAATTCCAGTCTTTACTACTTGATCCACCTTTTTGCACGATGGACCATGGAGAGAGCGGGAATGATATAAGGTGACAGAAGAACAGGCAGACGCCACAGCAGCACATCTACCTGACGTGAAGGAGGTTCACGTTTCACTATACGATAGTCTTTTCTGCCGTGCACTCTGGCTATAGGTTACATTCGGAAAATAATACACAGTTTTCTAGTAAGCTCTGTTTAGATGCAAAGCATTGTTGCAACCTAGTCATATCTATACTGGTATAGTTATTTTGGCGCTAGACGTACATCAAATAAAGGATGTCGAATCGAAGGACAAACCACTGTCACCCCATCATTATCTCATCTTCGCCTTGGCTCTCACTTCGTCCACCCAATACGTCGAAGGTATCTACCATATTCAGAGATCTGGGCTTCAGAGGGTGCTTGGTCACAGCGAAGAGCATATGGTCTCCGACGGCCTCCCGCATCGGACTTCGTTCTCCAGACGATCACCGACTTGATACCATGTCCAATGAAAAAATATTCCCGAAGCCATTCGCCATCGGCAAATTCCTAGTGGCAGTTGAGAATTTGACAATACATTGGATGCACACGCACATGTCTGAGAGGGAGTTGAGCGGGCTTGGCAACCCCGTAGCCTATCACAAGGTTCAAGTTCTCCAGCAATTGGTGGTCTGTAGGGCTGGACGGTTGGATTCGCACAACTGACATCGAAGGATCCTAAATACAGACGTCAATGAGAAAAAAAATGAGGTCATAAATAAGCTCACGAGTTGACACGACCAGCCTATTCTTGACATAGTGTTCCACGTCCTCGCGACACTCTGCGTCAATGATGAGCTCCTCACGACCACATAACAAGTTTTGGGAGAATGCGTTCTTCAAGTGAGCTTCTGGACGACTGAAGATAAGCCAATGAAGGGGAAGGTCGGGGTTAGACCGGACTGCATTCGCGATCACTTCAAGAATCCTCCGTTGAGCATCTTCTCCTTCGCATTCGTCAAGACCATCCAGTATGATGACGATTGGCTTCCGAGAACGCTGGCGTTGGAGGGTCATGAACGGTTCCACAATAAGCTCTCGGAATTGGACTGGCAGGGATTGCCGTAGTAGAAAGGGATTGTTCGCGAGCTGGTGCCCTATGATGGAACGATATTCGGGGATAGTCGTTGCAAGCTGGCATACAAGGGTCGGTACCACCGTATCCAGTTTGTTTCGACCAGCGGTGCGAGAGAAGAAGTAAGATGCACCATGTTTCTTTTCCTCCCCACAAGCATCACCGAATGACTGAGCGACAGCCGACTTCCCTGTCCCTGCGGAGCCACGGACCCACATCATCTTCCACTGATCATACTCGACAAACAGCCATCGAGTGAGCCTCTCCCTAATCTTCAGCCGCGTTCCATGATGACACCTTGGTGGAGGGTATCGGGCGCTGGAATCCTTAGTAGCATCGAGGCATGTATATGGCTCCAATATCTCGAAGACTGGCAGGAGGAAATAAGTCAGAGGTTCTATGAGTATAATGAGAAGGGGGACGCCCCTGCTTGTTTGCCCTCCACGACATCGTTTATATAATTGATTTTCAATTCATTGATCATGTTGCGGACGTTGACCTCGTTGACATTGACAAAGTTGCTGTCATTGACATTAAAGTCCTGCGCATTTGTAAAGAATTCTAGACAACAGATGAATAGGCCGATGATAAGAATATGGAGAAGACCAACGTACCTCCACTCGCTTTCTCATCGGGGCGGATCGCAGGTGATCGTGATCTTCGCGTCAAAAGCTTGATCCACCTTTTCGTACGACCGACGAGGGAGGGTGTGTGCGACATCAGCCTCAATAGTGAGAGGAGGAAGTGGGGCTGAAGGGAGAGGCGCTGGTGACAGTCTGGCCGAGTAACATACTGGCTGTCACTCGCAAATGGTGCCTCGTGTCCTCGGGTTGATGATTTGCTAATCCTTTTGCCGTAGAATCTGGTAAGTACATCAGCATTTCGCAAGATGATGCCAAACTTCCTCACAGGGATCAGGATAGGTGTGTGCAGACAGGGAGAGAGGGAGGGTTGAAATCCGATCCCAGGTGGTATCGAGGAGGCGGAAGGATGGAGGATAGGGTAAGCAAATGACGTTAACCGCTGTCTCACGCATCATGTCGGTGATTCAGCGTACAACCTTACATAACATACTCATTACGGCCGGAACTCTAGCAATACCGATACCAACACGAGGGTGACAAAGACATCCTCTCTCTATGTGACCGCTGTCATCGGAGAACCAATCCACGACCCTCCAAGAAAAGTCAGGACCTCGACGGCACGGAATAGGGCTAGCCGGTGTAGCAATGCTTTTCAATATTTGCGGAGGGGGGATGCAAACGGTACTTCAGATGACCCTTTGAGGACGAATGTGGGCCGATCTCTTGTCACGGACGAGACAGCATCTGCGTTCGAGATTCTCTGTTGGCATTACCTATGAACTTCTCCCCACGATTGATGTACAAGCTACTTTCGTCGCATTCTTTGGTTTCTATTTCCTTGTTGTTTGGGCTATTATTTAATGCATTTGTCCCTACATACTTTCATTCTAAACAATACTGAAATGGTTCGTCCATCTGTACGGCTATGGCTTAGAAGATGTCATCACTCCAACTCTTATATTCTTCGGCCTCTTGTTGGATCTTTTTAGCCTTATTTATGAAAGCCGTGATTGATGCAGGATGCAACGGTAATTTAGCTGGTGGATTTTCCAAGGTCGAAAGTTTATAAAACAATTTCACCGCTTTCACAGGGTCACCGGCAATTTTGAACAAGTCTCCTCTTTCGTATGCAGCTCGAGCTGCACCCATTCCTAGGTCTGCTGAGTATGCCGGGTGTGCAGGGAATACAATTCCGCTCTCGGTTAGGGCTTTTGTATTGAATATCCCCGGTTGGATGTCAGTTATCTTCAACGTCGGGTATTTGGTTCAATACCGCTGATAATTGTCCAACAAGCGCAGCGTACCTTAATGTTCCATGCTGGGTCGAGCTCAGCTACTAGGCATTCTGAAATTGATTCCAGTGCTGGGTCAAGGATCAGTCTCTCATATGTTCCATCACGATCTGGTCTAAATAAACACACCGGCTTTCCTGCAAGCCGTAATTGCAGTTAACGAGGGTTAGGAACGTGGAACTGAAGATACGTACGTTGCAGCGTAATATGTAGCCCCAGCCCGACCACCTAATGCATAGAGAGAGCAATTTTGAAGGAGTCGACCTCCCGGGGGGGGGGGGGGGAATTTTCTCTGAATGTTTTGACCGACTCTTTTGTGACATTTGCCGCCCCCAAAAGTTTGTCTGGAGAAAAAAGTGGGTTTTAAAAACTTTGGACAAAGCGAGCAAGAGACACACATCAAACAGATCTCTAGCACTCTCTTCAGGAATACCTTCGAACTCTCCCATGATAACATAACCTGCATTGTTAAATACTACATCGATACGTCCATATTTTTCCTTAGCAATTTCAAATGCTTGGGATATAGCTTGAGAGCTCTTGACGTCGAGTTTCCATATGAGGAGTCGTCCATTCGCAATATGAGCAGGACATTGGGATCTAAGCTGTTGTCCACCGGACTCCGGATTGCGCATGGTAGCAACAACCTTGTCCCCTCCTCCCAGGGCAACATAGGTAAGATGGTATCCAAAACCGGTAGAGGCACCTAATCTTGCGTCAAGCGTTGTCAGTTGAGAATGAACAAGAGGAATAAACCAGTGACTGCGGTAAATTATTAAGAAAGTTTGTGGATTGAATCAGATCACAATGCTCACTGAACCAGACACGAGGAGATGACATTTTTTGAGGTGGGGAAGAGTAATGCTGGTACCGCCGCGACTATCCAAACCATCGCATTTAATGTCGGAAAACTCCAGGTGGTGCGATCATGCATCTAAAAGCCTTGTCAGCCACCCGGGCATAAAATGCATTTTGAGGATAGTATTCCCTCGCCAGATCAGCCCTTCAATGCTTTACAAGGCAATTAATATGCATTGGTTAGCGCGCTCAGGCTCCAAGCTTCCCATCTGAGCCGCTCACAGTCACATGTGGTCCAACAAGAGCTTAGAGCTGACCCTTTGACCGGGCCGTGTCAACGCGCTCATACTTTTCACATTCGTTGAGTCCATCCGGTATGATGACGATTGCTTGTCGCGGACGCTGGCATTGAATATTGAAGAGTTACAAATGGCTCCACTATGAGATCACGAAGTTCAATCAGGAAGACTTTTTTAGTAAAAGGGGATTGTTGACGAGCTTGTGCCCTACTAGAGGTTGGTAGTCCAGAAAAGTCGTTGCGAGCTGGTGGATGAGCTACGGAATAACAGTTTCGGGTTTATTTTGACCGGTTTTGCGAGAGAAAAAAATAAGATGCACCCAGGATGCACGATGCGTCTCCTCTTCCCCGCATGAATCACCAACTGACTGGGCAGCCGCGGATTTCCCAGTTCCAGCCGAGCCCCGCTCCCACACGTGCCTGCGATGACTCGTCACCCTTAGATTTCCATGAACGATCTAGAGTGTAGTCCTCTCCACGAGAGTGCTCGTCAGGGAGAAACAAGTGCGGGTGTTCGGGACGATGGTGGATGGTTATCAGCCGAATCGGGCATAGCCGATCAGTCATCACTACACCCTCCACAGGTAGGATTGGTTCACTCATCTGTTTTTCCCATCTGTTTTTGGCGGTTACACACACCAAACCAAAAATGATCACTCATATACAAATTTTTAGCAGTTGCCAGGGAGTGAATTACACTAAATGTCTGAACTCTGTCAGACATAACGAGTAATAATATCATATACAGTCACCTTCCACCATACTCGTCTTTTGATGGTCCCTGCGCGGAGCCTAATTCTCTTTATCAGAGCCTATCTAGCGCTTTTACCTGCATGTCATATCCAAGTAGATATCACTGCACTCCGCCTCAGGTACGTAACCCCCGTCTTCAAGAACATATTGCTACCCACCGCTCTTTACTCAGGTAGGTCACTGATAGTCAACTTCTCTTCCCTTCAATCCATTATTCATCCCGCCTCCGCAATACGTGGTAGTGATGCATGTCACAATTAGAAGCGTCCAAAAAAAAAGCACACTGCCCAAATAACCACATCAGGAAAACGTTTCAGTCCTTAGTATGACTTAGGACAGATTGACTTAATCATGCCTTATTCAACATTGCATAAGGTGCTTAAGGTACATTAAGTACATGTTTAAGGAAAAAACAAATTTTATAAGTTTGTTGTTCTTCTACATTGTCCTAAGACACATCATAAAGCATTAAGTCATTTCATATGGTCACTAAGTAAGAATCATATACAGTATTTGGTAGCATAAGTAGCTTTCATGACAATAAGTTGGACTATCTTAGAATAAGTCACAGTAAATGTCATAAGTAGAACCATCTTGGAATAAGTAATACTAAATATCATAAGTAGAACCACTGTCTTAGAATAAGTAACAGTAAATGTCATAAGTAACACCAAATATCATAAGTAGAACCACTGTCTTGGGATAAGTAACAGTAATTGTCATAAGTATCTCTATTAGAATTGTGCTAAACATTATGAAAGTCTAAATTATCTGAAAGACTGCTGTTAGCTTTTGAAAGTGTGGGCAATTATACACTTACCAATATCATTGTGCAATCTCAAATGCATGATGATCAATATATTTGTTGACATAAAATGTCCAAAAATTGTCAAGTGATGTCATGGATGAGGATCCTCGGGGAACTGTGAAGTCATCTTCAAAGTATGGGAGAAGATGAGCTGCTCGGTAAATTGAAGACAGAGGAATAATATGAAAGTCAGGATGAGCACCACGAAAACAAGGGTGGACCATCCACATTCCTGTGTCTTCATCAGGATGTGTCTTGATATAACGATACTTACGAACAAGAGCACACACATGCTCTTTGTCCTGGAAACTAAATGAAAAAAAACAATGAACACGAGCAATACTCAGTCCACTGCTAATTGTGTTAGCACCAGGGTGATCTCTGATGAACACAGTGTCAAAGCACCTAGGTCCCCCACGCCAGGAATCAACAGCCCGAATCCGCTCTGCTTTCACACCATTGGGGGATCTAACATCACTTGGTGCATAAAAGTGAGCGACTGCGGATGGAAAGGTTGTGACTAGAAGAGACATGCACTGGTCAAATGTGATATCATCATCACAATTACACAGATACAAATGGAGGAGCCGGTCAAACTTTTCATGTGAAAAGTTAGTAGCAATTGATGCAAAAGGTACTTTGTTTGCTAGAGTATATATTAGAGATAATATATTGATTCTAGTATTGAGGAGACACATACCGGTTGTCCTCCTTGCAGGAGCAACTCTATTCCTCCCTTTCTGTATTCCAACAGGTGTCTCATTATTCTCTTCATCATCACTATCACCCTCTCTACTGCCACCAAGTGACAGAGTATTATCCTTTGGCTGGCCAAGATCTGGTATATAACAAGTGTGAGTGTTATAGAAAAAGTATATTCATTAAATAGAACATACTTTGTAGAGATGTATCAAGCATACCAAGTTTCTCAAAATGAATCCGGGCTGCAGCTAGAGCACTAGACCGCCGATTTACTTGGAGGATCTGATCAAGTGCTTTATGCCGGTTAGACCTTCGGTATGGATCTTTGACAGCTTCAATATGCATTGATTCAGTAATAGAGGAGCAGAGCCCATTAGGAGCACCAAATGCTTGGATAAGAAAAAGATAATGGTCCATAGCATGTTGACGAGGGGGTGTAGAGTTATCTGGTCGAATACCAGATGTGACAAAAATATCACGATACTTTTGGAAGCGGCTATGTGCATCTTGAAGATCCTTGAGATCATCTGAGTCAATTATTTCGCGACGAACGATATAAGTGAACTCAATAAATGCACGAAATGTACGGATGATTTCCATTGGAACATAACCAGCAAGAGCTGCCAGGTATATCTATAAGTATATGAATCAGAAAGACTCCAGGCTAAGCCGGAGAAATATACAAACCTTCATTAAGGCCTTTGAATCATTTCCAGTCCACTGGTTGAATTCACGGCCAGTAGGGAAATTTCGAAGACCTGTGAAAGGTGGTGCAATCGAGATACTAGTGCCATGTCACTCACAATAGAAAAGTATAGTATCAAAATGGCTACTTACCGGTGGTCTATATCATCAAGAATTTCTTTTGCTTTTCGAGGTGAATCAGCATGAGCATGTATATATTTCTCTGTCCAGTCAATCAGGTGATCTTTAAAAGTTCCTTTTATGAGCTGATGAAGGATATCCGGTGACAAATTTTCATAGATAGAAGCCCGAGGGAAATATTCTGTAAAGGGCTAGTGAAATGAGATATAAATGTGGTAAAAAAAGAGGAACATGTGCTTACAATAACGTCTCCAATGAGTCCATACTCTTCCCAGAGTACCCCAAGCTCGAAATGCTTCACAAGTGCAACTGTATGTTCTACAGTACGGGGGATGGTGGGCTCGCCTGGAGGTACACAAAGGCCAAGTGATGGTAGTGCGAGACATCTATTACTTATCTGAGTATATAGATAGATGTAATCGAATAAATGCACACTTACCTGGTGCACCAGTTTTGTACAACGCAAGCTAGTGCACACTGCTCGGGATAGTCTGCAATGTAGGGCCCTAAGCTGAAAATCGCCCTCCGAAAATGCCCATCCCCACATTTCACCACCCGTGGTCTTGTCATAGCTGGTTTAAGACTTGAGAGGATATGTTGAAGTGATGAATGAAGCAGCTGGCGTTTGAACTTTCGAAATGCAGTCGTGTTTCTGTATTGTGCCTCAGCTAATAGTGTACTCGTCATTTGAAAGTTAAATGAAATTGAATATGACTTACTCTTAACGTCGTGAAGGAAACCTATGAGTACAATTCCACCACGTCGAGTACGACGGGTGTTATTATGGATGTTCCCAATAGATAGATAGAGTGGCCAATATGAATTATCACCAGAGCCTACTGAAACTGTCGTCTTATCACTTCCGAGTATTATCGGAACAAACATTGCATCATGAGTACGAGGATCCTGGCTAATCTCATCCTAGAAGAGTATTATGTTAGAGTTAAGAGTGAATCATAGAGACAGAAAGGCTTACCGCTTGTCTCCATGCCCAGTCACCAGACATAAAATGTTGGAAGCGATGCTTAGAATCAAAGTATTCATGATAGGGCGAATAATCAAACTCTCCTTCGAAGTCGGGGTTCTTTATGAGTGTTTCTACAACGGCAAGAGGATCACGGTAGTGGATTGGGTACTCTGCCTCCATCCAAGCTGGGTGCAGTTCTGGTTCAGGTTCTGGTACATCGAGTCCACCCGTATATGTGATAGTGGCAGACTGCCATGATACCTCACCATACGGGATTGCATCAATAGTGGCATAGAGATGTTTGTGGTTGGTGAATGGTGAACTCCCGTCTCTACCAGCCCAAAGGCGCATGAGCTCATTGATTTTTCCAGCCGACATCTCCTCGCTCGAATACAGGAATTCAGCAGTCTCGAACTGATGCCTATTTTCGAATGGAAACCAGTCTGTGTCTTGATGATCGATAGGCTGTGTTGGGGGTACACCAAGAGGGAGTAAACGTCCACCTGCATCACAAGGTGCACCTATGTTCCAGTGTAAGTTGAAGTTGTGTACCACGTAGCTATAAAAGATCATTACTCACCCGTTAGAAATGGATGATGAACACGCCTCAAGCGGGGTCCATCGTCTACTTCCGGGGTGTCTGATGACGTGGCTACGACCTGAGAAGTTTCTGAGGGCGGATGACGGTCGTAGTCTTGTTTCAATTCAATAAAAACGATAACAAAATGTTACAATAGGACGTACGTTCGTTAAAATTCTCATCAAGACCTGTGCTGGATGATATCTCGGGTTGGCCATGATAGCTTGGACGAGCTTGGGGATCTAGAACTAAAGGAGTGGCAGGAGAAAACGCTCCTGCTACAGATGGCTGCTGAGACCGTTGAGTCCCAGCTGACGAGGCGGCTGGTATCGTGTTTCGTGTAGACAAGGGCATTCGAAGGCTTTGATGCTCCGACATAGTATCTTCGGCTCCAGGTTTCAGCCCCGCAAAATTCAATCTACTGACAGCATCAGAGTCTGTGCCGGAACCGTCGCTATGAGCCTTAGGGTATGATTCGGTTATAATGTTGATGGACATGATGAGGCAAATGATTTCTTACCGACATTGCATAGTCGTTGTCCAAAACCTCACCGCCAAGCGCCACATTACAATCTGAGAAAGAAAAAAAATATCATCAGCCATGCTGGTAGCGTTATTAGAACTATTTAACCGTGGCATACCCGATCCAAGTTCTGGTGACGGGTTGGGGTTCTGAGTCGTGCGGGTGGTGTGCTTGTGTATAATATGTTGTTTGAGACCTCGCTTGCTCTTGACCCACTTTTTGCAATCGGCGAAAGGGCAGGAGATCGAAAAAGGCTCGGGCTCATCATTCGAGGTCATGGTTGTGGGCATGGAGGACACGGAGGCAGTAGGAGCCGGTACCTAATGAGGAATAGATCAAATAATCACTACCAGTTTCAGCCTGAGTATCCTGCCAGCGTGACTTACTGAATTATGTGTAAGGTACGTACCCCCAAGGCCCTGCCAATATTGGCAGCAAAGAGTTTGAACTTTGACATAACACGGCCACAGGTTCATTCTTACCGCCATTACAGCTACCCCCACAACGTTGTCTTTGAATCTAGCGTATACGTCTGCTCAAGTAACATTAGTGAGTGACTTATTGAGAAACGGTTGTGCAGGTAGCTTACTATTGTATCAGAAAGAATGCCGATGACAACTCATGAGGCGAACAAAACCAAGCGACCGGCGCTTGTGCTCCTTCAGGCGATGTCACCAAAGAAGACGAGGCGTAAAGGGAAGACGCGAAAAGGGAAAGAGATGCCCTCTGAGGAAGGTATCGCGCAAGTATCTGAAATTGAAGTAAGGCAGGCAAAACTACACAGCGACGCGTCCAGTGCAACCCCAGTAGGGACTACGTGCGCCGCCAGTAGAGCTGGAGCCAAACAAGGAGACAATGGCACCCATCAAGGTGCCTTGAAGTCGCGAAAGAGGCCGGGAAAGGTTTCTGTTCAAAGTATCGGCAGTGATGTAAACAAAGGTACGGCTCTTCACATTGTAGTAAAGAGCATACCTGTTGATCGTGAGCTTGCATTGTACCAGGTGGTGACCTCAATACCGATGATGACTCTGATGGAGAACATCAAGTAGAACCGACAGAAAGTCCGGTGAATCGCCATCGTGATGTTGAAGCTACTACACCAGGCAGAAAAAAATCCAGAGCCCCACGCGCAACTTTGAAGGTTTGGAAAGCTATTGAAGCCAAGAAATTAGAGCGAGCGGCTGCAAGTGACACCCCACTGGTCACGGTAGTCAAAGGCTCGGACAATGCAGCGCTAGCAAAAACGATATCTAATAATGGCAACCGTCAACACATGGACTTGGTGACAAAACGAGCACATACTTATGACCCCACGGTTAGTTCAAGCTGTTGGACACTGTAAAAACAAATACGACATCTGACCTGACATGCCACATTGCAGGATCCTAACACTGAATCCATAAGATCACCTTCAGCAAAGCGTACGCGACGTGGCAGCCACTTACAAAGCAATATGAAAGCACGCGCGATGTCAACGATCCCTGTTCCTAAACTCAACTTGAGAAGCCAAGGACAACGTACTGAGCGCGTGATAACGGATAAAACTACGAGCAAAAAGCCTACCGCTAGCGTCAGCACGGTTGATTTTACGAAAGGAGATGTTATACCTTTCTCACCTCTTCAAGAAAAGTCGCTGGTAGATCTATTTGATGACAACATGGGGGAAAGATCATCCAATGCTGGTTTTGAACTTGAGGAAGAACACGCTGCGAATGCTGAGCATGGCGTCATGACCAAACGAGGAGCGTGTGGTAAAGGTCAAGGTACAGGGACAGGCAGTCTGAAAGGGAGAGGAGTAATGATGAACATCGAATCGACCGACGACGAGCGCGGAGACTTGAACCACCAAAGCTTGGGATCTTCGGGCTCCGAGTATAATCCAAGTGCAAGGCCTAGTAGTGTCAGTGGAATGGACCTCAAGGACGACACGATCATGGCAGTTGATAAGGGCACTGGCCTCGTAGAGATTGAAATGTCTCCTCGCGATTCGCCTGCCCTTCCTACTAAATATCAATCCACTAAGCTCAGAGCCCCATGGCCCAATGAGACGTTTGATGACTATAAAGAGCAGTGCATGGAGGGCGCTGAAAATGACTTTGTATTGTCAATGATGATCGAGCGAGAATACTATGGCGACATACTGGACTCAATGGGAGATGGGAGTCAACCACCTGACGAGGAATACTTTTCAATCCACGATAGAGACGAATACTATGAGAGCTTGAGCCCCCACGAGAAGGTAAGTACAAATACTCCTTGATCGAAGGCAATGACTTACCTTGTCCATGCCTACAGCTATCAAGGGAAAGCGTGCTATCGCCTCAAATCGCCATGGAGAAATCCTATCTCAACGCTAAGGTACAGGGAAAGAAAAGGGCAGAGGAGGGACAGGACGTCGAGGACAGAAACAGCTCGAAGGTGCGTGTTGCTGAACATGAGGCTAAGGCGGGCACACGTATAAGTTCATCACCGCTGACTAAATGAAGTTCCCACCCAACTCTACCAACTTCCACCGCCACAAAGCCCATGGAAGGCGCGAACACTCTTCGGCCGCCGCCGCTGGCAGCGCTCATGCTTCTGATTTGCTTGATGACAAGAGGCCCGGGGTAAAAAGTGGGGATCATTATTCAGGGTAAGTCGTGAAACAAGTTCTTCGAGACTCTATCCTTTTACTAAGCGATTCAACACGCACCCCCCAATGAATCTGTAGCAACGATACAGATTCTGATGATTGGCTCAAGGAGCCCGCTTCTCCCCCCCTGGTGGTGGATCATCGCAAGGCCTCTGTCTCTAAGGCGAAAGCAAAAGGAAAGAAACGCTCTGACTTACCTACCACACAATTTACTGGCCTTGGTAGCCGCAGCTTGACTGGTGAGCAAGACAATGAACGTTTTAATGCAGTAAACGACCTTGGCGGGATATCCGACTGAGATGAAGATCGAGGTGAGGAGTACCTACACGCGAAGAGCAGTCCGGTGAAGGATGGAAGGCGGCTGGATAATCAAGTAAGTAATATTCAAATTCAAAGTTTCAAATCGTCTGTTTATCAACCTCTTACTCGCAGTTCATGGTACGTATTGACGACAGCCCTAAAGCTCGACCCAGCGGTAACAAGAGTGGCACGAAGCGCCGATCGAAGAAGAGTGAAAATGCCGTTGAAACTGAATCTATCGACCAGCCCACCTCTGACTCAAAGGCCCGCGTTCGCGTCAAGAACAAGCATCTTCCAACTGAACTCACTCAACCCGTCGATGTATGGAAGACACTTGTACTGCCGACGTTCTTCAACTGGCTTGCAAGTCAAGACGACCCTTGGAATCAAAGTCAAGGCGCTATCGTTGATGCCCTGGAGACTATTTGTCGGGCTACTGTTAGGAGCAGTTATACGCTCAAGCGGGATGGTGATACGATTGGAGTCAAAAGCGCAGAATATCAACGGGCGAGTCTAACATTGATATTGCCCGGACGTTTTTTATATTTTTTTCTAGTTGGTACAAAAGATAAGCGACTGGAAATCAAAGCTCGGGTCGACCGCTATTTGGGCAATCAACAAGATTTTCGAATGTAGGCCGGAAGTATTCGGTGATTCGGATGAGAGCCGTGTTGCTTGGGCAGATTGGCATCAACTCGGATGCCGTTTCCTGTTCGCAGATGTTGACACAAGTGTGAGTCAAATAATCAAGGGATAAGTCATTGATGTGATCTCGTTTTCCAGCCTCTGAAGGGTATGTTCCAAAGCAATGCATTCTTGCACGTACTCGGTGCGCACTTCGCCCTCTTTGCTACCGACGAAAAGGCCTGGGTGCCAGGACTGACCCACGACTCAATCAATCATGAGCCGTGGGGTGCAATCGCGATCGCGGCGGCAGCGGTAAGTGTCCAGACTCCTCACTTTCTCTTTCCTCTCACATATGTGCCTTGTCAGGTTGAGCGCGCCATCGTTCTCTGGAGCGACCGTGACCTTACCGTCGAAATTATGGATCGAGCCGCAAGGTCCAGAAGTCACGCGATTGAGTTTCCAAAGAAGATGAACGCGAAAGGAATCGAGACTCAAGGTCACGCCTTGTTTGCAGAACCTAAATGGGGACCGCGTACACAATATTACCTTCGAAACATCCGAGCGAAGGTCAAGAAAGGGACATGGAACTGGGTAGAGATCCATGACCTCCTTGAGCCTCACATCAAGGCGTTACAGAAGCGCGAAAAGGTGAAGCCGAAGGTCCAGAAACCTGTCAAAGATGTTGTGGAGGTTGATGACGACGACTTACTCGATGACGCCGCTGACATGACTAGTGGTAGCCTTGGTTTTCAGCCTGCCCTAGTCAAGCCCTGGATGTTGAAAGTTCGTATTTTTTTTTCTTTGAATCAACCATCATATCATTGATATGAATTCGAGTTGGCGTCTCAGCCCTCAAGTTCGCAAGCCCTACCTCCCGCACCAAATCATGATCTCGTGTAAGTTTCTTCATCGTCTCGGGCATCATCTCAGCTCTCTCAACCCCCTCCTGCATTCAGTCATACTTCGTCCTCGAAACCCGGCCCCCGCGTGAAAGGAACTCGGCCACCATCTATGAAAAGGGTATGCCTCTATTTCTTTAATATGGAAAGGTACATCCCCTGATCGTGCTCCTATTCTATGTCTGTTGTATCAACAGCCCAACCCTAGTGACATCTCAGCGTCCAATAATCCGGCTGTAGAGGTGAGTATGAGAAATATTGTGTTAATATGTCGGTACTTACATTTCAAGCTTTTACAGCATGCCCCGAGCCATCATCGTGATCGCTCGCTTGCCCTTCCCAGTAGGGAGAGGTCTTCTTGGGACCCACAAGTATCAAGGAGCGACCCAAAGGTATGATTCTCTAACTTTGACACAAATTGACGCCACTGATACAAATATGCTTAGGCTTTTGGCACCAGTG
The DNA here is from genome assembly GCA_029719445.1 of Agaricus blazei. Classification (NCBI taxonomy): domain Eukaryota; kingdom Fungi; phylum Basidiomycota; class Agaricomycetes; order Agaricales; family Agaricaceae; genus Agaricus; species Agaricus blazei. Next base: position 263,754 of record SSNC01000005.1, read on the forward strand.
GCGAGGTAACTGTACGAACCTTTATTCAAATGTATGTATATACTAACACCAGCTTATCATCCTCCAGTCCACCAGGTGCCATATGATTTCGCAAGCTGTGTCTCAACACCGCCCGCATTCTGACCGTGGCCTGGTCTCTCATACGCAAGAAGGGGTGTCATCGGGGCATTTCCATTCGTCGGTACAAGATGCGGCTAGTATGCCCGCGAGGCATAGCAGAAAGGCCCAAGCCCTTGTTCAAGTTTCTTCAACTAAACACTACTCCTCTCAGCCAGATGCAGGCTCATTGCGACGTCGCTAATTGTTTTACCATATCTTTTACCTCTTTCATATCCTGCTCACCTCTTAATTGTTATACTGTCACCTTCAGTCTCTATGCGCCGTCTCATTCAACTTCTGCTCTGCTGGTGCTTTATACCCCTTGTTTTTTTTTTTTACAAATTTTCGATTAGTTTTGAGGCTCAAGTACTAGTGTAGGTCTGCTATCACTGCTATTGATGTGGCAGTGTAATATTATTTTATCATACCATGATCCATGCCTTATCAAAGGACTTAAGTACCTTAGGCCTGCCTTAAGGCTTGACTTATTGAGCTGTCTTTGACATCTTTATCCCTCGCCCTTGAACCAGACTTAAGTACCTTAAAAATACCTTAAGACCAACTTATTGAGCTGTCTTTGACATCCTTATCCCTCAACCTTGGTCCAGACTTAAGTACCTTAAGTACCTTAAGACTGCCTTAGACCAACTTTATGAAGTCATCTCAGACATCATTATACCCAAACTTATGCTCCAGACTTATGCTTAACAATATTAAGGCAAGCATAAGCCATGGTTAAGATTAGACCCTGGCTTATGCAACATTGCCTTATGGAAGCCTTAAACAGTTGACTAAGTCGTATAAGGCATGAATAAGGCCTAAAACATTTTCCTGATGCACCATCAACATGCACTGAATCTGACACCGAGCGGGGTGAATTCTGTACATCAGTGGCCAGTTCTAAACCACTCACAGAGCTTAGCTTCTCTTCTAGAGTCATGCTTGTAGCTGATATAACGGCAATGCGATGGCTCCAATACCGAGCAAGGTACAGGCAACATAGTAAAGACACCTTGTGTGTTCTGTCGCATACCACAGTGAGACCAGACAAGCCATCTTTTACCGTAATTAAGGCTGTAAACGGTAAAATACCCTTCTAGGGATGGTTTCTCAGGGCCATCGTATTCGACGGTGTTCCCGGCTACCGCTTTTGGACCCGTAAATTACTGAGGTATATTTTTAGGCGTATTTTATGGGTGTCATAATACAGTAAAATACATTTAAACCATGCGATTTAGAAACATCGTTTTTAATCGTTGTCTTTATGGTTCCGAATACAAAGAAAAATAGAAGTCCATAGTTGCAAAATCTCGGAAAATGAGTAGTCTACTGTAAGAATTCTATATACAGTCAACACGAAACGGACATAGCGAACGCGAACTTCAACGCTAAACGTGTTTCTCCATCATATGATGTTTTTTTGATACCACCTTTGAAGGTGGCGCCTTTTTCATGGTCTTCGGGAGCGTGTATACCTCCCAGATGCTTCGAGTTTTCGTCGAATATGCGGATGGTTGCGTGCGGAGAGCTGCAGGATCCGGAACAATGCATTCCGCCCCTATAGAGATGTTAATGACCGATAAGAAGGATAGAAAATACATGGCGTACCGTATTTGAGCCCAAAGCTGGCCCTTGACCTTTTTCTTAACCGCATATTTCACTACCTTGGGCCAAATCTCCTGCAGAGCCTTCTTGACTGCCTTATTCAAAGTCCTCACCTGGTGAGCGTTGTTTTTCATTGTTGCGATATGATAAACATCGAGCGATCGCTGACTTGCGCAAGATCGCGATGAAATGTGCCGGATGCACGACTGAGGACACGGCCACAGTCGCGAGAGCCTGCCAAGGCGATAGCAGAGGGTGGCGAACATGCGAGGTGCGAAAGTGGAGGTCGGAGAGTAGCGGTGAGGACAAGCGATCGACGTGATCGCGTGGAGGAGGAGGTGGAAGTGAAAGAGTTGTACAAACAAGTACGCACCTTGAATTTTTCAGATACCCAAACACCAGCGTACAACAGCCAATTATCCACAAACAAACACCAGGACAACCACCAGGACAACCACCGGCGATATTGTCGCCTCATGCGCCTACCAATTCTGTAAGCCCCTCACTAATCAGCCATCCAGATATACTTACGCCTATATTAAGTACCACTTTGTTAATCATCATACCGCGATCGCTCTCGTTGAGCTCCTCGATTATGCGCGACAGGCAGTTGTTGAAGGAGCTGGGTCACGGCCCTCTTTTCTTGTAGGTGCTTCATGTCTATACCTGTGAGGAAAGAATTTGATGTCTACAAGGCATTCGCGCTTAAGAGATTTCGCGGTGTCGAAGTTAATCGTTTTGCGAGGCCATAAGGCCCTCCCGTTCTCTCCTGCAAAGCCTTCGAGGTGGTGTCTCTTGGTAGGATCATCACCTTCATCCCCAATATCAAACGCTGATCTTCTAGTGCTGAAGGGACATGATCATTGCAATTATTTGATGAATTTGAGATTACCAACGAGTGTAGCGTTATCGGCATCGTGATTCCTCAGTTGCTGGCGACGGTGATGGGCCTCAAGTTCATAATCTTGAGCACCATTCTCACCTTGCGCAATTTCGTCGGACATATCCAAAACCTCTTCTGGTGTTTCAGATCGAGGCTGCCCTGCACCTGTTAGCGAGGTTCACAAACGCGGGCAGATTCACCAACCTTAACTAGATGATTTTCTTCCCCTTCTGGAACTTTGGGTAGCTTATCGAAAGCCAGAATACGACTTACAGTTTGACAGAAATGACAAATATACTTGCTACGCTGTAGAGAAGAAGTCATTTGTATGCTTGAATATACGGAAAAAAAGGAACGAATCATGTTATGCGTTCATAGAACGCGAGATCTCGATGATACGGAACAAAAAGCCAGGACGACTGCATTGTTCCTCACCCTTAGTGAGCTGTCGCTTTTGAATGGAGAGATTCTCACCTTTGAGTCTTAAGACTTCAGCGGCCATCTCAAACGTAGTCCTTTGTTTCCCTCCTCTTAGCCAGTCTTCTTGTGAAGGAAGACTTGGGGTTACTAAATTCAAAGACGGCTGCTGTCGTTGAGCTGTTGGCAGCTAACTTACGGAACACACGTTTGCGATGTCCTTGGGTATTCTGTGATTGGGAGTATGCTGGCGCTTTGTCTGAATGTGTTGACGATTTGAAATGTACGGTGTGCGACGAGGGCTAGACCACTGCTACCCTGTTCTCGTCTATCCAATGCAATGGGCTCGATCCTGATCTTGAGCATCTATTTGTGGGTTCTATCTTGACTACAATCAACAAATGCAAAGCCCGCGACTGACAATTTTCTGAAACATACCCGTTAATCGTCATGGAAAATAATAACATCAGCCGCGGCCAGATTGATCCCCAAACCACCAGCACACATACTCAGGAGAGAACCATAGATAAATCACCCGCAGCTTCCTGGAATTCGTGGGCAAATTTGATTGACTGGGGGACAGGACGTGAGGCGTACTCATGTCACTTGAACACCTCCTGGGAGAAACGTCAAGAACTTGTTTAGTATGTTTTGTGTGGCCTGGAATATGTCTTGCCATGCTCACCCTGCGTATGGCGATTGCCAGCTTCCATTCAGGCCTCTACGACCTAGATCGCAAAATGAGTACGGCTCGACGAGGGCTTCGGTTGTTGTCTACTGCCGCTACTCAATACATTCATCACTCTATTTCTGTAACTGTATTGCTTCGATCCACAATGCCCCAACTATTCCCTCTGCGAACTCTCCCGACAACACACTCTACGGTATTTAAGTCGACGGCTTCGACGATAGAAGGTTCATGGCAGTAAGCGATGCCATCTTGTTCTGTTTTGTTGATGCTCTGGATAATAGCGAAAATGATTGTTGACGGCGAGTTCAGGTTTAGTTGCGGGATAACCGGTAATTCTAACACAACAAGACGCTGCAACTGGCCATACGATATGACAGTTACATATTCTGGCTCGCGTCTCCATTGTCTTGCAAAGCGATCTACACAAAGGATATACTACATAGAATTGAATCAGTGTTCTCTTTACAGGCGGTGGGCAATGATACTGACCTTCACATAAGAAGCGTCTCGGCTATCTTCGCTCTGCCTAACAATCTGACATGCGACCATGATCTCGCCATTCCCGAGAAAGGTGGCCTTGCCATATTGAAGAAGGGGGCCATTGAGCTTAATGGCAGCCCGTACAGTTGATATCGATGCATCGAATCGCGTAGCTAAACTCGCATGAATCTTGTTACGAATAGGTATCAGAAGGATGTCTTTCTGCCGAGGGCCCCAAAGTTTGTAAGTGGGATCTAGATTCACAAGTGAATAATTGAATGTTACAAAGGCACGGTGTAACTTACATGACTCGTGAATTAGTTGATGCATCGTCTTCACCCGAAGGCCCAAATCTAACAGATCTTGTAGGTTGTACAGTAATCGAATTTGGTCAAGCTGGGCCGTCGCAACCATGAAGGTATTAATGGATTCGTAAGGGTGTCGCCGACTCTTGATGGCACAGAGCAGGTTGTTGCATTCCCGTTCCATCGGATATGCCCAGTAACACCAAACGGGACCGGCTACTCGGATACCCCATGCAATGTGAAGCAATGCATGGAGAGTCAACGGGCAGGCAGGTAGTCGTTCCGGTTTGTTGCGAAAGTAATACCTGTACTTTGTTTAGAACAGGCCAAACACAAATTCTAGCTATTCTTACCGTTCGTAACCACATACCCAGTCAACAAAACCTTCCTCAATTTGATGTAACATCTCTTCGTTCATTTCTAAAGACAGGCAAAGCTTGAGGAGCTTAACAAGCTTCATGAAATGCTTGTAGTATACCGCCTTAGGAAATTTTCCACAGAGAACGATCGGAGCAATAAAGAGTGTCCAGTTCGAATACATTTCGGCGGACATTTGTGATCGTTTCTTGGCAATGTTGGGGACGCGAGCACCGAAAGAAGAGGGAATTGTCGACCCGCAGTCTTCCGTAGCTTTTCCAATTTCATCCCAAGCCCGAGGCCCTATGAAATAACCCTCGTTACTGTGGTCTAAGTCTTTAAACTCGCCAATCCAGAACGATATAAGGTTGGGGATCAAATTTTCCCAAATCAAGTGCATGAAATCAAAGGGAAACGATTGAGGGAATGAAATTGCGGATACATTTGAAAGGACTGGTATGCCCTTAATACCATACCGCTTTGCGAGATTTTCAAATGCGACATTAGTAGGCGACATTTGTACGGCGATTGCTTGTTCCATCAGTTCCTGGTGTGTCCGTATCGGAAGATCCCTCGGATCATAACGCGTTGGATTAGCGTTCCCAAGATTGTCTCGTCGTAAGGGAACGTAGTATGTTTTTTTGGCTGCGAGATGATTACATATGCCTTTAATTTTGCAGACGCGACATGGAGAGAGTGCATTCGAGCCTTTCATGTTCATGATGAGGGCCATGGCAGGGATGTCACCGAAAAGGAGGATGAGATAAGCGTGGAGGATAAAATATACCTCGGAGACCGAGTCCCAAGCCTTGACGCCAGCCTCGAGCTGTATCAACTCTTGAACAAGCGGCCAGAAATAAGAGTCCGAATCCCATGGTTTCTTGGGGCCCGGAATTACACCAACTCGTAACCGATGCTTCTTTTGGAACCGTATTTCGGGCGAAAGATTGTAGACAAATAAAACGATTGGCCAGCATGTTTGGCTACGTCGTTTGAAAGGGGCAAACCCATCGGTTGAAAGACCAAGGGCAACGTTGCGCTCGTCGGAGAAGTAAAAAAATGGGTTGTCGTCGTCACCTGTGGGGACAATAGTTCGAAGGAGTGATTGATAGTACGAGCCATCAAAGACATCTCTAATTACGCCCGGTTCGTGCTGGAATTCAGCCCGATAGCGCATTTTTTGAGCATGCTCACGACTTGCCAACATAGCGAGTAGACGAGGCATGATAGGAAGATAGGCAAAATATTTTTGTGGTTGACCCTTGGTGTTAAACCTTGGTTCCTTGCATTGGGGGTTTGGACATATAGTGTAATGTTCATATGGCCCAGTGAAGCAGACGCAGCTGTTGATGCAGCAGCTGTAGCGAACGGGCTGCAGACCGGACAACTCACGGATGCGTTTCTTCGTCATTTTGAGAGAGCTGTGACGCTCGTTTCGAAACACGCGCTCCATTCGTACAAATGTCCTATCGGTTAAACGGTCTTCAATCTTGAGAACGTATTTGAGGAGAAGGTCAACGTCGGCCTCATTAAGGCTTTGGAAATCATCTGTCATTGAATAAATTACATGAGATTGAGCAAGTGAGGATAAGAACGGACCTAGTGCTGCTACTTCGCGCCTCCAACGTTCCAGAACTCTATCCCAGAGAGTAATGCCCGCCACATCGGTACAAAGTTCATCACTTTCTTCATCCATTTCGTCATTGCCTTCCGAATCTTCGTCTGAATCCTCTTCGTCTGTAGGTAGCAAGTCGTAGAGCGCGTCAGTAGAAGGGTCAAGTTGTTCCTCGTCGTCGTCTTGGGAATCCTCATCGTCTTCTTGAGGAACTTCGTCGTCTAACTCTCGCATCCGCCGACAAGTTTGTCTCCAAGTTCGCTCCATCGCCACTCCCATCTGCTCTCTCACTCTAATCGCCCGCCTGACATCAGTGCCTACTTGTTCTTCGGGTGGGGGGTGGTTGACAGCAGGGAAAGGTGGAGGTTCAGCTGCATGTAAAACATTGTCTGCAGTCCCAAAGGGAATAGATGGGGGGGAGGCGATGGTGGAGGTGGTGGAGGGGCGGCGGAAGAGGTGTGCACATCCGGGTGTCTGTTTGTTGCTGGCTCACTGTCTTTTAAGGCTCACTTGTTGCGTGACTGCCGTGAGGCACTCCATACCCTGTGCGCGACAAACTTGCCTCGGTGCTTCATGTGTCGCCGTCTTACCACAGGAGTGACCAGTTCACCACAAGGGCAGGGGCACCTGACCCTAGATATATGGCACTTAGGCGGCATGGTGAGAAGGTTGTACGGGGGGGTGTAGCTGCTACGGGTGGAATATATGTAGCAGGGGACGGACGCGGAATAATTTTCCAGCCGACCGGCTGTGTATCGACCGAGCCAAGCCCAGGCGGCTTGTAGGTAATTCATTTATCAAAATTTTTCATTGACTGCTAGAATTATAGGGACATAGAGCATCGCGATACATCGTTTTACTGGGACGGCGGAATCGTCGTAGGCCAACAACGAATATTGGTGACGAGATGAGCGACATCAGGAGAGGATAGTAGTTGAGAAGGTTGTAAAAACCGGAATTCAGAGGAGGGTGTATACTGAGGGCTCGGCATTCCCACTGCCTTTGAGTATGGGCCCAGTATACCGGGCTTCAAGCAGCACGGCCCGTCATCTTTAGAGGATATTGTAAGCCGGGCAGCAAGTGGCAATGATGAGGCGATTGAAGAGATGACAATGCAGTAAGGAATAAGGTGGATGGGGAGATGATTATAGCAGGAGCCTGCCATAGTGAATGAAGGGTTGACACCAGACAGTCCGGCGCCAGTAAAATTTGGATGGATGGTTCATCGCCGCCAGTGGATATTGATCTTGAAGAGTCTTCGTACACGCAGAGCCTAGTACAGAGAATCAGCTGACAGATACGGTAGGCGCTGACTTACCGGGCCTATGGACTAATCGTATGGGGGGAGAGAGAGAGATCAGCATTACGTGGTCACGCCAGTAACATCACCAAAGTCACATTTCGGTTGACAATGATGGCATCAAAGATCGTTACTGACAACGTGACCAAAGTTCAGTTCGATACGATCACTGATCCAAATTTTTCTCACTCACCACGTTCACCACCATCCCGTCCTCCTCAACCGCTGTATCTCGGACTGTCCGAGATAGACACTACTAGCTCTTGGACTGTCCAGGAGCATCATTATCCACCCATTCAAAAACTCATAGACTCCAATCTTATCATCCTGATCTCCCTCAACAATGCCAGGCCGAGCCTACCTTATCGATGGCGACATATACTATTCGCCTAACTGCGACAGAGATGTGCAGCTACCTGGCCAACTTAATCTAGATAATATTACTTTGTTCAATCATGTGGGCGTGGAAGCCTTTGAGGAGCCGTTTTGGTGGTCTGAGAGGGTTCCGTGGCTGGGTTTCATGCCGAGGCGACCAGTGTGTTGGAACGGTGCTCTCGTAGAAGACCTTGGTTATATGCCTCGACAACTTCTTCAAAAGGATGATGGCACGCTTTATAAGCTGCCGTTTCTTTCTCAAAATAGGTGGCTGGCAGTAGAGACATTAATTCGAGCACTAGTAGCTAGCACTTTATTCATAATTATTGGGTGTATCCAAAGATGCCATCTTCATAATTCCTGATAACCTTTCATTATCATAACTATCCAACCACTCTTCCCATAAAATCTTCATTCATTATATATCCTTCCCATGGATTTCTTCATTCATTGCATATCTTCATAACTATTTCTTCATTGTTTCAATAGACATCTTCATTCATTGCATATCTTCATAACCATTTTCATTTCATTACCCATCATTTTCCCCATCATTCTGGCCATCAATAGGCAATCAGGCCATCAAAAGCTAATCTAGGCATCAATCTTGTTCATCAATACATCATTTTTACCATCACCATCACTCCTCCATCAACAATCCCATCAGTGATTCCATCAACAATCCCATCAGTCCCATCAGAGTGGTAGTGCAATAAATGGTTGCTCAATTGCTGGTCATTGGCTGGCTCAATTGTTATGAAACTTTAAATATAATGTAATATACATAATAAGTCTATATGTATGCAATATTATGTGGTACTGAGCAGCATATTGCCTGATATGGCAGCGCTTTTCCAGGGCACAAAAAGGGCTGCTGTGAGCGCATTTCTGGGTTCCCCTGAATGAAATGCACATCGATGGAAAGCCCCTGTTAAGCGCTTTCCAACGAATGTACTTGCGCAATATTTGGTCAAGAAATGGGAAGGATATGAGCTGCTCAAATCCCTGGTATAAAAGGAGCTGCTGTAGGTGCAGTTCCTGGCTGTTCTACACAATATTATATGAGCACAAAGCCATGCAGAAGGGCTTTTAACGAATGTAGTTTGGCAGCCTTTCAAAAGGAAATGGAAGAGATATGATCCAATTACACTTTGATGACAAAAAGGCTGCAGTGAGCGCACCTGGCAACTAATATACATGAAATGTATATCGTTGAAAAGCCCTTTTTAAGGGCTTTCTAACGAGTATAGTATCATAGTATTTCAATAGGAAATGGGAAAGTTATAATCAAATTACACTTTGGGTAGAAACAGAGAGAGATCACTCTATAGCAGGCTAGATATTGAATGCAATACCACTATACATTGTAGGCAGTAACTTTACATTCCTATCCAGATATTGCATGTAGCATCTCACGGATTGAGCAGAAGAATATTGCTCTAGAAGCTAAACAATAATTCGCATTTTTATGGTAAAAAATACAGTTTATCTACACATTTGTTCTATAATATCTTTCAATAAATACATGGAAGAGTAGCTACTAAATGTCCCTATCAAATGCAAAAGACCCCTTGTCAATTGAGAAGGAATTGAGGGAGATAAAGCTAAAAAAGCGTTCAAAAGGAGGAAGAGCATGAAATAAAGCAAAGAACTAATAGCATATACATGTACTATTCATGTCTAAGTCGCTTTTTTACATGTATCTCCCCCACTTCCTACTCAATTGACAAGGGATCTTTTGCATTTAATAGGGACATTCAGTAGCTACTCTTCCATGTATTTATTGAAAGATATTATAGAACAAATGTGTAGATAAACTGTATTTTTTACCATAAAAATGCGAATTATTGTTTAGCTTCTAGAGCAATATTCTTCTGCTCAATCCGTGAGATGCTACATGCAATATCTGGATAGGAATGTAAAGTTACTGCCTACAATGTATAGTGGTATTGCATTCAATATCTAGCCTGCTATAGAGTGATCTCTCTCTGTTTCTACCCAAAGTGTAATTTGATTATAACTTTCCCATTTCCTATTGAAATACTATGATACTATACTCGTTAGAAAGCCCTTAAAAAGGGCTTTTCAACGATATACATTTCATGTATATTAGTTGCCAGGTGCGCTCACTGCAGCCTTTTTGTCATCAAAGTGTAATTGGATCATATCTCTTCCATTTCCTTTTGAAAGGCTGCCAAACTACATTCGTTAAAAGCCCTTCTGCATGGCTTTGTGCTCATATAATATTGTGTAGAACAGCCAGGAACTGCACCTACAGCAGCTCCTTTTATACCAGGGATTTGAGCAGCTCATATCCTTCCCATTTCTTGACCAAATATTGCGCAAGTACATTCGTTGGAAAGCGCTTAACAGGGGCTTTCCATCGATGTGCATTTCATTCAGGGGAACCCAGAAATGCGCTCACAGCAGCCCTTTTTGTGCCCTGGAAAAGCGCTGCCATATCAGGCAATATGCTGCTCAGTACCACATAATATTGCATACATATAGACTTATTATGTATATTACATTATATTTAAAGTTTCATAACAATTGAGCCAGCCAATGACCAGCAATTGAGCAACCATTTATTGCACTACCACTCTGATGGGACTGATGGGATTGTTGATGGAATCACTGATGGGATTGTTGATGGGAGGAGTGATGGTGATGGTAAAAATGATGTATTGATGAACAAGATTGATGCCTAGATTAGCTTTTGATGGCCTGATTGCCTATTGATGGCCAGAATGATGGGGAAAATGATGGGTAATGAAATGAAAATGGTTATGAAGATATGCAATGAATGAAGATGTCTATTGAAACAATGAAGAAATAGTTATGAAGATATGCAATGAATGAAGAAATCCATGGGAAGGATATATAATGAATGAAGATTTTATGGGAAGAGTGGTTGGATAGTTATGATAATGAAAGGTTATCAGGAATTATGAAGATGGCATCTTTGGATACACCCAATAATTATGAATAAAGTGCTAGCTACCCCTCATTCGAGAGGTGTTGGGAATCTTCTCGCGCCATTGGAACATACAGTACCTAGAGCCCTATTCTACACGAAAGTGGGGCTACACTAATGGCCACCCCACTGAAGCTGAGACGTGGAACCATGCGTGTCAAGGCCGAGACTGGTTCGCGATGTGGATTGCCCTACTATATTGGATGTTGAAGGTGATTCCGGAGGATCCGAAGTATCTGGAGGGTATATCCCCTACAGAGTGGTACAAGGTGTTGGTTATGTGGGACAAGAGCCGTATAAGCGTGTGGGAGTCGCTGCGTTGTGCTCCGTTACTCCAACGTCTCTGGGATGCCAATCACGCAGGGGTATTTCTACACAACCCCGACGATCAGCCAGGCCAACCCTCAGCTTGGTGGTTCGATCACTGTGGAATGCCGATATGGTATCACTGGGGGTCTCGAGAAATCACGCAAAGCAGACGGGCTAACTTTTACCTAATGGTACCCCCACCTGAAGTCCTCCAAGCCGCAACCACTGTCATCTCGCCTTCTATACCTTCCTACACCTCTAACCCAGAGTATGAATGGGAGGATTCACAAATCTATGGTGTGTAGCATACAATACTGTCTCAAATGTCAACTCATGCCTTCAACAGAGCCTCACTTTACGCCAGCAAGCCCCCAGCCATTACATGTCGCCGAGGACGACCAACAACCCCCTTCCTTGCCCTCTCAAATCAGCAAACTTGTTTGGAAGAATGGGCGACTACGTCAAGTTGAAAGATCGGGCCGAGATGTCTGGGAAGCGTTTGAGAAGAAGCACGAGGAGAGACACCAACAAATGCTACTTCATGAAACCCCCACTGCTCGACAAACAAGGCTTAATCGCGCAAACAAGCCGCCAACCGTGAGCGCTGCTGTGTATGTGTGGGACTGGAGTCTGGATACTCCACCAAAGTTCGTTCGTACTCTGATCCCGAAGCGAGATCGTAGCGAGACTCTGGAAGAAGCCCGCCCTGGTGAAGCACGTTACGATTCATTTTGCAATGAGTGGAGTCTTTGTAGTGAGTGGGTTGATGAAGCATATGAAGAATCGGATGATGGGATAGATGAAGCAAAAGCACAGGAGACACGCCAAGATGAGGGAGGCCCAAGCTCTCCCACCAGTGTTTCTCCAGTTCATACTACCGTGCCTCTGTCAACTAGCCCCTCAGTGTCGTCGTCGGTGACAGCACCCCTCATGACCTCTGCATTGGTTACCTCCCCCGTCAGTCCCCCTGTAGAGCACGGCCCACGGCCCATCCCCCATGAAGAATGGGAGCGATCTCAAGTGGAAGTCCTCGATGTCCTGAAAAAGTTCTATGGTTTCTTGCCCCCTCAACTATCCACCCAATTTGGACACTCAGCAACGTTAGCCGATATCAAAACTCTGCTCGCTATCACTGGCATTTGCGCCGTCAAACCCAACAGTGCTTTCTGGACAACACCAATGGGCCACGCGTGCGTCGACTTTGGGCTGTGCTTGGCCAGCAAGGAAGGTGACGAACCGCCGGCAGGTGTGTGGGACTTGTCCTCAAGGTGCAGAGACCCTCTCAAGTTCTCTCCTCGGCTACGCTGTATCAAACGAGTGCAGGCTGGCCCTCAGCTCCTTTATATGTTCGACTTCGGCGACCTAGCCACTGCCTCCTGGAATATCGCTGTCTATACCGCCTCTGCTGCTGTCATGATCTGTCGTCTACACCCCGAGCTCAATGACGAGGATATTGCCATCGAGCTGGCACAATCCGGTGTCCCATTCCGAACCTTACAGAAACGAGGCAGCCTCCGACCCGCGCGTCCTGAACTACCATGCGCTGCAACGCCGATGATCTTTTCAGACCATGTTTTCACACCATCGGACTATGACTACTGGAAGCAAAGGTGTCAGTCCATATTGGCATCGCAGCGCGGCCGTGCGGCCATATTACGTGGTGGTTATGTTCGACGCTTGGCCTTGGATGGAGGTATCAGTATAAGTGAAGCTTTGCAAGGGCCGTCGGGTCTACATCATGACAATGCTCTCAACTTTTGCGCGGTCGATAAACATGGCGTGGAATATGTGGATGATGATTTGACGACGAATGAGCTGGATCTCTTATGTGGCATTTATCAAAGCTTCACAGGTATGTTCTACAATACAATATCATACAGTTTCGGTGCTCAATGCCCTGTATAAGGCATCGGTACAGGGATCAGGAAGCAGTCGTGGAACCCTCTTGTCTCCACGTTTGAAGGCAGTGGCGATGACCAAGGCCGTTGGGTCCCTCGCCTAGAAGAACTCTACACGAATCGTCACACTCTGATCCTTGATGAGAAGATTACCGTAAATCCGAGATTCCTTCTCACAGCCACCCAATGGCGCCAGAACACTCGAGGTTTTGGGGATGCTCGGAGAGCCAACGCATCTGTGGAAAAATGGTCGACACGATTTTTAGGGATTTTTTGTAGCACATAATTACTTTTATCTGTAAGTTATTGATGACGCTTGGTGCAACCCTGTAGAGATTAGAAATTTTCACGTGTAGTAGATCCCATTTGTACATTATCTTTTGCATTTCGGTCGGCATTGGACTTCTAGTTTACATTGTAGCCTTCGATGGACATACTATCAGCGCCTGCAGTTCCTGTGGGAACATCATCTGATGCTACATCTGGTAAGTTTTTCTTGTCGCAAATCTATAGGCTCAGCATCACTGAAAAGGCACTTATAGTTTATATTTTGACTATAATCAAGTAATAAAATAATACATTCATGTCGTATATTTCACTTGCTAATGGTATGTGCCAAACAATTGTCATGGATCGTTCGCTCACTCATTGCCTTATACCAAATCCATTACCAATGGCAGGGAATGTATTAAAATATATCATTCTGTTCTGCTCTAACCACGCATACTCAGATTGCGCCTACTGCAACACAAATCTTCTCCCCGTGCTCTGACAAATCCATTTCGATCTTGAAACCGCCCTTGCTATTGTTCGGAATACTAATGTGAATAGTTTTATGTCGCTAAAGTGAGAGAATTTAGCTTTCTTTAACCTTCAAAAATAATCACTTACCTTCTGCTGTTGCTCGTCTAGACCTTTTTCGATTAAGACCTCAACAGCATCCTTTCTACATCGTTTCCGGCAGCTCTTCTTCCATTGTTTTTTAGCGTCATCGGCGTCTTCTGTGACTATTGCCTCAACAGCAGTACACTGGTGAGCACTACCTGGTTCGGCAACGAAACTGACTGCGATTTCCAGCTGGGCATTATCCTTACCTCCAGCGGCGGAATCAATCGCCCCGCCTTCAAGATCTACTCCTTCGGTGCGATTCCTAACCGACCTTTTTCCTCGTTCCCTAATCACTGTGTGTTGTTGAGCATCAAATGACTGTCCCTTGTAAATTTCTTACCATCTTGCCAGCTCTGTTCGCTAATAAGCGGCTTGGTTGCAGGTGCCATCCCGTCAGTGGAACGTGATGGCTCCTCCATACCATATGAGGGCGACAAGTATTCTCTACTCGGGTGAGGTTTATCTGGGTGCTCTTTGAGATACTGAAGCAACCCCTGCAGATTATCAAAGTGTGGAACATCATAAACTTCGTCCCACAAGCCGTCCGGGTCTACAGAGGTGAATCGCTTCGAAGGAGGAGGCATCAGCGAGGGCTTTGAATTGTTAGGGCTGTTTCCCGGAACTTATACCTTTTCCATTTATAGATAAGTGTTTTATCAGATTATCAAAGCGACTTCGCTATATGCACAGCCAGGTATCGGAATCAAATTTGCCCGGCCGTATGTACTAGGAAGACGTAAGTTAAGCATTATCTTTTCCAATTTCGCTATGTGCTGCTCTAATAATCTTGTTCCACCACCGCCGCCTCCTGCCAAGCGACCGAGGCAAGACGTACTATCCGCCCCACCGGATGTCGGCACTCATTATACCGGGCTAGAATATGCAGAAAGACGTAAAGTGGAGTATATTTCTCTCATTTTTCCTGTTAATAATTCGGTGAAACATCGTTACCACCTACACCGTCGGCCTACATGTGTCAGCTCTCTTTTGTCCGGCCACCGCATTGAGTGGCAGTATGTCGAGTCATCGACTGTCAGTATGATGTCTTGTCCGTAAGTTGCGAAGTATTTAAGTTCTCTCCGCGTTGTCCTTCACATTTCACAGCTTTCCTACTCTTCTACGCAACTGCATTGCTTACTATGCCTGCTAGCAAACAACCAACCAAGACCTCCTCCTCGTTGAAAGAGAATCAACAAGTTCGGGCAATCCCCAAAACGAGTAAAGCCACTCCTCGTGACGGTCCCCGTAATACTGCTCTTCAACAGCTCGACATCGGCCAATTAAGAAATCGTGTCATTCAACAAGAAGGTAAATCATCATCCTTCACTATATTTGAATCTCATCCTGTTTTCAGCGGAGCTTAACCAGTTCAGGAAAGCCGTAGTTTCACGCCCCAAGACCAAAGGTTCTCAAGAACTCATTCCGCGCCCTGAGAAGATTGCCGACCTTCGGACTGACATGAGGCTGGAAAACGATAAACTAGTTTACAACCAATGCCATGTAAATCCAGCTGATACTGTTACTTTCATTTACTGATTTACTATAGCGCATAATTAGCGACAAAATGAAGGCAGTTGGAATCAAATTCACTACGGTATACAAACTGGTTGACCTGTCGCAGTTGGCGATGGTAGCCAAACTCGTATGTCTTTTCCCTACTCGTCGGTTTACTATGATTTTCTTCACTCATCAATCTATAAGGCGAAGCACGATTATGCGGAGCTTCAAAAATATGAATCAGACTGGGCCATCTACGAGATAATCAAGGGGATACTGGCGAATTACCGAACCAATCAAACTAAACGAGAGAAGGCCTACACTGCTCATAATGAGATTCCATCAGCTGGAGCCGATCACGAACCGCAGACTGAAGGTAATGATAACTTTGGGGACAGGAATCTTGGAGACGATAGTGACACAGATCTCGAGCGCGACAACGAAATGGAGGATACTGTTGTTGGCGAGTTTGAGCGTAATGATGACTTGGAGCAAAATGACTTTGACGGTAACGATTACTTCGACTTGGATGACAGACTTGAGAATGGGGCTGATGCTGAGGATGCCAATGGTAACCTTGAGGGAGATGATGATGACGACGATTTCGAAGCTCAAGGCACTGCAGTGCAAGGAGACGGTGGTGATGAGGAGGGACTGATGGATGCTTTGGAACATGAAGAATCAGGGCCAGAACCAGAACAGCATGTGTGTCAGAACAATCCCTCTACTCAGTTGAAGACTGCAGCACGATGCCAGAAACAAGCCGCAAGGAAGGGGGTACAGGATGGGAGTAATAAAAGTACTGATATCCAGATACCTGTGCAACCGAAACCGAGGGCGCAACCGAAACCAAGGGCGGCTTTGAAGAGATCGTGCAAAAACATTGATGATGCCATTCAAGGTACTGGGGCAACGAAGCGGCGGCGACAAAACGATATCAACAACCCACTGAAAGCAAAGGGAAGGCGGCTGTAGTACAGACTGCATAAGAATGTGTGTGTTTCTTATTCTTTTACTATCTCTTTCACCTTACATCTCTGCGAAGTAGCATGTTCCTTCCCACCCCTGTGACTCATCTATCACTTAGCTGTTGTTCGTATTATTCTCCCACAAACTCTTTTTTAAAACAGCTTTTGTCCCGTTGCTTACATGTATAATCACGGCTTTTTAAACCTTCTTAGTGCCTCATTCACATTGCTATCAGCCGTATTCTTCTCTAAGTAACTCCATATATAAACATGTTTTGTTATGGAATAAACCTAGTTTACATCAGTTTTGAGAACTACGAAAAACTGTGTTATGTTGATTTTCAAGTGCGTTATAATCTAAGAATATCATCGTTTATGACTATGGAACTGTTAGATATATACTACTTGATTAGTAGTATATATCTAGTATTTTCATGGGTCAAATACTAGTTGACATACCTTAATCTAACTACAATTTAAATAGTTACTAACCTACTTCACAGCTGTTTTTCGACATAGTATTTTACCTACCATTGGGTCTCACAGTGTACTCGCTCGGTTCTGAAACTTTACTGATATCGCCAATTTCAAGCAGAAAATATCTAGAGTAATGCCAAAGTCAAATGAATATTGTGGTGGTATTGTGGTGGTACTTGTATAAAGAGTGTGACGCTCGTACATGCACATACTAATACGGACCGAGTATCATCTGGTGAAACAAGGTCCACATAATGTACTTAACTTGATAATCCTACAAACCCCTCCACTCGCCTTATACTTTATTCATCTCCACCCTGGCCCTCGCTTCATCTCATTCGATTATTTCAAGCACTTCTGCATAGTGAGTTACTTGATTTTCAGAGGGCGCCTCGTCACAGCAAAGGGAATATATACCCCAGTCATCTTCACCGATAGCTGACTGCATCCTCCAGACAATAACAGACTTGTCACCATGCCCAATAAAAATATATTCCCTGGTGTGTGTCTCGTCGGGAAGGGCCTAGTAGCAAGTTAAATTACGGAGATACGTTAGATGGACAGGCCTACTTTGCTGGGAGGAAGTTGAGCGGGTTTGGAAATTCCCTGAGCTATCACAAGATTCAAATACTCTAGCAGTTGGTGGTCTGTAGGGCTTGATGATTCTGCTCGCATAACTGAAGTCGAAGGGTCCTGTTTACAGATGACTACTAGAGTCAAAAACGAGATTGGAAACAAGCTCACAAGTCCACAGATCAGGGTAGCGAAAAAGGTGTTGAGAGCCTCCCAGTATCTGAAATCAACATTTGGAGGCTGAGAGAGAAAATCGTGGTCCACACAATCCCATCCCAGAGGGAGGCTCATATGGAGCACACCATAGTTAAAAAAATCTGTAATTGATTGAGAAAGCCGCTCCCGATTGTCTTCTGATGCCCAGCTTAAATCAGGCAGACAACCATGATCGTGACGACAACTAAAATTCCGCCCTGACAGCCGTAAGAGCCGTAATCACAAGAGATCACTTTGGAATTAGGCTTACCATCGTCAGTGTGGAAGAGCGCTGTATCAACGTCGCACCAGTAGACACACAATGGTACAATAACTGATAACGCGTCTTGCTCAGCGATGTAGAATTTTCCAGAACGATTAGGATCGAGGAGGAAGTCTTGGAAGGATGCATGATAGAATTCTAGCTGAGATTGATCAGCATCTTGTGGATCAGGTATACTTGTGACGGAGTGAAGACCACGCGCGGCGACATAAAATGTTTGTCGGTCGAGCCGAAGAAAACTGGATAGTGCCTGGGCTGAGCCAAGGTGACCAGCTCCACCGACTTTATCTCGATGAGACATGTACGCTAAAATTTGCTTGGTCGTTTTATAGACGTCTGGTGGTATCCTTTCAAGGATCTGGGAATACAGTAGGTCAAGTGCTGTGAGAGGGTTTCTCGACACAACAGCTTGAGATCGCCGCATAAAGGCCAATAAAGAGTCAAGCTGAGAGGGAGGATTGGCTTTGTCACGGTCATCAATGAAATTTAGACATGTCGACGCGAATACGAAAAGCCCAGAGACAGCATCAAGTAGCTCTTGAAGCTTGTCTGGCAAAGGCCAGTCATCAGGCGTTGACATTCCTCATCTATAACAAGCTCTTCACGACCGCATTCTGAATTGAGGGAGAAATCGTTCTTGAGGTGAGCCTCGGGACGGCTGAAGATAAGCCAGCGAAGTGGGAGATCTGGGTATGAGCGCACGGCATTAGTGACCATTTCAAGAATCTCCAGCTGGGCCTTCTCTCCTTCACATTCGTCGAGGCCGTCCAGTATGATAACGATTGGGTGTCGAGGGCGGCGGCGTTGGAGAGTCGCAAATGGCTCCACTATGAGCTCCCGAAATTGAACTGGGGAAGACTTTTTTAGCAAAAGGGGGTTATCGACGAGCTTGTGCGCTACCAGGGATCGGTAGTCATGGACAGTGGTTGCGAGCTGGTAGACGAGTGTCAGAACAACGGTTTCGGGTTTGTTTCGACCAGTTGTGCGAGAGAAAAAGTAAGATGCACCGTGCTTCTCCTCTTCCCCGCATGAGTCACCAAATGACTGGGCAACCGCGGATTTCCCAGTTCCAGCCGAGCCGCGAACCCACAACATCTTCCACTTCTCATACTCGTCAGAGAGCCATCTTGTGAGTCTTTCCCTGATCTTCAACCGGGTCTTGGGGTGGCACCTTGGTGGCGGATGTCGCGCGCTTGAATCCTTAGTGGCATCAAGGCATGTATATGGCTCCAGTAACTCAAACACTGTACGGAGAAATCAAGTCTAGAGCTCCATGAGTATAATAAGAAGAGCGCTTCCCTGCTTGCTTGCCGTTAACCACATAATTTATATAATTGATTTTCAAGTCATTGATTACGTTATGGACGTTGATTTCATCGATAACGTCGCCGTTGACTTCATTGATGAAGTTGCCGCCGTTGACATTAAAGTCCTGTGCGCCGGTAAAGAACTCTAGACATCATATCAGCAGGTTGCCCATGCCGATCCGAAGAGGGACAACATACCTCCACTTGTCATCTGGTTGGGAGGAATCACAGGAGCTCCTGGTCGTCGAGTCAAAAGCTTGATCCACTTTTTTGCGCGATCGAGAAGGGACAGTGTGGGCAGTGACATCGCGGTTCAAGGATGACACTGAGTTCTATAGGCGCCAGTGACGAGTCCCATGCTCTGTGGTCACAGTGCTTCTTGTAACAAGTGCTGCATTCGACACCGCGAGCCCGTCACACCCCTGCGAGCCTGAATTGCGCAAAGGTCTGAGTTTCCCCATTGTCGGCTGACATGAAACTTGGCATTGTACAGAATAAATGCTGAGCATTTCAGACCATCAGAATGATCATTATCTCCCTCAATTCTGAAAACCATCTCAATGACGAAATGTGCAACGCTGAAAGTTGTTGCCTATGAAAAATTCAACTTGAAGCTTGTCTAGCGTAGATGCCGGGCTCGGGTGTTTCCAGGCAGAGGAATGCTGTTCTACATCAAATCCCACACCAGGTGTGCATGAGCGGACAATTCTCCATCTCATTCCGAACACCACGACCCACATTCCAATGATCTAATACCCTAGAACTCAGATTGTCCGATATTTGGATCTTTGAGAATCGGTGCTGGCTGGTGAGGAGAGGAAGCGAGGATGAAAGGAGAGGCACTGGCGACAGTCTGGCCGAGTAACATACCAGCCGATTTGTCACAACTCTGGAAAGATCGCCATAGAATTTGTACTTTTTTAAGTACATTAGCATTCTGCAGGATAATGCCAGGGGCGAGCCTTGTCCAGCAGAGGTCAGAATACATGTGTGAGGAAAGGGAGAGAGGAAGAATCTGATCCCAGATACCATCAAGGAAGTGGAAGGATGGAAGATAGAGTAAGCGAATGGCATTGAGTCCCGCTGTCTCACACATCATGTCGTTGATCCAGCTTACAATCTTACATACTCATTACAACCGGAACTATAGCAATACCGATACCACCACGAGGGTGACAAACACACCTAATGTTCCCAACAATTTGAAAAAATCTCTCTATGTGATTGCTGTCGTCGGAGAAGCAATGCACAACCCTCCAAGAAAAGTCAGGGCCTCGAGGGCATGGAATAGGGCTAGCCGGTGTAGCGGCGACTTTTAATGTATGTGGAGAGGGGGCGCGAACGGTACTTCCAATAACCCTTTTTGCTCGTGGGATCGAAACCAATTTCAGGCTTGAACATGAAGAAAGAGAAATATATTGAGTGTGGCAAAGCCTGAGTCGTGCAGAGCTGACTACCTTGTCACGCGTCAGCGAGGGACTCGCTTCTCCCCTGGCTACCCCACCATGTGCTGTCTGTCCTCTCAGGAACGTAATGGAAGCTATACCAAAGTACACCCTGTGAACGTGAGGGGCGAATGTGGGCTGATGTCTTGGCGCAAGGTGGCATTCGCGTTCGAGATTCTCTGTTGAAATTACATATAGGCTACTCAAATGAATATTGTGTTGGTACCTGTATAAAAAGCTCGACGCCCATACATGCATATACTAATACAGACTAAGTACTATCTGGTGAAAACCAGTCATACATAACGCACTTGACTTGATGATCTGACCAACACACCCATTCGCCTATTTATACTTATTTCATCTCCGCCCTAGCCCTCGCTTCATCCCATTTGATTTGTTCAAGGACTTGTGCATATTCAGTTATTTGAGCTTCAGAGGGCGCCTTGTCACAGCGAAGGGAATGTATAGCCAATTTATTTTTACTGCTAGCTGACTGCGTCCTCCAGAAAATGACAGACTTGACACCATGCCCAATGAAAAAATATTCCCTGGTGTATTTCCTATCGGGAAGGTCCTAGTAGCAGTTTAGATTACGGAGGCACGTTAGATGGACAGGCTTACATATCTGAGAGGGAGTTGAGCGGGTTTAGCAATCCCATGAGCTATCACAAGATTCAAATACTCTAGCAGTTGGTGGTCCGTAGGGCTCGATGGTTCTACTCGCACAACTGAAGTCGAAGGGTCCTGTATACAGATGATTACTCAAATCAAAAACGAGGTTGGATACAAGCTCACAAGTCGACATATCATTGAAACAAAATAGATGTGAAAAGATTCCCAGCATCTGAAATTAATATTCGAAAGTTGAAAGAGAAAGTCTTGGTCCACGCAATCCCATCGCAGAGGGAAAATACCACCGAACACACCATCCTCAAAGAAGTCAGTAATTGATCTAGAAAGCACCCGCCGATTGTGTCCTGACGCCCAGCTTAAATCTGGGAGACAACCATGACGGTGGGCATAATCAAAATACCACCCTGACAGCCGTATGAACCATTATCACAAGAGATCACTTTGGAATGGGCTTACCTTTGTGAGTGTGGAAGAGCGCTGTATCAACGTCGCACCAGTAGACACACAACGGTACAATAACTGCTACCACATCTTGCTCAGTGATGCAAAATTTTCCAGAACGGTTAGGATCAAGGAGGAAGTCTTGGAAGGATGCATGGTAAAATTGTAGCTGAGATTTATCAGCATCTTGTGGCTCGGGTATTCTCGTGACAGAGTGAAGGCCACGCGCAGCGACATAAAACGTTTGTCGGTTGAGCCGAAGAAAATTGGATAGTGCCTGGGCTGACCCGAGCCGATGACGTTCATCAACTTTATCTCGATGAGATATGTACGCTAAAATTTGCTTGGTCGTTTTATACACGTCTGGTGGTATCCTTTCAAGGATCTGGGAATACAGTAGGTCAAGTGCCGTGAGAGGGTTTCTCGACACAACAGCTTGAGATCGCCGCATAAAGGCCAATAGAGAGTCGAGCTGAGAGGGGGATTGGCCTTGTCCAGGTCGTCAATGAAATGTAGACATGTCGACGCGAATACGAAAAGCCCAGAGACAGCGTCAAGCAGCTCTTGAAGCTTGTCCGGCAAAGGCCAGTCATCGGGCGTTACATCACTGTATGCGCTCTTGATTCGGACAAGCCTGTCCTTGACATATCGTTCTACATTCTCCAGACATTCCTCATCTATAACAAGCTCTTCACGACCGCATTCTGAATTGAGGGAGAAATCGTTCTTGAGGTGAGCCTCGGGACGGCTGAAGATAAGCCAGCGAAGTGGGAGATCTGGGTATGAGCGCACGGCATTAGTGACCATTTCAAGAATCTCCAGCTGGGCCTTCTCTCCTTCACATTCATCAAGGCCGTCCAGTATGATAACGATTGGGTTTCGAGGGCGGCGGCGTTGAAGAGTCGCAAATGGCTCCACTATGAGCTCACGGAATTGAACTGGGGAAGACTTTTTTAGCAAAAGGGGTTATCGACGAGCTTGTGCGCTACCAGGGATCGGTAGTCATGGACAGTGGTTGCGAGCTGGTAGACGAGTGTCGGAACAATAGTTTCGGGTTTGTTTCGACCAGTTGTGCGAGAGAAAAAGTAAGATGCACCATGCTTCTCCTCTTCCCCGCATGAATCACCAAATGACTGCGCGACCGCGGATTTCCCAGTTCCAGCAGAGCCACGCACCCACAGCATCTTCCACTTCTCACACTCATCACAGAGCCATCGCGTGAGTCTTTCCCTGATCTTCAACCGGGTCTTGGGTGGCACCTTGGTGGTGGATGTCGTGCGCTTGAATCCTTGGTGGCATCGAGGCATGTATATGGCTCCAACAATTCGAACACTGCAAGGAGATATCAAGTTTGGAGTTCCATAAGTGCGATGAGAAGAGTACTTCCCTGCTTGATTGCCCGCAACCACATCATTTATATACTTGGTTTGCCACTCATTGATCAAGTTAGGAAGGTTGACCTCGTTAAGATTGGTAGGGGTGCCGACGTTGACAGTGACAAAATTGTCGCCGTTGACATTGACAAAGTTTCCGCCGTTGACATTGAAGTCCTGTGCGCCGGTAAAGAACTCTAGACATCAGATCAGTAGGTTGGTTAGAGCGATACAAAGTGGGGCAACATACCGCCACCCGCCAATTGGTCGGGATGAATGGCAGGAGCTCCGGATCGTCGAGTCAAAAGTCTGAACCACCTTTTGGCACGATCGAGAAGGGACTGATTGGGCTGCGCCATCGCGGTTCAAGAGTGCGATAGGCGCCAGTGACGAGTCCCATGCTCGCGGTCACGGTGCTTCTTGTAACAAACATTCCACGTCGCGACCTCGTCACGCTGCTGTGAGCCAAAGGTATGAGTTTTCCCATTGTCAGCTCACGTGGAACTCAGCATCTTACAGAATGAATGCTGGAGGTTTCAGTCCACCAGAACGATCACCACCTCCCTCCCGCTTCCCTTTCATGGCATAAATAGCAAACAATGTGCGCACCTTCGGACTACTTAATGAACCATACCGTTGAAGGGATAACACATTCATCAACAATGTGAGGTCGATGAAACGACCTCGAGGCTTCAGAACCAGGAGCGAATTCGAACAGAGCCAAGACGGCAGCAGACAACAAAAAGGGTCAATATTCGATGTTATCTTGCTTAACGAGGACCTTTATATACAGAAACATTTTAGTATAGGGAGTCAAATAGCGAAAGCCACCGATGAGGAAAAAGAGGAAGCAATTCGTACCAAGTACCCAATTGAATAAAAATAAAACTTTCCTCGGAGGAGAGGACTATTTTCTCCTACATCCCCTAACTGCCAGAGTTCGTAGCCGATGCCGTTGTCTTACATCGGAGAAGCAAGTCCAAAGGCAAGCAGTCTCTGACTTCTATGAGAGGGTCATGTCTGTGATGAGTCGTCGCCCCTAGATCAATTCCATCTTGAGTTTTGTGAGCTATCTTGAGTGCAAGCCTCTCCACGAGAGTGTTTGTTGAGGATAAACGAGTGTGGGTGTTCGGGACGGTGGTTGAATGTTGAACGTTGAACGTTAAGGTCCGTGATGGTGATTGGCCGAATCGGGCATAGCCGATCAGTCATCCCTACACCTTCCACAGGTACGTCTAATCCCCTCATCCGCTTTTCCCTCCAGATATGCACCATCTGAATTCTGTCATCCAACAATATTTTCGGACATTCAAAACCTGAGAAAATCCCACCAGACCATCCTCGCGCTCAAGTGAACCTTTCAGTAAATGGTGCCGGACTATAATGAGGTGTAGCTTGATTACCCATACCATTCGTCTTCACTGATGGCAAACCTTTGACACTGATGGTTTGCTCATGGGGTTCATCTTCATCGGTATCCACTACCATATGTTCAGGTGCCTACCTCAGTGGATGCCTCCAGACATAGCAGAAGCACAAACTAATTAAGCTTAACGGCCTGTGTTCGCATCATCCAGATACCATGAACCGGCTGACACTTCTCATCAGGAAGCTCAGGGCAATTTTGGCTATGACATAATGTTGGCCGCTAGCCCTTTCATATGCAATGCTGGAATGGCCGCTTGGCATTTTTTCGAGGGAAGGCCCTTCCCGCATTCCATACTTTGTAGGGAGAAGACCGCTCGTTGTTTGACGAACTCACTTTGTTCCCCTTATGTTTCTATGTTTTCTATGCTCTCGCCACTTATCTGCCTCCTTTGAGTTAAGTGTGCACCATTACAAGGAAAGACAAGTGGCGTTACTACTAATCAGAGATCTCTAAGTGTTGTGCCGTTCATGAACGGTTGATGAACTTCGTAATATAGTTCATCAACAATTCATGAACCGTTCATATGCGCATGAACTCGCCTATGGCAGCAGCGATTACGTACAAGTAGAAAAAGCCAATAAAAAACACACAACCTGGCAACAAAATAAAAGTTTTAGGGCCAGCTCATTGAGTAGAATAATGTGTCTGGCTTGTCATTCTTATTACCTTCAGCATGTAGATGTTGCCGTTCAGCTGAATGCGCCAATCATGAATAAGGATTGGATGAAATACTAGTAATCTATAAGGGCTTGCTTGGATTGTCGTTCCTTCCTGTATTTAAGTCTACTCTTTTGTTACTCCTAACATACTCCCCATCAAAACATTCTTGGCACCGTAGCGTATGGCTCGAGATTTTCACCGTTGATCACATGCTATACAATACGCTTTGCAATAATACTGTAATTAATCAAGATACCTTGCCTGTGGTACACAGTGTTCTCACGTACAGGAGGCATTGAAAAGTGGTATACAGCTGATGAAAAAACAATGGTCTACCCTTCTCGACAGTATTTTGTTCGTATTTTCATGCGTGAGACACTGACATCATATGGTTCGAGTTGGGACTGATGGTTCATCGTTCATCACTAGTTGATGAACGGTTGATGAACGGTTCATCAACAACCGTTCATGAACGCTCCTGAGGTTCATGAACCGCACATCACTGATTTAATTTATACAAGATAGGTGATGCTATTGCACAGCTGACTGCAGTTCGTAACGAATATTATTCCGAAGTATGGTGTGGGATGCCGAAGAATAACTCCCGGTGTAGGCTATCTTGAGGCCCTTGTCGACCCTAAAACTGAGGTAGTCAGCAGGGGAGTGAGAGCGATCACTCGCAACGGCTGTTTAAGTGAGGAAGGAAAGGAGTACAATGTTGATGTCATTATCTGCGCTACAGGATTTGACACAAGTTATTTACCGAAGTTCCCGATACTAGGACTAAATGGGGTGTCACTGGCCGAAGCATGGAAGGATGAGCCAAGGAAATACTTCGGCATGGCAGCTCCAGGCTTCCCAAATTACTTTACACTCATCGGACCAAATAGTCCCATCGGAAATGGCCCGGTGCTTATTGGAATAGGTACGGTTTACCTTACTCATATCTCACGCACTCACCGACTAAAAACGTGTTGGCAGAGGCACAGATCGATTACATACTCAAGCTCATTTATCGCTACCAATCCGAGAGCATTCACAGCATTTCCCCCAAATCCAATGCCGTGGAAGAATTCATGGATTTCAAGGACACTTATATGAAAGGTACCGTTTGGGAACAAAGTTGTCGTTCTTGGTACAAGAACGGGAGCGCCACAGAAAAAGTCACCGCCCTTTGGCCTGGGAGCACTCTGCATTATCTCGAGACTCTCGCTGAACCCCGATATGAACATTGGGACTTCACCTACATCGGTAAAAACTGGTATGCTTACTTAGGGAATGGGTTCTCGCAGACGGAGGTAGATATGACCGCTGATTGGTCGTACTATCTGAGAGATAAGGATGATTCTCCGCTGCTTGGACGTGCGAAACACAGGAAGTTGATGACAAGGTCAGGGTCTATATCAGCTACCAGCAGGGACTTAAAGCTGTGAATGTTAAACTTATACACTATGTTGGATATGACTACATCATTTGCGCAAGCTTAATTGTAGTCAGGCCTTTATCAACTATCGTTTGCTGCTCGATATCCTCGGGAGGTGTATCGTCTGGCATATGATTGTGAAAAGGCTAGACATCAAAGGCGGGTAGATCGTTTGTTTATAGTTTGGACATAGCGGAGAAACATCGTGTGCTATTGCATGTTCACTCGCTTAGGCAATTTGTCGCTCATCACCCCTCCGGTGTGATACAGTTTTATCAGCAAGAGAGCTGTCACGAGGTATGCTTCAATTTTCACACTCTACGCTACATAACCCCATTCTTGAGTATCATATACTCGCAGTTTTAGGGCTGACAACTATTTTTGAGACTCACATATAATTCGAACGAGGGTGCCGCTCGTGCAGATGGATTCAAATGAATAACATAATCAATATCCGTACACCGAATTAGAAATACAAATTTATCAAAAAAGATCGAAAGTCAATCTTGCTTCTAAATAACGCACTTCGCTTGACGATCTTTCTACTAGCACACCTGATTGCCTATCTATACCTACTTCATGTCCTCCCGGGCACTCATTTCATGCCACTTGATATGTACAAGACGTTGAGCGTATCGAGTCATCAAAGCTTCAGGGGGTGCCTGGTCAGAGCGAAGAGAATATGTGCAATGAAGATCACTAGAAGCTGATTTTGTTCTCCAGACAATCACTGACTTGAGACCATGCCCGATGAAAAAGTATTCCCGGGAGTAGTGGTGGTCGGGCAAGTCCTGCTAGCAGTTCAGTATATGGTGACCCATGTGATAAACGCACGTACATGTCTGAGAGGGAGCTGAGCAGGTTTGGCGATCCCATCAACTATCACAATCTTCAAATACTCTAGCAATTGTTTGTCCGTAGGGCTCGATGGTTCTACTCGCACAACTGAAGTTGAAGTGTCCTGTATACAGGTGACATCGAAACTAGAAACGACAGTGGAAAAAAAACTCACAAGTCGACAGATTAGGGCAACGTAGAGGATGTAGCCAGCTGCCCAGTATCTAAAATCAATATTAGAGAGCCGGGAAAGAAAGTCTTGGTCCACACAATCCCATCGCAGCGGGAAAACATAATCGAGTACGCTATCTTCAAAGAAACTTGTAATTGATCGAGAAAGTGGCAATTGATTATCGCCTGACGCCCAACTTAAATCAGGCAGAGAACCATGCTTGTGACCATAATCGAATTTCCACCCTGGAAGGTGTGAGTGCAGTTATCACAAAAGATCGCTTTCAAATAAAACATACCATCGTCAGTATGGAAGAGAGCAGTATCAACTTCACACCAGTAAAGACATAAATGCATAATATCTGCTACAGTGTCCTGCTCGCTGATACAGAATTTTCCAGATCGGTTAGGATTGATAAGGAAATCCTGGAACGATGTATGGTAAAATTGTAGTTGGGTTTGATGAACATGTTCTGGGTCTGGTATGCTTGTCACAGAGTGAAGGCCACGCGCAGCCCCGTAGAATGTCTGTCTGTCGAGCCGAAGAAAATTGGACAGTGCCTGAGCGGAGTTGAGGCGCTGTTTAGGGTCAATTTTATTTCGATGAGATATGTATGCCAAAATTCGCTTGGTCGTTTTGTACACGTCAGGTGGTATCCTGTCAAGAACTTGGGAATACAGTAGGTCAAGCACTGAGAGGGGGTTTCTGGATACAACAGCTTGCGAACGGCGCATAAAGTCCAATAGAGAGTCGAGCTGAGAAGGGGGGTTGGCTCGGTCGGGGTCGTCGATGGAATTGAGACATGTCGATGCGAATACAAAAAGTCCAGATACAGCATCAAGCAGCTCTTGAAGACTATCTGGAGAAGGCCAATCCGCAGGTGTCACATCATCATATCTGCTCTGAATCTCGACCAGCCTACCCCTCACGTAGCGTTCTACATCCTCGCGACACTCTGCGTCAATTATGAGCTCCTCGCGGCCGCATAACAGGTTTCTGGAGAAAGCGTTCTTGAGGTGTGCTTCTGGACGGCTGAAAATAAGCCAACGAAGTGGAAGATTTGGGCTTGACCGAACGGCATTGGTGACCATTTCAAGAATACTCCGCTGGGCTTCTTCCCCTTCGCATTCATCAAGGCCATCTAGTATAATCACCATTGGGTCTCGAGGGCACTGACGTTGAAGTGTCGCGAATGGCTCCACAATGAGCTCCCGGAATTGGACGGGGGGTGATTGTCGTAGTAAGAGTGGATTGTTGGCAAGCTGGTACCCAATGAGGGATCGATATTCAGGTATGGTTGTAGCAAGTTGGAACACAATCGTCGGCACTACATTTTCAAGTTTGTTTCGACTGGCAGTGCGTGAGAAGAAGTAGGATGCTCCGTGTTTCTTTTCCTCCCCACAAGCGTCACCAAACGACTGAGCGACCGCCGACTTCCCTGTCCCAGCAGACCCACGGACCCATATCATCTTCCACTCGTCATACTCAACAGTGAGCCATCGCATCAGCCTCTCCCTGATCTTTAGTCGTGTTCCATGATGGCACCTTGGTGGTGGATATCGAGCGCTAGAGTCTTTGGTGGCTTCAATGCATATATATGGTTCCAATAGCTCAAAGACTGGTGGGAAAAAATCAGTAGGAGACACTACTGGTGCGATGATAGTGAGTACGTGCCTGCTTGCTTGTTCTCGACAACATCATTGATATAATTGATTTTCAATCCGCTAATAAAGTTGCCGCCGCTGACATTAAGATCCTGTGCGTTGCTGAAAAATCCTTCACGTCAGATCAGCATATCGATAATAATGACGTTAGAGACAGCGACATACCCCTGCCTACCCGACTGGCAGAAGAACGTGATCGTCGGGTCAAAAGCTTGATCCACTTTTTTGTGCGACCAACAAGGGAGGGAGCTGGCGATGTCATTGAGACTTTAGTGACGGTGAGGGAAAGCCAGGGGAAAGAAGAAGGGAAGTGGTAGGCGCCGGTGACAGTCTGGCTCGCTGTCACAGCAGTTCTTGTAGCAACGTGCCTCGTGTTGACTGCATGTTGATTGTTGCTTTGGACATTACCCAGCGAGCGAGCCAATGATCAAGCTTGGCAGATTAATACTCCCAGGTTCAGGAAGAGATAGACGATATCCTGCAAGGCATGCACATGTTGCGGATGAGAGCTCAGAGAAATACCATGAGATGACTGTTCTCTTGGTGGCTGTGTCATTGAAACGAAGTCCTCCCGTGACGACATAATAGGAAACTTCTTTTAGGTGACCCATCGACAGCGACCCATGCCCCAGGCAATAAATTAAAAAAGTTTCCAGGAAAACATACTGAAGGGGCTCGGTACCGCTGGCATGTCATAACCATTCAATGAGATGCACCACGTTGGAGATATCTAACCCAATCATCGGAATACAGGTACTTTCGACTCAGTCATATATGCTCGCAACTTCAAGAATATTGAAACTCATTTTCTCTCTTGAAGCTCAAGCACTGTAATATTGAAAGACATAGTGACTAAACTTTCAAGTAGAGGTGACATCCCAAGTGCGATACTCGTACATAGACATATAAATACTGGATCGTGCCTAATAACGCCCAAAAATGTCGGTGTATGCTCATTTCATCTCCACTCTGGCTCTCGCTTCATCCCACTCAATATCTCGAAGGTATTGGGCATATTTAGAAATTTGCGCTTCACTGGGCTCCTGGTCACAGTGAAGGGAATATGGCGTCTGCAAGCGAAGCCATGAAGCAGGCGACGCTGTTCTCCAAACAATCACCGCCTTCACGTCATGCCCAATAAAGAAATATTCCCGGATCCATTCGTTGCTGGGCAACTCCTAGAAACAGTTCAGAGTAGATGAGCATGACGAGTGAACAAACATACATGTCTGAGAGGGAATTCAGCGGGTTTGGCTATCCCATGTCCTATTACGAGTTTCATGTACTCCAGTAGTTGGTGGTCTGTGGGGCTGGACGGTTCTACACGCACAACGGCCGCAGAAGTCTGCTGAACGTAGATGAATACTAAAAGAAAAATGAGACTAGAAATGATCTCACAAGCCGACAGAGTAGAGCGACGTAAACGATATGTTCAGCTCTCCAATATCTGAAATCAATGTTGGAAAGCCGGGAGAGAAATGATTGATCTGTGCAATGCCATTGCAGGGTAAAAAACCTATCAAACACGCTTTCGTAGAAGAATCGTGTGATTGATCGAGAGAGATCCAGTTGATTTTCTTCAGATACCCAAGTGAGACCAGGCAGAGAACGATGACCGGGGTCGTAATAAAAATCCCACCCTGAAAGCTATGAGCGTGGTTTTCCAGAAATCCCATTTAAATCAGGCTTACTGTCGTCGTTATGGGGCTGCGCTACATGAACTTCACACCAGTAGACACACAATGGTATTATATCAGCTAGCGCATCTTGCTCACTGATATAATAGTTTCCAGAACGTTTAGGATCGAGGAGGAAGTCCTGGAATGAGGCATGATAGAATTCTAGTTTGGATCTATCGGCGGTCTCCGGATCTGGTACCCTCGCGATGGAGTGGAGGCCGCGTACAGCCTTATAAAAGGTTTGTCGGTCGAGGCAAAGAAAGTTGGACAGTGCCTGAGCTGAGTTGAAACGACCGTCTAGGTTAAATTTGTTTTGATAACAGATGTACGCCAAAATTCGCCTGCTGGTTGCATACACCGAGGATGGTATCTTCTCAAGGATCCGAGAATAAAGAAGATCAAGGGCTTCTAGAGGGTTCCTAGATAGAACACCCTGTGAACGGCGCATAAACCTTAATAGAGAGTTGAGTTGAGAAGGAGGATCAGCTTCGTCCGGATCAGAAATGAAATTAAGGCATGTCGATGCAAAAACAAAAAGCCCCGAGACGGCATCAAGGAGTTCCCGCAGGCTGTCCTCCAAAGGCCACTCGGAAGGAATCACATCGTTGTATGAGCTCTTGATCTGGACAAGTCGATCCTTGACATATTGTTCCACATTCTCCCGGCACTCGTCGTCGATGATCAGTTCTTCACGGCCACATTCTGAGTTGAGGGAGAACGCATTCTTCAGGTGGGCTTCAGGGCGGCTGAAGATAAGCCAACGCAGCGGGAGGCTTGGGGATGAGCGCACAGCGTTGGTAACCATCTCAAGAATCTCCAGTTGGGCACTCTCTCCTTCACATTCGTCGAGGCCATCCAGTATAATCACGATAGGTTGTCGAGGACACAGGTGTTGGATAGTTAGAAATGGCTCCACAATGAGCTCGCGGAATTGGACTGGAGGAGATTTACGCAACAAAAGAGGGTTATCGGCAAGTTGGTGCCCAATCAGAGTTCGGTATTCTGGGACAATAGTCGCAAGCTGGAACGCAATTGTCGGTACCACCGTTTCAGGTTTGTTTCTCCCAGCGACGCGAGAAAAGAAATAGGATGCCCCGTGCCTCTTTGCCTCTCCGCAAGAGTCGCCAAAAGATTGTGCGACCGCCGATTTCCCAGTACCAGCAGAGCCACGCACCCACATCATTTTCCAATCATCATAATCATAGAAAAGCCACTGCGCGAGTCGCTCTCTGATTTTCAATCGTGTTTTGGGGTGGCATCTTGGTAGCGGATGTCGCGCACTTGAGTCTTTGGTGGCACCAAGGCATGCATACGGTTCTAATGATTCAAAGACTGTCACCAGCATTCGTTAACTTGCAGGTTGGCAAGATACAATGAGAGAGGGACCGCACCTGCTTGCTGGACATGATTCATATGTTCGACATTAATGAAATTACAGTTGTTCAGGGTTAGATCATGTGCGTTAGGGAAGATATCTCAGGTAGCGTATCAGCGTAGTTCCAGTAGTGACACCAACAACGTCAACACACCTCCACCTATCTTCACTGTTGGGACCGTCGCGTCAAAAGCCTAATCCACCTTTTTGTACGATGAACAAAGGATGGAACAGGAGACGACATCGAGATCAGATAGCAAGCAGGCCAAGAACATGGGGTGCTAGCGACAGATGACCAATTCTCATACCGTCTGCCACGCTGTTGATTCGAGCAATCACCGGTCACCAATATGCTGGTCGATGCGGGAATCAACTGATACCGGCCCGGGGATTCCGTCCTTATCAACACTGACAGCTTCCACAGGCAGTTGTATGAAGTCATATAGGAGTTGAATGAGGGCTGCGGGGACACTAAATCTCATCCCGTGACATCCAATACACGTTCACTGACATACAAGGACAAATTAATCAAGAGCAGCGGAAATAATCGTATGTTAAGATAAAGGCATTTAGCTTAATCGTCGCACCACCAATCACCGTGGCTATACTTATTTCATTTCCGCCCTAGCTCGCATTTCATCCCACTGCATCTCTTGAAGTGCTTTAGCATATACATATTTTCGTGCTACATCAGGCTTCTGGTCAGAATGAAGGGAATGCGAATAGTAAGTCCCGCGCTTCGGCGACTTCGTTGTCCAGACAATCACAGACTTGACGCCATGCCCAATAAAAAAGTATTCGCGAGTCCACTCATCATGCGGTAACTATCAAGTGCGTTTGATCATAGAGTAAAACGTTGAGTAAACAAAACTTACATGTCTGAGGGGGAGTTGAGCGGGTTTGGCAATCCCATGGTCTATCATAAGGTCGAGATACTCTCGTAGTTGGTGGTCTGTCTGGCTGGACGGTTCCGTACGCACAAACGAAGATGAAAGATCCTAAATATGAATGAGTACAAAAAAATAGAAGGGCTTGGAAGTAAACTCACAAGCTGACAGATCTGAGCGAGGCAAACAATGTGGATAGGTGCCCAATATCTAAAATCAACATTGGACAGTCGCGAAAGAAATATCTGCGTTGTAGATTCCCATTTTAAGGGAAAGTATGTAGAGAGGATACTATCTTCAATGAAGTCTGTGATTGATTGAGAGAGCCTCAATTGGTTGTCTGCCGACGCCCAAGTCAAGCCAGGCAGGCAACCATGTTTGTGTTTGCAATCAAAATTCCACGCTGGAAACCGTAAGAAAGTTTTCACAAAAAATCTGTTTCAAAGTGGGCTTACCATCGCTGGCATGGAAGTGCGTCACATCGACTTCACACCAGTAGAAACATGGCGGTATTATATCAGCTAGTACATCCTGCTCATTGATGCAAAGTTTTCCAGAACGATTAGGATCGAGTAGGAAATCCTGGAAAGAAGCATGATACAACTGTAGTTGGGATTTGTCGGCGTCTGCTGGTTCTGGTACGCCTGCGACGGAGTAAATACCACGTGTAGCGACATAAAACGTTTGTCGGTCGAGTCGAAGGAAGTTGGCTAGGGCCTGGGCGGAGCGAAGGTAGGGGCTCCGACTCGATCAACTTTGTTTCTATGAGACATATACGCCAAAATTCGTTTGGTTGTTTGATAAACTTCGGGTGGCACCTTTTCAAGAATCTGGGAATACAATAGGTCAAGCACTGCAAGAGGGTTTCGGGACACTATGCTCTGGGACCGCCGCATGAAGGTCAATAGAGAGTCGAGCTGAGAAGGGGGATTGGCTTTGTCGGGGTCGTCGATGAAATTAAGACACGTCGATGCAAAAACAAAAAGCCCAGAGACGGCGTCGAGGAGTTCTTGAAGATTATCCAGCGAAGGCCAATCCGCAGGCGTTACATCATCGTACTTGCCCTGAATCTCGACAAGCCTACCCTTGACGTAGCGTTCAACGTCCTCGCGACATTCTGCGTCAATGATGAGCTCCTCACGGCCACATAACAAGTTTCGCGAGAATGCGTTCTTGAGGTGGGCTTCAGGGCGGCTGAAGATAAGCCAACGGAGTGGGAGGTCTGGGTTTGAGCGGACGGCATTGGTGACCATTTCAATAATCCTCCGCTGTGCTTCTTCCCCTTCGCATTCATCGAGGCCATCCAGTATGATGACGATTGGCTTTCGGGGATGCTGGCGTTGTAGGGTCGTGAATGGCTCCACAATGAGCTCCCGGAATTGGACAGGGGGAGATTGTCGTAATAAGAGCGGATTATTAGCAAGCTGGTGCCCTATAATGGATCGGTACTCAGGGATAGCTGTCGCAAGCTGGAACACGATTGTCGGCACCACGGATTCAAGTTTGTTCCTTCCGGCGGTGCGGGAGAAGAAATAAGACGCTCCATGCTTCTTTTCCTCCCCACAAGCATCACCAAACGACTGAGCGACAGCCGATTTTCCAGTCCCGGCAGACCCGCGGACCCATATCATCCTCCATTCGTCATACTCCACAAAAAGCCATCGGGTGAGTCTCTCTCTGATCTTCAGTCGCGTTCCATGATGGCACCTTGGTGGCGGATATCGTGCGCTGGAGTCTTTGGTTGCGTCGAGGCATGTATATGGTTCCAATAATTCAAAGACTGGTAGGAGATACTGGATATGAGGCTCCATGGATGCGATAGTGAGTACATACCTGCCTGCTTGCCCTCAACGACATCGTTTATATAGTTGACCTTCAACTCATTGATAAAGTTACCGCCGTTGACATTGAAGTCCTGCGCATTTGTGAAAAGCCCTAGACATCACATTAGCGCATTGGTGATAGTGACACTAAGAAAGCTAACCTACCTCCACCAACCTTCTCATCGGGACGAATCGCGGGGGAACCCGTTCGTCGGGTTAAAAGCTTGATCCATCTTTTTGTGCGATCAACGAGGGAGGGGCCGGGCTGCGACATCGGGATTGAAGGCGTAGTGATGGGCGAGAGGAAGACCAGACGCCGGTGACTGTGCGGTCAAGGATCATACTTTCACAGTCACAGCGCTGATATGCCTCATGCCTCCTTATGTTTTATGTCACAGTTCAATCTGCTTTGCCTTTCGTGATACTATCCCGCTGGGAGGTGCGGGATCATTTTCACAAGCCAGAAATCGAGAGAGAGACACAGTTCGATTGTGTGGTGGAACGGGAAGAACGCGTAGTAAGCCGAGCAGGCCATGACGGGTATGAACGACGGAGTCGAGTGTCATCCCATGCGTTACACCGTCACACTGTAACGCACTGTGTTCTCGTGACCGTGCCACATCAATCAGACTCAATCCCAATTCAAGATCTGAGATCTGACCACTTGGCACCGTCGTGGGTGCTTCAAAGCATCCTAAGCCCCGCCTATTCCTAATTGTTCCACAGAAGACTTTACACTGTCTAAATTCAAAAACACAAACTATCCGGAGACAGCAGAACTGAAATCCTACACTCGTGTTGACCATCCCCAGTAACCAACCCAACCACCAGGTCATACTTATCTCATCTCCGCTCGTGCTTTCGTTTCATTCCACTGGATCATTTGAAGATATCTTGTATAGTGGGATATCTGCGCCTCAGAAGGCTCCTGGCCACAGCCAAGGGAATATGAATACTGACGCGGTGAACTAGGTGACTTTGTTCGCCAGACAATTACCGACTTGACACCATGCCCAATAAAAAAGTATTCCCGGATCCATTCGTCATTAGGTAAATCCTAGTAATTTTTGAGATTATAGCACCGCGTCAGACAGACAAGCCTACATCTCTGAGAGGCAATTTAGCCGGTTTCGCGATTCCATGCCCTATCACAACGTCGAAATACTCTCGCAACTGGTGATCAGCCCTGCTGGACGGCTCAACACGCACAACCAAAGTTGAAGGTTCCTGAACACAAATGAGTATATAAAAAGAGCAATTGAAAAATAAGCTCACAAGGCGACAGAATAACATAATGTAAACAATATATGTAGAGTGCCAATGTCTAAAATCAACGTTGGGGAGTTGGCCAAGAAAGGCTAGGTCGACACATTCCCATTGCAGCTTGAAATTGGCAATGAACACACCACGCTGAAGTAATGATGTGATTGATCGAGAAATTCGCTTCCGATTCTCTCCCGACGCCCAGGTTAGACCAGGCAGAAAACCATGCCGATGATTAAAATCAAAATTCCACCCTGAAAGCTGTAAGAGTGGTACTCTTTATAGAATACTTAAAATTGGCTTACCGTCGCTAGTGTGAAAGTGCGTTGCATCAACATCACACCAGTAAACACATGACTGTATGAAATCCGCTATTGCATCTTGCTCACTTATGCAGAATTTCCCAGAACGAATAGGATCGAGTAGGAAGTCCTGGAATGAAGCATGGTAGAAGCGTATTTGAGATTTGCTGGCTTCTTCGGGACCCGGTACGCCCGCGACAGAGTGAAGGCCACGAAGCAGCCTTATAGAAGGCTGATCGGTCCAACCGGAAGAAACTGGATAGCGCTTGGACTGAGCGAAGGCATTTAAATTCGTCAAGTTTATTCTGATGACACATGTATGCTAAAATTCGCTGGGTAAGAACACGTGAATACAATAGGTCGAGCACAGCCAAAGGATTTCTGGACACAACACCCCGAGAACGACGCATAAAGGCCAATAAGGATTCCAGCTGCGAAGGAGGATCGCCTTCGTCAGGATCAGCAATGAAATAGAGACATGTCGACGCGAAAACAAACAGTCCGGAAACAGCGTCAATGAGCTCCTGAAGACTATCTGGTGAAGGCCATTCAACAGGCGTTACATCACAATACATGTTTTGAATCGCAACAAGCCTATCTTTGACGTAACGTCCCACATCTTCTCGACACTCTGTGTCGATGACGAGCTCTTCACGTCCACATAAAGAGTTTCTGGAAATACATTCTTGAGGTGGGCTTCAGGGCGGCTGAAAATAAGCCAACGGAGAGGGAGATCGGGGTTTGTCCGGATGGCGTTTGTGATCATTTCAAGAATCTCTAGTTGAGTATTCTCTCCTTCGCATTCGTCGAGGCCATCTAGTATAATGACGATTGGCCGCCGGAGTTGTAGGTTCGTGAATGGTTCCAAAATGAGGTCCCGAAATTGGACTGGAGGAGATCTGCGTAGTAGAAATGGGTTATTGGCAAGTCGGTGCCCTACAAGTGATCGATATTCAGGGATAGTTGTCGCAAGCTGACATACAATTGTTGGCACAACTGTTGCAGGCTTGTTTCGTCCGGCGGTCCGGGAGAAGAAATAGGATGCTCCGTGTAGATTCACTTCGTCGCAGGAGTCACCGAACGACTGGGCGACCGCGGATTTCCCAGTACCAGCAGAGCCACGAACCCAAATCATCTTCCATCCATCATATTCATGCAAGAGCCACGTCATGAGCCTTTCCCTGATCTTCAAGCGCGTTTCTGGGTGGCATCTTGGTGGCGGATGTCGCGCGCTTGAGTCCTTGGTTGCGTCGAGGCATGTGTAGGGTTCCAACAATTCAAAGACTGATGGGAAAGCGTTAAGTCTGTGGCTTTATGAATGATATAAGGTGGACTACGAGCCTGCCTCCTTGGTTGAGACAACATCATGGATATAATTGATCTTCATTTCATTGACAATGTTACTGACATGCACTTCATTGATAAAGTTGCCACCGTTGATATTGAAGTCCCTTGCATTGGTGAAAAATCCTAGATATCACGTCAGTCAGTTGCCGGTGGGGAGGTTCAAAAGGACAACATACCTCCACCCGTCTCCTCATTGTGACGAATTGTGGGGGATTTTGTTCGTCGCGTAAGAAGCTTGATCCATCTTTTTGTACGATCAGCAAAGGAGGGAGTGGGCAATGACATCGACATTCGAGTAGATGGTTGATGAGGGAAGGAGAAGTGACAGGAGGCGGTGCCCAGTCTGGCAGTCACGGTGTGTAATGTAAACTAGATTGGCCAATCCGCACGGTGATGGGACAGTCGTCACTATAGGTTGAGACATAAGTCAGTCCTAGATACAAGTGGACCCCGAGAAGGAGAATTTTCGACCGTAGAGCACTGTCGCACATTTGTGAGCCCGTCACGGTCACGAAGGTGACGCTCACGGTTTCTCGGCCCGTGCTTCAAGTTACAAGATGATCAAAAACTCTTTTCTGCGTTTCAATCCCTTTGGATGTCACTATATCCCTTTTCTGAATTGCACACCATAGAGAGAACAAGAAACGTTGGGCGAATTGTCACAAGCCACATCGAGTCTTTCTCGTGAAAGACGTCATGCATGTTGTAACGAACGTTGGAAAGTCAGTTTGACCACCTATCATATAGAGAGATGAATTTTGCAGGAGTCGACCTCCCGGGGGCGAATTTTCTCTGAATGTTTTGACTGACTCTTTCGTGACATTTACCGCCCCCCAGAAATTTGTCTAGAGAACAAAGCGAGTTTTAACAACGTTGGACATAGAGAGAGGAAGCGACACACATCAAACAAATTTCTAGCACTCTTCTCGGGAATATCTTCAAACTCTCCAATGACAACATAACCCGCATTGTTAAATACTACATCAATACGTCCATACTTCTCCTTAGCAATTTCAAATGCTTGGGATATGGCTTGAGAGTTCTTGACATCGAGTTTAAATATGAGGAGCCGTCCATCCGCAATGTGAGCAGGAAATTGGAAAGCCCAGAGACAGCCACCAGGAGTCACGTCACTGTATCAGTACTCTTGATTTGGACAAGCCTATCCTTCACCTATCATTCTCCAGACATCCTCACCTATAAAAGCTCCTTACGGTCACAGTCTGAGTTGAAGGAGAACACGTTCTTAAGGTGGGCCTCGGGACAGCTGAAGATAAGCCAGCGAAGTGGGAGATCTGGGTATGGGCGCACTGCATTAGTGACCATTTCAAGAATCTCTAGCTGAGCCTTCTCTCCTTCACATTCATCGACGCCATCCAGCACAATAACAATTAATTGTCGAGGACACTGGCATTGGAGAGTCACAAAGGGCGCATAATACTTGGCCATTCCGCACGGTGACGGGAGCACTGGTGAGTTCCTTGTCAAGCTTCGCATAGTCATCACTAGAAGGTGAGAGATAAATCAGTCCTAGATACATGATGACCTTGAGAAGGAGAATCTTCAACGGTAGGGCACCTATCATGAGGGCGACAATATGATTGTGTGCCCATCACGGTCACGAAGGTGAGGTTTATCAGCCTGTTCGAGATGAGCGTCAAGTGACAATCAAAAACTCTTTTCTTCGTCTCAAGCACTCTCGGTCTCACTATATATGTAGATTCTAGTGGAAAGAGCTAGTGGGGTGAGGGGATGAAATAGGCACAGTTTATGTACAAGGAACTTTCGTCACATTCTTCTATTTTGATCTCCTTGTTCTTCGGACTTTAATTCTCTAATACAAACAATACTGTCATAGTCCACCCATCTTTACGGCCATGGTTTTAGAAGACGTCATCACTCCAACTCTTATACTCTTCGACCTCCTCTTGTATCTTTTTGGCTTTATTGATCGAAGCCGTGACTGATGCAGGATGCAACGGTAATTTAGCTGGAGGATTTTCCAGGGTTGAAAGTTTATAAAACAATTTCACCGCCTTCACAGGGTCACCCGCCATTTTGGACAAGTCTCCTCTTCTGTATGCAGTTCTAACCGCACCCATTCCTAGATCCGGTGAGTATTCCGCGGGTGCAGGTAACACAATTAGATTCTCAGATAGGAGTTTGGTATTGAATAATCCCGGTTGAAGGTCCGTGATCTTCAACATAGAGTATTTGGTTCAATACCGTTCATAATTCTCCAACGAGCTCGGCGTACCTTGATGTTCCATGCTGGGTCGAGCTCGGCTACTAGGCATTCTGTAATTAATTCAAGTGCTAGATCAAGGATCAGTCTCTGACATATTCCATTACAGTTTAGTCTAAATAAACCCACCAGCTTTCCTGCAAACCATAGTTACGGTCAACGAGGGTTATGAACGTGAAATTTAGAATACTTACGATGCAGCATAATATGAGGCCCCGGCCTGACCCCCTATCGCAAAGAGAGAGCAATTTTGAAGGAGCCGACCCCCCGGGGGGAAATTTCCTCTGAATGCTTTGATTGACTCTTTCGTGACATTTACCGCCCCCAGAAATTTGTCTGGTGAACAAAGTGAGCGCTAACAACTTTGGATATAGGGAGTAAGAGACGCACATCAAACAAATCTCTCGCACTCTCTTCGGGAATACCTTCAAACTCTCCCATGATGACATAACCCGCATTGTTAAATACTACATCAATACGTCCATACTTCTCCTTAGCAATTTCAAATGCTTGGGATATAGCTTGAGAGTTCTTGACGTCAAGTTTCAATATCAGAAGCCGTCCATCCGCGATGTGAGCAGGAAATTGGGATCTAAGTTGTTGTCCACCGGACTCCGGGTTGCGCATGGTGGCAACGATTTTGTCCCCTTCTCCTAGGGCAACACAGGTAAGATGGTATCCAAAACCGGTAGAGGCACCTAATTTTGCGTCAAGTGTTGTCAGGTGAGAATGAACGAGAGGAATAAACCAGTGACTACGTTGAATTATTAGGAAAATTTGTAGATTGAACTAAATGACAACACTCACTGAACCAAACACGAGGGGAGGTCATTTTTTGAGGCGGGTAAGAGCAAGGCTGATACTGCTGTGGCTATATATCCAAAGCATCAAAAATCAAATCACAATCCAAC
This sequence comes from Agaricus blazei, assembly GCA_029719445.1. Lineage (NCBI taxonomy): Eukaryota > Fungi > Basidiomycota > Agaricomycetes > Agaricales > Agaricaceae > Agaricus > Agaricus blazei. Next base: position 305,162 of record SSNC01000005.1, read on the forward strand.
TATCAATCAAAGAACACATAGGTTTCTGATCATCATTGTATTTGACAAGTTTATGATCTCCTCTCACCTAGGATACCACATTTTGTTCAAGTGACAGATGGTTATTCATGGGAGACTGCACACGATACAAAATTTATGGACCAATGAAATCTGCACATTCGAGCTGTTTGATGCGGTTGTCTCGGGCTACCAGAGATACGAGGGGCCCACGGCGGGCTTCTTTGCTGCTTTCAGCGTTGTAACAGCGCTCCATGGATGCTACCTGATGCACATAGCAGACGCTGACATGAGACACTCATGATGGACGTGACATGGGAATTTGTAAATTTTTCTCGGGACGCCGCGAGTGTTGCACGCCATACGTCACAGACTCTTCTGCTAGCAGCTGTCACTTTCGAAAGAGAAGATAGATCGTTCGAGGGTCGAAATGGGTAACTGTCAAAATTCTGTATGATAGCACAACGACTCTGCCTGAGGGATAACGAGGACGTGAGGGGCGAGTGTGTACTCGTGAAGCCATGAATGCGTTCGAGATTACATGTTGAATTTACGTAGAGTTCTCCAAAAGAGCCTCTCCTATGCGGATTCGTCTTTATGTCGTTGATCATGTTAGTCATCCTCTTGTGGTGGCCTCTGTCCAATGGCCATGGAAAGTATACTCTTTAGTTTATTGTCTTCGTCAATTAACTGACAAATCTTACCTGAGTTGAGCCAAACTGAAGGAGAAATGCTGCGGTGATGCACTTATACGACCAATGCGGTGCTTGTACGTACAGATACAACTTAATTGAATTATGGCGGCAGCCAACCATACTCGATAATAGCACACTTAACAATCTCCAGTAACCTTCCCAAACGATCCCTAGTAACCTTCCCAATCGTCTGGCCATACTTATTTTATCCCCTCCTTGGCCTTCACTTCGTCCCACTCGATTTTTCGAAGTTGTGTTTCATATTCAGATATCTGTGCTTCAGAGGGGGCCTGATCACAGCGAAGGGAAAACGTCGTCCACCATAATGAGACTGGCGACCTCGTGTTCCATACAATCACCGACTTAATACCATGTCCGATAAAAAAATACTCCCGAATCCATCCGCCATCGTGGAAGTCCTAGTAGCAGTTCAGGGCACATCAACGCGTCAAGCGAGCAAGCTTACCGATGTACACGCATACTTAAGGGGAAGTTCAGCAGGTCTGGCAATCCCATGGTTTATCACAAGGTTGAAATACTCTAGAAGTTGTCGGTCTGTGGGGCTAGACGGCTCTACGCGCACGATGCAAGTTGAAGGGTCCTATAGATAGATGATGACTACTAAAGTGGAAATGAGGGTGAAAATAAGCCCACAAGTTTACAGATAAGGGCAATGAAATAAAGATAACCAGACGCCCAGCATCTGAAATCGGCGTCAGAAAGCCAGGCGAAAAGATCTTGGTCTTGGCAATTCCATCGTAAAGGAAAATCACTATCGAGCACACTATCTTCAAAGAATCTCGTGATTGATTGGGAAAGTTTCTTTTCATTGTCTCCTAACGCCCAGGTTAAATCAGGAAGACAACCATGGTCATGACTGTAATCAAATTCACACCCTAAAAACCGTAAATGTGATTTGCACAAGGGATCCCTCTGAAATTGGGCTTACCATTGTCAGTGTGGAAGAGAGCAGTATCAACTCCACACCAGTAGATACACAGTGGTACAATATCTGCTGCCGCATCTTGCTCACTGATGCAAAATTTTCCAGAACGGTTAGGATCAATGAGAAAATCCTGGAACGATGTATGATAAAACTGTATTTGAGATTTATCAGCGTCTTCAGGGTCTGGTACGCTCGTGACAGAGTGAAGGCCACGCGCGGCAACATAAAACGTTTGTCGGTCAAGTTGAAGAAAGTTGGACAACGCCTGAGCTGAGTCGAGGCATTGCTTGGAGTCGACTGTATTCCGATGAGACATGTATGCCAAAATTCGCCTGGTCGTTTTGTACACGTCGGGTGGTATCCTTTCAAGGATCTGGGAATACAGAAGGTCGAGCACTGCCAGAGGGTTTCTGGACACAACAGCTTGAGAACGGCGCATGAAGGCCAATAGAGCGTTGAGCTGAGAAGGTGGATTGACTTTGTCGGGGTCGTCAATGAAATTGAGACACGTCGACGCGAAAACAAAAAGCCCAGAGACAGCATCAAGCAGCTCTTGCAGCTGATCTGCGGAAGGCCAATCGGCAGGTGTAACATCACTATACGCATTTTGAATTTTGACGAGCCTATCCTTAACAAAGCGTTCCACATCCTCTCGACATTCCGCATCAATAACGAGCTCCTCACGTCCACATAGCAGATTTCGTGAGAACGCATTTTTGAGGTGAGCTTCGGGGCGACTGAAGAGCAGCCACCGAAGTGGGAGATCGGGGTTCGTCCGGATAGCAGCAGTGATCATTTCAAGAATCTCTAGTTGATCTTTCTCTCCTTCACATTCATCAAGACCATCTAGTATAATGGCGATTGGCTGTCGAGGATTTTGATGTTGGAGGGTCATGAATGGCTCCACAATGAGCTGTCGGAACTGGACTGGGGGGGATTGCCGCAGTAAAAAAGGGTTGTTCGCGAGCTGGTGTCCGATAAGGGATCGGTATTCAGGGATAGTCGTCGCAAGCTGGCATACAATTGTCGGTACCACGGTTTCCAGTTTGTTTCGACCGGCACTCCGGGAGAAGAAATAAGATGCTCCATGTCTCTTTTCCTCCCCGCAAGCATCACCAAACGACTGGGCGACGGCCGACTTGCCTGTCCCAGCGGAGCCACGGACCCACATCATCTTCCATTCATCATACTCAACAGTGAGCCATCGGGTGAGCCTCTCCCTGATCTTCAGTCGTGTTCCATGATGGCACTTTGGTGGTGGGTATCGGGCGCTGGAGTCTTTGGTTGCATCGAGGCACGTATATGGCTCCAATAGTTCAAAGACTGGGAGGAGAAATTGAGTGTGAGGCTCCATGAGTGCTAACAACAAGTACGCGCCTGCCTGCCTGCTCTCAACGACATCGTTGATATAATTGATTTTCCACTCATTGATAATATTGCGAACATTGACTTCATTGCCAAAGATGCCACCGTGAACATTAAAGTCCTGCGCGTTGGTGAAAAGCTCTGGACGTCACATCAGCGACCTGATTGATTTGATTGTTGAGAAGGTTCAACGTACCTCCACCAGCTTTCTCATTTGGACGAGCCGCAGAAGATCTTGATCGTCGGGTCAAAAGCTTGACCCACCTTTTTGTACGATCGACAAGGGAAGGAGCTGGCAGTGACATTGATGCTCAAGGAACGGTGATGGGTTAGAGAAGAAGGGAAGACTAGGCGCTGGTGACACTTTGGCTCAGTATCATACTTCCGCAGTCACAGCGCTTTCTGACTGACCTCGTGTCTGCTTCCTGTCGAGTTGTTGATTTGTTGATTTTGTCATAATTAGACTTGTGTTACGATGCAGCTGGGCCGTATGAAGCTCGAGCTTCCCGGGCCAATCCTCAAAAGCAAAATAGAAGTTGGACGGGAGAAAAATGAAAATGGCCTGGGTTGCAGGACAACGCTCAGATGTGTCCAAATCCCAGAGGACGTCGTACGATGTAGATCATTGGGTCACGCGTCACGAGGTGACTCCTCTTCCCGTGACTGCATAGCAAAATGATCTGTGATCCCAAGTAAGCTGTAGTCAGCACAGTGGCAGGCTAAGACTCGGACCCTCGCCCACCTCTCCCACCTACTCTACCGTTTCAAAGACCCTAAATTTAACCCTAGCCACGTGTGTTTATTTATCGCGTCAAGCTCAAGTCCTTACCAAATAAGACCGCTCAAACCATCCGGAGTCAGTGTTCCTATTATATCAAGGCTTGCCTATTCTCATTTCGTCAGTAGAGGCCTTTCCTCCCCTTTCGCTTTTTAACATTCCGCTCATCCGTTCAATAGCAATTGCGTTACCTCTTTTACTAGCCCGAAGTTCGTCTCGAACGTTCTTTACTTATTTGGCTCCGCATCTTTCTCACAGAACCGACATATAAAACAACTCTTGAGTTATGGGTACGACCGATCTAATTCTATTACAGTTTCTTCCCATCTGATCACAATATTAACTCCAAACGTTACCATAATTCTCCCTGCGACCCGAACATAGTGAAGTGTGGGCTCGGGCTTCAGGCCTGAGCCGAGCCCAAGCCCGCCCACTGCAGGCCAGGCTGAGTCGAACCGAGCCCGCACGGGTTGAGGACTACATTAGGCAAATAGGCGCACGTTACAACTGATCCACATTTTGTTATCATATGTAAAACTTAGGGTCTCCAAAATGAATAACTGTCCAAAACAAAACCAAAAAATTCAATTGACAGTATGAATGAATAAAAGCAGCTGTCATTTTCAAAAAGGAAGTTGACGGTTCGAGCGGCAGAGATAAGTGGGTTGACTGTCAGGATCTGTGATATGTAAGTAACGTTGATACCTCCTGGGACATCGTGGACGTGAGGGATTATGGTGGGCTTCTGAGACCGTGTTCATATTCGAGATTGCTTGTTGATGTTAAATATAGATAGACTTCTCAGATATCCTCGCCAACATCTTCACCGACACCAGCCAAGCATGACAGTATCACAGCATTCTTAGCTGAGAAGTATGCTGTCTGGTTCATTACCATCGACAACATACCGGAAAACCCTACTTAGAGTTGGGCTAGACTAAGAAAAAAATTGTGGTGATACACTTGTATAACAGATCGTTACTCGGGAACGTGGTCACGTAAATACACATATGGCAGAAATGGATTATACTTCAAAAAAACGATGATGAGTCCTCAGTAACTCTCCCAATCACCAGTCTATGCTTGTTTGATCTGTGCCTTGGCTTCCGCCTCGCCCCACCCAATTTGACGGAGATAGTCAGTATATTCAGATATTTGCGCTTCCGAAGGTACCTGGTCACAGCGAAGGGAGTGGATACACCACCACGTTGAAGTGGCTGACTTTGTTCTCCATACAATCACCGATTTGATACCATGCCCAATAAAAAAATAATCTCGAATCCATTTGCCATCGAGGATGTCCTAGTAAAAGTTTAGAGTACGCCAGCACGTTGAGTGAACGAACCTACCTTTAATTGTCTAAGAGGGAGGTTAGCAGGTTTGGCAATCCCATTTTTTATCACAAGATTCATATAATCGAGGAGCTGTTGGTCCGTTGCGGTGGATGGTTCTACACGCACAATTACAGTTGAGGGATCCTGTATATAGATGACTAGTTGAGTCAAAAGGAAATCAGAGGAAATTGAGAATAAACTTACAAGCCGACAAATAAGGGCAATGTAATAAAGATAAGCAGGCGCCCAGGATCTGAAATCGGTGTTAGAAAGTCGGGAGAGAAAATCTTGGTCTTGGCAATCCCATCGCAGAGGGAAAACGCCATCTAGTACACTATCTTCAAAGAACCTTGTAATTGATTGAGAAATCCGACTCCCGTTGTCTCCCGACACCCAGCTTAAATCAGATAGACTCCGATGTTCATGAAGATGACTATAACCAAAATTCCATCCTGGAAATGGTAAATGCGCTTTTTAGAAGGGATTAATTTCAAATGGAGCTTACCATCGTCAGTGTGAAAGAGAGCGGTGTCAACTTCACACCAATACACACATAATGGTACAATATTAGCTACCGCATCTTGCTCGTTGATGCAAAATTTTCCAGAACGGTTAGGATCAATGAGAAAGTCCTGGAATGATGCATGATAAAATCGTATCTGAGATTTATCAGCTTCCTCAGGGTCCGGTATGCTCGTGACGGAGTGAAGGCCACGCGCAGCGACATAAAACGTTTGTCGGTCGAGCCGAAGAAAATTGGACAGTGCCTGGGCCGAGTCAAGGCAGTCTTTGGAATCGACTTTATCTCGGTGAGACATGTACGTTAAAATTCGCCTGGTCGTTTTATACACATCGGGTGGTATCCTTTCAAGGATCTGGGAATACAGAAGGTCAAGCACTGCCAGAGGATTTCTGGACACAACAGCTTGAGAACGGCGCATGAAGGCCAATAGAGAGTCGAGCTGAGAAGGTGGATTGGCTTTGTCGGGGTCGTCGATGAAATTAAGGCACGTCGACGCGAAAACAAAAAGGCCTGAGACAGCATCAAGAAGCTCTTGTAGCCGATCAGCGGAAGGCCAATCGGCAGGTGTAACATCACTATACGCGTTTTGAATTTTGACGAGCCTATCCCTAACGAAGCGTTCCACATCCTCTCGACATTCCGCATCAATAACGAGCTCCTCGCGTCCACATAGCAGATTTCGTGAGAACGCATTTTTGAGATGAGCTTCGGGGCGACTGAAGAGCAGCCACCGAAGTGGGAGATCGGGGTTCGTCTGGATAGCAGCAGTGATCATTTCAAGAATCTCTAGTTGAGCTTTCTCTCCTTCACATTCATCAAGACCATCTAGTATAATGGTGATTGGCTGTCGAGGATTTTGATGTTGGAGGGTCATGAATGGCTCCACAATGAGCTGTCGGAACTGAACTGGGGGGATTGCCGCAGTAAAAAAGGGTTGTTCGCGAGCTGATGTCCGATAAGGGATCGGTATTCAGGGATAGTCGTCGCAAGCTGGCATACAATTGTCGGTACCACGGTTTCCAGTTTGTTTCGACCGGCACTCCGGGAGAAGAAATAAGATGCTCCATGTCTCTTTTCCTCCCCGCAAGCATCACCAAACGACTGGGCGACGGCCGACTTGCCTGTCCCAGCGGAGCCACGGACCCACATCATCTTCCATTCATCACACTCGACTGTGAGCCATCGGGTGAGTCTCTCCCTGATCTTTAGTCGTGTTCCATGATGACACTTTGGTGGTGGGTATCGGGCGCTGGAGTCTTTGGTTGCATCGAGGCACGTATATGGCTCCAATAATTCGAAAACTGGTAGAGAAATTGATTGCCCGGCCCCATGAGTGCGATGACGATGAGTACATACCTGCTTGTTTGTTCGATACGACATCATTGATGTAATCGATTTTCAACTCATTGATTATGTTACGGACATTGACTTCGTGACCAAAGTTGCCGCCGTGTAAGTTGAAGCCCTGTGCGTTGGTGAAAAATCCTAGTTGCCACATCAGGACGTTGATGATAGTGATAGTTGATAATAGGAAGGTCAGCGTACCTCCACCGAACTTCTCATCAGGATGAATTGCAGGGGTTCGAGACCGCCGGGTCAAAAGCTTCACCCACCGCTTTGTACGATCTACAAGGGAGGGGCGGGCAATGACATCGATGTTCAGGGAACTGTGATGGGGGTGAGAGAAGGGAAGACTAGGCGCTGGTGACAGTTTGGCTCGATATCATACTTTCAGTCACAAAACCGGCAGTGTCAAGCTGTTCAGTTCATCTGGCCATGTATAGTCTGACTTGCCTCGTGTTCCGATGTCTGTGCGCTACGCTAGGCTCAAGCTCCCCAGACCAGTTATCAAGAGCAGAATAGAACCCTGATGGCTGGAAAACAGATATGATTTTTGGTGCTGGACAGCGGTTAAGCAGAGTGTCACGCATCACGATGTCACTCTTCTTCCCGGATACCAACTAACTGCACGATGGCATATTAGCGCTCCTGCCCACCCCTCACACTTACTCTGCATCAGAGACCCTAAATTTGACTCAGGCTCATTGCGCTGATCTATTATGCCAAGCTCAACAACCCCTTGCCATCAACACCACCCCTTATTGGTTTTTTTTTCGTCGAGACAGGTGTTCAAACGTTCAACAATAATACTTCATAAACTGACCTGACGATGGACTCCCTCAGAAAACGTCATTTTTTGATGCGCAAAACTTGCACATTCATGTAAGATACACGTTAATCATAAGACAAGGGTTAGTAATCCGAATATTGAGAGCCTTTCATGTAAAACTTGAATAAACATCATAGAGCAGACAATATTGCTTGCCGATAACATATCGGTCATACCTTTAAATCTACAATCTACGAATCAAGACTCGGACAAAACAACATTATCATCCATAGTAACACACAACCCTGCCAGTCGATGTTTATTTCATTTCCGCCCTGGCCTTCTCTTCATCCCATTTGATTTCTCGAAGATAATTACTATATTTTGATCGCTGAGCTTCAGAAGGCTCTTGGTCAGAACAGAGCGAATATGGCATCTGAAGCATTGAAGCAGGTGACTTTGTCCTCCAAACGATCACCGACTTGACACCGTGCCCAATAAAAAAGTACTCTCGCGTCCATTCATCCTCAGGCAAGTCCTAGTCAATATTAGAGTAGCACACAACACACAAGCTGACAAGCTTACGTGTCTGAGGGGAAATTGGGCAGGCTTGGTGATCCCGTGTCCGACAACAAGATCCATATAGTTTAGCAGCTGGCGGTCTGTCTCGTTTGATGGTTCTACGCGGACAACTGAAGTTGACAGGTCCTAATTGCCGGTAATTACCCGCTTGAACAAAAAAATCATAAATGAAGCTCACAAGCTGACAGGCCCGAACGGCGCGAACAATGTGTGCAGGCCCCCATTGTCTGAAATCTAAGCCGGAAAATCGGGAGAGAAAGGCCTGGTCGACACGATCGAGTTGCAAAGGGAAAAAGTAATCAAGCACATGGCTCCAGAAGGTTGTAATCGATTTGGAAAGCGGAGATTGATTGCCTTCAGATGCCCAAATTAAATCAGGCACATGGCAATGCTCATGATTGTAATCGAAATCCAAAGCTGGTAGCAATAAGGGCGTCTGTCACAAGAGATCTTATTCAAATTACACTTACCGTCAGCAGCGTGGAATTGTATTGCATCAACTTCACACTGGTACACGCACAACGGGACAATATCGGCTAGTACATCCTGCTCACTGATACAGAATTTGCCAGAGCGGTTAGGATCAAGGAGGAAGTCTTGGAACGATGCGTGATAAAACTGTATCTGGGATTTATAGGCGTCTTCCGGATCTGGTATGCTGGCGACAGAGTGAAGGCCACGCGTAGCCTTATAAAAATCGTGGCGGTCGAGTCGAAGGAAGTTGGACAGTGCCTGCGCTGAGTCAAGTGCAAAGTTTCGATCAACCTCATTCCGATGAGATATGTACGCCAAAATTCGCCTAGTTGTTGCATAAACGTCCGCTGATATTTTCTCGAGGATCCTGGAATACAATAGGTCAAGAACTGCGAGAGGATTTCTAGACACGACGCCCTGAGATCGGCGCATAAACGTCAGCAAAGAATCGAGCTGGGAAGGAGGATCGGCTTCATCAGGATCAGCAATGAAATTCAGGCACGTTGACGCAAAAACAAATAGTCCAGAAACCGCGTCAAGGAACTCCTGAAGGTTCTCTGGGGAAGGCCAATCGGCAGGCGTTACATCATTGTAGGCGTTCTGAATTTCGAGAAACCTATCCCTGACATAATGTTCGACATCGTCTCGGCACTCTGCATCAATGATGAGCTCATCGCGTCCGCATAACAAGTTTCGTGAGAATACATTCTTGAGATGGGCTTCCGGGCGACTGAAGATGAGCCAGCGAAGTGGTAGATCTGGGTTTGAGCGGACAGCATTGGTGATCATTTCAATAATCCTCCGCTGAGCCTCTTCCCCTTCACATTCATCGAGGCCATCCAGTATAATGACGATCGGCTCTCGAGGGCGCTGCCGATGGAGGGTCGCGAATGGCTCCACGATGAGTTCACGGAATTGGACAGGAGGAGACTGTCGCAGTAAAAAAGGGTTGTTCGCGAGCTGGTGCCCGATGAGGGATCGATATTCGGGAATAGTTGTTGCTAGCTGGCATACAATTGTCGGTACCACGGCTTCAAGTTTGTTTCGACCAGCTGTCCGAGAGAAGAAATAAGATGCTCCATGTCTCTTTTCCTCTCCACAAGCATCACCAAACGACTGAGCGACCGCCGACTTCCCTGCCCCAGCGGAGCCACGGACCCACATCATCTTCCATTCATCATACTCGACAGTGAGCCACCGGGTGAGTCTCTCCCTGATCTTCACTCGTGTCCCATGATGGCACCTTGGTGGCGGATACCGAGCGCTGGAGTCTTTGGTGGCATCGAGGCATGCATATGGTTCCAATAATTCGAAAACTGGTGAGTGACATTAGTTCATTATACGCTCCTATGAGTACAATGACACTGGATACGCGCCTGCTTGCCTGCTCGATACGACATCATTTATATAATTGATTTTCATTCCATTGATAATGTTACCGACGTTGACTTCATTGATGATGCTACCACCATTCACTTCATTGATAAAGTTGCCCCCGTTGACATCAAAGTCTTGTGCATTGCTAAACATTTCTAGACAATCATCAGTACCCCGATGATAGTGATATCAACAAGCTGAACGCACCTGCACTTGTCTTCTCATCAGAGCGAATTGTGGAAGATCGTGGCTGCCGCTTCAATAGCTTGATCCACCTTTTCGTACGATCGACCAGGGAGGGAACGGGATGCGACATGGAGAATCCGGTAGTGGCAATGCTGGGGTGTGAGAAGAAGCGAAGGCAAAACAGGCGCTGGTGACGGTCCTGCCAAGGATCACCAGTATCATACCGACTGTCACTTTATATATGCGCTGTCGACTTGTTGAGTTGCTGGTTCCACTGCGCATCACCATTTCCCGGGAAATGCGGAGACTCAACTCTGCCAACAGGTGCTTTGTCCCCTATGAAGGACTACACAGAGAATCGGCTCTCTTTCTGATATGAGTCTGGTGAACGATAGCCAGTCGTCTTGCCAGTCTTGTCACACATCACATGCATCACATGTAACGATGTGACTGATCTTTCTGACGTGACTTGGACACCGCCACCATGATAGTAATGAACCTTCGAATATCCCATCTTCATTTGTCGCACTCGCATGTCAACGATACCAGAATAACATGAATCAGGGTGTGTCTTTAGTTAGGTTCTTCCATACACATTTTTGCGTCATAATCACGTCCCCAGCAACCAACCCGATCGCCAGGCCACTGTACCTATTTCATCTCCGCCTTAGCCTTCTCTTCATCCCACCGTATATCTTGAAGGTGTTCCGCGTATTTAGATACCAGCTCTTCAGAAGGCTCCTGGTCAGAGTAAAGAGAATATGGATACCGAAACAGCGAACTGGGCGAATTTGTTCTCCAAACAATCACCGATTTTGCACCGTGCCCAATAAAAAAATATTCCCGGACCCATTCGTGTGGCAAAAAGTTCTAGCAACATTTCAGATCACAGTTACTGACCAAGTAAACGAACCTACACGTCTCAGAGGCAGCTTAGCGGGTTTGACAACTCCATTTCCTATGACAATGTTCATATGTTCTAACAGCAGGCGGTCGGTGTCGCTTGACGGTTCCACACGTACAACGGAAGACGAAGGCTCCTGAATACAATGACAAAAGATACAAGAACGAGGGTGAAATTAAGCTCACAAGCTGACATATCAAAGCGACATGAACAATATTTTTGGGCGCCCAATATCGAAAATCAATGTTGGACAATTGAAAAAGGAACGCCTGGTCTGAACAATCCCATTGCAGGGGAAATGTAACTTGAAAACCCCAACCTCAAAAAATGTTGTGATTGCATCAGAGATCTGCAGCTGATTTTCTTCTGATGCCCATGTCAAACTGGGTAGACAATCGTGGTCATGGTCGTAATCGAAATCCCATCCTAAAAAAGCCATAAGCATACTACACCAAAAAACTTGTGCCGAATCCAGCTTACCATCGCATGTGTGAAAGTGTGCTGCATCAATTTCACACCAGTAGACACACGACCGCACAATGTCCACTACCACATCTTGCTCACCGATACAGAATTTACCGGAACGATTAGGGTTGAGTAGGAAGTCCTGGAATGACGCATGATAAAACTGTAGTTGGGATTGATCGGCAGCTTCTGGTTCGGGTATGCTTGCGATAGAGTGGAGACCGCGCGCAGCCATATAAAAGGCATGACGGCCAAGTCGAAGAAAGTTGGACAGTGCCTGGGCTGAGCGAAGTCTTTGGCCCTTGTCAACTTTATTGCGATGAGACATGTAAGCCAAGATTCGCTTGGTAGTCTCGTACACATCCGATGGAATCTTTTCAAGGATCTGCGAATACAATAGATCGAGAACGGCGAGGGGGTTTCTGGACACAACACTCTGGGAACGACGCATAAACGCCAATAGAGATTCGAGCTGGGAAGGAGGGTCGGCTTTATCGGGGTCATCAATGAAATTTAGACATGTGGAGGCGAAAACAAAAAGCCCGGAGACCGCGTCAAGAAGCTCTTGAAGACTGTCCGGTGAAGGCCAATCGGCAGGTGCTATATCATCGTGTGTGTTCTGGATCTCGACAAGCCTATCCTTGACGTAACGTTCCACGTCTTCACGACACTCAGCGTCGATGATGAGTTCTTCACGGCCGCACAACAAGTTCCGAGAGAATGCGCTCTTGAGGTGAGCCTCGGGACGGCTGAAAATCAGCCAACGCAGAGGGAGATCTGGATTTGTCCGAATGGCGCTAGTGATCATTTGAAGAATTTCTCTTTGGGAACCTTCTCCTTCGCATTCGTCAAGCCCATCTAGGATAATAACCATTGGCTGTCGAGGGCGCCGAAGTTGCAGGGTCGCGAATGGCTCCACAATGAGCTCCCGGAATTGGACTGGGGCGGATTTATGTAGCAAAAGAGGGTTGTCGGCGAGCTGGTGCCCAATGAGTGATCGGTACTCGGGGATAATCGTCGCGAGCTGGAACACGATTGTCGGTACTACAGTTTTGAGCTTGTTCCTACCGGCGGTTCGGGAGAAAAAGTAAGACGCTCCATGCTTCTTCACCTCCGAACAGGCATCACCAAACGACTGAGCAACAGCCGATTTTCCAGTACCAGCGGAGCCACGAACCCACAACATTTTCCACTCATCGTACTCATCAAAGAGCCATTGCGCAAGTCGCTCTCTTATTTTCAATCGCGTTTTGGAGTGACACCTAGGTGGTGGATGCCGTGCGCTTGAGTCTTTGGTGGCATCGAGGCATGTGTATGGTTCTAATAATTCAAAAACTGTCCAAAGAACTCAGTTCTACGAGTCCATAGGTGCAATGAGAGAGAATACGCACCTGCTTGCTTGCTTTCGACCACATCGTTTATATAGTTGATTTTAAGTTCATTGATGATGTTACCTCCATTGACCTCGTTGATAAAGTTGCCGCCATCGACATTAAAGTCCTGTGCGTTGGTAAAGATTTCTAAACACTGCATCAATACATTGACAATAGCGACACGAATGAGCACAACGCACCTGCTCTCAGTTTCTCATCGGGACGAATTGCAGAGGATCGTGATCGCCGCGTCAGAAGCTTGATCCAGTTTTTTGTACGATCGACAATGGAGGGAACGGGCAATGACATTGAAAACCCGGTAGCGGCAATGGCAGCGAGAGAAGTAGCAGGAGCAAGATAGGCGCTGGTGACAGTCCTGCCATGTAAGTCACAGTAACAGCCCTAAGATAGCTCGTGCTCATGTTGAATTGTTGAAGTGTTGGTTTGAGTGTAGCTAAATTTGTCTTCTGCTTTCGGTCGTAAGGAGTAGATTCATTTGCCCCAGATTTGCCCTCATTTGTTATTGGACATGACCATTGCTGCTAATGCGAAGATCATATACTCCACGTCCCAGTGTCTGCGTCACACATAGCAGAGTGGCAGTCTGGTAGAGAAATGATATTGGCTTCAGTAACAAGGGATACTGAGGAGAGGGAAGAGCCTGAAAAATGTAGATAGGTGCTGGTAGGGTGCCGGGGACCGGGCACAGCCGTGTCGGTCACGGGTCACGCTCGGGACCGACAGCCGCTCCCAGACAACGCCTGGCTTGAATTGTTCCCGTCAACCACTTCCCTAAAACACAAACATCCATGCAGCTTTGTAATAGCGACATGAAACCTTCTAGCACAGCTCTAAATTTTGCTCTACTGCACATTCGACTTCCACGCCTCATAAACGCATCTTGGCACTAGGGGCAACGTAATCAAATTACACCTACGTATACATATACAAATATAAATTACGAGGTAACAAAGTGACACACATATCACTGAGCTAGATTTCTTCCATCGCCACCCTGGCCTTCGTTTCGTCCCACTCAATGTGTTGAATATCTGTAGCGTATTTAGATATTTGCCATTCGGATGGCTCCTGGTCACAGCGAAGGGAATGCGCACACCACCCCGCTGAAGAAGGAGAGACTGTCCTCCAGATGATCACCGAGTTGACACCCTGCCCCATAAAAAAATATTCCCGGATCCATTTATCGACAGGCATTTTCTAGTAGCAGCTTAATAATAGCATCACGTTAAGTAGGAAAGCCTACCTGTCTGAGACTGAGAGGAAATTGAGCGGGTTGGGAAACCCCATGTGCTATCACAATGCTCATATACTCAAGTAATTGGTAGTCTCTCGGGCCGGACGGTTCTACACGCACAAGTGAAGTCGAAGGAACCTGAGTGCGGATGAGTGATTGAAGGAAAATGAGACAGAAAGCCAGCTTACAAGGCAACAGAGCAGAGCAACAAAAACAAGGTTTGGAGCTGCCCAATGTCTGTAATCAATATTGGACAGCTGGGAGAGAAATGTGGGCTCCACATATTGCCATTGTAAAGTGAAATGGGTATCAAACACACCCCGTTCAAAGAAGCGTGTGATTAGATGAGAAAGCCGCGACTCATTATCTCCTGACACCCACGTTAATCCGGGCACGCAATCATGTGTGTGACCGTAATTAAAATCCCGTCCTGAAGATTATAAGGGCGTTTCACAAATGAGATAGTTCAAATAAATCAGACTTACTATCATCAGCGTGAAAGTGCACTACATCAGTATCGCACCAGTAGACACACAACGGTAAAATATCCGCTAGTACATCCTGCTCAGTGATGCAGAATTTTCCGGAACGGTTAGGATCCAAGAGAAAATCTTGGAATGATGCATGGTAAAAACGTATTTGAGATTTGTCGGCGTCTTCTGGTTCGGGTATGTTCGTTACAGAGTAAAGGCCGCGAACGGCCTTATAAAAAGCATGTCGGTCGAGCCGGAGAAAGTTAGACAGTGCTTGCGCCGAGCAGAGGATATTATGTTGGTCGACTTTATTCCGATAAGCCATATACGCCAAAATTCTCTTGGTCGTTTTATACACTTCGGGTGGGATCTTTTCGACTATCTGGGAATACAACAGGTCAAGCACTGCTAGAGGATTTCTGGACACAACATCTTGAGAGCGTTTCATGAATGCCAACAGGGAGTCAAGCTGGGAAGGGGGATTGGCTTTGTCGGGATCATCAATGAAATTGAGACACGTCGACGCGAAAACAAAAAGCCCGGAGACGGCGTCAAGGAGCTCCCGGAGCTTGTCCTCCGGAGGCCAGTCCTGGGGCGTTATGTCCCTGTATGCGTTCTTGATTTGGATGAGCCTATCCTTAACGTATCGTTCCACATTCTCCCGACATTCATCATCAATGATGAGTTCTTCACGGCCACATTCGAGGTTGAGGGAGAATGCGTTCTTGAGGTGAGCTTCAGGTCGACTGAAGATAAGCCACCGCAGTGGGAGATCGGGGTTCGTCCGGATAGCGTTTGTGATCATTTCAAGAATCTCCAATTGCGCTTTCTCTCCTTCGCATTCATCAAGGCCATCCAGTATGATGACAATTGGCTGTCGAAGACATTGAAGGTGGAGGGTCGCGAAGGGCTCAACAATGAGTTCTCGGAATTGGATCGGAGGTGATTTACGTAGTAAAAAGGGGTTACTGGCAAGTTGGTGCCCCACGAAGGATCGGTATTCTGGGATAGTCGTTGCAAGTTGGCATACAATTGTCGGTACAACCGTTTCGAGCTTGTTCCGACCAGCAGTTCGAGAGAAAAAGTAGGATGCTCCGTGTTTCTTCGTGTCCCCACAGTAGTCACCAAATGACTGGGCGACCGCCGATTTCCCAGTCCCGGCAGAACCACGAACCCACAACATCTTCCACTCATCATACTCGTGCAAGAGCCACCGCGTGAGTCTCTCTCTGATCTTCAGTCGCGTTTCGGGGTGACATCTTGGTGGCGGATGTCGTGCACTTGAGTCTTTGGTGGCATCAATACACATATATGGTTCTAATAATTCGAAAACTGTTGGTACAGGGATGGAATAACCGGCGATTATCCCAGACGGTTTGTGTCGCAAATCACGATTTGCGATTGTTAATCGTTGTAATCACGATTTCACGATAATGTAATGTATACTCCGTAGTAGGGAGACTTTAATCGCGATTTTTTAATCGTGCTTTTGGCGATAAGGGAGGTGGTAGAGAGGATGTAATCATGATTTTTTAATCACGCTTTTGGCGGTAAGGACGATTTGCGATTGTTAATCGTTGTAATCACGATTTCACGATAATGTAATGTATACTCCGTAGTAGGGAGACTTTAATCGCGATTTTTTAATCGTGCTTTTGGCGATAAGGGAGGTGGTAGAGAGGATGTAATCATGATTTTTTAATCACGCTTTTGGCGGTAAGGACGATTTGCGATTGTTAATCGTTGTAATCACGATTTCACGATAATGTAATGTATACTCCGTAGTAGGGAGACTTTAATCGCGATTTTTTAATCGTGCTTTTGGCAATAAGGGAGGTGGTAGAGAGGATATAATCATGATTTTTTAATCACGCTTTTGGCGGTAAGGGAGGTGGTGTAGAGGATAAAATCATGATTTTATAATCGCGCTTTTAGCGGTAAGGAAGGTGGTAGGTAATATATAATCATGATTATCAAAATTTAAGCCGCAGGAGAGTGTCCCTACACGTCTATAAGGCAGTAGAATGAGTGTAGTGCGTTGTTGAATATAAAAACACGACGCACCTAGAGCCATAGCAAACCCCAGAGGCATCATCTCTATCTGTCCATGGGGCCAAACCTTCCCCTCGAATAACTTGAGCTCGAAGTCGTCTATCTCAGTGAAAACTGTAAGCGCGCCGAAATTGCGATGAGCACTGTCGTAAAGGGCAATTTGAATGCGCGGGACGCCGTGTTCGGTTTGACAGTTGCCAGCGCTGGAGAAATGAGCGCTGAGGTATAGACTGTATATGTATACAACTCACCTTGAAGCTTGGCTGCTGGCGATTGCAATCCTTGGTTTAGCTCGATGGATACCGGTACTGGAATAAATGAGGTTGAGTATGATGATAATGAACATCGAGACTCACCCGATGAGGCCACGAAGAGGGCCCTGGAGGCCATGATTTGTGGCGTAGTCGTCGATCCTTGCCCATATCCCAAGAATGATGGGCCGAACGGTGACTGGGATTCCCTCCTTCTCGATATTTTTCTTCTTGAGGGTGTGGTTATACATGTAGACAGGAAATACGTTTTGATTGAGTGACATGGTGGACGTGGTAGTCAGATGTAGCGGTGGTTGATGTTGGGGAAAGAAAGAGGCGCCTGTTTGAGTTTATACCTAATATATTGAAAAAACTTTCTCGCGAACACTTATGGTAAGCGAGGCACGAGCTTCACATTTTATTTTTCAATCTGTTGCAGTTTAAGTGACTGCATTAATATCACCGTTGGTGGACGGTGACTATTGTGCAGAGCAACAGCAGTGGCTAGCCAAGTAGCCGCTTAGCTGTATGTCCACGAAAACAAATTTGAGACGACAGAATATATTATGGCGCACCTCAAAAGATCAGGCCGGGTGGTCGTGAGTTGTCCCGAGCTTCATATCATATCGTTGTCACATTCACGCGATGATATTAAACTCTACCTCCATGGTCAGTTTAGAAGTCAGTTAAGATGAAACGTATACATCATATCAATAATATTATAACGGTACTACCTGAATATTCAGTCAGCTAGATGGCTCCGGGTTGAAGATAATGACTTACGGCTTCCACTGTAACAGACAATCTGCAGCATATCTCGAATACATGTTTGCTTGTCGCAGAGCGTAAGCCGAATATCCATTCAAGCTTTCATTCAGCACAGCCAAGTTGCGCCAAACTTGGTCCATTCGCACAAAAGTGCTGTGAGTGCGACGGAATTCTTCCTCCAATATTTCGAGCTCTTCCTTAAGCCTCTCTACTGTTGCTTTGTCACGATACCACCGTACGCGTTGTGCTAAGGGATATATTCAATGATGATGAATTAAAAGATGGGAAGGTACACACGTTCTATCGACCACTCGTTGGAAGACATGCCTTTGGGATGGCCTACAAACCAAAACCAAGGGTTCTGTTTGCCCGAATCTCCGGTTCTATGGGGTAAGAAAACATTCTTGCCCCATAGCTGGTCTTCCCCCAGCATTTGAAATCCATCGCTAGCATCAGGGCCGAGAAGCTTTAGGAACTCGAAGGAACGAGAATATTTTTCCTTGATAGTTAGCATTCGAGAGCGGATCTCCGAAAGAAATCGTTGTGAGCGTGTTGCAATACTCTGACTGCTCGGGTTCCTACGCTTTTCTGTTTGAGCATGATTCAACTCATGAATTGTATCTCTCAAGTCGGAGAGAATACAAAAGGCATGATCTCGTCGGAGTGTTACCTCTATTTCGGTGGCCTTTTCAAGGTTATACAACTTGCGCTCACTGGCCGTGAAAGACGATGGTAGCCACAGTTGAGTGGTCAGAGGCGCTTCGTCATTGGCAGCTATAAGAGGCTTGATTAAGGGGAAATGCTTGTGTTGCTCTGTTCTCCAAGATTTGAGGAGATCTATCAGGTGGGTGCAATCAGCGGCTTTGGTCGATACGTCCATTTGACAAAGAGTTGTTCTGGGATGAGCGGTTGTCCTGGAATGAGTTGAAAATAGAAACCTTAAAAATAAAAAGGCGCACTGCAGGGTTTCTATCTCAAGACCACGCCGAATAAATTCAAACATTTGGTGGGGCATATCACCGCTCGCTCTCCCATGTAACGTTGAACTTGCTTTGGGCCGCGTCGGCACTGTAGCGCACTGAGATCAGGAACATTTAAGAAAGGGGCGCGATTTACGTACTTTTGCCTTGTACCTGATACAGCTCAGACTTCGAGGATTGGGCCTCCGCAGCCCGCCATAAAGTTATTAAATCTCGTGAGATAGACGCGGTCAATGCGTCGAAGGCAGCTTTCTTTTCTGAGTACGATGTTTCAGTTCGACAACGACGTAGTGATAAATCGAATGCTGGAAGTGGTTCTATTAGCATCAAGGAGAGTAATGATGTGCGAGCTCACATAGTTGGCGTAGCTTGCAAAAATTGTGATGGCCATTGAAACTATCCAAAGTTTCGTGTCGGTGGCCTGGGTTTTGCTCCTTGGTGAAGGAAGCGGTGTGATTTTGTTCAGACCACGCGCTCTCTATCCCCTCACCATGTGTCATCCCGGAGTGGGGTTCATAAGTAAAGGAGTGGTTGATTTGGCAGTCAACATTGTGTCCGTTGATGTGCATTTTGGGTACGGACCCACGGATCTGTTTGAGTAAGGGGGCGAAATCGGGTATGTTAGTAGTAATGCGCTTGCGAAGATTGATATGGTACTGGCACCAAATATCGTAACTGAGTGATATCCAGCGCTGTTTGAATCCCTCGGGTCCAAGAGCATGCATTAACGCATAATCTGTCTTAATATAACTTCGACCGGTTCAGTGGTAATGAAAATGATCGACACGTCAACTACTTACGCTTCTCCTTTTTCGAGATCGGCCATGCCTTGCGGCAAGTAAAATCCATGCCGAGCACACTGTATCGCGATTACGCCCGATACCTCAGCGTCTTTGAACTTAGACCGGTCTTGTTGCCTGACAGCCTTGAGGTTGGCACAAAGAGAAGTCTGATAGGAGCCTTAATTAGTCAATGATCAATAGAAAGTTTGCAATGCGTACGTCGACTTCGTTACTCAGGGATTTAACGTATTGTTGGTACTTAGTCTCCTCGACAAAGTACCCATTTCCTCCGTTGAGCGACTTATCTAAGGGATCATGGATTTTTTTCTTCCTCTGAAGACGAAAGTTCCCATCAGCGGATAGGAAGAGCGTATGTTTATGCCTGAAGGTATATTCATTAAACACCAATACCCGCATGAATCGATAGCACTTACAAATCTTTATCCTGAGCTGAACCAATAGCCTCCTCTTCAACGTTAAACCCGATCTCGGGACATGCCGGACATCTAAGGGCAAGACATCCCGCCCGTCTATGAGACAGCACCGCATCTATATCGAAATCTTGCCCGGAACGGTGACGAAGCATCAGATAACGCCAAATGCGCATGACAGACTTGAATTCCTTATAGCGGTGCTAATTATAAGGCCTGTTAGATAGCCAGTAATACATTTATGACGTCATTAACTTACATATTTTGGAAATGCAGCATCAGTATAATCGCTGAGAGTTTTGCAATAATCATAGTTCGACGACTTCGCATTGAGGGAGTGTCGGTCGAAATCGTCGAGAACCGCGAATGTAAATACAGTTTGTGGGATATCGAGCGTTGGTGGAAACAATTGATGTCGTATGAGCTGTAGGGCCCTGTCTTGCCAACGCTCAAAAGGGGTACAGTGACAGTAGAGGATTTTCAAGTCGTGAACCCCATTTGTGTGTACCACAACAAAATTTTTGGGACAGTCGATATTCCTAGGACAATGATTGCCTTGATGGCCCAGAGGTAACACATATCCCAGATCGCCTAAAGCTACCTTCTCAAAGAAAGTACCCGTCCACCTTTGAATACGATGGAAGGGGTGGTCGCGGTGACACTTTACTATACAACTAGAGCAGACGGGAGTGTTAGTAAAGCACTCCAAACATCGGTAGATGGCCTTTTGTTCGCTGCCCGCTAGATCACCCTGAACTTGGCTCTGCGAAAGGGTAATACATGAAGGACATTTCTTGCCCACAGCTTCATCTGCCTCAAGAGATAAAATTTCGCTTTGAATATCCTTCAGTACTTCCATTGTGAAGGGCTCCATTTTCGACGATGCCCCCTAGAGAGGTGAATGAGGCAATAGCATAAAACACAAACAAAGACTCACTTGTGAACGCTCTACCACACCCTCTACCACACTTGTACTTGAGGAGTTAATCCAAGGAATAGTCTCCGTATAATCGACATTGCTTTCCAATACAACCTCCTGGTAAAAAGTTTCAAATCTTGTCGCTGATGGCAGAGGCTCTGCCACCTTGAGAGGAACAATTCCGTGCTTCAAATTTGCTCGTTTACGCTTTTGACCTGGCATCGAGTTAGAAGGGACCAAAATGTGTCGCACCACAATTGCTCATACTTGAAATAGTAATGATGTAAATAAACACTGAAGTAAACATGGATTACGACGCCAGGGCCAAGTCGAAAGTTGATACCGTTCGCACAACCTTTCCCTTGTTACCACCTCTAAAAGGAGTAACATCGCATTCAACAGCTCCATATCTCCAAACAACACAGCGAGCACCGAAGTATCGATCTTCCGAGAGGCAAAATACATAATCATGCTTCTTGCTTGGAAAAGTAGGGGCTGCATAGAGGTAAGGCACCAGGGTAAGGTCTTGCCCCGGAAGCAACACCAATACATTCGCCCCATCAAAACCTTTGTAGGTTCCTACTTGGTCATCCCACTTGCCGTCATCGAACCGGCCGCCACTTCAGACAGTGATCTGGAGCAAGCCAAATGAATCCCTATGTTCAAGTCTTGCGATCCAGAAATCAGGTGCTACGCAACAGATGAGCAAACTATTCACTACCACCAAGAGACGCCACGAACGAATAGCTGGTGGAGCGGCCACTAGCCTGTCTTCAGGAGTTAACCCGAATGGGCCGGCTTGTCCAATCTCGTTTTCAGGGGGCGGTGTCCGAGGTTGCTGATCGACGTTGATGTTGATTTCTCGGAGTATTGAACAGTTATCCGGAATGCCGTCAACCCGATGCAGGGTCTCATCAATACCCTTCATTGCAAACCACTTACAGACTTCCCTGTTTACATACGTCAAAAAAAAAAAAGTGCCAATTTAGGTGGACGTTACATTTCAAATGCCAGTGTATGAAGATTAAGTTCTTGAAGACGATAGCTTGAATGATGTGAGCCCCGAAGTTCGACTTGGGCATCGCCTCGACTATTGATCGTCTTGATGATACCGGACCGGCCTTTGAGAGGCCCTTTCAAAACAACTGCAGGGACATTGAGATACACTACATAGGTATGGTAAGGGATGTGGATAATATTGGGGTCTGCACGGTGAGAAGTTAGCTGGAGGT
Source organism: Agaricus blazei (assembly GCA_029719445.1). Lineage (NCBI taxonomy): Eukaryota > Fungi > Basidiomycota > Agaricomycetes > Agaricales > Agaricaceae > Agaricus > Agaricus blazei. Next base: position 327,414 of record SSNC01000005.1, read on the forward strand.
TGGGATCAGCAAACTCGGCGTGAATGTAAGGGATCGTTAAATGCTAGAATCAATTATGAGGTTATAGTGATTGTTTAAAGTGCGGTGGCTTACCGTAGCACTGGAGTTGCAGATGGTCATTTGATCTAATTGGTCGTCGAGTTTTATAATGAAACCCATATATCCAGTTGAGTCACCAGCCTTGACCCGAACATTATCCCCAATTTTGAAGTGTCGACGGACAAAATGATTGAGTATCTGAGTTGTCTCAGGTATGTTAGAGTCCGAACGGTCGCTAAAGTGTATATAGACGTAAGTGTCAAGAACAGCTGCTATCTCACCAACTCGGCCAGCATATTCTGATGCTACAACAGTGACCTTGTCTCCTATCTGAAGTTGGCGGCTTTCGGCACAACGAAAAGCCTTCAGTTTGGCGGCGGTGGGGATTGAGATACTGTTGGCGAAGAGACTAACTTGACCCACGGTCGGGGATACGTCGTTATGATAATATTTGTCGGGTTTGAGGGTGAGCAGGAGATACCCGGAAGAATCAAATACGCATTGGCGGTACCGGTATATTGTAGAAGTGCCAGTTCCCTCTACCCGTAGACGACGGCCTGACTTGCCAAAGGCTTTTAAATCAACCGGTTGAGGTGCTGGTTTCGTACGCCTAGTGATACTTGAGCTTGGATCCTTCTTGCGTGTGAGAGGAATGTGAGGTACTACGACGACGCCCAGTCGGCCTTTAGGCAAAACTTGCCGGATGACGGCGACATCACGAGTGTACGGTCTTTTCTTGAGACGAACCCAACCATTCTTCTCGGGTTCAAATGAAGGCATCTGCCGTTGGAGGAGTCTCATAGCTTCAAGATTGTCGACCTTTTTGCCCTCCCACCACCTCACGCCGGACATTCCTCTACATATGGTGTAGACATCCGCTAGTCGTTTGGCCTCAACGAAAACTCTCCCGATTATCCCTATGGGAGCGAATATGCTGCGAGGAGGTAACATGTGAGCATACATCCCCTGTGTGCATCGCTGGTATATACGAAGTACGCATCGTGACTCAGATCCAACCTTGCTCACATCAGTTAATACGTCAATAAGATGAACATCCACCTACATTGACGGGAACCTCCCATGTTTCCCAATCATCCTGCCCATGAAGTCTATTCGCATCGCATGAAGTATCCCTGGAAGTAAAGGGTCTGGAGGGATGGGTATACTTTTCAGCCAATGAAGATAAAAAATCTCCAGTGGTGGCGACCTCCTCTTGTAAACCCGAGCGATGATTCAAACCAGTACCATCCTGCGGATCATCATCATCCTCGTCAGATACAATAAATCCGGTACCTAGATATCATTCATTTGGGTTACGCCGTTACATGAAGAAATGCTTACAGTCGTCTTCCTCTTCACTTGTTTCTTCCGCATCATGCTCAACTGCCTCGTAGTCTACAAACTGTGATACTTCTGGTGTCTGGTTCCGGGTCCAATCTCGGTAAGCTATCCACTTTGTAAGATCGGGTGGAGGTCGCATACCATTGGTGAAGGCTGTTTTTATCCCGGACTTTGATCTCGGACTGCTCACTATGCTCAAGACTCTTTCAATATGGTTGATTAGAGGTTTACATACCAATTAATGGAGTGGTATAACAATTTGTGAGACTACAGAGGCTATCTACTCGCAACTACCCCTAATTTTCCTCTGGTGATGGGCGTAGAGGAAAGAAATACGAAAGCCTCTGATCCGCAGTATTCAGTGTTGGTAGATTTAAGGCTGGTCAGATTCCATCACGTGTTGTGTTGGCACTTGCCTTGAATCTCGGCCCCCAATAACCCCGCTAGCGCCGCTCAATTAATGTTCAAAGTCCGACACTTACCCAACACGTAACAGAAACGTGCCGACCATCATTGATCGAAGGTGATCGCTGTTGTCAACGTCGTCTATTGAGTAAAGGACAGCAGGCGGGGGCACTTACTCATCGTTCCCCGCCCTTCCCACGCTTTTGATTTTTGATCCTCCACTCAAATTATCTTCCCACGCAGATTAGATGAACACTGGCACCCGCTCTTCGCTGACCATACAAACAAATGCAGTCTCAGGACCATCTATAAATATGTTATAATCATATTTAGCTCATATGCAAAGTAAGGACACTGTGATTAAGTGTATAACATGATAAATTTCCTTTAAAAATTGTGAGGGTCATTCTGAAGCCGAGAACGCATTTATCTTCATATATAATTGGGCGCGTGTGGCGCGTAAGGTGTGTATTGGAGCACATTAACGAGGGCTATCTGATGCAAAAGTTCGCTTGTCAAACGGACCAGAATTGGATGAGATATTGTACATTCTTTGGGTAAATATATAATACTAAGGGCGTGTTGGGAAATGAATTTGCATTTCGACTACCTTCCACCTCAATTATCCATATAACAACCATATACATTGATTAAGATTTAAATCATCTTTCGAAATCAAAAATAATCTCACGAATCGATAGGAGACTTGGTGCGATAACGGTAGAGAGACACAAATGTGTACATTGGTGTAGAAGAAGCGCACCTTGATTAAGCTATAACATCAATGCATGTACCGTTCTCCTATGTTATCACACCAAGTCTCCTATCGATTCGTGAGATTATTTTTGATTTCGAAAGATGATTTAAATCTTAATCAATGTATATGGTTGTTATATGGATAATTGAGGTGGAAGGTAGTCGAAATGCAAGTTCATTTCCCAACACGCCCTTAGTATTATATATTTACCCAAAGAATGTACAATATCTCATCCAATTCTGGTCCGTTTGACAAGCGAACTTTTGCATCAGATAGCCCTCGTTAATGCGCTCCAATACACACCTTACGCGCCACACGCGCCCAATTATATATGAAGATAAATGCGTTCTCGGCTTCAGAATGACCCTCACAATTTTTAAAGGAAATTTATCATGTTATACGCTTAATCACAGTGTCCTTACTTTGCATATGAGCTAAATATGATTATAACATATTTATAGATGGTCCTGAGACTGCATTTGTTTGTATGGTCAGCGAAGAGCGGGTGCCAGTGTTCATCTAATCTGCGTGGGAAGATAATTTGAGTGGAGGATCAAAAATCAAAAGCGTGGGAAGGGCGGGGAACGATGAGTAAGTGCCCCCGCCTGCTGTCCTTTACTCAATAGACGACGTTGACAACAGCGATCACCTTCGATCAACAATGGTCGGTACGTTTCTGTGACGGCCATGATTACGTGTCTTACAAAAGTCACACATTATATTGTTCACCAAAAATAGTACTTACAAGGGACATAGCAGGCAGGATAAGTCATGTGATGAATTGTAACCGGCCGTAAACCTACGGCGGCATATGTTCCGTGTTCCGATCGTTTGGCTTTCTCCTTCGCACCGCCATGTACTAATTGCGCTGCGCTGAATGAAAACTTAGCACATATGTAGTCGTAATTGAATTTTACTAGTCCAAAACATCTATGACTACGTTCATGCGATGCAAAATGTCCGAACAAAGATGAGATGTACTTACCCCGAATGTCGGGCTGTACCAATACAATGCCCACCGGCTTAAGATTCAGATATAGTAGTGCAGGGTGCTTCACGGTCATGAAGCCTGTCATTCAGCTAAGTGACTAACAGGGGTTGAAGTACCTGTGGTTCTAGCTGTTGGGTAAGCATTTTATCTTTGCTGATTGGAATTGAGAGTGCTCACTCGATTCACCCCAACACGTATAGTTGTACGATCGGGAGCCGTTCTAAAATGAGGCTCGCGACCAACGGGTTTCGTTGTGCTGGCAACTGACGTTTTGTACACTGGTTGGAATTGACATTTCAATTAGTATCGTCATTTGGTAATTTTTTTTTTTCCTGATTAAAATTGAGAGCTCGTTGATTCAATTCATTGTGTCTTGTCGTTAGGTGATGTGAGGCTCAAAAAATTGTCATTGCCTTTCTGTTCAATGGATTTTGTGATTCTGGCAGCGTTTGTACCGGGATATCGAATCCATGGGGATACTTTGGTAGCAGAGGGCCATCAACGAGTGCGCAGCATTCAAATTTCTAGATCATCGTAACTGATTTTGACAGGCCTCTGCCGGGTGTATCGCCAGATCCGGTCCTGTTTCACCGTGGATGAACGCCACCAACACAAACTCTTGACCTTGTAAAACAATAGCTTGAAGGTGACTTAGCAAACATTCGATTCGGATTTCTTCTATTTATGGGGATACTTTGGATGTATGAGCATGACGTATGAGATCTCGTCAATGCACTCAAGAAGTGCTCATTATTCAATCCTATGGATACTGAAGTACTCCATATCAACCCGCGTCAAAACACTCTGCGCCGCTGTGAATGCCTTTAGTGAGGATTACTACATGCTATCCATTTATCGCGTATCCAACGGAATAACATAATGATATATCTTCTTCCCATGACCTTTTTTTTCTTTGACCAAGTAAATACGCTCAAAGCTTGACTGATATCTGTGCCTTCAAACTTCAAAGACGAAATTGGTAGCCAAATCAATAGGTGTATATAGCAGAAGTTGGTCAACGGAGAGCAAACAAAAACCTAGTACTCAATGAATAAACTAAACTACGAGTAGCTAATCGTCCCAAACAGTGATTGGGTCATCGGAAGTATTACCACTACTTTGCTTGAGGGATTTCAAAACCTTCAACGGTGGTACAGGGACCTCGTCTTCAGTTGTGGCCCGCTTACGCTTCTGTCCACCCATAGTTTGGACTGCCTGTCGGTCGTACGTGGAACATTGGGCTGAGGACGAAACAACTGGAACTTGAGTTGATGGTGGAGTGTTGACCCTAGCCCGACGCCATATTTCACGACAAAGCGGATCCCGAAACATGACATCAACGGGATCTTCGAGATCATCAATAAGAATATCTATCCCCGGACAATCCTTGTCGTTAACCCCTTGTTCCCGAATGATCAAATATTGATCACTGGAATACTGGCGCCAATAAGCCAGCGGGGGCAGAGCGACGAAGTCCCCCACCATGGCATCATACACTTCGAGAGGGTGCGTAACGATACGGCTTTGCTTGACAAATCCTCGACAGTTGAGAAGAGAGAAAAACCCATTTGTCGAGGGTATCTCGAAAAACATCGGGTAGTCACCAGCCTATAGTAGTGGGTACGTGAGCAAGTAAATCGACGTGGAAGTACCAAGCATGCCTTATGATAGAGGTGAACACGGCCTGAAGGGAAGTCTTCCTCCATTGCCATGTCCCCATCGGAAGCAGGAGAGGAAGGAAGTGATGACTTAGGGAGGGGCGAACGACTTCCCTCTTTGATCGAGCACAATCGTTTGTGATTATCCAACAATTCCCCGATGTCAGGGAGATCGACAGAGGAGCTAGGAGATGGCGGGAACGAGATGTCGTCGTCACTAGGGAATGAAGTTATTTCATCGGTAGCGACAGACAAGTACTCTTCAGCATCGAGTACGGAGTCTCGATAAACTGGTGCAGCCATTACTTCTCCAAGGAGGATGAAATGCATGGTTTGGTACCAACGCATCATGCGAAGGACCTTTAATATGATCACCGCAACCTCACCAAGATCATTATTACTATAATAATAATAATAATAATGATGATGATGATGATGGTTGCTATTATTATTATTTCGATAAGTATATCCGCTGACCCTGGACACGAAAATTTTTAGAAATGATGAACGATAAATCGGGTTCTGTGCAATGGAACGCAAAAGGATTGGCACGAGCCGAAGGCTTTGGTAAACTATATTAGTCCACTGTTGCAGGCAATCTCGACCCCAACGCGATGCAGCCCTCTACATCGACTATGGAAAGTGTCACCATTCTTCGCCGGAAGAATGAGGCAAAAATTCTTAAGTTCCTCCGAAAAAGAGTCGGCCCCCCTCCTACCACTTCCCTCTGTCCTACCCATTCGTTGAAGACGAAGAGGCTCTGTACCAGCCAGACCGATCCTTCCTTGGCCAATGCCGGCAAATGGTTTTCATTTGTAGGTTTTATTTATTTTTCTTCCGAGCCCTTTGTTGAACTCATTGTGCCATAGTGCAGGCGATGTGATCGTATCTATTTTGGGAGGCCGACTATTGACGTTCACCAACTTGCGCAGAACAATGCCGAATTTCGCTCTCTACTTCAGACGCGCCAGTCTTTGAGGCCAAAGCCAAGGCGAACCCCGAGAGAGGGACGAAGCAGCCCAGTTGATATTTGAGATTATCAATTATTCTTACTGTTTGAGGGAATGGGGAGGGGGAGGGGGGAAGGGGGGGAGGGGGAGAGAAATGGCACGGAGAGCTCGAGTTCCCCATCCGGAAAGTGCTTTCCCTAACTAGGAAATAGCAATAGTGATTTCTTTTGGTCTGGCAACTTATGAAAACTGTTGAATTCACATTTAATTATCATTTCGTCATCCTTCAAAAAGGTAGAGAGCATTCATGAGTTTGCACCTAGATCTTGTCAAAGATCAGGTTCTCGAAAGTGATGCGATTCGATAAAAATCGAGATTCATGGTCGCCTCTGACGTATGGAGTGCCACACCAGGAACTAATGATTATGGCACGCTTAGACACTTGTATTAGATGCAGGAGATTTCTCAGATTTCACGGAAGCGTACACCAGGAACCAATGATCATGGCAAGTTTAGACACTTGTATTAGATGCAGAGGATTTCTCAGATATCACGGTAGCGTACACCGGAAACGCAATAAACATTTTAAAAATTCATGGTTGTTTCATTATTTCCAGTACGAAACACCAGGAACAATTGGAAGCGGCGGGCCTCAACCACAAGATCTTGACAAGATCAGATTCCGAGCAGATGTTCTGGAACCTCGGTTTTCGAGGTCTTTGTTGTGTATTCTGTTTACAACGATCACCTATATTTCCTATATACCACCTCACCTTTCAAACTTCGCCCATCCTTTCCCTCGCTTCTGTTGATCCACTTCCGCCTCACGTAGTTTACTATGGGCAGAAACCACTCGAGTGGCGCGCGGCCCCTTACCCGTGCAGATACTGCAATACTCGAAAAGCTCCTAGATGAGTGTTTAGATATGCGTCGCGCTATGAATGCAAACAACGGGTCGTCCCCGTATAACACCCTCATAGTGTGGGTCGACAAGGTTGCTATTCCTTATTTTCGTAAGGAGCGTCGAGCACCTGTTGAGCAGGATAAGGTATGCCGTTCTCTGAGGTCTTATAGTGTGAGCTGACGGTGTACAACGCTGCTTTATCCCGGATTCTACAACCACTGCACGGATCAATGACTTCGCTATTCCATAATAAGCCCGCGACGACGCCGATAGAGGAAGAGGTATGCATTGTTCAAATACTTGGTATTGTCAGTTACTGACGTGAAATAGCAAATTAGGAACTGGTACAAGAACCAGTGTCGCAAACACAAGGCGACCATTCCACAAAAACAGCCCCCCGTCGAAGATCCTGAGGCTACAGATCTCGCTGCAGGTCTCTCTGGCAAAAGACCTTGTATCAAGAGATTTGTCGTTGCGAAATACAAAGACGAAATCGCTAAGTCATTGAGAGGACCTGATGGAAAAACGCCCCCCAACTATTTGAGACACTGGAATAATGCTGTCCAGATGAAAGTCGATACGTTATCCGACGAAGAACGCCAAGCCTTTCAATCTCGAATTGATGATGAGGTTGTGAAGCGATTGCTTCCTCCGACTAGAGAAGAAGTATTTGCGTAAGTTCCGTTTCACCTGACCTCTACCCTGTCCATTTTATTGAAATTCTTCTGTAGCTCACAAAAAGTGCTATGTGACCGAGCCGCAGAGGCTGTACGCGGACTTTTGGGATGGGAACGCAAGCAGTATGGCGACGCAGTGTGCTTTATGACTATGGCATATCGTGACTCCTCGGCCAAAATAAAAGAAAAAAAGTATGCCTGCCTGCCTATAATTTCGGCCATGCTCATCACACTCTCAGTTTCATGATCAGCAACGAGCGTAACTTTATTGAAAATTGCCAACCCTTCACGGAACGCTATAACAGTTATATGAGCGGCCACTTCGCAGCTGTTGCTCAAGTCGCCCTTCCAAGTAAGCTTCAATTATAGATCAGTAATGATTCCTCAATTTTCGTTTCTTTAGCCTATGATGTTGCTCCGGCTGATGCTTCCCCTGTTACAACTGAAATAGTTGATCCCGGTAGTACTCCATTGACGCCCAAAGAAATGTAAGAAGTTCTTTCATTTATATAATCAATAATCTGATCACGTTGATCATAGAGCTGATCCGGCTGTCAATAGTCCTCCAGCAAGCCCACCTAATCCCCCACTGGAACCGACTAGTATTACTGAGAGCACCCTTCCGACCCTCAGAGTAATGTAAGAGGCTCACCGTTTCTATAATCGATCATCTGACCACGATTATCATAGCGCCGACCCTGCCATCAATAATCCTGGAGTAAGCTCACTCAGTCACCCTGTGGTACTGGCTACCACCCCTCTCAACGGCATCCCTCTCACAGAAAGGTGAGGGTTCCTTGACATGTCTGACAAAATTCTGAAGACATTTAATATCCGTAGAACTGAACTGATGAATGAAGTTGCCAATCCGTTGTCTCAACAAACTATGCCATCTTCTCCCATTCACCCTGAGGGCCCAAGTGCCTCCTGTGACGGCTCCATTGATCCTCTCCCTGAGCCCGGGTCACCTGTTCCAAATGATGGCAACTCAAGCACAACCCTGCAACCCCCGGGCAATCAAATGGGTACCCCCCCTCTCCCTCGCTGCGTCTTGCAGCCAGAGATCTGCTCTGCTGCTCCCCCCGAGCAGCATTCATCACTGGGAGCTCCTTCTCCTGGCCCTGACCCCACAACACTACCAAATGACACATTCGCCTCATCACCTGATTCCCCTTCCGGTATCAGTAACCAACCCGATTCAGTGGACTCGAATTTGATCTGTCAAACACCTGATCAATTACCTAAAGGAACTCGTAAGGCACGTCAAAAACGGGGGTGGTAGGTTCACAGGTTGTTCGGGCATCAACCCGCACCACAAGGGCACCAAGGCAACCTCAGTTGTTGACTACTAATAAGGCTCAGGGTCCAAAACGAAAGTATGTCTTTTCTTATTGGTTCAATGTCGCGCCTCACCTTTTTGCCATAGGATCCCCGTGAAAGACCGGTGGGCATATGTATCAGAGGAGGAGAGTAGCCCTGGACCATTGCCCAAGAGGCTTCGTCACCGTTAAGCATTGATACAATCCAACATGTCTCATTCTGACTATTTCTGACATAACTGGTGTCACACACACAATATACCAACGTCTTTGTTTCTAATTTGCATCTGCCTGCTAGGGGTCACCTCAGATTAAACAAGAAATCACGACCAAGCTGAAGATTGTGATAATTGAAGTCAGGATTATGAGGTAAACACGAGTACCATATGTCACTAACCCTTATGATTATCCCAGAAATCATGATTAAGGCACGATGATCAACTTGTATTAGTCATCTGTATAATTTAGTTCCAACAGCAGATCATCGAGTCCAAATCACGATTAATGAGCAGGATAATCACGATCACGATTACTAGACAGGATAATCACGATTAACTACCTCCTATTACAGATAGCTAGACCACCGAAATCACGATTACGAGACAGGATAATCACGATTAACTACCTCCTGTTACAGATAGCTAGACTACTGAAATCATGATTATCTACCTACAATTACAGGTTGCTAGACTACCGAAATCACGATTACTGAGCGGATAATCACGATTGACTACCACCTATTATAGATAGCTAGACTACTGAAATCACAATTATCTGCCTTCAGTAACAGATAGCTGGACTATCCAAATCATGATTACTGAGCAGATAATCACGATTATCTTTATCCGGTTACATAGCTAGACTACCCAAATCATGATTACTGAGCGGATAATCACGATTATCTTCCTCCGGTTACATAGCTAGACTACCCAAATCACGATTATTTACCAGATATAGCTGGATAATCATGATTATCTTCCTCCGGTTACATAGCTAGACTACCCAAATCACGATTACTGAGCGGATAATCACGATTATCTTCCTCCGGTTACATAGCTAGACTACCCAAATCACGATTACTGAGCGGATAATCACGATTATCTTCCTCCGGTTACATAGCTAGACTACCCAAATCACGATTACTTACCAGATATAGCTGGATAATCACGATTATCTTCCTCTGGTTACATAGCTAGACTACCCAAATCACGATTACTTACCAGATATAGCTGGATAATCACGATTATCTTCCTCTGGTTACATAGCTAGACTACCCAAATCACGATTACAGTGCATGGTATTGGACTGAAATAAAATACTAATAATCATGATTAGCACGATTATCACTCGTAAATCGTGATATGCGACACTAACCGCAGAAGATTAATCCCGGATTATGCAACCAATGGTTGGTACAGGTTAAATGTTGGGTTCTACGAGTGCAATGAGAAAGAGTACATGCCGGCTTGCTTGCCAGAAACCACTTCATTTATATAGTTGATTTTCAATCCATTGATTATGTTGCCGATGTTGACTTCATTGGTAACGTTATTGCTGTTGACTGCATTCGTAATGTTGTTGCTATTGACTTCGGTCGTAATGTTATTGCTGTTGAGCACTCACTCTTCACCACATGCTACTCTGGTATCATCCTCACCAAGCAATCACCCTCTCTCATAGAGGTGGTAATTGGAAAATTTGACCCACCTATCTATGACATTGACGGGGTAACCCTTGATTCTCTACAGAACCAACTCCAAAAGCTATTCGATGAGAGAGATCGTAGTGCTACGGATGTGCACTCAACTTATTCCATGCAGTTGCCTAAATTATAGGTACAACAATCACGGTACAAAATGAATCATAAGATGCCCTGGTACGGTGATTTCGAGTTATTTCATGATCAGAAAATCCTTCATTAACATGAGTTATCAGCACATGTCACCTTACGGGATCGTCGTATATAAGGTAAAAATACGAATATAACCAAATCAACTCTATGTCTAATCATTGTAAACACCTCGGTTTTAAAGCACCTTTCTCCTCTCGAAAGGCTCGCATATGTTCGTAATGACGGAGATGACGGCATAGAAATCAACAGTAGAATGATAGTAGAGGATTCATGGCAATAGATGAATAGCTCAAGCGGCTTTACTGGAGGTAATGATGAAAGGGGTGCCCTTTGTGCAGTATCCCGAGATACGTTTAACGTCGAGACTTCTATCTCAAAATAACATGTAAACTCCCCCACTATCTTCACCTACTAGTTCACCATCGATACCAGTCGGGCACTGGCTTATCATAATACACTTACTCTCGAGTTACGCCAGACGTTCACGCCCTCCAATGCGTTTAACCCGATTTCGCGGGCTGCGCATCCATACAATAACCAATAAATAAACTAATATATAACACACATACTACTTATACACCCACATACAAATACAGATCGATCAAAGGAGAGCATAAGGCAACCCTACTGCAAGGTAACAATACCATCACCAGAAACTCACAATTCGCTAGTCTATATTACTTCATCTCCTCCTTAGCTTTTGCCTCATCCCACTTCATTACTTGAAGATCATCAGCATATTGAGATTTTTGCGATTCAGAAGGCTCCTGGTCACAGCGAAGGGAGTGCGCATGCCAAAATGATGAAGAAGGCGAATTTGTTCTCCAGACAATCACCGACTTGACACCCTGTCCCATAAAGAAATATTCCCTGATCCATTCATCAGGGGGCAATGTCTAGTAACGGTAATGAGAACAGCAAGGAGATAGTTGGGCATACGGACCTGTCTAAGAGGGAGTTGAGCAGGTCTAGCGATCCCGTGTCTTGTTACACGGTTCATGTACTCAAGCAGGTCGTGGTCTGTCTGGTTGTTCGGCTCTGCACGCACTAGTGAAGTTGAAGCGTCCTGAAGGAAAATGAGTACTTGAAGAGAAGAATAACAATAAGCTTACAAGCCGACAAAGTACAGCGACGAAAGCAAGGTTAAACCCCGCCCAAAATCGGATATCGAGTTTGGACAATTGGCAGAGAAATGCTTGGTCTATACAGTCCCACCGAGGAAGGAAATAATGGATAAAAACACCACGCTCAAAGAAATTTGTGATTGAAGCAGAAATTTGCGATTGATTGTCATCCGACGCCCAGGTTAAACCAGGCACACAATCATGCTTGTGATCCCAATCAATATTCCATGCTGAAAACTATAAGGGCGATTGTCACTCTCATTCAAATGGAGCTTACCATCGTCAGTGTGGAAGTTTGTTATATCCACGTCACACCAGTAAACACACAATGGTAATATTACTGCTAGCGCATCTTGCTCGCTAATACAAAATTTTCCAGAACGATTAGGATCGAGGAGGAAGTCCTGGAATGAAGCGTGATAAAACTGTATCTGAGATTTATCGGCGTCTTCTGGTTCTGGTATGCTCGTAACAGAAAGAAGACCGCGCGTTGCCTTGTAAAAAGCATGTCGGTCGAGCCGAAGAAGGTTAGATAATGCCTGCGCTGAGTCAAGGCGACCTCTTCCGTTGACTTTATTTTGATGAGACAGATAGGCCAAAATTCGTCTGGTTGTTTCATACACGTCGGTTGGGATCTTGTCAAGGATCCGAGAGTACAATAAGTCGAGTGCCGCTAAAGGATTTCTAGACAAGATGGTTTGGGATCGACGCATAAATGTCAGTAGAGAGTCAAATTGAGAAATCGGATCAGCTTTGTCGCGGTCATCAATGAAATTGAGACATGTCGACGCGAAAACGAAAAGCCCAGAGACAGCATCAAGAAGTTCTTGAAGCATATCCACCGGAGGCCACTCGGACGGCATTACGTCGGCGTACACACCCTTGATTTGGGCAAGTCGATCTTTGACGTATCGTTCAACGTTCTCCCTACACTCGTCATCGATGATGAGTTCCTCACGACCGCATATAGGGTTGAGGGAGAATGCGTTCTTGAGGTGAGCTTCAGGGCGGCTGAAGATAAGCCAACGGAGAGGGAGATCGGGGTTCGTCCGTATGGCGTTTGTGATCATTTCAAGAATCTCCAGTTGAGCATCCTCTCCTTCGCATTCGTCAAGGCCATCTAATATAATGACGATTGGCCGCCGGTGTTTTAAGGTCGTGAATGGTTCTATAATGAGCTCTCGAAATTGGACTGGGGGGGATTTACGCAACAAAAAGGGGTTGTTGGCAAGTTGGTGCCCTACAAGGGACCGATATTCGGGTATAGTAGTCGCAAGCTGGCACACAATTGTTGGCACAACGGTTTCTAGCTTGTTTCGACCAGCGGTCCGAGAGAAAAAGTAGGACGCTCCATGCCTTTTCGTTTCTTCGCAGGAGTCACCGAATGACTGGGCGACTGCTGATTTTCCAGTGCCAGCAGAGCCACGAACCCAAAGCATCTTCCACCCATCATACTCGTGCGAGAGCCATCTCATGAGCCTTTCCCTTATTTTCAAACGCGTTTCCGGGTGGCATCTTGGTGGTGGATGTCTTGCGCTCGAATCTTTGGCAGCATCGAGGCACGTATATGGTTCCAATAATTCGAAAACTATTGGAAACCGTTAACCATTGGGCTCCAAGAACGCGATGAGAAAGAGTACACGCCTGCTTGCTTGCCCGACACAACTTCGTTGATATAATTGATTTTCAATCCGTTGATTATGTTACCGACATTGATTTCATTGGTATTGGTAATGTTACCACCGTCACCATGGATAAAATTGCCACCGTCTATTTTGAAGTCCTCTGCATTGTGAAAAAATCCTGGATATCATATCAGCACGTTGATACTAGCGACGTTAAAGAGGTCAACATACCTCCATCCGCTCTCTCATCGGGATGAATCGCAGGAGGTCGCGATCGTCGGGTTAAAAGTTTGATCCATCTTTTCGTACGATCGACAAGGGATGGAGCGGATGAAGACATAGAGATCAAATAGCAATGGCAAGTGAGGGAAGAAGAGGCAGTGACACTAGGCGCCGGTGACGGTCCGGCCAAGTATCAAAACACTTGTTATTTCGGTCACGGCACTTCTTGTAACGGACTTCCGACTTATTGATGTAGTCATGTTTAAATTAGTCTTCTACCTTTGTTGCATAATACACCGGTCAGCTGATGACCAATGTTAGTTCTGGATCCAAAGTAGTGTTTACAGAGAAAATTCAGGGGAATAGCATACCTCATATCGAATAAGGTACTATGAGTCCCGTGTGCCCAAGGCTAGAACATAAACAGGTTGCCCTGTCGTAAACCGTACATTTGTAGGCTGGTCCTGTAAAAGAGAGAAAAAATGGTGAGGATATGTGCGGAAGCTAAAAAAAGCTAGAGATAAAGCTTTTCGATACTCGCCTGGGATCTCACCTAACGAAAGTCGTTATCAACAAAGTTTTTATCCCACCGAGCAAGGGAGTGACGAAAAGAACCAGCCGGAGTCACAGTCACTGAATGACTCATGTCGCCACATCGTGACGCCACGCGACTATGTAACAATCCTCAGCCTACACACGACGTTCGGATGAGAGCGACTCATAAGTGCTTTGAAGACTCATGATCTGTGTATGTGTGATGGCGTCCACTGTAGTACAGTTTCAATCACTATCCACAATTGAGTCAATAGTTTCCACAAGCTCTTCAACTCTTATTAGCCCTCAGGCGAAACTTGAATGAACATCGCAAGGCAGAAACCTTTGCTTTCCGATACCAAATTAAATTGCTACACGTACATTCACATACAGGTACAGATTAACCCAGAGTGAGAGCAAACATACTCCGAAACAACTCAGTCGTCTCCATTAACACGCTGGCATCTCGCCGATAGATACTTATTTCATCTCCACCTTGGCTTTCGCTTCATCCCACCCAATCTTTCGAAGATACTGAGCATATCCTGATATCAGCGCTTCAGAGGGCTCCTGGTCAGAGTGAAGGGAATATGTATGCTGAAGTGATCTATTTGGTGACTTCGTTCTCCAGACAAGCACCGACTTATCACCCTGTCCAATAAAAAAGAATTCCCGGGTCCACTCATTATCGGGTAAGTCCTAGAATCAATTTAGAGTGGATCAACAAAATGAATGGATAAGCTTACATGTCTGAGAGGAAGTTGGGCGGGTTTAGCAATCCCATGTCCGATCACAAGGTTCATATGCTCTCGCAACTGGTTATCTAACTGACTGGATGGTTCAACTCGCACAACTGAAGTTGAAAGGTCCTAAATGCAGAATGATGACTAGAAGAAAATTAAGATCGGAAATAGGCTCACAAGTTGACAGATTCGAGCAATGCGAACAAGGTAAGAAGACCCCCAGTATCTGAAATCGATGTTTGAAAGCCGGGAGAGAAAAGATTGGTCCACAGGATTGAATTGGAGAGGGAAATAATAATCAAGCACGTGGTTAAAGAACCGTGTTATTGATCGAGAAAGCTGCAATTGATTGTCTCCCGACACCCAGACTAAGCCAGGCACGCAATCATGCTTGTGGTCGTAATCAAAATCATATCCTGAAAGTGATAAGGGCGAGGTACACCAGAAGTCAATCTCAAATAGAACTTACCGTCACTAGCATGAAAGTGTATAGCATCAATTTCACACCAGTAGACACATGATGGTATGATTTCAGCTAGTGCATCTTGCTCGCTAATACAAAACCTTCCAGAACGGTTGGAGTCGATGAGAAAGTCCTGGAAAGAAGCATGGTAAAACCGTAGTGGTGATTTATCAGCGTCTTCAGGGTCTGGTATGCTCGCGACGGAGTACAGGCCACGCACGGCCTTAAAAAAGGCTTGTCTGTTCAGTCGAAGAAAGTTGCCGAGTGCTTGAGCTGATTGAAGGCGGTTATCTTCGTCTACTCTATTCCGATGGGACATGTACGCCAAAACTCGCCTAGTCGTTTCATAGGCGTCGGCGGGTATTTTTTCGAGGATCCGGGAGTACAACAAATCAAGGACAGCGAGAGGATTTCTGGACACCACACCTTGGGAACGGCGCATGAACGCCAGTAGCGAGTCAAGCTGAGAAGGGGGGTCGGCTTTGTCGGGGTCGTCAACGAAATTCAAGCACGTTGATGCAAAAACAAAAAGTCCAGAGACAGCGTCGAGGAGCTCTTGAAGGGTGTCTTCTGAGGGCCAATCGACAGGTGTTACATCCGTGTATGCATTCTGAATCCCAATAAGCCTCTCTTTGACAAACCGCTCTACATCGTCTCGACACTCCGCATCGATGATGAGCTCTTCACGGCCACATAACAAGTTGCGAGAGAATGCATTCTTCAAGTGAGCTTCGGGGCGGCTGAAGATCAGCCACCGAAGTGGAAGGTCGGGATTTGTCCGGATAGCGGCAGTGATCATCTCAAGAATCTCCAATTGCGCTTTCTCTCCCTCGCACTCGTCAAGGCCATCAAGAATAATGACAATCGGCTGCCGGGGAGACTGAAGTTGGAGAGTCGCAAAAGGCCCCACAATGAGTTCACGGAACTGAATGGGTGGAGACTTGTGTAATAAAAAAGGGTTGTTGGCGAGTTGGTGCCCTATCAGCGATCGGTATTCTGGGATAGTTGTCGCAAGCTGGCATACAATCGTCGGCACAACAGTTTCGGGCTTGTTTCGACCAGCAGTCCGGGAAAAAAAGTAGGACGCTCCATGTTTTCTCGTTTCCTCGCAGGAGTCACCGAATGACTGGGCAACTGCCGATTTCCCAGTGCCAGCAGAGCCACGAACCCAAAGCATCTTCCATCCATCATACTCGGGCGAGAGCCATTCCATGAGCCTTTCCCTGATCTTTAAACGTGTTTCCGGGTGGCATTTTGGTGGTGGGTGTCGCGCACTTGAGTCCTTAGTAGCTTCCATACACGTATACGGTCCCAACAGTTCGAAAGCTATCGGAAATAATCAACGACTAGGCTCCACAGGCATGATAAGATGGGTGCGCACCTGCCTGCTTTCCCGAGACGACCTCATTTATGTAGTTTATCTTCAATTCATTGATAACGTTGCCCCCATTTACTTCATTGACGATGTTATCGCGGTTAACTTCATTGATAAAGGTGCCGCCGTTAACATTGAAGTCCTGAGCGTTGTTAAAAAACTCTAGATATCACATCAGTACGAGGATGAGAGTGACATTAGGAGGGTCAACGGACCTCCACCGGTCTTCTCATCGGAACGGATGGCAGAGGATCGTGATCCTCTGGTCAGAAGCCTGATCCACCTCTTTGTACGGTCCGCAAGGGATGAACTGGACGACGGCACTGACATTCAAGGGATGACTGATGGAGGGAGAATGAGAGGAAAGCTTAGGCGCCGGTGACAGAACGTACAACGGTTGACGTTTCGCGGTCACAGTACTTTTGTAACGGTCATGATGTGTTGATGTGGCCATTTGTCCCGTGCGTTCGCTCGACATGATTGCAGGGCGATGGAAGGTATGATTCCACCTTCCTACACCAGCCATATTCCCTGCAGAAAGCAGAAGGGACGCATGTTATGGCAAACTAGTAATTGAATTGCCTTCGGGCATAAGTCAGTGTTGAGAAGAGGGAGACCAGGGAGCTAGATGCACCTAATATGGAACGAGGTAGAATGAAGTCTATGTGCCCAGGTGTTCAATTCGGATGAAGTTACAATATAATGAAGTCATCGGGTTGTATGCGATGCATTAACTGTGCCTTGAACTCAAGCCTGGCATGGTGACAGGAAGGAACGCGTCTTGCGAGGGCTCAGTAGCGGGAATGGGAAGGAGCCTGTGTCGACCACAACATCTTGCGTCACGCTGTATCACTTTTCAACCACCCGGTACTTCTACGCAGGACAGTCTTCGTTATATGGACTCCTTTGTCTTTGCCCAAACTAGTTAGTGGCTTAATTAATCTTACAACGGGAATATCCCGGAAATCCAGTGTCGCTCGAACTGCGAGCATTCTTTCAACTTCTCTAACTCTAGAGACTCAAAATTATGCTGTAGTCAGAGATAGTGCGCATAAATTTGCGCATATAACACCTGAAATTCTCGTTGATTGACATGCAATACAAATTAATCTAGATTAAATAAAAGCCAGCCCTTCAAAATAATGCACCCAACTCGATCATCCAAAGCAAGGCTCCTAATCCCTGGATCGTACTTATTTCATCTCCAATTTGGCCCTCGCTTCATCCCACCCGATAATCTGGAGATATTTAGCATGTTTAGATATCTGTGCCTGAGATGGCTCCCGATCAGAGCGGAGTGAAAGCACGCGTTCTTCCCAAGTAAGTGGTGACTTTGTTCTCCAGATAATCACAGACTTGACACCATACCCCATAAAGAAATATTCTCGGGTCCATTCATCATTGGGTAAATTCTAATGGCAGCTTAGAGTACAACAAGACGCTAGATAGACAAGCTTACATGTCTGAGAGGGAGTCTGGCTTGCTTGGCAATCCCATCGCCTATCACAACGTTCATATATTCGAGCAGTTGTTGGTCTGTCCGGCTGGACGGTTCTACGCGAATAACAGAAGTTGAAAGGTCCTAAAAAACATGATTACGGAGATCAAAACGTGATTGGACATATGCTCACAAGCTGACAGAGTAGGGCGACGTAAACAACGTGTTTAGCCCTCCAATATCTGAAATCGATGTCGGACAGTCGGCAGAGCAAGGTCGGATCCACACGATCGCATTTTAGAGTAAAATCACCATCAAACACGCCATATTCAAAATATTCTGTAATTACTCGAGAAAGGCGATTCTGGCTGTCTTCCGATGCCCAGGTCAAACCGGGGAGGCAACCATGCGTGTGTGTGGGATCAAAATCCCATCCTGGAAGCTGTCAGGGGAGTATTCAGAACAATCAGCTTCAAAGCAGGCTTACCGTTGCTGATGCAATTTCGCACCAATAGATACACCACCGCACGATATCTGCCACTATATCTTGCTCGGTGATGCAAAATTTTCCAGAACGGTTGGGATCGAGAAGAAAGTCCTGGAATGACGCATGATAGAACCGTATTTGAAATTCATCAGCGTCCTCTGGATTTGGTATGCTCGCGACAGAGTGAAGGCCACGCGTAGCCTTATAAAAAGCTTGTTGGTCAAGTCGAAAAAAGTTAGATAGTGATTGGACCGAGTCAAGGTAATCGTATTGGTCAACTTTACTCCGATAAGACATATAGGCCAGGATTTGCCTGGTTGATTTATACACGTCGGCCGGTATCTTTTCAAGGATCTGGGAATACAAGAGGTCGAGGATCGCGAGAGGGTTTCTGGATACAACACCCTCGGAACGGCGCATAAATGCCAGTAGAGAGTCAAGTTGAGAAGGAGGGTCGGCTTTGTCGGGGTCATCAATGAAATTAAGACACGTCGAAGCGAAAACGAAAAGCCCGGAGACAGCGTCAAGAAGCTCTTGAAGGCTACCTGGTGAAGGCCAATCGGCAGGTGTTACATCAGTGTATGCGTTCTGAATATCGACAAGCCCGTCCTTGACGTATCGTTCTACATCGTCTCGACATTCTGCATCAATGATGAGCTCCTCGCGTCCACATAACAGGTTCCGGGAAAATGCATTCTTGAGGTGAACCTCGGGACGACTGAAGATCAACCAACGAAGTGGGAGATCGGGGTTCGTCCTAATAGCCGTGGTGATCATCTGAAGGATCTTCAATTGAGCTTTCTCCCCTTCGCACTCGTCAAGGCCATCAAGTATGATGACAACTGGCTGGAGTTGGAGGGTCGCGAATGGCTCCACAATGAGCTCTCGGAATTGAACTGGAGGGGATTTACGTAGTAGAAAGGGGTTGTTGGCAAGCTGGTGTCCAATGAAGGATCGGTATTCGGGAATAGTCGTTGCAAGTTGACATACAATCGTCGGTACAACTGTTTCGAGCTTGTTCCGACCGGCAGTTCGAGAGAAAAAGTAGGATGCTCCGTGTTTCTTCGCATCCCCACAGTAGTCACCAAATGACTGAGCGACCGCCGATTTCCCTGTTCCTGCGGAGCCACGGACCCAAATCATCTTCCACTGATCATCCCCGACAAAGAGCCATCGGATGAGCCTCTCCCTGATCTTCAGCCGCGTTCCATGGTGGCACTTTGGTGGTGGATGACGCGCACTTGAGTCCTTGGTGGCATCAAGACATGTATATGGTTCCAAGAGTTCGAAAACTATTATGAGAGATTAACTTTTTCCGCTACAGTGGATACATGAAGTGGAATACGTGCCTGCTTGTTTGCTCGAGACGACGTCATTCACATAATTGATTTTCAGATCATTTATAAAATTACCACCGTTGACTGTAAGATCGTGTGCGTTGGCGAAGAATTCTATAGTCATATTAGTACGTTGATGATAATGACATCCAGGAAACGACAACGTACCTGCACCCACGTTGTCTTCGCTACGATGTGTTGCAGACCGAGATCGTCGTGTCAAGAGCTTGATCCATCTTTTTGTACGATCCACAAGGGAGGGGACGGACACTGACATTGATATTCGAGTAAAGACAGTGACGGGTGACAGAGGAAGGCGCAGGCGCTGGTGACAGCCTGGCCATGATGCAACAATACTGACCGTCACGACATTCGTGTCTACTGAAGTCGAGTTGTTGAGTTGGTGATGAAGCTTTGCCTAGAGTCATCATGCAGTCCTCCCCTACCCCTGGCGGTGCGAGGCGTGGATTTCTCGCGCTTTATGCGTAGGCCACCCGCATCTCAAGGAGTAGATATTGTGGAGAAGAATCGTCCGCAGAGTTGCAGACGTCACGTATGCACCCGTGACGTGACTCACACGATGCGTGCTATTTATAGCACAAAGCCACTGTATGATCAGACAACGCACGTTGGGTCATTTCAGTTGGTGTCTTCCCGTTGTACTCTATCATATTTATATCTGATCTCATTTCCATGGTGTTTCATATATCTCATGGGGCCTGTGGAGCCAGCTGTCAAGCCACTATATGACCGTGTCGGTTCTGACATTAAACTATACAAACCTGTGAGTATGTCCCTCTAGTACCTAATCCTATATGCTCGTGGATTAGACGATACGTTCGCGTCAGGTTGGAGCAATAAATATTTTGGGTGGCGCCATTCATTAAACGACCATTCGAATCCGATTAGCCATTCCAGAGGTATGCTCTTCACTTTTGGAGCTTGGAGAAGCAATTAATTGCTTCCATATATAACACGAGATGGAGCATTCTAACCTCTTAAAAGATGCCTTTAGCCTCCACCTAGCGCGGGGCGAGAACGGCTAGTAACACACTATCACTATTAAAGGCGTGCGCCCTGCGGATCTTAGCTCCATTATCTGCAAACTATGAACGGTTTATAGCTTCATCGTGCTTATCGCGAAGGCTATCAGTATCACTATAATAACTCCGTTCTACAGCCTTCCAAAGATAAGCGTCCGTGTCCCGTTTCAACCTTTCACCTTATAAGAAGCATTAATGGTGCTCTCCTACTAGTATCAACGCTTTCTATCTACCAACCATGCGCACCTTGCTCAGCCGGTTGATGCTGACTATACCTATAACGTCAGGACTATGCACCGTATACCATCAACTCAGCGACATGACGCAAAACCGATTTGACTTTGTGATCATAGGAGGTTGGTGCCAAAATCACATCGTTGTGTCATGAACATTGTCTGATATCATGCCCCGAAGGAGGGACGGCTGGGGCTGTTCTTGCTGGCCGCCTATCAGAAGTGAAGGCCTTCCAAGTCCTAGTTATTGAAGCAGGACCTAGGTACGTTCGAGCAATGACTACTATATAATATGCATGGTCCTTTACACCTCGGACTACAGTAATGAAGGCATTCTAAATGTTCAGGTTCCACTTTTAGCTGCTAGCCTGAGAGGATCTCCCTATGACTGGAATTTCACGACAACACCTCAGAAATTTGCCAACGGTCGTGTAATACCATATCCTCGGGGATATATCCTTGGAGGTAGTAGTAGTATCAGTGAGTGCCTATCCTCGCGTTTCCGACTCACCGCTCGGAGCTTGACGCATGACCATGCGAATAGATATAATGGTTTGTACACGCGGGTCAGTGGATGACTATGATAGATGGGCGCGTGTTACAGGTGATCCGGGCTGGTCATGGGACCGAATGTTCCCCTATTTTATAAAGGTATATTGTTCTTGCCTGTGATAGCCTGAGCAGATGCGAATCTGAATATTCCTCAGAATGAGCGTTTCGTGCCTCCAACAGATGGCAGAAACATAACTGGAGATTTTGACCCCGCTATTCATGGTTTTGGCGGAGTAAACGTTATTTCCCTGCCGAATCAACTTCAAAAACCTTTTGATGAAAGATTCTTCAATGCTGCCAACGAGCTTGGTGGTAATTTTAAGTTCAATCGTGATATGAATAGTGGGAAACCACTTGGTGCTAGTAGGTGTTTCGAGTATCCCTGTTGTTGTTGCATGTTGAAACAACTTTTATATAGCGTGGCTCCAGGGCGCAAATGGCGGTGGACAGAGGAGCAGCTCTGCTACATCGTATCTTACACCCGCAGTACTTGAGCGGACAAATCTACATGTTCTACCGAATACCAGAGTCACCCGGATTCAACGGTCTACTACTTCGAAGTCTGGTGGACCAGAGTTCAATAATGTCCAAGTTTTCGGAAATGGTAGATTCTCCATAATGTATCGCTTGTTTTTTTGGCTTAATTTAGTTGCATAGGAAACACATCACGCATTCTCCATGCGACTAAAGAGGTCATACTTTCTGCGGGTGCGATCGGCTCACCTCACATACTTTTCCATTCAGGATTTGGAGACCCACATCACTTGAAGTCTCTGGGGATAAAACCTCTCGTCACTCTCCCAAGTCTCGGGAAAAACCTAACAGATCACCCCCGTGTGCCAATAGACTTTTTAGCAAACGACACCGATCCAAAGTGTGTTGTACTCCTGTTCTCTTTTGCACTATAGCTAATAGAATGGAATATTAAAACAAGTATTCTCACTAATAAGGCGCTATTTTCGGAGGCTCTGGAACAGTGGAACATCTCCAGAACTGGGCCATTGTCGAACACAGGAAACAATAATATAATATGGGGTCGACTCCCGCCAAACTCGTCTTTCGATGATCCCAGCGCAGGGCCTAATTCTCCTCATTGGAACTTATACCAGGCATTCAACTAGGACCTTCACCTGCGCCTCATGTCGAAGTAGACATCTCTTTAGTCAGTCCTGCCTCCCGTAAGTAGCTCATTGTATGTGTTGATGACCATAAACACTCACGACTTCATACTCAGGAGGGACGGTCTCAATCAACTCCTCCAACCCATTCGACCGTCCTATCATTGATCCAGCATTCTTTACCGCTCCAGTCGACGCCGCGGCCGGGCGTGATGCAATTAGAAACATCCGCAGATTTTTCCGTGCGAAATCATGGGAAGGATACATGATCTCCGAGCAACCACCATCAGCGGGTGCCGAATCTGATGACGAGCTTGATGCTTTCATAAGTGGCCATTTCCTAACTACTTGGCACCCCGTTTCCACGGCGATGATGTCGTCAAGGGGAGCAGATTACGGAGTTGTGGATCCCGACTTGAAGGTAAAGGGTGTACGAGGACTGAGGATTGTAGATGCATCTGTATTCGTGAGTATAGTTGAATATATTCTCTCGGTGACAAATGTGCCTGACGTTGGGACTCGTTTCATCATAAGCCTTTTATCACGGCTGGACATCCGCAAATAGCAGTATATGCTATTGCGGAGCGTGCGTCAGACATGATCAAACGGGACTGGTCAAAGTGAACGAGGTGAAGTGAGTTGTTACCGTAGTTACACCTCCATTCCTCTACTCAGTTTAGAGTCAGTGGCACAATTACGTCTACCAGCCTGGGCAAGTGGGTTCGCAGCTAATCTGAATATACGATATGTACGAGTGATTAATACTGAACAATACACCTAGTACTTTTCGACAACCTCCTAAATGCCCTTCTCGGTCAAATCGCATTGCTTTGGCACCGGTTCTCCTACCTCCTGGATCGTATCTTCCCTGGCCTCTGTAACATGCCCCTGGGATCTCAAAATCTCCCAGTTGACTATTATGTCAAGCCTACATCAAGGAACTAACCTAGAAAATGTAAATGAGAAACCCGAGTATCAACATCATTCATTTCCTTTGTTTTGGAACTCCATTCGGCCCGGCTAAGGTGCTCTTGAATTTACTTATTCTTGGGAGTCCTATGATCGCGAAGATGTCGTATTGTACAGGTCCGAGAATTGCCTGCTTGCTCGTCTGCCTAGTAATCGTTGAATTGAATAATGTGAGCGTTTCGTCTATAATCTCCTTTGATGTCGGACTCTGATGTTAGATAATCATCTCTCGTTCTTATATTTCATATAACAATTCTCAACCTGATGAAGAGTATCCAGAGAGGTGGGATACAACATTTCACTTGTTCTTTTTCATCAGGGAGTGGAGAGTTATCATGTATTTAACTCGGCTTGAGCAAGCTCCGTCGAGAAGAGGAGTGAAATATCGTATTGGGAATATGATCACAAATTGAAACAAAGCATTGATGGTGCCCGGGTGGCCTATTGTTAATCATCCTAGGTTGGTGACAAATTAAAGTGAACGAGCCATGTATAGAACTTTTCATCCGTCGATCTCACATCCGGTATGGATCATTGGACGATGGAACTAATCTCCTCCGCCCGGAACGCTGATTAATATAACCTTCATAAGTAGTAGTTGTTTCAGTCATGTGTCAGGGCGGGCGGTGTAAAATTTTAGCTTCGATTCCGCCAGACAATTGGGTTAGCTCACATGAAAGAAGTCCCGGTTCTTCTATGATTACGAAACGAGAGTGATCGGTGAGCAGAACACCAAGGGATAAAAGTTCTGTTGATCATGGTTTTCATAAGCAGTAGCACAAATCTACTTCAATGCTGGCCGGGCATCCCATGGACAACGCAATCCGACAAATGCATTGCTGTGCGGCTCGTGATAAATGCATGTCGGTTGTGTACAAGGCACCGGAAATATCTTCGAGGGAACTTCTTCGGAACGACAATTGCTTGTAAATTAAATTTTACGGCTATGCATGTCCATAAATCAACTAGTACATAAAAAGGACTCATATTGTGACATAAGAACTTATTAAGCTTAAGACGCCATGGTATTAATAAGGTAGTAAGGTAACGAAATTAAAGGGTATCCGTACCAAGAAAAAAGTAACAATGCAGGTCATCAATGTACAAAGAACAAGTGCCAACGTTAGTCAAAAATTTAAAAGAGATGGTCGTAAGAAGTCGTTGAAAAGAAAGGCATAGATTGAATGGAACGCTTGTTTGCATATGTCCAAAGAACAGAAATAGAAATCGAGTATATCAGGGAGATGATTGGAGACTGAGAGTGAAAAAAAAAAAAAGGAACAAAGGAACGATAGGGGAAAGAGAACACAATAGGACCAGCCATGTGTAAGCAGATTTTTCCCCCTCGAGACGTTCCTGTAGTTTCGGGATTCGACCCTGAGTGGGTCGATCAATGCATGTTGTAACAGTGATTCTTCATTCCCGGTCAAAAATTGACGCCCATAAAAAAAAGACAGAATAGTCTTGCTATCACCGTAGGCGGAGTCCTCGTAGTGCCCTGGCGACCTCTCTCATGTCTTGAACATTCCATTCACCACTCCATTCTCGTTCTTTCCTCTTCCCATATCCAATTGCGTCCGAATTGTCCTCACCGGTCGGAGCCATAGAAGCAGAATCTCCCATATCATAAGCGGGGTTTTGGGAAGGAAGGTCAAAAGAGTGGTTTTTCCGGGGCGTATAAGTCATCTCGTCACCTTGTTCAATAATAATACTTCCTTGATCGGATTTAAATGGAATAGAACCAAGTGTTAGACTTCGTGGACGATGTTTACGATATTTTGAACCGGGAGGATGAGTAATGGTGGCAAAAGAAGCAGGGGAAGGTGATACGGAGATGGATGTGGAAGAACACGGTATTGAGGTGGAGTCGGAGGTGGGTATGGGTTCAGAGCATTCTTCCACAGTTTTTGTGACTTTGAACACAATGGGAGATTCCATTGCGATATCGTTGTCGAAATCGAATTTATTCCGAACTCGCTGGTGATCTCGTCTGGCCAAAGCTTGCACAGATGTGTTACTACTCTGTTTCCTCAACGAGGACGATCTCGGAGGAGGATGCGGAGCAGTTGCAGAAGAAGCGCCACCAAACACTAACTCGGGAGGAATGTTCTCACCCAAAGTCCGAACAAGTTTCGCCATCTTTCTCCGCTTGTCACTTTCCGTCAGGCCGCCTTGCTTCCTCGTGCTGCTGGTGATGATGAACGTGGGTTTAGGCGACGTTGATATTGAAGGCGAGGAAGATGTCATAGGCGAAACAACGGGTGGGGGTCTAGGTTTAGAACGCATGCGGTAAAGAATCGGTTGAGAAAGAGGTTTCGGAGGAGTCGGGACGAAAGAACCCGGCTTGACCTTTTTCGAAGACTGGTGGAACACCGACGATACCGACGATTTACCGGGAAAGTGAATAGTAATGGGTGATGAAGAGCATTCGTGGTGCCCATGGCTGTCCGGCATTGCAGAAGCAGATATCCAAACACAGTTGTCACTGGCATCAGACGCGACGCTCGTCCTCGACGATGAGGCAGAAGGTTGGTTGTACAGGATCTTGCCATGCCGTCGAGTAGCCCGCATGGTAGTTGGTTGGAGCACCCGAGGAATATCCATTCCTGCTTCGAGAACGCGGGGAGTGGTGCCGAGGAGGGCACCAACCTTTTGAGTAGATTTCAAAAGTCTTTGGCGCTGAAGGGGGTGGAGGGTGTTGGTGGTGGGGGAAGACAGGGATCGGCAACAGTCATGAGAAAAGAATATTACAGCTGAGCGTCCAAGCACTCTGAGAAAGTAGAATAAGGGCAGGAGCAGAGTCGCCGACGGAGCATGCGTGCATTAAGTACTTATATTACAAGGGCTGTGTCCAAAAATGGAACAATTAGGCTGATGATAACCGGTTGCCACGCTGCAGTGCCCGTTCTCTCCTGGGCCCGCCGGGCGTTCTGGCCCATGCACAGTGCCTCACATCCCCCGACAGTCCGACTGATCGTACTCACCCTCCCCCGACCAGCTGGGCCGTTCCAGCGCCAGCCATACTGCCCTCCCGTACTCGCCTGTCCCGAAACACATGGGGCAAGCTGACATGGCGACTAGTCCACCTGCCAATGTCCGGCTGTCCAAGTCCCCTATCCATGCCGCTTCAGACGTCAAAATTGTAACGCTCATCCATGAAACGCGTTCGCATATCCGTCCCGCCATCGCAATGCGTTGATCGTAGGTAAGCGCCGAGCACGCCGCCCCGCGCTTCGCTTCCCCTCTTGTTCGTTTGTCACAAGGGTACTCAAGAAGAACAAAGGCCGCAGGTGGAGAACAAGAGTGGGCTTCCTCTCCGATAGGACGCCTTCTCTGATGGACGCTCTAGAACACATGCTAATTATATGTCTCCTCATGACACGAATTAGACATGGACATCGATGTTTCACTCAGTGTTGTATCTTCTGTGTATGTACATGGCTCAGGGCCCATTAACCTTCAGCAATGAACAACACCTCGTTTGTAAGTAACAAGGCTCAATAGCAACGTAACAGCAACGTTATAACACCATCTGGCATGTGTCGGGGACCCTGGGAATATATGATTTATGAAACAAACGTTAATCTATCATAGTCCTTTGCAACCCCGTCACGGTTCCTCCCGAACTCAACAGCTCGTCGACATTGTACCCTTTGTCCTATTTATTGAAACGCGCAGCACCAAAGGTTTAAGGACCGAATGTATTGGTAAGTGTCAATATAATTACAAATAAAGCTTGAAGCACGGCCGTGGGGGCAAAACATCTATCCCAACCACAATCATCTACTTCAACCACACACCTTTTAGGTACAACAAGCCTCTTACACGGCTTCTAGCGTCCTACAAAACTGTGAAACTCGACGGGAAAACACACAACCGGTTCATCTCACCAGTCAAACATGCTGACCAATTTATTTATAAACTGGGGTCGTGGCGATGACATATCCGCTTTCGTCGCTCTTCCGACTGGGAACAACGAACCTGTGGTTCAGCCGTGGTCACAGTAGAAGTTCTCATAATGCATGCAAATTCACATAATGTGACGGATATCATATTGCATAGATCTCATAATGCATGGAAGAAACCGGGCACCGAGCATATGCGGTATGAGAACTTCTACTGTATATTTGTCACTCGGAGTAACCTGTCCTCAACTAAACCGATAGCGGAGACAATGGCGATGCGCGATGTGAGTCCTGAAGATTTGTTTAAACAAAGTCCGCCTCTATTTGGTCGTCCTATGTTGGAGTATTTTCCTCTTGATCCGGAGTATATCAGTCTCAATCACGGTGAGTCGATCTAGCCTGCTGTGACACTCAGCGGTTGGCGAAGAGAGATAACATATCATCACCGCAGGATCGTACGGTACAGCACCATACGTTGTCCATAAAGCCGCAAACGATCTCTCTTTCAAGCTCGAGGCTCATCCCGATAAATTTCTACGACTCGACTACCAGGCTTATCTAACAAATGTCCGCCAACGATTGGCAGAACTTGTGAAAGTTGATCGGGACGAAATCGTGTTGGTTCCAAATGCTTCCACGGGTGTGAACGTTATCCTAAGGAACTTTGAGTGGAACAAGGATGACATCGTTATCTGTTGTGAGTTTCATTAATTCTCTGGGTTCAAGGGTTTGATGAACATGACACCCTTTGGTAGTCAACACGACATATCGTTCTGTCTATGCAACAGCGAACTATCTTAGCGACATCTCTCCCCACCCAACCGTTTCGGAAATCAAACTTGAATTCCCAACTACACCCAACCAGATTTTAACCCAATTCAGAGATCACATCCAATCTCTCGCGCATCTACGCAAAGATATCACTCAAAATGATACCACCGACAAAAGAACCGCGAAATCGCCTAAATGCGTAGTCATCATCGATAGCATCATTTCTAATCCGGGGGCATACCTCCCATGGAAAGAAATGGTAAAGATTTGCAAAGAAGAAGGTGTCTGGAGTGTTCTCGATGCCGCCCATTCGATTGGACAGGAACAAGACATTGATTTAAGGAGTGCTGATCCTGATTTTTGGGTTTCAGTAAGTTCCCTCCTTTTGCAACATTTTTTCGTGATTCATTTCTCATGTTTGAAGAACTGTCACAAATGGCTGCATTGCAAAAGATCTGTTGCCATGTTGTATATCCCTGAGAGGTGCTTACTTCGGTTCAATGTCATCATTTATGGTTTAACAGCTCTTTACCTCCACAGAAACCGGGATATAATTAAAACTTGCATACCGACATCTCAAGCGTATCGACCTGTCAAAGATCGTTCTTTACAAGATTTCTTAGCGCAGTTTGAATGTACGTGACCATTCACCCTTCTACCGCCCGAGGTTATACCCGAACACTTGTCTGGTTTTCTCCCTATAGGGAATGGTACTATCGACTTCATACCTTATCTAACCGTCGCTAATGGTGAATATCCTTTCAAATTTGCTGGTTCACGGACAGGCGTTGATCACTGATCTAAAGCTTTGGACTTTCGAGCCTGGATCGGCGGCGAAGCCAAAATATACGATTATTGTCACAACCTGGCTCTTGAAGGTGGGAAGCGGATGGCAGAGATTTTTGGAACGAGGGTTCTCGACC
Organism: Agaricus blazei; assembly: GCA_029719445.1. Lineage (NCBI taxonomy): Eukaryota > Fungi > Basidiomycota > Agaricomycetes > Agaricales > Agaricaceae > Agaricus > Agaricus blazei. Next base: position 357,169 of record SSNC01000005.1, read on the forward strand.
CAAATGGCGAATTGACACTTAATATGGTGAGTGTCACTGTCTCGCCTGCCTCTCGTGTGCTTACTCGTTGATCGCGCTCGATTTTTCACAGGTCAATGTGCAATTACCGTTGCCGGGGAATATACCTTGGACCCCAGAAATCGGGCAGATCATAGATCAAAAGATGTTGAATGAAAGAAATGCGTACTCGGCTCATTATTATCATAACGGAAAGTGGTGGACTAGGTGCAGTGCACAGATTTATAACGAGGTGCGTATATATCGTGTATTGATATTAGGACAGTTTTGGATGATCTCTCTTTTTTGGGGGGTGGGGGTAGATGGAAGACTTTGAAAAGATAGCAAAGGTTTGGATTCAAGTTTGTGATGAGGTTCGGCGTGATTTCGGAGTCGGGAGGGGAAATTTGTGAAGTTGTAATCGGGTTGTGTTCTGACTCGGATGTACAGTATCTTGAAACCGTTGATACGCACCTCAAGGCGAATATAACTAAAACGAATTCGCGGGTTAGAAGCGTGATTTAATACGTACGGATCCTTGCTTTCCTGAGGCTATACATGCTCAACGGCCAGGTTTAATCTCAAATCCAAGTAGCGACATTGTCCATGGTCGACGGAGTAACCGGTTATTACTATCCAGATACATACTACTGATCACTACTGCAAGTCACTAGCCCATGTAGTAACTTCCATCCCCATCGATACCATCGTTATGCAGTTGTCTCCTATCATTTAACTCGGGCATCCGCTCTACTGTAGTCCCACGTACTTGACGGCTATCCGAGACATCCTCATACAACGAGTTCAGGAAAGTCCCCAAATGAATTGGGACCTTACAGAATTTTTACGCTTATAAGTGCGAGATTACGAAGGACCAAGGTTCTGGCTTTACTCTCAGTCAATTTTCATGAAATATATGACTCTCGATTTAGAATAAGTAACATGTAACTGACGTTACAGTGATGGTATCCAAATTCCAGTCCTAAATTTGATAAAAAAAACTTCAGAGTTCGTTCTAGCTGTTAAATTCAATATTGGAGTGGCACTGAGCTGCAAGCCGGGAATAAGCTCGAGGACTAGCATTCCTATGATGATAGTTTCAGGCTCTTACAAGTTGATTTGAGTCTCTATTCATCGAGGGGCTTGCGTAGGATTTAAATAATTACATAGATTTACGGAACTTCTACTCAAACTAGTCATTGTCCTCCCTTAGTGTTACTTGCTGTGGTACCAGGAATCATACAGGCCTTAAGCCCAACCTCTTATCACTTAAATGCCTCCGGCAACTAACGTGAGCCGAGCTGAATTACGGACTCCGCCGAAACTGGGTGGGTATAGCCAGCGGCATGTTCGGCTCGTGAAGAGTTTTCGGTAACTTACGGGAGAAGCCAAGGAGAAGCAGGACCCAAGCAGGACCATGTACATGAGAGCAGGTGCCCACGGGAGAACTACGCGGCGCAACCAGTAGGACGAATTTTCTATCTACGGCTATGTTTGATTACACATGGTGAGGCTATCATTTAGTGGGAAAACATGCGATATCCAAGTGTATCACATCGGTATCACCAGAACGAACAATCAAGGTGTCCCAGCGGATCATCGATCATTCACCGACAAGTAGAAGTACCAAACAGTCTCTTTGATCGCTTTAGGGTGTGATATCTTCATGACGTTGGTACAATTGCGATTGAGTCACAAACCGGTGACCTGTTCTAAAACCGGCTCGCTATCCAAAAACTGCTAGCTCTTGCAGGGTCGATCGTGTGTCAACGCCCTCGACAGTCTTCACATTCAAGTGGATCACAGTGGGTATCACCGTTCTTCACTAGACGTGTGGTGTCCTACCCGCCTCCAATGACGTCCATACATACTTCAGGTTCAAGAGGCGAATCTCAAGTGATAGACGTATATCTAACGGTTTGGAGGCTTGTATTGTCCGTTGCCACGCTAAGAATGTTTTTTTCGAGTTACGAACGTTTGTTTACCAACAAAATATTTTCTACAGACCCTCAAGCTATCCAGTTTAGATATCTAACGTCTTGCCACTGATTATATGTTACTTCATATTTATCTCAAGTCACCTGGCCCCTACCAAATGTGCCTGTATAAATCACCATTAGTTCCCCTTGTGGACCACCTGGGTTTAACCTAATTTGTCCGGAAGCAAATCAGAGACTGGCTCTCGCTGACTTGAGTATTTAATTGCCAAATGCGATTAATTAGATGATAGCCGACCAAAATGACCATACTGATTAGAATAAGCGTCGCGGAGATCAAGTTGAGGATCGCAGTCTGATCGTAGTAAGCTTCCGCTATTTATATTCAGAACTTGAGATTTAGAATCGACCTCTGACTCCTTTTAGTCGACTGATAAGAGTCCATGGATTTTGTGCATAAGGAATTGCAAGTCCCGAAAAAATCGAGAGGCAATCTATGTGCTGATCATGCCACACGATTTTAGTTGGTTGTCATCTGGTATATTTCAGTAAAACATAGCTGGAAAAACCATCATTTCCAACAGATGCCACGTGGAACACCAGACAAACGAAGATCGGTTTCGAACGATCTTCCTTGTGCTTTGTACAGCATTGTCGGTGACATCTGGTTAACCGATGTACCTGTGATCCCCATCCTAGCTGGAATAGATTTAACTTTTGATCTTATTAACCTTTGAGCATCGTACACTATCTACGAAGATCCCTCGGGATCTACACACGGTATAGGTAGTAGGTCCATTCTATCATTCTATTTGAGGTATTTAGGAGAGCTAGATTGGCCGATTTAAATACAGCTGTGCTGTCAACTCCCGCCAAACTGTTAACTAGTCTACTTCCAAAGCTTTAGTCTACGATTTCACCAGAGACAGGGAGTCACTAGTGGTGCGAGACTGGTGCCAGTTACAATATCGGTCGCGGATCAGATCTTTGACGTCGCCTGATGTGAAGGGCACACTGTTGTGATATCACATGCTCACCCAATGACGCTTCGAGGATTGGTCACACGACAAAATATAGTATCGAAGCGAAGGTTTTCTTCCTGATACTGAACCACTCACTGAGGAGACATCCCCGCGGCAAAAGAGCATCAGGAAGGCTCCAAAAATGAGTGGGTCCTTGTTGTAGCAAAATTTATCCTTGAAGGTCATTGTTGTAGTGGAATTAGATCACCCGAAGATCAGCCTCGGGCCGATACTCATTGGATCGTCTCTAGGGCCGATCTTTCCGGCGGCGACTGATGTGGAACCCAACTGGTTGTGTACTATCACATCAACCTAAAACTGATTATCTCTTGGAGTTTAGCCAATCAGCTTTCATTCAACCTTTCCAAAATCAGAGAACACGAGTTGTTCATGTGATGTGATAGGTATAAAGTGACGAAGTTACTTAGCGGCCTCATATGCCCTCGCCTGAGATCACATTCGCCATCATCACACTTCTAATCACAGCCATTCGCTTTGGATCACATTTCGTCGTTATGGCCGTCCTTCTGTTGATTGCATACCTATCAATCTATTGCCGACTACTCACAGAATACCTGAATGTGAAGAACGAAATAACGTTGGTCGGGGGCTCGCAAATCGGTATATATCACGATGATTATTGCTGCTTCAATCACCAGAAGTCTTTGCCTACCCGGCGAAAGCGACAAAGACATTGTGCCATCACACAAACTCGAGCTGGTTCCAAATCCCTGAACTTCCCATCCAATGTCTTCTCGATATCATAATTCTATCCATGCTCCAGTCTTCCCCTCACAACTCTCCAATTACTCCGCACTATCCGCGGCTCTCGCATCACACACTCCATTCGTTTCTCCCCGTCGGAAACGCGTCCCACAATCGTTATGTAAAACTAGCGCAGGACCTATGTGTTCCCCGATTACGTTCGATTATCTCGGACATACCGGTCAGGGCGTTTCATTAGCGGATCTCAGTACACGGTCGCAAAACGCTCTTGCACAAATGATAACCGGTGCAAATGATCAGGCATTAGCAAACTTGAATGTAAAATCGATGCGGCTTCATGTGATGGTAATGTCGTGATTTATCTCTTCTCCAGGTTTTAAATTAATTTCTATCTATTTTTAGTGGGCAGGATATGAACATATGGGGCGAGATACAATGTGCCAGCGACTGCGACTATGACTCGTGGTCAGCTAGGAGCAGCCATTGCCATGCAATTATGGTCTTTTGTTGACGTTCGTCTTTGTTTACTCCTCTCATTCCTATATAAATCTAACTTTAGACATTTTCAGGCTGCAAGTAAAGTAACATCTGCGAACCCTCAATGGACAATTCATCCCAAGGGCTATGATAAAATCATACTTGTGGCCCTTTATCACATTGGCGACGATGTATGGCAAGCAGACGTTGCAATAGACCTTTGAACACTTGACATTTCCCTTCCCGGGATGCTGGGCGCAACCTATCCCGACTTGAATGCACTGTCCTCTTAATTCTACCTTTGTTTTATGGGCTTGTATACTTCTTTCCTTGCTTGAGTATTGCTTTTGTAACGTCGTGATTGTACTACTAGTACCTTATTTGTATAAAGGTGTCATTTGGGTTTTACGGAGTTTGTAAGCTGGCTACTACGATCTGCCCAGAGATTACCATACTCAAAGGGGCATGATAGAACCTTGCCGCAACCGGAAGTGCGCATGTGTGCGCATGTGGTGTAAACTTCTTGCTTATACAGTTAGACTTTTGTGATTCTTGTCCCAATCGGATATAAATCATTCCTCCAAAGTCCAATTCTATTGGCCAAGACATCCTCTACGAGCAACAAGTAAACGACGAGCACATGCTAAATAATCAGAACCGGAGAAAAAATGAGGTTTGGAATGTTCATTTAGCGAATAATGATATGATACAAGGGAGGTGTGGTTTACTACAGGGACGTCAGTATCCCGATATTATCAACTATGCGAAAATTAGTCTAGGAGGTGTAAGGCTAAGTGGTTGATAATAAAAATGCCGCAACCAGAAGCGCTTTTGAAAGGGAAAGGGTATGTGAGCGGAAGTAGACATTGGAATATAGAAGCACAACTCCAAAGTTATCCGCCATGCAATTGGAACGCGGATTGCGTAAGAGGCTGCTCTGGTGCGGTCAGAAGTAGATGAGTGAGGATAAGGTTCGTGAGGGTCGGTGCCGTTTCTAGATTTCACCATCGAAGGATTCCTTCATATATAAAGAACATTACCGCAGCATTCGGTACCACACGCATCAAGTGAGCACTAAGACCGCCGTATAGTGATCTGACACCTTCCTCTGCAACTACCAATTTCAGTGTCTGTAAAAGCCCTGTGTACTTGATGACACCGTTCACACTGGGTTGCCGGAGCCGTGTCCGCAGCACCTAAAGACCATGATGAGTATGAGCGATGTTAACCATGCGAAATGACAGACCTCGTGAGGATAGGACACAAGGCTGGCAATGCATTTCGCTGTTCCTGCACTACCCAACATACCGAACCATTCTGCGAAACCACCCTTGTTCTGGGTGTCAGCAGTCAGCTTCTTCAGCCTTTCATAAAGAACCCATTGTATCGTCGTTTCAGTGACTCCGAGATAGCTGGCACTCAAACCCTTGTAGAATCCCCGTACTCCTTCCTCTTTGAGGATTTTTTGGATACACAGCCAACTGCCACCGATACCACTCCTGCGAGCGGTAGGGATGCTATCAACGAGTTGTGAGGCAGATAGCTGCATTCGGGTCTTGACTACCCATATGGGATTTGTCGCCGTACCGGTGACTATACCGGCAAATGCAGCAGCAGAAAGATGGACCAAGGAGTTTTCGCGACCTTCGTTAAATGCATTAGCGAAGACCACTTTGCCGTTGCCGTAAGTGAAGAAGTTTATTGAGCGAGCAGGGATAACGCCGACAAGTGTTGGCCCGAGACCTTTGAAGAGAGCGCGTGGTGACTCATCTCGGTAGATATCCCTGTAGGCCGATTCAAAGCTTAGACATGATAAACCTTGTGCTGCAAAGTCTGCGTACCGAAGGATATGACCCGTCTCAACAAAGTTCCACAATAGTCCTGGATGTCTAGGGGCGGCCTGGAGTACAGCGCCTGCTCCACCGCCGCCGCTGGCGAACACGCCGACGGCAGTCTGTCCCTCGCGAAAAAGACTCGATTGTAGACGCGTCTTGACGACGTCAAAGGGGCTGGTCACAATTGCCCCGCACATGCCACCGAGACTACGACGCCAGGTCAGACTCTGCACGCAACCGTCGACGAGAAACGCACCCTCCGGCGACAAAATGGCGCCAAGACTTGGCTGGCAGGAAGGTGGTCTTCTGAGCCGCGCCATTGTTTTCTGCCATCGCGCCGCGCTAGGATTTCTGTGAAATTGAAGAGAATTTCCAGGAATGTCTCCAACGGTGTGGAGAGCAACGCAAAAAAGGAGCCGAAGGAATTTTATTCGGGTCACGTGGTGTCAAAATTAACTATTAATTTCGCGGATAAGGCCGGGTCGATGTTTTCCCTGTCCATCATCAAGGTGGGTAAAGTCATGACAGAATGAGCGCGGCTGACCAGTTCTGCGCAGGACACGGTGGCGGTCCAGCCATCGCAGTTCGCTGTGCCCGCGGATGAGGCCATTACTGCTGAGCTGAACAAAAAATACGCCAACCGCGTTCTTCACGACATCGGACTCTGCATCTGCGTATTCGACCTGACACAGGTCGGTGAAGGCAAGGTGCGGTACGGAGACGGATGTCTCTGGTATAAAAGTAATCCAGATCGCAGCTCTTCGTATACGGAACTAACATGTGGTAGTTGTTTTCCGCATGGTCATCTTCAGGCCATTCATTTCGGAAGTCATCATCGGCAAGGTCAAATCCTCCGACGAGGACGGGATACGCTGTTTGTCTCCATCTTCCATCTGATGTTATTCTCTTGCTGACGTCCCTCAAGTGACCATGGGGTTTTTTGACGACATATATATCCCTACTGCTTATCTTCCCCAGCCATCAACTTTGTGTGTCATCGTTCCCGTCGCTGAAAACCTTTTCTTATCTAAGTCGTTGCCACAACCAGCGATTCTAATGAACGCGCTCATTTCTGGCTTCCGCCGGGAGAGGACTCCGAAGTAACGACATCGCAACAGCTTCTAGACTCTCCAGTAACCGATCGAATGTACATCGACCAAGGAGAAGTCCTTCGCGTCCGTGTCGAGGCTGAAGACTTCTACGATGACGAACCCGGTCCTCCTAAAATGGCTGAAGGTGTTCAGGTCGTGAGGGACCCGAAGAGAGCTCCCTATAACATCATAGTGAGATTCTACAGTCCTTTTCTACAGACCCTTGTCACACATCCTGATATATCTACTAGTGTTCCATAGCGGAACAAGGGCTGGGTCCAGTCGCTTGGTGGCTAGAAGCCAAGCAAACAGGGGAAGAAGATGATGCCATGGAAGAGGGATGACGTCAAAACATGACTTTCGAAATGTCATCTGCTTTTTTCATCCTATAAGAAGGTCAGGATTTTACTGCGGAGGAAAAAGAGGGTGGTCCCTATCAGCGTAGTTGTTGCGTGGTTGCTTCTATCACCGTGCTGCATGGTTCATTCGTAAGGATGTTGTACTGCACATTCGCATACTATAGCAGTTTCCACCCATATCCTCGAAACTGACGATAGAGATGTATTCAATGGTACCCGAATATCGACCGCCGTGCTTAAGATACACAAACAGGGTCCCATCAAAATAGTTAGGTCGGCCACTCTTGGGGGATCTCATTTGTTCAACCATCGACCTGAAACTTCTTAACTCTGCACGAGGCATTGGATTTATCGGTTACAATACCGAGTTTGGATTTCTTAAGACCGATTTATAACCTATGAGTATCCTTCCCCTCTCATTTAGTGGATCATTCAATCATGCGGAGTGTAATCACGAGTTTGACAGCGGTTGCGATGAACATGGGCAGCTCAAATGCCGACAACTTTTTAACGCAAGACATTAGAACATATCATGCTGCGCAAATGCCATTTGCGAAACTTTGCATCGTCATATCAGTCCTCTCATCTTCGTCTTTTTCTAGAAAGTTACCTGCCATTACATTTGCACCCTCATTTTGTCCTACACACAGGTCCGAAAGTACCAACCGTCCTTCCCCTCGGAACCTCCGTAAGGATCAACTATCATCCCCTAGATCGGAAGATTCTCCGCATAAGGGTACTCAACTGCACCATTTTTTCCATAAACAGTCTCAATTTGAACGATCTTGGATGAAGAAGGGTTCCAATCTAGACATCCACAAACTCCGAGATTTCATACATACATGTTTTCATTTTTCCTTGTGACGTTTGCTCAATATATACTTCGACACGTGTTTGATGAAAAATTTACATTGGTTTTATTTTTCTCTTTCGTAATTTAATGAGGATTGTACAGGAATGTCCGTGTTCATTAAGTGGACAGTAGAAACACATGAGATGCTGTTGAGACATAGCTACAGGACTGCAATAACTTATATTGGATTTAAAGTGCCCCAATGGATCAAAAGAGAGGAGCATATGAGGAAGTCGTATCTGGGATGAAACAGAAGGGTATTGAGGTGAGGGGCAAGGGAAACCAAAATGCAGGTGTGACAGAAACCGCGGCTCATGCTTTCATGAGCTTCGGTTCCGGTGCTGGATCGATGGCAAGGTCTACTTGGCAGACAGTACCACCAAAACTGTAGAGACCGACAAGATAAAGTTGTTCGAATGAGATGGCTTCAGGAGCAATGCGCCAAGAGGGTACAGAGGATGATGATGCCCTGGCATCCTATCAAACGGAGAGAGAGGAAAGTCAATCTACAGATAGTGGAGGGTTGATGGTATAGGAAGCTTACCTCACAGAAGACCCGGAGAAATTTGGCGATTTGTGCGACTAGGTGGCCCTTCGTTGTTGTTCGGGAGACGGGGAAACTGAATGATGATCCCATATGCTCATAACCGACCCACTAGAACAACGAGGATATAGTCAGGCTCAGGTATCCGGCAAAGTAAGCAATGTCAGGCTTACCGTGATCCGTAGGTCCATTTTATGAAGGCCTGCAGTAGCCAGCACGGGTTCATTAGCTCCAGAGAGGATCTGGTTGATGCCCGTCTGACTTTTGACTGTGAACTCTCTGAGGGCGACACCTTGCCTCGATTGCTCGAAATAATCGAAAGCGATTGGTTCAAAGACGGGGTTGGTGACTTTCTTGCATGCAGTCTGAGGCACTCTGCGCCGACTGGGAGAGGAGAATTGAGAGGGAGGTGTCACAGGTGTCAGAGCACCAGCTAGAGAAGAATAGGTCGATATCTGGGAGGGATGAAGCCCCGTGTGAAACGAAGCAGTGCAACAGTAAGCAGCCATGAGTTTGAGTGGGGATAGAGGTAGTTTGTAGAGGGTAGTCGAAGGTAGACTAGAAATGAAGCTGGGTGTTGATTTCCAAAATGCTAGTGGTCAATGGATTATATATACTCCAAGGACGGGCCTCGATAAACCCGTGTGCCACAATCACCATTACTTCACACCTTCACCAGGGTTGTGAATGGATACTTGTCACAGTGCCCTGCGAAGAACTTCACATCTCAAAAAGGAAAGTTTGTCTGACGCTAGCTCGCAGGTGACGAGCCCTTCCTTGGTCTTATCACAATGCTGCCTCGTTTGTACTTGATTCGTAGCGTTATTGAAGGTAATAAAGATGGAAGGTTTAGTCAGGGATAATCACTTGATTCTCTGCCAGTGTGATAGGGTCATTCGCCGGATCGATATGGCACTAGGGCATTACAGATAGATATAGAACAGGCGATTCTACCCGATTCCCGAGGCAAACCAATAAGCAAACATGATCAGGGAGATGCTCCGGGTCTTCTGCACTACTTGTAAGACGTCTACTTTGAAGAATCCGAAAGAACGGTTTGGGTCAATTGTTCATCGCTGTTATTGAGGGCATCAAGTGGAGAACCTACTGAAGAAACTAAGGGCTGACGGGGAAGAGGAAGGTGGGCTAGGCTTACTATACATCTATATGTCATCAGAACCTACGAACTGGCTCCAACATCACCTCGACAAGAAGGTGACAGACATTGTTCCCCATCAGGTTTCACGAATTAGTGTGGGTGATGGCCGGAATGCCATTCGGCGATATGATCTGGCCGATAACCTCTGTGGGCGTCAAACGCTTTCGACTGACAGCGAGAATGGAACCATTTCGGAGCTATTGGCATAATGGGATGAAGGAATGGTTGTATGAAATCATTCCTGATTTCTAAATACCTGATATGTCAGTGTGCTCAGAGGCGTGGATGCACAACGGAAATAAGGTGCATGTTACAACTAAGATAACAAAATTGTGCCGAGTTAGTGGTGTACAGACTTGATAGATGATTAGCCTCCCAATATTTCCCTGCGGAGTAGCTTCGACGCCAGAAGGAAATACCCTTCGGGCCCGCAGGACCTAAAGCTTGCAGAAATGTTTGGATATACACTGTGCCCGAGGATTGCATGTGACAATAATTATTCTTTCTCATCAGCCGATGGCATCGATGAGAAGGTTACTAGGTGATTTATCTGATGTGGCTTCTCAAGGATGGCCAAAAGGCCGGAAAGTATATGAGATCAATCCGACATACCAAGCAGATGGGTCATCTGATTAGAAATTTTTGGTTCCAGACTAGACCCTACTAGTGTCTTTTCCTCCCTTGAACGCTAAAAATCACAAGATTGCTCCGGTGATCCTGGCATATGACTGATACGGGGCGCAGAGGCGCACGTTAATGCTAACATGGAGGCAGGCACCGCCTAACAACCTATCGAATGCCTATTAAATAAGCTTGTATGACACTAGTAAGCTCAATTGTCGTACTAGGAACACATTCGAGATTACTTCTCAAAGTGACTGGATTAATTTCACCTTGGCGGCGGAGTACCTTCACAGTGGTATGCCGCTGATCAGTGGAAGCCCAAAATAGAAATATTTGAGCGGGTGAACCCCCTGAAGTTTACAGATCGTAGAGGGTCGGAGGGAGGCTTTCCGAATGATCACATACATGTATAGAGTTAGGTTGAAGCTCAGTCAAACGGGAGTTTTCTCATACCCAGCCTGATTCTGCTCAAAAATCAGAGTACCTACGACTGTAAGTCAGCAATCCTGCTATACCAGATCAAATGTTCCTCCTTCCGCGGATACGTATATACAACATTGAGCAAGGTGACAATCAAAGTTTAATCGCAGCAGGGATTTGCCTTCCATTGGGCCCTCGGTGAGGATCATTCTGCATTATTCGGGTGATTGAGAGAGGGGCCCCGCCTTGGGCAGAATCACAACTCTAATGGGGAAGGCCGTTGGTTTGGTTTACGGAACTGCCGACAATTGAACCAGGAGTGGGAAAACAAGATGTGAAGTTAACTCGTCACTCAAGTCCTCGTGTCACCATCAGCCTCGTGGTCGGGAGCATCCTTATCGTAGCACATCTATCACATCGGAGTCTTTTTGGTCTTTCCCTCATTGGTGTGGCCTGTTGAATATGAGTGCATCCATGTTTTCTTTAGTCAGTTTATATAATATGTAAATGTCTTCGGTCACCCTACAATTACGATCGAAAGAAAATGTGAACGAGATGAGTCAGGATAATCTGACGATCCTCAATAGATATACTGACATCAGTCACTTAACGTGGAATTACGGTTCAAAGCCGAAGCTTAAGGCCTTCGGCATTCGACCCTCTGTAATACACGCTGTTTCGCTCTTCACAGAGCAAGCCTTGGGGTGATTTGGGAGTGGTAAAGCTTACTCCATCCGTGTTTGATCTTGATCAAAAACGAGGCTGATCGGCTAAGCTATAATCACATCATATCACAGCTGGGCTTTACCGTATGTAGTGAGCTGACTGGTTCGTGTTCGACCCCGCCTATTGAGTTCCGGAGTATTTCACTTCAACCAGTAGAGGCCGGTTCAATTTTTCACACTCGTAGAATTTCCTTTTTCGTGCCCTCGACGAAAATCACACTCCCGCTAATCACATCAAACCCTCAAGGGCCCGCCCTCCCCTCCATCGTCGTTCACAGTGCTCACAATGTTTGCACAAGTGAAGGAGTCCGCCAACGTACTTTGGAAGATGTCTAAGAAAACAAGTTCGTATAAATCATGGATGGAACTGCGGGTAAACCAACAACAACTTCGAGTTTCTCGAGCAAGCAGTCTCAGCCACCAGTCCAAGTCACACCGGGAAAAGTCTAAACTCCTAAAACTCTAACTGTGTTTTATCATGTCCCGCTACCACAACTCTATCCACTCTCCCATTTTCCCTTCTCAAATTTCATCTTATTCTTCGCTCTCCGGTGCACTCTCACCACCTCCCTCCCAATTTGCCTCTACCCGCCGCCGCCGTGTTCCTCAGTCCACTTGCAAAGTTTCTAGTGGACCTATTTGCGGACCTATTGGATTTGACTATATTGGTCAAGCCGGGCAAGGAGTTTCTTTGGCCGACTTTAGTGCCCGGTCACAAAATGCTATCAGTCAGATGGTGACCGGCGCAAACGACCAAGTGTTGTCCCAAACCGGAATTGGAAAGATCAATTTACGGATCATGGTGAGTTTACCCTATTTTTATTCCGAACTCGAGATCGAGAAATTGAACTGATTTGTTTTTTTTTGTTATAGTGGACCGGATATGAACATTTGAACTTTGTGCAGAGTATGCCTGCTAGCCCGGCTATGTCACGAGGTCAGCTCGGGGCGAGCATCGCCATGCAATTCTGGTCGTTTGTGGATGTGAGTTATATTCCCTTACTTTGGTAATGTTACATTTATATTAATTGGAATTGACAGCTTGCACAAAAATCGTCTACGACAAATGCCCAATGGCAGATCAATCAAAATAAAATTCCATTCGAAAAAATCTTTCTTGTGGCTCTCTATAGTATCGGAGATGGTGTCTGGCAAGCGGACGTCGCCGTTGATTTCTAAAAAAGAAAATATGGCGTTTGCATCAAACCTGGCATTTATAAATTATCATCTGTAATAGTATCTGCACTGTGCTCTATCATCATTATTCCATGTTTTATGTTCCTATGTACATGTTACAGTCTCTTTGCGTTATCTTGGCGGTTATAATAGAATTTACAGTTATGCGCACAATGTTCTCATCTCTTCACCGACTTAGTGATGAGCCAAGGTGATACGAATGCTGGTTTGTGGCGGGATATGATATCCACACAGTACCTCAACAGCCATCGGTGATATCTCCTCGCCACATTAAGATCGCAGGCTGCATTGCGTTTGTCCGTGTTTACGCGGCAATATTCGGCACACGGTGGGGCTGGGTAGGAGCATGGAAGCCTCGAGGCTATTGCTTTGACTCATAGACGTGGTTCTTGTCTCAAGTCTACATCTCTATCTTTACTCTATCCTTCGTATCCGCCGCTTTAATGCATACGTTTCCTTGAATGTCCGTTGAGAGCCGCTGTTCCCGACCGTGAAGCTGCTCGTTCAAGAATCTGCTCTCTTCTACCGGCGTGAAGTTATCTCCTACTAGTAGTACATCAGTGGGGAACCTGACAAAATAAAGTTTATTGGTCGAAGCTTTCTCACACCTTCACTAGCCCACCCGATTTCTCGAATGATTCTATTGCGACTAATGAGAGAGCTCAGATTTTTTGGCACGACTTGAGGAGAGCTCTCTACGTCGAGCAAGAGAACCAGAGGATCATGCAATTTCGAGAGGCGATCATGACCAGTTTGGATCCGCTCGTCAACATTCAAAGAAACAACTTCTTTCGTCTTAACATCGATCTGATGAGTGGTGATTTGATAGAATAATTTACCTGACTCTTGTTTGAAAACTCGCGACTTGGCCTGTGGACCATGCTCAGGGCCGATGCACCAGCGCTGTTGGTAGCCTGATATATGGATTGGAATGATATTTCTCGTTGATAAGGGTCTCCGGGTTTGTCTTTGTGCATGATAAACAAGGTTGACGACAATGATTTTTATGAAACGATGATAAAAATAGCATTTGCGATCACGAGACTTTAGGCCGCCCAAGCTACGCAACATGTCTGCAGGCCGGTAACCTCCTTCCCAGGCTTGTCGCGCTCACCCTTCTAGACAAATTTCGCGGACTTTGAAGGAGGCATTAAGAATAAAGCGAAGTGAGTTGACAGAGTGAATCGTAAAGACAATGAGAAAGTGACTGATCATGTAAGTTTTTAGCGTTGGAAGTCAATTTTGTGTGTCCTGTGACGCAAAGGATGCTAAGCAGGCCCCTGCCAGGGGAGCACCAGAGGAAAGGGTGAGGGCATCATTCCGAAAATCGAGGCACCGGGCGCCCTTGTTTTAAATTTAATTTACGCTAGAATCAAAATGCAGGTGTCATTTTGAGCATTCATTTGTCTTCTAACTCCTGTCTAGCCTTGTAATGCGGCTGATTGAAGGGCAAAATATTTGTGTCAAGCGAATGCTCACCTCATATATAAGGTATCGCCGCTAGAAAACGCCCGAGCTGTGCTTTCATAATCGCTTATAATCATTCAGCCCTCGCTGTATAATTAAAGTCCTGGGAAGCTCTTTCTTTATGTCCTTTCCGGATTTTCACCCCCAGTATTAGCATTAAACATCTCTCTCCTTCCATGTAAGTGCCTTCACTTTGATTTAATCTAATATGAAAAGTAATGGTTCATTGTTACAGGGGTACATTGGCCCGTCCAGTCCTTCTATCATCCAGCACTGTTTCTGGACTCCCTACAGAAATCTCGAGCGTATCTGTTCTACCACCATCCACCATTGTGGCCCCTACATCGTCATCTCTACCATCGTCGCCCTCAACTGATCAAAATATTCCATCACCCTCGGTCTCCAGCGAACCGCCAGAATCTCGGTACGGTGTTCTGCGCTAATACGACATAACCCCTGTTCTAAATTGATCATATTTAGCTTCTGGAGTAACAAAGTCGCCGTCGGAGCGACCTTCGTAGCTATTGGAACTATCCTTGTCGGCGTCATTTTTCTTATTGTGTTCGCTTGTCTTCGGCGGCGGCGGAAAATGGGTCAGAGGTGTGCTGCCAGGTGTGTAGAGCGGCACACTACCAGCAGTAACGACGAGAGTGATCCTGAAAATTGGCGATACTCCTCGACACTTGATCCTTTTGCCGCTTCTCTGGATGTCAAAACTACCTTCCCTAGGCCATTTCTTTTGATGACGGGGGAAAAAGAGTCACATTCCGAAAAATCTGTTTTCACAGTTGAGACCATCGCAGTCTAGTTCAATGGGGTTTTTTTTATCCGAAGTTCGTTGTAGGCCTCCCATTCGCTTTCATATAAACATAGTATAAAGAAGCAAGTAATTGTAACTATAGTTATGCTAGGGCCCGATTGTGTTAATACATATGTTTTCCACACAAACTTTCAATGGAAGGTTTGGATCAGTGGCTGTGCGAATAGTCCATGATGGGTGTCACGGGCGGTGTTGTTGGCTGCGCTCCGCGACGACTACGTGTCCCGGAAATCCACCCCAAAAGTCCTCGCCATGCGGTGCTGTCGCTCTCTGGGCCTGGCTCTGCTGGCCCTCGTCGGCCTCGCCACCGGCCAGTCCGACCCCACCCACAAGATCACCCGCTTTGAAAACACACCAGCTCGCTTATTTTTCTTCGATGATACTACGGTGCGCGTCCGTGCTAACAGGCTGTGGTATCTTTATACTCATACTTGTCTAGTCGGTGGTATATCACGATGCATTTGAGGGAGACGTTTACATCTCGCAAGATGAGGGCAAAACATGGGAATTGGCCGATATACCTCGAGGCATAGCAGAGATGGTTCTCGAGCACCCATTCGATAATCGCATCGTGTGTCTACCTCAGCCGGTACACGAGCTCACTTACCGAATATCTCACAGGCATTCATCCTGACTCCCGGTACTACGCACTATCGCACGGAAGACAAGGGCCGGACATGGCGTTCTTTCAAGACCCCAGTAGCCCCAGCCCAAGTCCAGCAGCCACTGTCCTTCCACTCTGATCCTGATAAATACGGCTATATTTTGTACCAAGGAATGGTTTGTGACCGTAAAGGCTGGGGCAGGGTATGTCATGATGAGGTGCGCACGACCCATTATGGTATCATGCTCCAACACTAAACTCTGTTCGTAGACCTACTACACCACCGATGCGTTCACCAGCGAACCTAAGAAAATGCTAGCAGACACCTCTCGCTGCCAATTCGCTCATAGCAGCAAGGACTTCAAGCATGATGCCCATCCGAACCTTGTCTACTGCGTGGCCTACGACACTCCCGCCTCTGCAGGTAGTAGAACTTTGGAATCTAGTCGACTCTACTCCAGTACCGATTTCTTCGCCGACGACAAAAATATCGAGGATCTGGGTTTGAAAAGGAACTCGAGGGGCGTTCTCGCTCTTGCTATCGTGTCCAAATATGCTATCGTGGCCATAAAAGATGTTTCCGAAGCATCTGATGGCGAGATGCTCCTCTATGTGACAATCGACACTAAAACGTGGGCTAAAGCTCACTTCCCTCATGCATCTTCTGCTAGATTACGGGAAAACGCGTATACCATTGTGGAAAGTGTCACTCATTCGCTTGGTGTCGATGTCTTATTGCATGACAGAAGCGAAATTGGTACTCTATTTTTCAGCAACTCAAATGGGACTTTCTTTGTTGAAAGTCTGAAGGACACGAACAGGAATCAGATTGGGTTCGTAGACTATGAGAAAGTTTATGGTGTTGATGGTGTTGGTATTGCGAACATCGTGGATAATGCCAAGGATGTCGAGTCGAAGATGGTGGACAAGCTTTTGAAAAGTCGCATCACGTATAACGATGGTCGAACATGGTCTCCAATCAAGCCGCCTAGTCAAGATTCTGATGGCAAACCAATTGGTTGCGATATCAATGACCCAGACAAGTGTTCGCTTCACATATACTCCGTCACGACTCCCCATAATTTTGGTCGCATTTTCTCGTCGCCTGCTCCTGGAATTGTTATGGGCGTCGGTTCGGTCGGACAGTATTTGAAGCCATATTTGGACTGTGACACTTTCCTTAGTACCGACGCTGGTGTAACGTGGAAGATGGTTCGGAGAGACGCTCATAAATATGAATTTGGTGATCAAGGAAGTATTTTGGTTGTTGTGAATGATGAAGAAGTGACGGATGAGATCCGGTATTCACTCGATCTCGGACAAACTTGGTGGGTCACCTTTTACTTTTCTTATCCATTGTCAAACTTACACGTGCGTCTCATAGGAAAACGTATAATTTTGGACAAAGGATCCTCGCTCAGGCATTAGTCACATTACCGGACTCAACTTCGCAAAAGTTTTTGCTTCTAGGTTCGATACCCAGGAAGGAACACACGGGTAGTGGTGGACGAATGGTTATGATTTATCTTGATTTCCAACCTACCCGGGGACGACAGTGTGACGATGGTGATTTTGAGCAATGGTATGCTCGAAAAGGTGATTCAGAGTGTATTATGGGCCATAAGGTACGTCATTTCCTCGTCGCGATTACTGCTACCTCCACTGATTCTATTCGTCTTTAGCAATGGTACAAGCGACGCAAGCCTGATGCTCAATGTTACGTTGGGAAGAAGTACATGGATCCTGTGGAGCATGATGAACACTGTCCTTGCGCTGATGATGATTTTGAATGGTGCGGATAACGACATGGTATCGATCGAGGTGATCTCGTTCTGACTCTTTACGTAGCGACTACAACTTTATCCTTCAAGATGGTCGTTGTGTTGCTGCTGGTCCTGAACCCATCTCCGCCGGTGTATGTGAAGGGTCCAGAACGACATTCATGGGGTCCTCTGGTTACCGTAAGATACCTGGAGACACTTGTACAAAAGGGCTGGAGAAGGATAAGAAAGTAGAGAAAGATTGCTCTAAAGGTATGTTGCATCTCCATTTGAATCAGGCTATCGACCCAGTTAACTGTGTTTTTGAAGCTGAACCTCACGAGGGTGAAGTCATACACCAGATTGTACGCGAAATTCACCGATGTAAATATCCCGCTTTAGTAATCACTAATTTTGTAGCAAAACTTCGATGCGCAAATTGTTCAGCATGCTTATTTTAAGCAGTCAACGGTAAGTAATATCAAGTAACGCTTGGTAAACCTGCTGACGATTGACTATGGTAGGCTATTCTTGTTCGTCTTCATGACAATACGGTTTGGCAATCAAGTAGTGAAGGTTATGAATGGCATCAACTCTTCGCGGATAAACGGATCTTTGCATTCTATCACCACAAATACGCACATGACCGCGCATACCTCATCACGGGAACCGAAGAGTTTCTATTCACAACTAATTCTGGTCAAGCATGGCATACAGGTCGCGCGCCGACTCCACCAAATACATTCGGCGCTCAGGTTCTTCGATTCCATCCCTCAAAATCTGACAGTATAATCTGGGTTGGGAATCGTGATTGTACGAATATTGGTGGTCAGACGTGTCGGGCTGAGGCGAAATATTCGCTGGACAATGGGAGGAATTGGTACAATATTGATGAGTATGTGAAAGATTGCGCATGGGCTGCGGATACGCTTTTGGACGCGGACCCTACGGAGATTATTTGTGAATCGTATAAAGATAAGCAAGGCAGTCAAGTGAATATGGATAGGCCTGGGAGTTATTTGCAGCTAGTTGCGGGGGCGGAATATTATGGGAGGAAGAAGGTTTTGTTCACTAGCGTGGTTGGATTTGCGAAGTTTTCTGAGTTTTTGGTTGTTGCTGAGGTATGTCGTCTTGTTTCAATGCCGACTGGCATATGAACTGACTTTTTTTCAAGTTACATCCGGAGAGACGTACTCTGGAGTTGCAAGTTTCGCTTGATGGTAATCATTTTGCGAGTGGTCAATTCCCGCCAAATATGCATCCTAGTGGACATGTATGTGTAACTCCCTAAATCTTCTAATTTACTTGTCTAACTGTCTCTCTTATCAAGGCGTACACGGTCTTAGAGTCAAGCACACATGCAATCTTCCTTCACATGACGATGTCCGAACCACCCACAGCTCCTTATTGGGGAAATATTCTAAAATCCAACTCGAACGGTACTTATTTCGGTTTATCGGCGGAATATGTCAACCGGAACGAGGCTGGTTATGTGGATTTCGAAAAGCTTATTGGTTTGGATGGGGTTGCTCTCGTTAATGTTGTTGCCGATCCTGGTTTGGCTACGGTCTCTGGAAGGAAGACTTTGCAGTCTAGGATCACTCATAATGATGGTAAGTTCCTCTTCTTGGTAGGCGTTCATTAGAGTGGTGCATTGATTGTATTCGTAGGTGCAACTTGGAAGCCGTTGACTCCCCCTGCGAAAGATTCGCTAGGTAACAAGTATGCTTGTGACAGTACGGTGAGTCTCGTTCATTAATCACCGAAGTTGCTGTTACTGATCGTCGTTAGAAATGTGCACTTCATATTCACGGATACACCGAACGAAGAGATCCACGAGCGACATACAGCAGTCCCGGCATAGTCGGCCTCTTGATAGCAGTCGGAAATGTTGGCGAAACACTCAAACCCTACGCCGAAGGTAGTACCTTCCTAAGCCGAGATGCAGGATTTACCTGGGAAGAAATTCATAAGGAGGCACATATGTGGGAATTCGGAGATTCAGGATCAATTTTGGTTGTAGTGAATGATGAAGAACCTACGGATCGGGTGCTTTTCAGTACGGATGAAGGATTGAATTGGAGAGAGTATAAATTTTCGGATGAGAAGCTGAGGATCAATTCGATTGTGACTGTTCCCGAGGATACGAGTAGGAGATTTATTTTGTTTGGGAGTAGGTTGAGATCGACTGGATCGGTTGCGGTACATATTGATTTCTCGGCGCTGACTCGAAAGCAATGTACGTCTTTCTTTTCTTTGGGTATTAAGTTAACCATCTAACTGTGGATATGACAGGTGTCTACAATCCTGATAGCCCGAATGAAGATGACTTTGAACTGTGGAGTCCTAGTCTTGAGAGAGAAGAGATTTGCTTATTCGGGCGTCAGGTGAGATTAGCTCATTTTTGCTAGGAGTTGGTTACTGAGGCTTTCAAGACGCTTTATCATCGTCGAGCTCGAACTGCTAACTGTGTAGTTGGAAACAAAGAGAAAGTGCCGGAGAAGACGATACAGAACTGTCCTTGCACCAAAGTAGATTTCGAATGGTGAGTTTCTTTCCGAACCTACTTTTGCAATGTGTTTACCTGCCTCGATAGTGAATTCAACCATTTGCGTAATGCCGAAGGGGACTGTGTGCTCGTTCCTGGAACGCAGCCCCTACCTGATGATTTGGCGGAATGTGAGAGTGGATCAGATTCTTGGCATGAGAGAACAGCGTATAGGATTATCCCGTATTCGAGTTGTGAGGGGGATTATCGACCTGATAGGGGTACAAAACATACATGCCCGGGACTGAAGTCTAAAGGGCCTCTATTCTGGTTTTTCGTTCTTCTACTCCCGTTCGCATTCACTGCGTTAGTGGGTTACTATTACTATCGTCGCGGTGGCCATGCCAGAGGGTATGTTTTTCAATGGTTTCTCTTTTTCTAGAACTAACTTATACCTCCTGTATTAGGAATATCCGGCTTCCTGGAGATATATCAAGACCATCTTCGGAAGGCCAATTCCAAAAGGCGCTGGATACTATCGCGTCAGTGCCGTGGTTCCTCGTTGGGGTTGCAAGTATTGTGGTTGAATGGGTATCGTCACGCGCGGATAGGAGTGGCTTGAGATCGAGAAGAGGGTATAGAAACGTGCCTATAGATGAAGATGCGCAGATCTTGCGGTTTGAAGACGAGGAATGAGGAACAGGACTTTTGGAATGCTCGGGATTGTTTGGTTTGTCTGTTTTCTTGTTCGTTTTCTTTCGTTCTATTTTTTCTTTTTCGTATTTATCTCATTTTTTTCTCCCTTACGAATTCCTTGATTGCTTTTAATTAGGAATTCTTTTCTATTATGTATAGTCAAATAGCAATTTTTTTTCGTCTAGAAGCATACATATGTTGTACATAACTTATAGGTGTGATGTTCACCCGGTTGCCCCTCATACGTGAAAATTCAAAGGCCTGGGTTGGCTTGACAAAGCCTATTTCTGTGTCACACCGGCCCTCCTCGTGATACGCACCGGCTCCGGCGAAGCAGTATCATTCACTTGATACCTTCATGTATATATCCGTCACTCCGATGAGAGAGGATGTTTATAGCATTTCTGACTTTAGCGTTCTAAGAATCTATCTTTATATTTCTATTTGGAAGACAATTGCCATAAATATTCTTGGCTTGACGATTACGGTGAAGACAAATGATGGATATATCGGAGGCAATGGTTTCATGCACTGCTTTGGTGATATCTGAATCTAGTCGTATAGCGTAACACACCATTCGAAATGAAATGTACAGCTCTAAAATTTATCGAGCCACGGGCAGATATTTACATAGACCGCGGATACAATTACATATTCACTAGTTATTCTGCCCACCCTGACTTGACTCTCATGCATTCGAACGCTCCGAAAACACAACATCAGAGTCGAATAACTTTACGTTTCGATAGACACGCGAAGCCATGGAAGACATAAGAAATATTAGAGTAGTCGGCACGGTAACTTTGTATGCTTGTGGGATAGACTTCACTAAAAGCGTGATACCCAACACCATAAGTGCAGTTACCACTATCCTATAACAGTGCCTTTGAGTAATGTACCAATACATCGCAACGTGATAGAAGCTCACAAGTAATACTGCACACCTCCCCTGAAAACCGCTCGTGAGAATACAGGGAGTGTCCTTCCTGACACGACCTGATACCAGGGTAAATTCTGATTTTCCAACCCTGTTTTATGAGTGGACCAGATCTTGTATGTGATTGCCATGATGATGACGGTATCATATACGAGAGCACACCAGGCACTTGTTGCAACCCAAGGCTCCATTCCAGAATCTTTGGCTAGGTGGGTTCCGGGTATGTCACTTCCATGTCCTCCGATGGCGATAGTGATGTCGGATACACAGACAATAACCCAGAATATGGAGAAAGCCCATTTCACCCATTTACTGCTCTGGTAGTAAACAGCGAGTACTCGCTGAAGGAACAGGTAGGAGGAGGTGATCAGAGAGAGGATCAAGAAGCATCCTGATACTATGTAGATCGCTTTTAAACAAGAAACGAGAGAATAAGCACATAAGAAAATTTGTTTGGTGTCGATTAACGGACCTCTACCAGTCGATAGACCGAAGAATACGCCAAGGGCGAATAGCCTATCGAAAGCATATCTGTGAGTCGGATGAAGCTTTACCATCCATGGGATAGATGTACCTTGAGAATATAAAGCAGAACAGGACGAAACTAAATCGACTGGTTCTTATTATCCTTATATCAACACTAAAATACACCATTACATCCCATAGGGCTGCCTTCTCATGTTGAAATGGATTATGGCTATGTGATGATGTAGTTACTCACTCCTAGGATGAACAGACTGACTTGGTTCTTGAACTGGACTGCTGCGCCGTCAGTTGGGGAAAGATGGTTGAGGTAAGTGTCTGGGTTGAGGAAGGGAGCAGATTCATTGGAAGGAACGAGCATGACACTGGGGTGAGCGGGATTGGCAAAATGGCAAGGTGAGGGAATGAAATAGTTGGGCTCGTGTCTTCATCTGGTTTTCTTTGCGCTGGATGATGATGATCATCAGCAAACCGATGCAAAATAGTTGGAGCCTCACACGGTGGATATATCAGGTTGATATGTCAACTAATTTGTCGACTAATTTGTCATTTTGAGCACACCGTGACAGGTTAAGCTTCTCACAAGGTCCTACCTTTGTAGCACTTTCATCTGGAAGAGATTGTCTAACATATATATTGATCCATTACTATAACTTAGTACTCTTTCATCCATCAAACATTCTCGAGGCATTCGGCTCTTATAAGTCGACATCAAGGCAAATTTTCCCTAGGCGTGACAAACGTGACACATCAAAGCGATTGACAGGCGCGATCACGATGTAGATGGCTTTAATTAGTTGACATCTATTTTGTCCGCTATGCCAAAACTCACCTATCTACAAGGTCCAGATTCGTTACCATCCCTGAAGTACCGGGACTGATTCTGGAAGTTTTGATTTAGAATACTTGATGTAACACATTCGTCCCCAGGCATCATAAAGAAGCTGCGGCGGGGGCGGTATCAGAAATCAGAAAATCGAATTATCACTGCCGCCTCGACGACGGGTGTCTGGAGTCCTCCAAGAGTCTTTGTTGCCTTCTCATTCAACTGTATGTATACTTCACATCAGCTGACGCTGTACATTTGGTGTATTTGGCTGATGCCGT
Organism: Agaricus blazei; assembly: GCA_029719445.1. Taxonomy (NCBI): domain Eukaryota; kingdom Fungi; phylum Basidiomycota; class Agaricomycetes; order Agaricales; family Agaricaceae; genus Agaricus; species Agaricus blazei. The sequence goes on from SSNC01000005.1 coordinate 380,497, forward strand.
TCTGTGTAAGCATGCGCTCACAAACAAAACCAACTAACATCCAAATATAGCATCTTATATATTACGCATCACTGACGTCTCTCTCTCTCTCTCTCTCTCTCTTATCTTGATACCTTATCTCTTTGTGTATACGCGTATAACTCTCCCTTCAATACACTGCTGAGAACACTCTTTGGTTAGTGTGATTAAATCTTCTTTTAGTGAGCCGACATGGCTTTCACTTTTTTTTTGAGTCTTCTCTTCAGTAGCGTTTCGACGCATACATCCCACAATTTTCCTTTCCTTTTACGAGTGTCATAAGACGCATACATTTACGAGCATTTGCACGCATACATTCACGAGCGTTCACACGCATACATTCACGAGCGTTCATCCGCATACATTCACAAGCATTCATCCGCATACATTCACGAGCGTTCATACGCATTCAACCATAAATTTTTAATTGTCGCAAAAGCGAGTACACTTTACTCATAAATGAATAACTTAGAACCAATCCTGGCACACAACACACGCTCATCTGTGAAAAAGAAGATCACTGGTGTTTCCCCAGGACCAATCTCTTCGAGCCGTTCCCGTTCTGTTCCCCTTGGTTCAACCACGCCATCTGAAAATCCTCAACTGTCCACCCCTCCTGTCCTCACTCCTCCAACACCCAGTGTTGTTCCATCCGCACCCATCCCAGACACCAACGTCGACTCCGACTCAGAGGACGAATACAACGTTCCGCATACAAACATGACTGCAGTTAAACTTCGATCAGGCATCATGGTTCAGCCCGGTTGCCTTCCCGTGCTTCCTAACATCCCTTTTACCTCTATCGATGCCACCTTCCTTGACGACCTTAACATCTCGTTCAAAAGTTATTTCAATGGAATGTCAAAGCCCCTGGACAATAAGCTTTGGCTTGCTCGTGCGATGAGCAGTCTACAGACATGCCAAGCTATCTGGAACTACTACATCTCGCATGAAGCCGATTTCACTGATAAAGAATGGAGTGTCTTTATTACCGCCTTGCGTAAACGATTCTTGAAGAGCGATTGGCACGAGACGATGCATATGGATATGGCGAGAAAAACGATGAAAGCAGATGAGAATTTCGTTGTATGGATCGAGGATTTGATACACATGAACAACCGTTTAAAAGGAACGTCCTCTCATTTCTCTGATGAACAATTTATTACTACCATTGGTGCAAATGTGCATAGCGCATTATACAGCAAAGCAAACAAGCTCGGTGCCTATGATACGAAGAAGTTCACGACCATCGATGAATGGCAAGCGGAAATGAACAAGATTGAGGAGGATAGACTGGAGGAAGAAAAGCGTTTTAAGGAGATTGCGAAATCCATCCAGCAAAAGAACAATCCTTCTAAACCTCCATCTTTCCCTCGCAACAACAACTCCAGCTCTACTTTCCCTTCTAATTCAACAGCCAGTTTGAATACGACAGATAGTTTTTCACCTACTTGGACCCACCCTTACTACCCTACGCGCCCTACTGAAGGCGACAGCAAGCCCATGTCTGCTACTGCTCGTTCCACATACACCGTTGGGTCTAGCAATCCATTACCGCCTAGGTTAACGGACCAGGAACGGAAGATCCTCGATGAAAATCAGGGTTGCCGCAAGTGTCGTCATGTCAATGCGGGTCATTGCGCTGCGAACTGCACTGTGGACGTTCCATCTGGCGAGGGGTATAAACCGGTATCTTATAGGTTGCAGGGTGCTAACACATCCTCATCTAAGCCCTCTACATGTCCTTCTAACATACAGCCTAATGGTTCATCTTCGTCCTCGAACAACAACAATAAACGACAAGCTCCGAATGAAGGAGAACAGGGTGGGAAGCGTGTCCGAACATTGAATGCGGTACATGGTGACTCGTCTGGTGACAGCGATTTGCCTGTTGCCGCATTCATACAAGAGTTGGACTCCGCTGATGAATCATTGTTTTTCTTCCCACCGGCCCGCTCCCCCATTCATGTTCCTGATAACATATCACACCCTACACTGCGACAAGCGGATATCAGCACTTACTTCCATCGTCGTTCTGCACTCAACGATGCCTCTCACAATAGTGCTCGTGAGGAGATAAGACCGACGAACATGAGTTTTGCGGTGTCCTCAGTCGTGAGTGCCGTGAATAAGTCTCAATTGCTATGGCATTGCAAAGTATCTCATGATTTACATAGCACCGCAGCCATGAACGTAGGCACTCTAATTGATACCGGGGCCTCTGTTGTCCTAGTCTGCGATACCGTTGTGAAAGAACTCAATTTACCACTCAACCGCCTCGAGAAACCCCTCTCCATCATGACCGCAACAAACACAAAGAAGAGACTCTTACATTCAGTAAACATTGTATTACAGTCACCAGATCATCACTATGTAGCGAAACCTTTTACAGCAATCGTTTGTGATACACTTTCTAATGATATCATATTGGGTATGCCTTTCCTTGAAACAAACAATATTGTTGTCGACACACACAATGGTGTGGTAAAGGACGTCGTACATGACTACACCCTGTTGAAATTGAACAACAAGATACAGCCTGGTCACCGTCATAGAAAGGTTGGCAAACCTCACATGCAACGAAAGGTCACAAGAAAATATCGCAATTCATTATTAACAGAGCTGAAACATCGCCTGGCAGTTTCAAAGCAGTTAATTGATGAAAAACACACGATCAGTCAGGTAGATGCAGTGTTTGTGGTCTCACAAATTGCGATGCATATTGAACAACTTGAAGAAGATGTGGGTCTTGAAAAAGAACGGAAGACCATTATTAGCGAATTTCATTCAGTCTTTGATACGGTACCACATGCAAACGATCTTCCTACGGATGTGCTAGCGGAAATTAAACTAAAAGATGCAAACCATATGATAAAAACCCGGACATATGCTTGCCCTCGCAAGTACAGGCAAGCCTGGAAAACTTTGATCCAACAGCACTTAGACGCTGGGAGAATCCAGCAATCTGCAGCATCACAAGCTTCACCTGCATTCATCATTCCTAAGGCGGATCCATCAGCATTGCCTCGTTGGGTCAACGACTACAGACAATTGAATAAGAATACCATACCTGATAAATACCCACTTCCCCGTATTGACGACATCCTCGCTGACTGTGGTAGAGGAAAGATCTGGGGTACAATAGACATGACAAACACATTCTTCCAAACACGAATGAAACCAGCCGATATCCCATTGACCGCTGTCTCTACACCATTTGGTCTGTATGAATGGCGAGTCATGCCCATGGGTCTTCGTAACGCTCCTGCAATTCACCAGCGCCGGGTCAACATGGCGTTGCAAAGGTACATTGGAAAGATTTGTCATATTTATCTTGATGACATCGTGATTTGGTCAACTACTGTAGACGAACACAGAGACCATGTATGAAAGATCCTACATGCACTGCGTGATGCAGGTTTGTATTGCAACCTCAACAAAACTAAGTTATTCCAACGAGAAATCAACTTCTTAGGTCATACCATTAATCGGTTAGGCATTTTTGCTGATAACAGAAAAATTGAACGCGTTGCCAACTGGCCACAGCCTACATCTGCAAAGGAAGTTTGCCAGTTCCTGGGCTTGGTCCGGTATTTGGCTGCCTTTCTGCCCCAACTTGCAGCACATACAGCAATCTTGAACAAGCTAACGGATAAGGAAGCACAATTAGAATTTCCGGAATGGACAGAGGCCCACCAGGCCACCTTCCAATCAATAAAAAACCTGGTACTTACTTCAGACTGCCTAACAGTGATCGACCATTCCAAAATGCCAGAGCATCGCATCTTTGTAACAACAGACGCATCAGATTACCAGTCTGGAGCCATGTTGAGTTTCGGCACCGATTGGGAGTCAGCCAGACCGGTGGCCTTCGATTCAAAACCTTTTAAAGCGGCAGAGTTAAACTATCCAGTACACGAGAAAGAGTTACTTGCCATTGTACGAGCATTAACAAAATGGCGCTCAGATCTCCTCGGGGTTACCTTCACTGTTCTGACTGATCATCGTACCTTGGAGTGTTTCCAGGGACAGCGTCACCTGTCGCGGCGACAAGCCCGGTGGGCTGAGCTGCTGCAGCAGTACGACTTTGAGATTGTCTACGTTAAGGGTCAGGACAATACTGTTGCGGATGCACTTTCACGTACAACATTCACCAATGCTGGGCAGGAGAAGAGCGCTTGGAGGATGTCGCAGTTTGATGCATTCGACGAACTGGATGTACCGGTTTGCGCATTATTGTACCCAAATACTGCTTCTCCATTGACCACAGTGAACGCCCTTGCGAATGCACAGGATGAATTCTCCATCGCTCCAGTGTTGGAATTGTCACAGGATGATGAGCTGATGAACTCGATCCTGGATGGTTATGAACAGGATGCGTGGTGTGTTAAAGCAAGGAATACTGTCATGGATGGCTTAGAGAAGCGGGGCAACCTACTTTACTACAATGGCCGCCTTGTCATTCCACGCGCAAACAACCTGCTGACTGTGCTTGCATCTCTGGCTCACAACGCATTGGGACATTTTGGGTTTGATAAAACATACGCTGCCATGCGTGACACCTTTTATTGGCCGGGGATGCGTACGTTCCTGGAAAATGTGTACATTCCTAGCTGTGATGTTTGTCAACGAGTGAAAGCTCCTACTACCCGTCCTGCGGGGCCGCTACATCCCCTACCCATTGCCGACAAGCGGTTCCAAAACGTGGCCATCGATTTTGTCGGGCCTTTCCCCGAGGAGGAGGGTTTTGACTATATACTAACCATGACAGACCAGTTGGGCGCTGACGTCCGCCTGGTCCCGTGCAAGACAACTATTAATGCACGAGAGTTAGCAAAGCTGTTTTTCGATTCTTGGTTCTGCAAAAATGGCCTACCGCTCAATATCATCTCTGACCGTGGCTCACTCTTCCTATCACAATTCTGGAAACATCTACATGAGCTGACGGGTGTCACCCTAAAACTCTCCTCGTCATTCCACCCACAGACCGATGGACTTTCCGAACGAACTAACAAAATGTTGAACCAGGCCTTGCGTGTTGCAGTTGATCGACATGGGTCTGGCTGGGTCTCTGCGCTACCTCGTATTCGTTTTCAGATCATGAATAGTGTTAATGCATCGACTGGGTTCTCAGGGTTCCAGCTTCGTCTGGGCATGTCCCCGCGCTTACTGCCTCCCTTGATGTGAGATTGGGTTGATGAGGGTTTGGAAAGCCCACGACAATTCCTGGAACGTATTGAACGTGATGTGCAGGCGGCTGCAGATAACTTGTTGGAAGCCAAAGTTGATCAGGCCAGTCAGGCCAATCGGTATCGTGTAGAAGATGTCCAGTATGCAGTGGGCGACAGAGTTCTGTTGTCAACGAAAAATTTGTCATTTGATGAAACAGACTCACCATTGGCCAAGACAAAGAAATTGCGTCCGAAGTTTGTAGGGCCGTTCACTGTCACATCGGTGAATTCCAGGCACTCAACGGTAACTCTGGACTTACCTGGCAACCAAGCACGTTGTTGGGTTTTTCACACTTCGCTAGTTAAACCATATAATGTGTTCATCGAAGATGAGGGTACCGTTTCTGAGGAACCTCCCGCAGTTGACTTAGAGCTGCCTCCTGTAAAGGAAACATCGCATGGGCAGGAGCATTATATCCGGGACATTGTTGCTCACAAGCGCAGTGGTCGGGGTTATCGTTTCCTTGTTCGATGGCAGGGGTTCTCGGAGGACCATAATGAATGGAAGACTTTTTCCGAATTGAATCACACGAAAGCGTTAGACACCTATTTGAAAGAAAATGGTCCCTTGTCGTAGAGTGGTCAATTTTTCGTGGGGGGGGAAGACTGTAAGCATGCGCTCACAAACAAAACCAACTAACATCCAAATATAGCATCTTATATATTACGCATCACTGACGTCTCTCTCTCTCTCTCTCTCTCTTATCTTGATACCTTATCTCTTTGTGTATACGCGTATAACTCTCCCTTCAATACACTGCTGAGAACACTCTTTGGTTAGTGTGATTAAATCTTCTTTTAGTGAGCCGACACGGCTTTCATTCTGTCGCCGAAGCAATACAATGAGTCTAAATAACGATGACTTGTAAGATCATTGAAACAAGTAGGTGGGGTGTTAGGCATTGATGTTACAGAAATGTCATACACTGGAATTTTCACGTCAAAAGCACGTGTGTAAAACAGGTGGATAAGAAAATTAGTATAAGCTACACCACTCAATTACCGCCTTCGATTGGCACCAGTGGAAGAAAATGTCCAAAAAGGGTTACGACTTCGACGACTGCTAATACACTGGGCACGGGAAATCACTTAGGTGAGTAAGGTTTGTTGGTGTGCAAATTGCTTTCTTGTGCTCAAGGTGTGCCATAAATCAATGATCTGTATATGCAGATGACCATTGTTTCGTTCGCCAGTTGGCCTAATTCTGATTTCTGTCCCATTATTCAATAAGCACAGTGCTAATTTAAATGATTTACAGACAAACATCTACATAGAACACGCATACATCTATATCTCTATTAGTTGCTCCCCCTTCCACAATTACTTGACTCTCATACATCCGAATGCGAAAAAATCATATCAGAGTCGAATAGCTTTATGTTCCTATACACACGTGACGCCATTGAAGACATGAGAAAGATTAGGATAGCTGGCAGAGTGACTTTATATGCTTGCGGGACAGACGGCATTAAAAACGTGATGCCTAACACTATAAGCACGGTTTCGACTATCCTATGATGACCAAGATATCGAATTATGTGCCAATATGCCTCAACAATTTGAAAAACTCACAAATAATACTGCACACCTCCTCTGAAAATAGATCGTGATAATAGTGGGAGTGACCTCCCGGATACGATTTGATACCATGGTAGATCTTGATTTTCCAGCACTTGTCTATGCGTTGACCAGATCTTGTGTGTGATGGCCAAGATGATGATGGTATCAAACGCGACAGCACACAAGGCACTTGTTGCAACCCAGGGTTCTAGTCCAGAATCTCTGGCTATTTGTGTCCCAGGAATATTACTTCGATGTCCTCCAATGGCAATGGTGATGTCGGTCAAGGAGCTAATCATCCAAAATATGGTAAAAGCCCATTTAACCCATTTGCTGCTCTCGTGGTAGATGGCGAGTACTCGCTGAAGGAAAAGGAAGGATGAAGTGATCATGGACAGAATTATCAAGCATCCTGACACAACGTAGACCGCTTTTCGAACAAGAAATGCAGGAATAAGCGAATGATAAATTTTATTTGGTGTTGATTAACTGACCTCGACCGGATGACAGACCTAATAATACGCCAAGGGCGAATAACCTGGCCAAAGCATATTTGTCAATCGGATGATGCATTAATCAATGATGAGATCGGACTTACCTTGAGAATATGAAGCAGAACAAAACAAAACTAAATCGACTAGTTCTTACTATCCTCATATCGACCCTGAGGTACGCCAGAGCGTCCCATAAAGCTGCCTTCTCATGTTGAAATGTGTTACAGTCATTTTGTGATATGTGGCTACTCACTCCGAGAATAAACAGAAAAATATCGTTACTGAAATCAATTGCTGCACCTTCGCTTGGGGGAACATGGTTGAGGTAAGTGTCGGGGTTTAAAAAGGGGGTGGATTCATCTGAAGAAACGGGCATATCACTATGGTGAACAGGCATCAACAAGACAGCAATCAGGCAAGGGAATGAAGCAGGGGTGCTCGTGTCTTCATCTGGTTTTCTTTGTGGTGGATGATCATGATCGTCAGTAGACCGGCTCAACGTAGAGTAAGGCCTCACACGACGGATAAATCAGGTAGATCTGTCGACTAATTTATCATTCCGAGCACACCATAACAAGCTGAGCTTCTCACAAATCCCCGGCTTTATAGCACCTTCAGCGTGCAAAAGTTGTTCAGTTCATACATTTATGCAGTAGCAACGTTTACTTTTTTCTATTAACCCAACATTTCCGGGTCATCCTGCCTTAATTTCAGCTTATCAAGGCAGGGTGTGACAACCTTGACATGTCTATGCAGCTGATCATGACAATTTAGATGACATCAAAATCAGATGGCTTTAATTAGTTGACACCGATTTTCTGCGCCGTATTAAAACACACTTGTGAAGAGCGAGGAAGCGTCTCCGAGACGAAACAGGGAGAAGGAACGATGGTCTACGACCTTCGTTAGACTTCAAACCAGGAAATAACTGTCTCAAGGATTTCAGAGAGAGATATAAGAGTTTTCGAGCAGAATAGATTTAGAGTTTCAAGAAGGGGTGATAATTCGATGCCTTTCTACTGTACACAAGTTCATTATATAGACATTTATCTTGAGTTAATAAGGAAACTCGAATGATACGAAATTTAGGGGAAGAAAATAAATGAGAATCAGTTTGATAGTGAATCTACCCGTAAAATTTAATAAAAAAATGTTTTTGAATTAGCTGTGACTGGAGAAATGAGAACTAAACCAACAGGAATTATCGAGACAAAAGGAACGTTCACGAGGACACTACTGAAGGAGATTTTGAGTGCGAGAAATTAAATATTTGAAGTCATAGATTTTTGAATTTAAAGTTATAACGGCCACCGAGATGGCATTTGATATGGAATGGTACAGGTCAGCAGTCTGAAGGGGCTATGAAACAAAAGGGATTTAAGTTTGAAATGGAGAAAATGACGAAGCAGTGTTGTGGCTGTTCCGAATATAGATTGATCCGAGATTTTGATGATATTGCCTATTTTCGGTGGTAGGCATTATACCACCTTCACATCTCCCGGGTACTTCGAATACTGACCTCCTGGTCAGTGTAGCAACATGGTATTGATGAAAAAATTGATGGATATCGATATCTGGGGGAAGGAGAGCATGCTGAACGTGATTAGGGGTTGTAAGAGCCAAGTTGGAGAGCAAGAATGGTGATGACGTGGCATAGGGTTTGGCTAAGTGTTTGAAGTTGGTGCGTCTTTGTAGAATCTTCACTGTTGCGTTGCATTGAGAAGTATCGTAGATGAGTCTATGATGGATATGCAACGACGTGGCAGATGGGCTAGGTGGTCTGGTGATGTGGGGAAGGTGATCGAAAATGTTGGGAAGACTGGTTATCGATTTCGACATTGTATGTTTCTTCCTCGAGGTGCTCAGGTGCCATATCTGTGATTTTCGTTACTGGAATAGCCCGTAGGTCTCGTGGGTGATAGGGAACAAGTCTGAATGCAGCAAATCGAAGTTTCGAGATTGAGCCATCGAGCTCAGCGAGGATGTAGGATCCACCACTCGTCCTTCTCAGTACCACCATCGGTCCAGAATAGCGTGGCTTTGTCTTGCTCCCTACATCGGTATCGTAGCGCGAGTTTCTGACCAGAACTAGAGTGCCAGGTGAGAAGTCAAAATCTTTGATGACGTTTGAGTACTTCTCATTGAAATGTCGGATAGATTCGAAACGTGCTTTCACCACCATCTCCTTTATGTTCCTCAGATCTTGTGGACATTTCTGGAGTTGTATAGCCCGGATAGCAATAAGTTCTGATGTGGATAGCGGTCGTGAAATGGCTGGTGCGAGATAGGTTGCTTCTGCGAGATCGAAGGGGAATAGTGGTTCGAGTCCGTGTGCGATGTAGTATGGTGAGTAGCCAGTCGACTTCTGAATTGATACACGTTCTGCCCAGAATACTGATGGTGCGGCTTGTGACCATTTAGATTCTTCTCCTTCTACTGCTTTGACAAGTGATTCTCGAACATCGAAGTGCCGGCGCTCAACTGGTCCGTTTGCTTGGGAGTTGTAGGGCGAAATCCGTATGTGGTTTATCTTGTATTGAGTAGAAAGATATTCAGCAGCTTGGATAAAGGCTGGCCCGTTGTCTGTCACTAGTTCTTCAACCGCTCCCCACCTACACAAGATGTCTTCGAAAATGAAAGCTCCTAGTGTTCGTCCCGTCTCGGTTCTGAGCATTCTCCATTCCGGATATGATGATAGTGAGCAACGTGCATGTACGATATATCGATAGCCATTTGACTTGGGCATAAACATTGTGTCAATGTAGACTTTGCGAAAGAGGGTGAAAGGGGTAGGGACTGTTGGCGGAATATGAAAGTTGTGTCGAAGGCGCGTCTGGCATTCATGACATGTCTTAATGTACCATTTGACGTCTTGTTCTAGTTGCGGCCACCAGAAACGTTCAAGGAGGCGAATGCGGACTGTAAAAATGCCTTTGTGTCCTAACTCGTCGTGTGCTTGTTGGATGAGCTTGTAGCGTGATTCCTCGGGCACCACGAGTTTGTGTTTCATGTGGGGATCCTTTTTCCACAGATTTCCATCTCGCACGAAAAACTTGCAGGCAAACTGAACAAATCGCTTGAAACTTTTGTCGGACATGTCTGGAGGTCGCTGAGGATCCAGTAGGAATGCGTAGACCTGGCTGAGTTCTTGATCTCGAAGGACTGCTTTCTCGGAGCGTGGAATTGTAGGGGAACGATTTAGTGATTGTTCAGCAGGTGTGGGGTGGGCAGTTTCGGCTGCTGTGAAGGTTGAAGCGATGGTGATAGATTGGTGAGTGAGTAATTTGAGTAGGTCTTCCTGTCCTGACGATCTGTTTATGATTTCCATCGAGAACGCGTTTGACGAGTCAATCCAGTCTTCATAGTCGTCTTTATCCACTGGGTCTTCTGGTGCTTGTGGTCGACGTGAAAGGCCATCGGGGCCGTGTTCCTTGCCTGGCACATGTCGAAGATGGAAGTCAAAGAGAAGGATAGCAGCAATCCACCGATTGATTGTTGCTGAGGGCTGAATGTCGGGATTGTTAATCATTCCTTTGATATACTTCGCGTCGACTTCAACCACCAACTTCTTCACTCCTACGATCCATAACCTCGCATCCTTGAATGCCCGAAATAATCCAAACAATTCTAATTTAGCTTGTGAGTACCGAGATTCTTGGTCATTGAGGGTAAGAGATCCAAAACGGGAGGGATATCGCTTTCGGTTGTCACCCATTTGGGAGAGTATGTAGCCGACAGCAATGTGTGAGGTGTCTACTGCAAGGATAACTTCGTTGTTGCTCGTGTAATCGATTGCGCAAATGCATGGGGATTCTTCGGTCAGTCTCTTCAACTCTCTCATAGCTTTTTCTTCCTCTTTCCCAAACTCAAACTCAACTCCTTTCTTCGTCAGCCTGACTAATGGTCTTGCAATTTTGGCAAAGTCTCGAATGAAAATGCGTATGGTTCCTACAGTACCAAGGAATCCTCGGACTTCAGTGACGTTTGTGCAGATTGGCCAGTCCATGATTTTCTGTATTCTTGAAGTATCTGGCAGGCGTCCCTCATAGGTGCAACGGTGGCCGACGACAATGGTGGAGGGTGTGCATAGACGAAGTTTTGGGCCAGAAAAGGTGCCTCCGGCGTGTTTGATACGTTGGAGGATTCGGTTGGCATCATTGAGGTGTTCCCAGACAAATCGACGAATCCCTGGGTTTTCAGGTATAGTCTCAAATCCATCTCCTAACTCATACCGTGATTTCGGACCTTTGACAGGGACGTCGTCAACAAAAGGAACTGCTATTTCGGGAATTTCGTCTTGAAGGAGAAAGGTGAGATCGCCATGTTGAATCTGCATTGAATTAGTGTATCCCATAGGGATAGATGTGAGGCAAAGGGTGCCGAGAGGTGTCTGGAAGGTGGTGAGATCTCGAGACTGTGATGCGAGTTTGCGCTGATCGAATCCAACTAGTAAATCAAAAGTCGTGTAGCAGGCACGGCCTCCAAATGACTCAGCATATGTTTCAACAATAGGGGGTAGGCCAGCATCCTTGATGGTTACAGCATTCAAGGGCTGTAGATCATGAACGAGGCGGAGTGATTTCCCATCTTTCTTCAGCACACAGAACCAGCGGGAGCGATAGGAGGAGCTTGAAGGCTCGTAGACTCCAGCAGCAATCTTTGCTTTGATGATTTCAACAACTTGCTGATAGATTCCGGGTGGAATGGGGATGTTACGAAGGGCCCAAGGTATGTGTTCGATTGTAGGAATTGTTATAGGGTCAAAATACTCATCCGAGAACTTTCCTTTCTCCTCTTCTGTCCAGGCTAATCCAAGTTCCTGCAATTTGACAAGATGGTGCGCCAGCTTTTCTTCTTCTGGCCATAGAAATCCCTCTGAGTTTAGTTTTAGGGCCTCTTTTCGTTCAAGAGTATAGCGGAAGCCAGGAGAGAAGTCAGGGGGTGAGTGGGGAGTTGTGGGAGTGATTCGAGTGGGTTACATGGTATGCGGCATACAATTCGGAAATTTTCTGGAAGGGTGGTCGAGACTGGCTTTACTCGATTTGCGACTTTCTTGTATTTGTATGATGATACTCCTAGGTGTTCGGTGTGGTTGCTTAGGTGTGGTAGGTCAATTTCATATATTTCTTGTGGTTTGTGAATGGGGTTGAATGCAGCAGTAGTGAAAGCGAGTGGCGATATCATTGAGCATATGAGAGGTGTGACGGATATGGAAGGTGGATGATATAATCATGTTGTAGTTGAATCTCCTTGGCTTGTAACCAAATCATCGAAAACTAAAAACCCGACTCAGTTGATGCCTGGCCTCGGACACGAACACTGGTGGGTATGGTGAGTAGTTCCTTTGTATTTGGGTCAAGTAGGGTGATTTCTGAGTCGCCGTTTGCATAGTGTCGAGTTTTGGCTTGAGTGAGGGTCAAAAACGGTCGTCCGAGGAGCATTTCGTATGGGGCTGTTTCGAAAACTTGGGCTTGGAGGTAAAAGACATTACTGCCTATGCGAACAGGCAAGTCCCTGAGGAGTCCCAAGGTCATTTCCTTGGAAGAGTTTGCCGCCTCCATTAACACATTCTTCTCTTTCAACAAAGGTAAGCCCAGTCTTTCCCAGATGTCTCGTCGAATACCAATAATTTGTGATCCTTCATCCAATATAGCGTTGACAGTAACTTTGCTATCAATTTCCAAAGGGATTGTTTGTAGGTCCTCGATATGGTTTGCTACGATGATAGGATTATTGGGGGAGGATAAGTGGTGGTGTATGAATGAGAGGGAAGTGGTGTATGAGTCGAGGGGTACTTCTTCGAGTGAAGAACTAGTTGCTGCCTGTCCAGTGGGTATTCGGTGAGTTGTTACTTGCTCCTTGATATGTTTCCTGACTTCTGGAGCAATAGCGTAAAGTTCTTTTTGTGTCAACGTCACCAATCCATCTAGACTCCTTTCTACAACTTTCTGCACTGTTCCTGCATCCTCAATGGGAGCTGCAAAGCGAAACTGTGGTTGGGAAGTAGGAGTGCTGGTAGGTTTGTTGGAAGGGGATTGTTGGGTTGGTGCCGATCCTGGGTTTACTGGTTTGCCTGGTGCGTTCTTTGCTTTACCCGAATTTCCAGCCCGTTTCCTTATATCTTCCTGCCGTTTCATAGCTGCCAGTGCTACTGCTTCAAGACGCCTTATTTCTTCTTCATCATGTGTGGAGGAGTTTGCGAATGCAACAGATAATGCTGCCGGAGATATGATTTCTTCTGTAGATGCTGGTGTCGAGACTTCTACTATGTTGGACTGGACTGTGTTACGTGGGTTTACTTGATGCCAATTATCGATGCGTTCCTTCATGTTACGGCCTAGAGCGAGTTGGGGAGTTATCTGGGTGCCGTCAGGAACACAAATTCGGTTTGTAGCATCACGTTTACACAAGCCTCGACGAAGATAGTCATCCAGGACAGTACAGTTTCTGAACATATGATCCGTTGCTGAACACATTCCACATGGCCAGTTATTGCGTGGTGGAGAAGAGCCGTAATTTCGACTTTGTGATGGTTGGGCTGTGTTAGAAGTGGGGATACGGCTAGTGAGACGATTCAAGAATGCATCCGACATCAATATTTGTTCGATTGAGGCCATGTCGAATGTAGAGGGGGTTGATGAGCTATATGTGCCCTGTGGAGGAGATGGTTGGTGGTGCGTGTTCTGAGTGGGAGGTGGGGTGTATGGGGCTGGTGAAGACGGCATGAAATTGACAAGGTTTCGGTTGTTAGGGCCATCTAGTAGGAAGCGAACAGTCTCCTCGACAGTGTTGATATCCCAAGGATCGTCGAGACGATGGCGAGGCTCTTGTACCCAAAGCTGGGTGCGAAGTCGGTTCCGGAATTCAAAATGGAAACCATCCATGAAGAACTTATTTCGTTCACGGCGCGAGATCAATCCTTGGCCTATCAACCAGTCTGCCCTGGGAAGGAATTCTCTGTAGTATTCACCGAACTGTACCCGGTCTCGTAGTGGTGTGGCTGCATGACGTTCCACAAATAGCTCTAGGTCGGTGACAGTATACAGGGTGTTGTCTTCGGCTCCTGGATACATACTGATAATTTCTCTTTTGAAATCATTCCAGTCATTCCCAGATGCTGTAGGTCAAGTCCTCCAGGAGTCATAGTCTCTGCTATCGAGATAACGGAGGGTTTGTGCAATCTGCTCAGCTTGTGTAATCCCGCAATCTCTGGCCAAGACTTCTATATCCTTGAAAAACCTCAATAGAGAGCGTGCATTCCCATCGAATCTGGGTGCGTTACGATCGGTGCGATAAGGCATAGGACGGGGCTGAACAATATACTGGATGTTAGGTTGGTTAGGCGGATTCTGTGGAGGATTAGGGGGATTGGGAGGATTAGGAGGGTTGAGGGGATTGGGGTTTAGTGGGTTGAACGGTGGCTGTAGTCCTGGAAATTGAGCGGGTTGGAAACCAGGGGCAGCTGCATTATTGTCGGGAGGGAAGTGAGCAGCGCCATATGCTGGAAGTTGTTCTTGTGCACCAATGTCATGTCCGTGGTCTGCCATGAGGTGGTTGAGGTCAAATGATGTGGAAGATATAGAGGAGGTGTCTGAAACAAAAGAAAGGAATTCGTCGAGAGTGTTAGCTGAGGTGGCAGAGAAATTTCGGGGATCACGAAGTGCTAGGGTGACTTCGTGTGCAAGACTCCGTTCAATCTTGGGAGACGAAGTGTGGTTTGAAGCCCCTCGCGGTGGGCTCCAGTTGAAGAGCGAGGAAGCGTCTCCGAGACGAAACAGGGAGAAGGAACAATGGTCTACGACCTTCGTTAGACTTCAAACCAGGAAATAACTGTCTCAAGGATTTCGGAGAGAGATATAAGAGTTTTCGAGCAGAATAGATTTAGAGTTTCAAGAAGGGGTGATAATTCGATGCCTTTCTACTGTACACAAGTTCATTATATAGACATTTATCTTGAGTTAATAAGGAAACTCGAATGATACGAAATTTAGGGGAAGAAAATAAATGAGAATCAGTTTGATAGTGAATCTACCCGTAAAATTTAATAAAAAAATGTTTTTGAATTAGCTGTGACTGGAGAAATGAGAACTAAACCAACAGGAATTATCGAGACAAAAGGAACGTTCACGAGGACACTACTGAAGGAGATTTTGAGTGCGAGAAATTAAATATTTGAAGTCATAGATTTTTGAATTTAAAGTTATAACGGCCACCGAGATGGCATTTGATATGGAATGGTACAGGTCAGCAGTCTGAAGGGGCTATGAAACAAAAGGGATTTAAGTTTGAAATGGAGAAAATGACGAAGCAGTGTTGTGGCTGTTCCGAATATAGATTGATCCGAGATTTTGATGATATTGCCTATTTTCGGTGGTAGGCATTATACCACCTTCACACTTGCAAGGTTCAAGATCCATTACCCTCTTTACAACAGACGGGAGTGTGAAAACAATTCGGATAATCTTCTCTAGTACGCTTGATGTAGCATAATCTTTCCCAAGAACTTTGACGACCAATGGAGGGATTACGGGGGCGGTGTCGGAAAAAGCCGAGAATTCAGCTGTCCTCAACGACAGGTGACAGGAGTCCTTCAAGGGTCTTTGCCGTCTTCTAAGTTCACCTACTTATACACCTTACATCAAGTGACGTTGTACAATCCGATAGCTCTGGGTAACGGTGGTCAGTAAGATCCGGTTAAAACGGGGTAGGTGGTGTTAGGCACTGAAGTTGCCAAAACATCCGAATTTCACACACTGCAGATGTCCAGTTGAAAAGCGCCTCCGTAAAGTAGAAGGAAAGGCGCGAAAAATTGAGTACGAAATACTCCTCTTATTCGGCTGTCATATTCATTGGATAAATATTAGTGAGGAAGGTATCCAGCTTGACTAATACTGCTACGCTGGGTTTGCCAGTAGGTCTTATCGGCCGACATTCTCGTATTGAAATGAATTATGGCCATGTGATGATGTTAACCACTCTAAGATGATATCAACATGAAGCTAATCTCATTGTTGAATTCATTTGCTGCGCCTTCAATTAGAGTGACATCGTTGAGGTAGGTGCCGCTATTTAATTAAGGAATAGATTCTTCGGACGGAACCCGACACATGGTACGATGGGTACCAGTGCATCAGCAAAACGGCAAATTGGTAACAGACTGTGATAGGTGTGCTCATATTTCTTTCGGTGTGATGGGTGATAACGATGATACCGGTTCTGCAATTGCCACGATGCCTCTTCTGTTCGTGCATGTGCCACTGCTCGGGTTGTTCTATACCTTCAGGGTCATCTTTTCATTTAGTGTCCTCCCTCTTACGTTGAACCTATCGTATCTGTGCATGTCTTCCCTTCACCTGCATAATTTCGACTGACATTGTGCAACTTGCATAGAGTGCGGGGATCCGCCTCAAAAATTCATGTTTTGTATGACATATATTGTCTCGTCGGAATCAGCCAGGGACAAAATTAGAGGACAGGGGCGCGCCTGGGGTATCACTTCACCGGGTTCCTGGCTCCAATCCTATTGATGAACCTATCCGGCCTTGAACAAGAATGTTGCCTACCCTTACTGAATATGGTGGGCGCATCTGGGCGCATCAAGAATCATGATACCGAGTCACAACAACAGGGTATCGCTATTTGTTGTGCCCCGGAGGCAGGCGTCCGGGACTCGTTTCATACATTGCATTATTCGAAACGCACAGCCCTAGGCATAGAATTATCTAAATCGTGGATACAATAACATCTGCATTAGTTGCTCCCTCCACAACCGCCCGATTCAGGTGCATGCGCTTCCGACACAATATATCGCTTTCATAAGTGAGGAGTTGAGCACAGCAAAAGTTTTGTTCTGTTCGGGTGGCTGACCTCTACCCGTCGACAAGTCTAAGAATACTTCAAGAGCGAACAACCTGTGGAAAGAGTATCTCAGAATCGGGTAATGGAGCCATGAATTCCGACTTATCTCGAGAATATAAACCAGAACAAGACAAAATTGAAGCGCTTTGTTCTCAGAATCCTTATATCGATACTGAGATACGCCAGTAAATCCTATAGAGCTGCCTTCTCCTATTGAGATGGATTCCGACCGGTGCATCTCGCCGAAGGAATATGACGACTCCTATAACGAGGATTCATAAGCTCATTAGAACAGGGTTAGCTAGTGCCACGCACTCTAGTTGTCAGGTTCAAAAGCACCTCCGTATATAGAAGAATAAGCGAAAAAAAAGAACTTCAATATAAGCTATTCCATCCAATAGCTGCCTTTGAGTGTCTTCGTTAGAGCAGGCCGTAATTTGTGATTTGGTATCCCTCCTTTTTTTTATCGGAATGACAGGAGGGGACTTCGTCGCAACAAAGCTAACATCGCCTTCCGATTTCGAAAAAGAAGTTTTTTCTCTTAATAATTCCTTACCGAACGCTAGTCAAGGTCAAAAGTAAGACTAGAAAGCCAAAGTCCGGGTATTATCCCTCTACTGGATCGTTCTTTTACACTATTTTTACCTCTTGCGATCCCCATTCAGAGTTTAGAGCAGTAGCATAATGGACAAGGGATCGTCCTAGGAAGAAATATTCCTGGGATAGTAGCATAAGATAGTATAGTCCAGAATCAATGAATGTGCGCTCGAGAACGGCGAGAGCGAGCACCTCGGATATATGGATTTCTGGATGACGGGTGCTGAAGAGACGTCGGGTTGGAGACAAAGGGGCTACGGAAGGGCCAAAAAAGAACAAACGTCACACAACGGGTCACTCGTCACACCTGTCAACCGCGAAAGCCCCTGAGTCAACACTTGCTCACAAGAGCACTCTATGGACACCCAACAGCTACCAGTGCTCTGCTCGTCCACTAAATTTCACGCATCTCCAAGGACGGAAACGCAAAGGTAGAGCGTTTGGATCGCCGTCTTCGCTGAACCTTGGCGGGGAATTAGGATCATGATCCGCCATGTGCCAAAGTACAAAAGAAGCAAAGATGACATGGACCTTCGAAAGGCCAAGTGTTCTTCCGCGGCACATAGGAACTACTCGCAAGAGGACGGTAGTAGAGTGCCGCACACAACATCGTTTGTCGGGCCAGTCGTTGCGACACCGAGCGAAGGGCAGGACTGACAATCTGGGGGTCTGGTTCACTGGTTTCGGAGGTCTGGGCGACTGAAATCCCGGGATCACCGAAATGTCAATTGGAGTGCCGTGGTTTCTCGAATTCTTCTAACGAAAAGTTTCTTCTATTAGCCATACCTTATGTATTTCCTCGCCGTTCTCGAAGCTTGATCTTATTGGCAAGTTTTCTCCAGACCCGACGGCGTAACTTTCTAATATAATCGCGTTCGGGCCCTCAGTCCCTTCTTTATCCCAACACTCTCCTGTCGTTACTCACTCTGGTTCACGGAACCATGTCGACTGCTTTTGATTTGGACAACACGTATGGTCTCTCTAATCCTGGTTATTTGCTCGTTTTTTGATTTGCTGGTTGTGCAGCATGGGCGTTGCATGGATCGGGGTGGTCATTGCGGCATTGTAAGTCAGCTTCTTTCTCAGAGATTTCACCACTAGACTGGCGATTTTTATTGTTGTCTAGGCTTTATGGAGGTGAAGAGCCTTTTGTCATGCGTCGCCCTCGGTTTTCAAAGAAGATCAGTATCTGTGATCCAGGCATACTACTATTATACAAATCAAACAGATACTTGGTCCATCAAACTTCTGGTCAGTTATCTTGTTTGTTCGATTATCCTAATCACCAACGACGAGACAGGTTGGCTCTGTCATGTTTTTCGAGACTGTTCATCAAATTCTCATCACCCACTCAAGTTCGTGACATTACGGTTGCAAAGTTATGCTCTGACAAATCTCATTTCTCAGTGTATATGTACGTTATCAAGTACAACAACCAACCCGAAATGCTTAACAAACTCGTCTGGTACGTCTTTCATCGATGATACTTTCTGTATCTTATTCACGCGGATCACAGGAGCTTGCTGGTAATGCTACATCTCTACACTTCTTAATTTAGCTCTACTTACTCGCCTTGGGAAAGGTTGAAGTCCTCTTCAATGTAAGCATATTCTCAATATTATCGGAGGGAAGGAACTGAGTTCGTCGCACAGGGCTTAACAGCGTTATTGGTGCAAAGGTATTTATCCCTCCGTTGGGTATTTTGAAGTTCTAGAATAATGTCTCCCTTCAGCTTCCTTACTATGAGGGTTTGGAGACGTAAGCGGATCTTTCATCTGATTAGAATTAGTTTAAATTTCGCTTTATAGTGAGCAACCGCAAAATTTGGCTCACTGGAGCAGCTGTGCGTTGTTCCTTTTCTAGTCTTTACCAACTTCTCACCATTCGGGGACAACACAGGCTCTTTTGGTAGCCGGGGAGTTTGGTAAGCTAGTAATGTCAAAATTTTCTCCCGTATTTCCTGATGGTTGTTTGCTATAGGTTGTGTTGTTGGTACGTCCATCAGCCACATACCAGGAAATCCTATTGATACTTACTACTCAACCTCTAGTTTTTACCGCTCTTTCGTAAGTTATTCGTATGGAAAGATTGACGATATTCATATCATTCATAGCTTACGTCTCAAGACCTACATCGAACTCGCCAAACTCAAGGTCAACCTTTCATTGTCTCATGTTCTAGTCAGACTTGACACTCAAAATCCTACTAGAGTCTCTCGATTGCTGTGAACGCGTTGGCTGCAGCAGGCGACGTCATCATCGCAGCTAGCCTTTGCATTATTCTTCATCAATCTCGCACCGGCTTTCAGAGGTATGAAGAGATTGAAAGTTAGCAACGTCCACTTAAAGTTCCCTTCTTTTAGATCAGACACTATGATTAAGAAGCTGGTCCGTATCCCGAGTCTCGATTATTCGGTAAAAGCTCAAAATACTTATGATAGATTGTGTATTCGGTTAACACGGGTCTCTTAACGAGGTAAGCTGTGGGCCACAAGCTGAGACATTGTTGACACTGCAACGTCTATTCATAGTTTATGTGCTGTCGCGTCATTGATCTCGGTAAGATTCTCTGAATCACCTTTTGCGGTTAACAAACTTTCACCATAGATTGTTGTGGCTGGTCGAACATTCCTTTATATCATGTTCTTTTTCTGTATTGGGAGACGTGAGTAGCGTACTGCCTCGAAGATTCAGGCTAATAACTTTTTCCCTTCAGTATATTCGAACTCACTTCTCGCTACCCTTAACGCAAGAAAAGGCATTCGCGCCGCCGCGGATGCAATCAACAACACTAGTGAACATGTGTCCGTCTCTCTTCGAGAATTTCCAAGGACCGGAGGAGCGACAGGCATGGCTAGTAAGGCAAGATCGTTTTGCCGCGTTCTTACACTTGCACTAGATAACATTTTCTATTACTGTGCTCTCGCCCTATGCAGCGTCCAACGAATATTTCGATCAAGATCGATACTACAAAAGAATTCAATTCCGATATGATGGTATATGAATGCGAAAGGGTCGAAGGACGTGCTGCGGCTGTTGTTGTCGGTCGTGATTTGGAGGAGAAAAGGAATGAGATAGGTATGGTAAGAAGAATGATTATGTCACTTGCGAATTTGACCCTTTTTTGAATTATCTTTTGTCATTTTGACAGACATTTGCGAGGAAGGCTTCCAGCTCGACGACTACTACTACGTATGCAGAAAGATTTCCTGAGGTATGCACGGAAATTGTTTGAAGGTGCTTGGGTGAATCGGTGTACTCGTTGTTTTCTTGTGCCTGTGGGTTCGTAGAAAAATACTGTATATATTGATGACGATTATTTCGTTCCCTTGTTGACTTGGAGAGCATATAAAGTTACTCGTTGAAGATAGTCTCCTCTCGACATTTGGTGTGACTGAGAACAACTAATCTCGTTTGACCGACGTCAGTTATCGTTGTTCATTATTCTAATCAAGTGAATACAGCCACGTGTTGGATTACTAGTACACGTACAAAACCTTCCCACTAGTTAATCACTTTCCCTAACCATTCTGCCTTCCATTACATCCGAATGCGTTTCCGAGAAGATAGACTCAGGTTCGAATAGCTTTATGTTTCGGTAGACGCAAGAAGCCATTGAGGACATGAGGAATATGTGGATTGTTGGCACAGTAATTTTGTAGGTTTGCGGGACAGACTGCATGAAAAGTGTAATACCTGATATCATCACTACTGTTACTACTATCCTATAACGAGAATCTGGTAAGTGTACTACCTTAACATGTTAAGGACTTACAGGTAGTACTGCAAACCTCCCCTAAATATCGACCGTGATAACAGTGGGAGCTTCTTCCCTGACGCGACCTGATACCAGGATAATTTCTGGTTTTCTAACGCTCTTCTATGTGTTGAGCATATTTTGTGGGAGATGGCCAATGTTATGACGGTGTCGTAGGCAAAGGAACACCAAGCACTAGTGGACACCCAAGGTTCTATTCCAGAATCTTTTGGGATTTGGGTTCCAGGTATGTTACTCGGATGTCCTCCAATAGCGATAAGAATATCGGATAAGCAGGTCAGAATCCAGAAAACGGCGAAGGCCCTTTTCACCCATTTACTGCTCTCATAGTAGACGGCGAGTACTCTCTGAAGGAAAAGGAAGGATGAAGTGATCAGAGATAGGATACAAAGGCATTCTGATACAATGTATCTGGCTTTTTCAGCGAGAAAAGAGGGTTTAAGCGCGTCAATTGGTTTGGTGCATTGAGTGCTGACTTACCTCTACCCGAAGAAAGACCTAAGAATATACCTAGGGCGAACAACCTATGGGCAGTATATCTGTGAATTAGAGGATGTTTTACCAGGCAGGGATTTAGACGCACCTCGAGAATATGAAGCAGAACAAGACAAAACTAACGCGATTCGTTCTTACTATCCTTATATCGGTGTTGAGGTATGCCAGCATGTCCCATAGAGCTGCCTTCGCATATTGAAATGGATCATGGCCACGTAAAAACGTTTCCACTCACTCCGAGAATAAAGAGGCTAATCTCATTCTTGAACTCGATTGCTGCACCTTCACTTGGTAGAAGATGGTTGAGGTATGTGTCGGGATTCAGAAAGGGAATAGACTCATTAGGAGAAACAAGCATGATGTGACGATTGCCAAAAAGTGGGGAGAAATACCTCTAGTCCGATAACAATCCATCTATATAGTATCGCCAATATGATGAGACAACTTAATCTTAATTGACACCAAAGGTAAGAGTGATATTTTAAGCCATCAGCCCTGTATGGTTTGGAGTCGAAAGAGCCACTTAATTTGATCCGACGTCAGCGGGCAGAATTGACCGTACTTACTACCTTGGGCAATGTTCAATTAACGTTCAACCATAATATGATGTTCTCTGAGGGTACAACGCAGTATGCTTCACAGGTGAAGGTGGCCATCCTTAAAACTATGTTTGTCACCAAAGCATGTCTCAATAAAGTTGAATGGAGTTGCTTTGATTATGATCTAAGGGTGGAGAGACGAATAGTACCGCTGTCATATCACATCATATGGTATTGTCCAGTCGTGTAAGTGGCGTGCTTGTTCTGGTTTCATCGCAATTCACTTGACCAAAATTTCCGCAAAAATCGGGTTCACGCTGAGTGAAAGCGGTAGCAATGCCGGGCACCAGGCTGAATCCGGAACCTGATCATGTGATGAATTTCGCATACTATCACAGCATCATAGCTCGTAACCCGCTGGAGATCCCTGTGCTCCGCGTTTTCCGACACTAATATGAGATATCTCCCACTATCAATTAAGATACCGTCAAAAATTCCCATGTGATATGCAATAATCTAGACCTATATTTATACAGGGTATGTATGTAAATGCGAATGATAATGCGTAAAGAGGATATGCGTGATCAAATGGAGTCCATAGTGCTTGTGAATGGAAAAAAAATTGGAAAGGAGAATGTTACAAGTCAACAGCGACATCGGCTTGCCAAATATCATCTCCGATATTGTACAAAGCAACAAGGAAAATCTTTTCAAATGGGATTTTTGTCTGGTTAATTTGCCATTGCGGATTCATTGTTGTAGACTTTTGCGCTAGCTATTCCATTCTTTAGTTTAAGGCTCATACAAATGATAGAAAGGGAGTTTACTTACGTCTATAAATGACCAGAATTGCATAGCAACACCGGCACCCAGCTGACCTTTCGTCGTGTGTGGACTAACGGGCATGCTTTGAACAAAGTTTAGATGTTCGTATCCGATCCACTATACAAAGAAAATAAGTTAGTTCGAATTTCAACACCCAGTCCGAAACTAAAAATAAATATACTCACCATGATCCGTAAATTGATCTTATTGATGGCAATCCCCGACAGCACTTGGTCATGCGCACCGGTAACCATTTGGTTGATGGCATTTTGTGATCGGGCACTAAAGTCAGCCAAGGAAACGCCTTGCCCGACTTGACCAATGTAGTCGAATCCTATAGGACCGCAGATGGGACCATGGGAGGTTTTGCAAGTGGATTGGGGAACGCGTTGGCGGCGCGCAGATTTGAATTGTGATGGTGGCGGTGCGAGTGCGCCAGAAAGAGTAGAGTAAGACGAGACTTGGGAGGGGAAGACTGCAGAATGAATTGAGTTATGGTAGCGAGACATGGTTTGATTGCAGTTTAGAGTTGGGATCTGTTAGTGGAACTGGGCTGGCGAAGCTTGGGAAATGTGTGAAACTGGTGTAGAACGTTAGCCATGATTTATACATGCTCGTATCTTTGTCCAGTTTGTTATTCTTCAAGGGCATGCCTTTAGGCATCCTTCACTTCGTCGGGACGCTGTGGCTAATTCAAGAGAATGTGATGTGCGCAAGGGCGGATGGATTTGGAACATATCACAACCGAATATTTCCTTTTTTAGATTTAGGACACCCGGTGTGGGGATTGACAAGCGCGTGATGCCTAAGAAAGGCAGGGACGCCGATCAATACAGTGATGTGATGTCGACGTTGAGTGTCACCCGGGAAAATGCCTCGAGGTGGGGGAAGAAGCCGATACTGAAAACGTTTATCACGTTCTATAGTACTATTCTTAATTTTCCTCATCGCGCACCTGCAGGGCTACATAAGCAATATGTGGCGTTGATTTCCCTCGCGTCAAAGTGAGTTCATTACTTAGTGAAAAATGCCGTAGGACAAAATATTCATCCTCATGTGCTCGAAATGACATAGGACCACTGACTGTAGCTTCAATGCCATGGACATCGTTAGGTCTTGATAAGAAATCAGTGAGACTTTAAAAAGACCGACGAGGTGCACGGATCACTAGTGGGTCACAGGGCTCAAGAGAAACTAATCCGTGTATTGGTGTACGTTTGCAATCCAACTTTTTTCTTGAAGATTGTAGTGATAGTGATACGCTTTAGACCTATCGTTACCCTCAAGGCAATTTCTGTGGGATCGAAAGCACGTTTCTTCTTTAGTAAGATCGTCCCTGAACCAGGTTCACTTTTGTGATATCACACAGATTGAACACTTCACAAACCGTAAATTGACCGGCTCGCGTCAGGGTCTCCTACCTAATTTGGATTGTGATTTGATTAGCCGATACCTTTTTTGCGTATCACCCGACTATTGGTGATGGTCGATGTAGTTGGGAACAACGAGCAAGGGCCTTTGCTCAAATTTTTGTGAAGTACCGTCAAGGGTAGACACGTATCATATACTTAGGATGCTCGATATTTAACACTTCGGACGAAAGACGAGATGGACCAACCGACCACGTCTCTCGAACCTTCCGCGGATCCATACATTCAGCAAAACTACCAACTAGATCTCCACCCCACTACCAAAAAGTCTAAAACTTAGAATGTCTCGCTACCACAACTCCATTCATACCCCTGTCTTTCGTTCGCAAGTCTCCGGCTATTCATCTCTCTCCGGAGCTTTGACACCGCCACCTTCCCAATTCACGGATTCTCGCCGTCATCGTGTACCTCAATGTGCTCCTAAGCCCGTTGCTCAACCAGTGTCAGAACCCATATCATTTGATTACATTGGGTACTCTGGGCAGGGTGTCCGCATCGCCGATTTCAATGCGCTGAGCGCAAACGCCTTGACCGGTATGGTTGCTTCTGGCAGTGACCTTGTTTTGGCAAAAACCGGAGCCAAACAGATAAATCTCCGAATCTTGGTATGTGCCCCGAATTAGATGATTTCAAGGCATAGATTACTGATTGTTGGATTTTAGTGGCCGGGATACGATCATTTGAATTGGTCATTTAGCACTCCTGCGAGCTCGTCTATGACTCGTATCCAGTTAGGAGCCAGCATTGCCATGCATTTCTGGCGATTCGTCGAGGTCAGTAGTGTTGATTTACCTTTCAAAAAAAAGTTTACTGATGATCCGAGCAGAAGGCAGGGTCCTCCTCAACAACTCGCCCAGAATGGAGCATTGGAGACAAAGCGATTCAATTCGAAAAAATTATCCTGGTTGCTCTTTACAGCCTGGGCTCAGATGTGTGGCAGGCAGATATTGCTGTGGACTTCTGAACGCCACCCATCATCTCAACATCACATTGATCCAATCACCACCCTTACCGCATTTGCATAATTTATTTTTCCATTTTTTTTTTTTTGCATTGATTGTTGCCTCGTTGTTTTCGGAAAACTCGGGTTGTTATGCCATATGCTTATGTTGTTATGTTGTTATGTGTATATATGTAGACGTTTGTGTACCATAATTCCATGGAATGGATTTCATCTGGATTTCATCACTTGTAACTCGAGCGTGTGATTTCTCATGGGTAGAATGACCCTGAATGTGACCCATCTAGGCCGCAAACGGCGCCTCGTGGACGCCTCCTTCACCTAGAACGTGAAGAAAGGATGAGAAAAATAGTGCATTACGATATTTTGCACGTTGCAAGTATGCACTTGGCAAAAAAGAACAGTAAACGACCAGCCAGGGCACGGCTCAGCATCAGCTGTGCTGATACAAAGGGTGCTGGCCAGTGCTCTCTAAAACAGTGCCAAAGAAAACGCCGGAGGAAAACGTGTGATAAGGTTCTTGGGCTATGTTATTGTTCTCCGACTATCAACAGAGTTAGTAGCCTGTCTGATAGAAACAGAGGGAGGGCGTGGCTGTGCTACTGTTTGGCCATTGCAAACAATAATCGCCTCAATAGTCCTGCCTCTGTTCTGCTCCTCCCGTCTTCACTAGCCTCACTACTTGCGCCGACTGCGGCGAACTAGACCAGCTACTGGCATTATATGCCTCAGCCTATCTTCTGAGGTCTCTTTTGCTCTAAAATCTTAGCACAATCGCCAGGTATCTTCACCGGAGTTTCGTAGCGTCACAACTAAATTTACTGATTTTGTCGGGGGTATGCGCCCTCGTAGGCACTCCTCTGGTCCATCTTCGTGGCCAAGATAGATACATATACTTGCTTCGGGTCTTTCAGTGATACTCCGGTACGCCCGAAGGTCGGTGCGGCGGCTCGTAGACTCAAAGAATCAAGAAGCGTCCTAGATAATTTATTTCGATCTCTCCCGCAAACATGACCTCGCTGCACCTCTCATCGGATGATAGCATCCGAGGATCAGGCTGCAATGACTCTCCTCGTATATATCCAATGACTGCGCACTTCGCACCTCCCCTACAAGAAATGACTCACGCCCCGGCGAGACCGTCTGCACAGACGCTTTATATGCCAATCGAATCTCCACCCACCCCTGCACCTTCCCCTGGACCTACTCTCATACGCCCTATTACCTATCCTCTCGACCTGGCCAGCAACCACCTTCTCAGCACCCAGGACCCACTCTTCCGACGCCAAATCCTGCTTTCCATCTTATCGTCGTGTACTTCCTCCGAACTCCTTTTCATTTCCACCACGATCGCTCCCATGCTAAAACGTGACTTTCTTTTTTGGTTACCCACGGAGTTGTCCCTTCACATCTTGACCTTTGTTGACGACCCGAAGTCCCTTGTCCGAGCATCACGTGTGAGCAAGCACTGGCACAAGCTTGTGAATGAAGAATGTGTCTGGAGGTGGCTGTGCCACCTACATGGCTTCGAGGATTTTGATGATGAATATCCGACTCCTAGTAGTTTGAAGGACGATCTTTCCTATCGACGCCATTACAAGCTATCCCATGGCATCATGAGGAGCTGGCGGCATGGAGGATCGATGCTACAATCCCATCGACTACCGATATTCACCTCTGATAACGGGGTCGTTACATCCCTGGCGCTCGACCGCGACTGGATCGTAGTTGGACTCGCAAACTCCAAGATTCAAATTTTCAGTGCTAGAACTGGCATTCTTTCGCGGACGCTCGTTGGACACGAGATGGGTGTGTGGGCGGTATGTTTGGTGTCTAAGGGTGGTTCCATGGCCCCGCCACCCGATAGAGAAGATGATCTGCACGCCAACCGAAGGAAGAGGAAAGACGTTGACGCCTTGAATTCTGCAGTCGAGCGGCTTGCCCTTTCCCCTACTCAAGAGCAATATATTTCCCCTTCCTTGAAGGTGGCGCTAGGACTAGATCTGAATGAGCCGAGCTGGTCATCCTCGAATTGGTCATCAATAGGGGATGAAGGCAATCATCCAAGACGCTTTGAAGACACATCCCCGGGTAAACGAAGCGACAATTCGTTTGCATCACAGGGGTGGGGACAACCAAACTCTTTAGCAGTGAGTGGAGGTTGCGATAAGTTGCTCAGAGTTTGGGACATCAAAACAGGGTTGGTACTCTGACGTCGACCGTTACTACTCGCTGATCATCGTTGTTTAGGTATTGTATTTACGTGCTTCCTGGACATACTTCAACCATTCGGTGTATCCGCGTTCTGCACAACCGCCCAATTGCCGTATCAGGATCACGGGATGGTACTGTACGCGTTTGGGATATACAGCGAGGTCGAGCTCTACGTGTCTTGCAGGGTCATCAACATAGCGTTCGTTGCTTGGACGTCTGTGGTAATAAGATTGTCAGTGGTAGTTATGATACAACGTGTCGCGTAAGTTTGGTACTTATGTATATCCATTCTCTTCATATTGATCCTGGGGTAGCTTTGGGATGTGGACACCGGACAGTGCTTACACGTTCTCAGAGGTCATTATCATGAAGTTTATTCCGTTGCTTTTGATGGTATCCGAATTGCTTCCGGTGGTATCGATACGACTGTTCGTGTCTGGGATGCACAGACTGGGTATTGCTTGATCTCAATTATGATCACCATATGTTCTAAAATATAATCTACAGGAATTGCGTGGCATTACTTCAAGGGCATACTGCTCTTGTCTGCCAACTTCAACTTTCCCCTACCATCCTCGCGACCGGCGGTTCAGATGGTCGGGTAATCACTTTTGACTTGTCTAAATACACAGTCCTCCATCGAATAGCCGCTCATGACTCTTCTGTTACCTCCCTTCAATTCGACAAAAACTTCCTTGTGACGGGCGGAAACGATGGACGTGTCAGGTTATACGACACCAAAACTGGGAACTATATTCGCGATTTTACCGATGTGAGCGACACTGTTTGGAAAGTGGCGTATCTGAAGGATACTTGTGCCATTATGTGCCGAAGAGCCGGAATGACTGCTATCGAGATTTGGAGCATGAAGCCGAAGAGCACGTAAATATATATATATATATATATGTTATATATTCGTTTTGTGTTTTTTTTTGTTGGTTTGTTTTTGTTTTTGTTTAATTTTTTTTTGGACTCACGTTTGCTTTTCTGCATTGTGCGAGGTCGCTAGTTGTCTTGGATCTGTATACCACGGTATATCGTGCAATTTGTTGATATCTTGTGTGCTTTCTTATGTAGCTAGCCTAATACTATTACGTTCTGTTTTGGGTCTATACTTATGTTTGGTGTTCGGTGTTATGTCCTGGAGTACAGCCTTAGTTGGAAGGGCAGCCGTTAATCGTACGGGGATCAAAACCATCGTTCCGATTCAGTCGTCAGTACTTCACAAGCAATCACCGCAAGGGTGATGAGATGTGAAGAAGAATTTGCACCCGGACTGTGTATATTAGCGGAGACCGCTAGACACGCTTTATCTATACGGAACTTAGTTGGCCTTGGTAATCGGCACAAAAGGATGCCGTCGGCCCGGTTCCAAATTCAGCTCAACAAATCAAATCGGGGTTTACCACCATCCTTCAATGTCGGTATTCAAGATTATCCCTACGACCCAACAATATGATTGGGGAAAACCGGGCAGAAATTCGAAGGTTGCGCAGTTGGCATCAGCAGCAGAATTGCCAGGATTTGAGCTCGATGAAGCGGCAACGTATGCTGAGGTCTGTCGCGTCTTCTCCTCGATGCTAGTCGGTAAACGAAGGAGTATGTCCTCTTGATAGCTGTGGATGGGCACGCATACCAAGTCGCCCTCGACACTTACACAAGGCGGTGGCCAACTCGCGGATTATTTGGCAGCTCATCCCGGGCTTATCGGTGACCCCATCATCCAGCGATTTGACGCATCCAATGGCAATCTACCATTCTTATTCAAAGTTCTCTCTATCGAAAAAGCCCTCAGTATCCAATCACACCCGGATAAGCGAACTGCGGAAACACTTCACGTAAAACAACCCGAGATTTACAAAGGTGAGATTCTCAGTCCGTTGCCGACTCGTGGATAATCTAAACTCTACTGTTCTAGACCCTAACCATAAGCCGGAAATGGCTTTGGCTATCACACCGTTTCGCGCCCTTTGCGGTTTCCGGCCGCTCCCAGAGATAGCTAATTTCCTTCGACTCGTACCCGAACTTGCATCTCTGATACCCGCAACGGTTCTACAAACCTTTCTATCTGCAGCCTCTTCTAAGACGCCTACGAGTCAAATGGAGAAGTTAGCATTAAAGAATGTGTTCGCAGCGGTGATGACAGCTCCAGAACTAGAGTTTAAACATCAGCTGAGGCTCTTGATATCGAGATACAAAGGTGGCGGAGCTAGAGTTGCTGATGGAGAGTCTCAAGAGCTTGTTGATCTCGTATTGAGGCTCCACTCACAATTCCCCGATGATATCGGTTTATTCTGTCCTTTCTTGTTAAACAACATCGTGTTGCGCCCGGGAGAAGCTATCTATCTAGGAGCGGGTGAACCACATGCCTACATTCACGGTGGTGGGTGATAAACATCTTCATGCCTCACTTTAATTATAATCTGGAGAATTGCAGATTGTATGGAGTGCATGGCGAATTCAGACAACGTCATTCGAGCTGGGCTTACTCCTAAATTGCGTGATGTCCCAAATCTCGTCGCAACTTTGACGTACAACTCCTCCAAAGCGTCGAAGCATTTTGTTGATCCCCAGCCATTCGGCGCCGAGTCCAAATTCAGTACACTATACAATCCACCTATTCCAGAATTTGCAGTCATCAAGGCCGATGTGCCTGCTACTGAACTGGAGAAGCATCCGAAGATTGAGGGTCCTAGTATTACTATAGTGACTGAAGGCAGCGGAAAGGTTCAATGGACCGCGGAAGGACAACAACAGACGCTGGATATCGGACTCGGAGACGTCTTCTTCGTTGGAGCTGAGATGGAAATTAGTATTCTGGCTGGAGATAACAATCTCGTGGCCTATCGCGCATTTGTAGAAACCAAGCAGTGAAATTTTACCCGAGATCTCGGATGACATGATGCTCATGACGCATACCCGACTGGGTCTTGAGTACTGAGTATTGAGCGATTAGTTGATTCTATGTAGTAGGTAGACCTGTTTGGCGAACATACTCTTGTGTTTCTGAATTCTGCTCAGTCCCTCTTTTCTTTCAAAATCCGTGCCGCTTTTGCATGAGGTTCCGGGAATGTCCCCCGTTCAGGCGTCAAACTCTAACAACTCCTTCACGTAACTTTGTCACCGATGGGGAGCACGTTATTGCCATTTGATTGCCGATGTTTTGCCCAGCTCACCGACCTGAGGTTTATTTTGCGGGCACACCGGAAACAAGCCGACCTCTTAATGTTTATAGTGCCTATCCCGAATTCCTGATTCCATCTGCTCAAATGGATTCCACGTGTTGAAGTAGAATGGACACGGAACTTTCGATGACATATAAATTGATCAGAATTCCTTGACGTAAATTGTGCCACGCCTCGCGGCTGAATCTGAAAAATTTGTTTGTCAAGGCTCGCATTTATTAGAATTGTCTGATTTTCGTCGGGTCCGAATTAGCTCTTGCGAAAAAATGAAGGACTGTATGTATATTGGGGTGGTGGGACCTACTATATCTGAATTAATTCCGGTGAAGTTAAGAATTTGCGACGTCAGCTTTGAGTATGAGCAGCACTCCACCTGGACGTTGTTACCCAAAAACGATTTTCGCCATGCGCGTAGATGCTCATCAGGCGATACCCTAGTGGACGGAACTTACCCTTGAACCTAAGTCGAGGTTAAAATGCAATTCCCTGTTTCAGGGCACGGCAATATAAATTTTAGTATACCATGAGATGTTTGCGCCCAGATGCCCAGATGGGCCCTGGTACATTCCTGGTGTGTCCTGTTTGCTGCCTTTATCCGTACTATACTTTACTTGGACTCGTGAGATGCTT
The DNA here is from genome assembly GCA_029719445.1 of Agaricus blazei. Lineage (NCBI taxonomy): Eukaryota > Fungi > Basidiomycota > Agaricomycetes > Agaricales > Agaricaceae > Agaricus > Agaricus blazei. Next base: position 412,311 of record SSNC01000005.1, read on the forward strand.
GAAAATGGCTAGATGCTGCCCCGTTAGGGAAGGGCGGTTTAAAGCCCCCGCATCCACAGCGCTGTGGCGTTACCTCACTGAGAGAAAATTATTCCCCGAAATGAGCTCGACTAGACTGACGGCTGGCGAGAACATAGTGTTGCAGATTAAATTTCGGGTTTTGATCCAGGCGTTCTTTTATACCACTTGGAAGACAATTCATAACGCGCTTCTCGAGTGTCAGCCATTGTTTATGAAGACCGTATAAGTTTATAGAGATGGTTGTGGATACCGGATAGCGAGCGGCCTAAACGGTCTTTAGAATTGATTGACCTCCTGGGTGGCACTCCAAGCGGGTCTACTTATATCCTCAGGGTCGCCAAAGAGCCACCCTCCCTGAGCTTGTAATAGCGCACGTCCTCAGGAAGTTTGCTCGCGCCAGATCCACGTCGCGGGTTGTGTGCATGTATATAACGCATTGATTTGATTCTTGATAATGATTCAGGTTCGTCGTCGGTATAAAAGGGCTCTCATGAGACGCTCCCACACCATTCTCTTTCATTTTTTACTCTCCTTGGGTCTTGCCATGCCTTGCCATGCTACTTCTTTGCATCCTCCGCTCTTTTCTTCCCAGATTTCTTCGTATTCTTCTTTGGCAGGTGCGCTGAGAGCCGAGCCGACGAAAACACGAGGTTTCACGAACCCCAGAAGACGTCGCATTCCCCAATACAAGGGCGGAGAATCCTCTGGTCCGACTTCAACTTGGAAACCAATTTTCTTCGATCATCCCGGCGCGGATGGTCAAGGTGTTCCCGTACAAAATTTCGTTATGTTAAGCACCAATGCACTTTTAAAAGAGATTAGTGGAGGTGAAGACCAGGTGCTCGCCGGGCTGAATGTCGATCACCTCCTTCTTAAAATAAACGTATGTACACATTTTCGAAGTGCTTTCTAAGATTGTGCCTGATTTACTCAGTGGCAGGGATACGAGAGTCTAAACTGGACCCGTAGCGTTCCGGTCAGCCGATCCATTTGTCGCGTCCAGTTAGGTGCACGGGTTGCTATGGGTTTTTGGGAATATCTCCAGGTATGTAATATAATGCATATGTTTACCGCCGGGATGACCCTAAGACGTATTGATTTATATTTTTAGGATATACATGGCTGTAGTATCCCTAACCCAGAATGGATGAAAGAGTTCGGCATGGTCAATTTCGATCAAGTCGTTTTGATCGGCTTGTATAATATTCAGGACAACGTCTGGCAAGCTGATCTGGCTCTGGATAAACCTCTCGAATCGTCGTCCCCTTGAGTGCATTTATTTCCATTGTCTGTTTTTGGGTCTATGTCGTTCTCCTTGCTATCATCGCATTGCTTTCCAGTTACGTTAATAATACTCAATTTGTTGTCGATTTGCTGTCGTATTGCTGTTTGTTATTCTCTTACTTTTGAAATATGTTGACAAAGCTAGTTAAATTAAGTATTTAGTAATTCATACCCCACATAGATAACCGTTTTTTGTTTTTGTTAATTTGCTGTGTCTTATACCATCACTTTTGGATTCCGACTTATTGTTGAAATTTGATTGAATCTATAACTCTCAGTGTCTGCCTGGAAGTACCACATAATGGTTTCCCTGTTATCGATGCTCTATGCTCACGGCATCGAATGGCATGGACCATTGGACATATCACATAACGGAGTCACCTGACTGGTTTATCATAATGAATTTTTTCCCACTGTCAGCTTCTTCAACATTCACCTCAACCTCGACTTATGGATCCCTTACCTCTGCCTTACCCTACTATTATATGGCTCTCTATTTGAATAAGCCTTTTGTCTTGCACAAAGACGACGTCTGATTGAATAACTATCAAACCGCTCGTTGCTCTCTGTTAGCGATATGCCCTGCTTACCGGATTCAATGTTCAGGTTTGATCCTGTTCTAGACTCGTCTAGGCGCGTTTCGCCTCTTATTTCCACCACTTTTAAAACTCTCTTACCCTGTGGCTCTCGGCTGATGTTATTTCTTCTCAGCTTCACCCACTCCGGCCGCGGATTTACGCGTTCTGAACAGCGTATCGTATATGAAATCTGGTAGTTTACTCTATTTCGAGGCCCTGATTCACAGACATGTCAGGCATTCGAACGTTGGCAAGGTAAATTTACTCCATATAACAGGGCCATGACGAGATCAGGCAACTTGGCGTACGGCACCGTTCAGATATTCCGACTCGCTGGGTTATCTACTTCTTGTGGAAAACCGCTTGCTTGGACATCGGATGGGCCGAATGACTGTTGTGTAAATTTGCAATCGGAGCCCTCGTACTGTCCTGATACCACGGTATATGCATCCACTTTGGCTGATTCTCTCCTTAGTTCCTGTTGCCTAGAATGCGATACGGTGAAAGTGGAACGCGTGGTTACCAACTATCTGGAGCTAGGTCAGGGACAAGCAGCCTGCGAACCAGCGTAGGATGTGCGTATGGTGATTGAAAGAGGTTCAGATTGACAGGTAACGGTACGAGGAATATGATAGCAGAGGAAGGTGCCTGGTCCATGTGAAAGTCGTGGGATGTGTCTTACGCGTTAACCTTCTTTTTTGTCATACATTGGGTGGTGTGGTCCTTGAGCGATTCCGCGTCGGATTCTTCATCAAGAATCGGGCAGTGGTGGTGTCAATAGAAACGAGTATTATATGTTATCAATTTCAGGTTTTTTTGTGTTCCAGAGTCTGTTCGGCATTCCAGTAGAAATTGGATTTTTATCTAGTCTAGAATCTCACCCCTCCCGTTATCGAATTGTGTTCCAAGTGGGCCGAAAAAATAGCACCACAAAAGGGGTCTATTGCTTAGGAATCGTTAACATTTTCGACCACGTATGGCATGGTATACACAAACTCGCTCATGCAAAATAGTATACTAGTTAGTAAACAGTCGAACTGAGGTAAAAATACGAGGTAAGAAGAGAATAATCAAAATGAGATTTTACAACAAAGTCAGGCACTGAAGGCTTAGCCAAAATCTTAGCAAGATGATTCCATGTCCAACTTGACCTCCGCCTTTGTCAGTCAATGTTTTTGAGTTTTCGTTCATACTGAGATATCCAGGCTGTAGAGGGTTCTTTGTCGCACCGAAGTGAAGACGTGAAGGAGCCGTTTGTTGAAATTGTCCTCCAGACGATCATCGATTGGTCACCATGTCCAATAAAGAAATATTCTCTGAAGCATCCGCGCTCAGATGGGAACTACGAGTGTGTGAGAGTACGATAACAAATCAGGTGTATGAGCTTACTCTGCTAAGAGGGAATACGACAGGTTTGGAAGCTCCACCGTTTTTAGCAAGGTTGAAGTACTCAAGTAGCCTGTAGTCTGTCGGACTGGAAGGTTCTGTGTGTACAATCCCGGTTGAAGGGTCCTGGGTATATGTTAGCGCTAAGAAGAGCACAAAACTAGGACTAAACTCACGAGTAGACAAATTCTAGAAAATTGGAAAATGTTTGGTGGATACCAATACCTGAAATCGACCTTGGAAGCTTGAGAGAGGAGTTCTCCATCCATACTGTCCAAATCAAAATCAAATATAATAGTAAATAGCCCTTGCTGGACAAAGTCTAGGATAGACTTAGAAAGCGAAACTCGATTGTCATCCGATGCCCAGGGCAGACCAGGTAAAGCATCATGCTTGTGGTCAAAGTCAAACTCCAACCCTGAACGTCATAAGCACAGTTCAAACAAATGGTCGCGCCTGCTTACTGTCATTGGTATGGAAGTGCATGACATCAATGTCACACCAATAGACGCTTGACAGTAGAATATCCACCAAGGCCTTGTGTTGGACAATGGCGAATTTTCCTGAGCGGTTCGGATCGAGGAGGAAGTCTTGGAACGAGGTGTGGTGAAATTGAAGTTGAGATCGGGGGGCGTCTTCTGGGTCGGGTACCCACATGATGGAGTGTAGGCCACGCACTGCTTTGTAAAAGGTATGTCGGTCGAGACGAAGAAAATTGCTGATTGCTTGAGCAGTCGGAAGCTCAAACTGAGATTGGGCTTGAAGTGACAGACACGCCAAAATTCGCCAAGTAGTCTCAAACACCGTAGGGGGTATATCTTCAAGAATTCGCAAGTAGAGAAGGTCGAGGGTTTCTAGAGGATTACTCGACAAAATAACCTCCAAACGGCGCATAAATTTTAATAAAGCATTGAGCTGAAAAGCCGGATCTGCCGCCTCGGAGTCGCTGATGTAGTTAATACATGTTGATGCCAAAACAAAGAGCCCGCCAACTGCGTCGATAAGTTCTTGTAAATCAGCTTCTGCAGGCCAATCCACAGGTGTTATATCCTTGTATGCGGCTTTGATCTCGAGAAGCTCGTCCTTCACATACTTTTCTACGTTATCTCGACATTCTGCATCGATGCAGAGCTCGTCACGACCACAGTCGAGGTTACTGGAGAAGGCGTTCTTGAGATGAGCCTCGGGGCGGCTGAAGATAAGCCATCGCAACGGAAGGTCGGGATTCGTACGGATGGTGTCGGTGATCATGTTAAGTATCTCCCTTTGAGCATGCTCTCCTTCGCACTCATCGAATCCATCTAAGATGACGACGATGGGTTTTCGTGGACGTTCGCGTTGTAGAATGGCAAATGGCTCGACGATGAGTTTCCGGAATTGAACAGGAGAAGAGTTCTCTAGTAACAGTGGATTCTTGGCGAGCCGGTGCTCTATGAACGATTGATAATCGGGAACATTTATAGCGAGCTGGTATACGAGTGTGGGTACTACGGTATCGGGCTTGCTTAGGCCGGCGGCACGGAAGAAGAAGTATGCGCCTCCAAGTATCCCAGCCTCATCACACGAGTCAGCAAAGGACTGAGCGACGGCAGACTTGCCAGTACCGGCGAAGCCACGGATCCAGAGCATCTTCCATGGATCTGATTCATCGACGAGCCATCGCATGAGTTTATCCCTGATCTTTTCTCGCGTCCCGGGGTGACACTTTGGTGGAGGATGTCGAGCGCTAGAATCCTTCGTAGCATCGAGGCAGGTGTATGGTTTCAGCAGCTCGAAAACTGTTGGTCTGAATCAGTACGCTTGAAGGAATTGGTCAGGATAAACGCGTACCTGCGTTTCCACTTGAAATAGTGTTATTCACGTAGTGGTTTGTTTGGGTTAACTTGAGCTGACCACCATTGATGGTGACGTCCTGCGCGTTCGTGAAAAAACCTATTGCCAGACGTAAATTTACTATGTGTGGACCAGCAGTAAGAGACTTGCTTGCATTGGCGTGTTCTTGCCGATTGTCATCTGGGCGGACTGCTACGTGGGGAGATCGGTTTCTGGAGAACCAACGCTTTGTATGACTGAAAATGGAGGGGATATGTGGCGACATTAGACTTGCGGCTATCAGAGGTGGGGGAGGAAAGAGAGACGATGGCCTCATAGCATTCTCACGAGAACCATTCCAACTGTCATCATAACACAGCCATCAAGGGTTTGTGTATAAAGGAGTCCTATTCACAAATTGTATGCCTTGACCACAGCACTGCGGCCACGAGATCACGAATGCAAGGCACGAAGGTTGAGCACTCGTTTTTTAACATGAGTTGTCCCAAGACTAGAGTCGTTGAGCAAGATGTAGGACTTGTCTGTCCGACGAACGAGTTATGCTTGCTGCCACACGACCAACAGCCGTTTAGGTGCCGCTGGCGCAGCCTTATGTCGTGGCCATATAAATGGTTTCGCCTTACTTGAACTTCTACTGGGGTGGCTTCGTTTTCGAGAATTTAAAGTCGGTGCGCCGGTGTGGCACGAGGCTGATATCAATAGTAGAATAGATCATCTGCTATAATTGCGCACTAAAGAGACCGAAAGACGTTCCCTATGGTCAAGTACTGGGACAAAAATAGCCAGCGGTGTTAGTTCGCGAGAGGATCATCCAGCTGTATCCATCCGCCCCTGGCTCTCACTCTGTTACCAAAATGTCCCATCCTGTCCCCTCTATTGTTGACCGTACAAAGAAGTGGTTCAAACTGTTGAAACGACAACCACAATCTCCATCAATTGGTCATGCCGAGACGACTTGTACAAGTGGGCTCACCGGTTGAAGGTCACTATTGTCGTGTTAACGTGATATGTTAGCTTTTTTCTCCAATGCAGAAGACATCACCATCAACGGCGGTCAATTTGTAGGCGTCAACGATGTCAACGAGATGAAGTTGTACTATATCAACAATGTCGTCTCGAACAGGCAAGCTGGCAAGTATCCCTTCTTATCATCGGTTGGAATTGAGCGCTCAATTGACCCCAGTTTTTGAACTACTGGAACCGTATACTTGTCTCGACGCCACAAAAGACTCCAGCGCCCGGCATCCACCACCAAAGTGTCACCCCGAAACGCGATTGAAGATCAGGGAGAGACTCAGGAGATGGCTCGTCGAGGAGTATGATGAGTGGAAAATGATGTGGGTCCGTGGTTCTGCAGGCACCGGGAAATCGGCAGTCGCTCAGTCATTTGCCGATTCATGCGACGAGGAGGAAAATCTAGGAGGGTCCTACTTTTTCTCGCGAACCGCCGGCAGAAGCACAGTCAAACCCCTTGTGCCGACACTCGTATACCAGCTTGCTAGGAGCGTGCCTGAATACCACTCTCTCATAGATCGTCGATTGGCCAAAGATCGTCTCTTATTACAAAACTCTTCTCCCGTCCAGTTTCGAAAACTCATCATTGAACCGTTTGCCACCCTCCAACGTCATGCTCGTTTAAGGCCGATCGTAATAATTCTGGATGGCCTCGATGAGTGCGAGGGAGAGAATGCCCAACGAGAGATTCTGGACATGATCACCAACGCCGCCCGGATGAACCCAGATCTCCCGCTTCGTTGGCTTATCTTCAGCCGTCCCGAAGCTCACCTCAAGAATGCATTCTCCCTAAACTCGGAATGTGGGCGCGAGGAGCTCATTATTGACGACGAGTGTCGGGAGAACGTAGAACGATATGTGAAGGATCGACTTCTCGAGATCAAGACCACATATAATGACGTAACACCCGCAGATTGGCCTCCACGGGAGAAGCTCCGGGAGCTCGTTGATGCTGTCTCTGGGCTTTTTGTTTTCGCATCGACCTGTCTAAATTTTATTGCCGATCCCGACGAAGCTGACCCAGATTCTCAGCTCGACTCTCTTTTGATGTTTCTACGTCGTTCGCAGAATGTCGGGTCAATAAACCCCCTAGTCACACTCGATCTTCTCTATTCACGGATCCTTGAAGATATCTCGCCCAGCGTGTTCAAGACCACCTGGCGTATATTAGCGTATATGACTCTCCAGAATATAATCCATAGTCCTCTCGCCTCGGCGCAGGCACTCGCGAACTTCCTCTGCCTCGATCAACGTGCATTTTGCAAGGCTACGCGTGGACTCCACTCCGTCATGCGCATACCTGACCCTGCAGACGCTGATAAAACCCAGCTACAATTTTATCATGCCTCATTCCAGGACTTTCTCCGCGATCCTAAACGTGCCGGCCAGTTTGTTGTCGGAGAGTACAAGGCGATGATAGAGATTTTACATTCAGATATTTACTGGTATAACATAACTGCGACAAGTTTCCACATCCACGACGGTAAACCAAATTCCAAACAACCCTCTTGCAATTATTAACCCCACAACTTCCAGGCTGGGAGTCTGTCAAAGATCCCAAGAGATGTCTACCAGGTTTGACGTGGGCGTCTGAAGAGAATGGAATATTGCTTTCCCATTCAATCATAGGCTTGCTTCGACTTGGCTACTTTTATGGGGTTCTTGATATGCAGTGGGATGGCCCAGATCAAGGTCTAATCGTCAGACTTTCTAATGCGGATTTCAGAGACTGGATGCTTGCAGTCATTTGTGACTTTGTTTCATTGTGCCGGCTGGTGTGTCGGTTCCGGTCTCACTTTTCCATTAGTATTGACGCCTCTTTAGGACATTTCCACTAAACTTGTACGCGTAGAACCGTTCGGGCGCACAGACCACCAACCTCTGGAGTATTTTAACATTATGATAGGGAACAGCTCTGCTAGACCGGCCATTTTTCCACTCAGGCATGTAAGTGCATAGATCTGGCGGGTTGCAATGCTCTTAAATGCTATTAGAATATTCTTGATGGAAGATATATCCAAGAGTATTTTTTCATCGGATATGGCGTTGAGTCAATCCTTATCTGGAGAATTATATCGCCTACAAGTGGTTGGAAAACGTGTTCGCTTCGCTGCGACCAAGAACCTTCACAGGCACGAATATCTGAATACGCGAGTTACCTCCAAGACATCCATTGGGATGAAGAGAAAGCTAACTTGGAGATACGAGAAGGGTTGTAGGAAGATCGATGATGGTACGAGCGAAACCTATGTGGAGCACTGTGGCCTAGCTAAATTGTATAGGGTTTGATAACATGTTAGGCGTATTGTGCTAAACTGAAGATATGCCCGTTAACATTGATAGTTGGTCATACGCTCAGGAAACTCGGCGAGAATGGGTCAAAGCGTATAACTTATAGGACAGATCGAAGATAGGATCTACTACACTCGGCTTGATTAGACATCCGAACCATTGAAGACGAGACCCACATAGCCATTGAGATATAATTGCGAACTGAACTTAGCGACTATCTACATCGACGCGTGGAGACATCCATCACGTAGAGCTAAACCTATGACACAGAGATAGCGAAGGCGAGATTTTTTTCAATCTTTCTTTCACCGTAGTACAACAACTGGTCTATCCCACCCTTGAACGTCGCTGCTTCTTTAGGGTCTTCAGGAGCATGTACGCCCCCGATATGCTTGGAATCATTGTCATACAAACGAATTGTAGCATGTGGAGAATTGGAACTGGATGAATAAGAATGATGAAATCCACCTCTGTTTAAAAAATGGTCAACGCCTATCAGGATAATATAATGGAAACGAGGTTCACCTGATTTGAGCCCAGATTTTTCCCGAAAACGTGTTTTGCGTTGTATATTCCAGTACATGTGGGTGGACTTCCTTCAGTGCCCTCCTCACAGCCTTATTCAGACCTCTTTTCTGATGAGTAGCTGCTTTCAACGTTGCTATGCGGTAGACATTGATTTTTGGCTGACCGGGCTTCGGTTTAATTCCCGATTTGCACTGGGCGGATGACTGTGAAGTAAACCATGACCGAGATAACTGCTTGGTTTGAAGGCGGACAGTCGCGTTGATTGTATACCGAGCAGTTGACAAAATGGAACAAAGGACAGGCATTTGGAACTTGTATGAATGGGCAAAGGAATGAGCGGAGCTGAATCGAAGGTATGTGACCCTACCCTCGATTGTCGGAGACACAGAGCAAAATCAGTTACCACATAGTGAACCACTTTTTGAGTCTGATGGAGCAAGTAAGAATATTAAAAGTAGTATAGGAGTTCTAAAATCAATATGAGAGAGACTGCAGGATCGTATCGAGGGGTGGAAGTGGAAGGCCAGCAGATTGAAGCCCGTGGCTTCAAGAGTTGCAGAGAACCAGTTTTTTCCGCCTAGCCCAATGTTGAATGTGATAGGGGTACGGGAACAATAATAGGAGCAAGTCCTGAGCAAGTCAGAACTTCAGGATAACTTAGTCAACATTTTCGAAATCGTACTTACACACGACCCATCTGCCAAGCGACGGTCCTGGTGATATGCAGAGGTCAGTGGTGATTACACTGAAAGTTTTCAATTAGACACATATTTGTGCTACAATCAGGGTTTTTCCGAGACCTTGCCGCTGTAGGTCGATTTCAAAAGGCCTGGAAGGTTTCCCTGTGACTGATTCAGCCTGATCGTCAGTTCGATGATCGACATCTAGTTGCCCGGCAGTTGCCGGACTCGTTGTGGAGCGCATATCACCGATTCTCGAGGCTAAGTTTATTTTATTTTTGCCTTGCTCGCTGTTACAGTCGCTTACTTCTGTGAGGACAAGTTAGCACCGATAACAGTCTACAAAAGCGTTCCTCCATTGTCAGCACCGGAATTACGCGAAGGGAAGGAAAATACACGCGGGAGGGCTTGTAAAACCCTACTCAGTATCTAGACGCCCAGAGTCACGTAACAGCTCAGTGGCTGTGAGATGACAGTCGGACGGCTCTTGTGAGAACGTTTTCGGGCGCCGCTGTTTCCCTCTTCCCTTCACTATCTCGTCCTCATCACTTGCATTATCAATGTCGCAACCCACCCACTCCATGCTTGAGCGCACAAAGAATTGGATCAGACTACTGAAACACCGATCAGGGGCACCCTCGGCTCGTCAGGGTGAGAAAACAGGTGCCGGTGCGTTGTACAATTTCTGCTACCATCGACGATCTACTCACATGATAAACTAGAGTTTTTCTCCAACGCACGAGACTTCACCCTCAATGACGCTCAGCTCATCGATGTCAATGAGCTGAAGATCAACTATATAAACAACATCGTTTCGAGTCGGCAGGCAGGCGCGTACCTTTTTTCGTTCTCGATGAAAACTGCTCATACCCCTGACAGTATTTGAGATACTGGAACCATATATTTGCCTCGATGCCACAAAAGATTCCAGCGCCCGACATCCCCCACCAAGATGTCACCCCGAAACGCGATTGAAGATCAGGGAGAGACTCAGGCAATGGCTCATCAGCGAGCATGTAGATTGGAAGATGCTTTGGGTTCGTGGATCCGCAGGCACTGGGAAATCGGCGGTCGCTCAGTCATTTGCCGACTCATGCGATGAGGAAGAGAATCTAGGAGGATCGTACTTTTTCTCCAGAACTGCTAGCCGGAATAAACTGGAAACCGTTGTACCAACACTCATATACCAGCTTGCCAAAACTATACCGGAGTATCATTCTCTCATAGAACGCCGGTTGGCTAAAGATCGCTTCTTATTACAAAATTCTCCTCCCGTCCAATTTCGAAAACTTATCGTTGAACCGTTCGCTACCCTCCAACGTCACCATCATATAAAGCCGATCGTTATAATTCTTGATGGCCTCGACGAGTGCGACGGGGAGAATGCTCAACGGGAAATCCTTGAAATGATCACCAATGCCATCCGGATGAACCCAGAACTCCCGCTCCGTTGGCTCATCTTTAGTCGTCCCGAGGCTCACCTCAAGAACGCTTTCTCCAGAAACTCAGAATGTGGACGCGACGAACTCATTATTGACGACGAGTGTCGGGAGAATGTGGAGCGATACGTTAAGGACAGACTTACCGATATTAAGGCCACATACAAGGATATAACACCTACGGATTGGCCACTACAAGAGAAACTCCAGGAGCTGCTTGACGCAGTCTCTGGGCTCTTTGTTTTGGCTTCGACATGCCTAAATTTCATCCAGAGTCCCAAGCAAGCTGATCCGTGTTCTCAGCTTGACTCTCTGTTAGCGTTTCTACGTCGTTCACAAGGGATTTCACGAAATCCGCTGGCGGCTCTTGACCTCCTGTACTCTCGAATCCTTGAGGATATCCCTCCCACGGTGTTCAAAACGACCCGACAAATTCTGGCATATATGTCTCATCGAGGTATAATCGATCGGTATCAAGAACTTCGCTCTGCTCAATCACTCTCCAACTTTCTTCGCCTCGATCAGCAATCTTTTTACAAGGCAACGCGTGGACTTCACTCTGTGATGAATATACCAGAAGCAGAAGACGCCACTGAATCCCAGATACAATTTTATCACGCTTCATTCCAGGATTTCATCCTCAATCCTAACCGTTCTGGAAAATTTGCTATTGACTGGCAAACAGCGCTGCTGTGTATAGTACCACTGTGGATCTACTGGACCGAAGTTGATGTAGCTAACTTCCATACACAAGATGGTAAGCCCCTTCTTGATTCCGCCTTGCGCAGAAGTTGATTATAAGAATTTAAAGGGTGGGATTTTGATGAGGATCACGAGCATAGTGATTTACCTGGTTTAACATGGGCGACTGAGGATCAACAACTTGTAGTGTCTCGGCTGATCACTGGTTTCCTCAGGTACAGCTTCTCAGGTATTACAGATGACATTATACAATACAATGGAAACATCGATCAAAATATTTATTCTATGATCTCCGGCGTTGATTTCAGCTTTTGGCAGGCGGAAGATATCTATTTCATTGTTTGTCTTTGTCGACTAGTGCGTGCCTTCCGATCTTGCCTATAACTATAATACTGACACAGTCCAGGACAATTCAAGTCCAGTCGTGCGCTTAGAACCACTAGAACCTGAGGACAACACCATTCTAGAGCATTTCAACCTAGTGATAGGGAATGGAGTCGCCAAACCAGCAGACCTCCCCCTCAATTATGTGAGCCCCTAAACTCAACGCGTGGCTGTACTCTGAGTTGCTACTAGGACCTACCTGATGGTAAATGGGTCCGGAAATATTTTATCATTGGGCATGGTGACAAGTCGGTGATCGTCTGGAGAACAAAGTCGCCTGATTCGCATACCGCTGATGTGTATTCACTCCGTTTCAACGAAAACCCATCGGACGCGCAAATAGCCAAGTATCAAAAATGTCTTCGCAAAATTAAGTGGGATGAGGCGAAAGCTAAGTTGGAGATGAAATGAGTTTGAGCAGGAGATTGGCGGGTGTAACGGGCGATGTGACGATGTCCATATTTGAGTGCTTCACATGATATGATCTCTTAAAAATTGTATCTTGCGAATGGTGGTCCATGTATATCTTTGGTGTATCATTGACCTGCTAATACTGCGACGATTCCAATAAGTTTGAGAGTTCTTGTTTGGTTATCGGAATTCCGCCAGACCTACAGAGTTTTAGGCTCTATGTCTGCATGTACCAAAGCCGTTCTAAGCATCTATCTATCCGAAAGGTTGGGTTATCTTGGCTACCTAATCGTGGATTGCAAGTTGCAAAGCCCATTATCAATTGACATTGATTTAAGCCGGTCGGTCCCCCTTATTCAGCTGAGTATCTTCTACATCCAAGGGAACTTGATAGAATTTCTTTTTGGTGTTTTGCTACCGACAAGTGTTGTAAACTTATACCATGACAAGTTGCCCGCTATATCATTATAACAATTGACAAATGTGTAAACCTTGCAATAAAATCGTGAAGGTGGTAGCGATAGTGGGGGAACATTAAAGCTCAGATTGACGCCGGTGTTGTGGGGATCCTTAACTGAGAGGGTAGGTACAAATTCTAGGTTCCTTGATACTTGTGTACTGGCAGGGTATAACTTTTTGCGCTCAGCTCGTTCCTTCTTTTTTCTCATCGCCTAATTCAAAGCTGAACTATCCGGACGTTAAGATAATAAAACTGTCATATATGCCCCATTTTTTCCGTCTGAGTTCGACATAGGCCATGATCAGACGGAAAATATGTATAGAGCATTCATCACTCAGACTGGCATTAGCTCTGATTTCGTAAGGGTCGGGGCGAACTTCAGGTGCCTGTCACACGGAGACGCGTGACGCGCCGCCAACAACATTTCTCTTTTGTCACCCTCCGACTCGGTATCAAATATTCTATCCTCCATGACTCCCCTTTCGCAACCGTTTTGTGTGTCAACCAGGAACGCTACTTCTTATGCTCCTTGTAGTACTACCGCTCTTCTCATGGTGAGGCGGACAACCTGTGTCACGGCAAACTTGAGTCTCCTCACTCTTAGGGGAATTGTGTTGCGTTTGGGAACACAGGACAAGATTGACTATGATTAAATCAACCAACCTACAAACCGACATGAGGTATCTCATCTTGTGACAGCCGGTATGATACTGGGCTGTCACCAGCGCCTAAGCTCTTTTCTGTCACCCCTCATCGCCCCTGCTACTCGAATCCTAATGTCCTTGCCCGCTCCCTCCATCGTTGATCGTACAAAAAAGTGGATCAAGCTTTTGACACGACGATCTCGATCCTCAACATCTCGTCTCGAGGAGAACACGAGTGCAGGTGCCCTGCGATTTCCTCTGTATCACTATCATCAATCCACTAACGTGACATTCAGAATTTTTTACCAACGCACAGGATTTGACAATCAACGGCGGTAACTTCATCAATGATCTGAAAATCAATTATATAAATGACGTTGTCTCGAGCAACCAAGCAGGCGCGTACTCTTTCTAATCGCATTCATCTCGTCCAAGATATAAACTGTCCCAATAGTGTTCGAGTTACTGGAACCCCATACGTGCCTTGATGCTGCCTTAGACTCGAGTGCGCGACACCCGCCACCAAGATGCCACGCGAAAACACGAGTGAAGATCAGGGAGAGACTCACCCGATGGCTCTTCGATGAGTATGATGAGTGGAAAATGATGTGGGTTCGTGGCTCCGCCGGCACTGGAAAATCAGCAGTCGCTCAATCGTTCGGCGACTCATGCGGTGAAACGCAGAGACATGGCGCATCTTACTTTTTCTCGCGGACAGCCGGTAGAAACAAGTCCGAAACAGTTGTGCCGACAATTGTATGCCAGCTTGCGACGACTATCCCAGAATACCGATCTATCATAGGGCACCAACTAGCCAACAACCCTTTTTTACTACGTAAATCGCCCCCGGTCCAGTTCCGGAAGCTCATTGTGGAGCCATTTATGGCCCTCCAGCTCGCCCGACCCCGAGAACCAGTCGTTATTATACTAGATGGACTTGACGAGTGCGAAGGAGAGGCTTCCCAGCGGGAGATTCTAGAAATGATCACCAACGCCATTCGGCAAAACCCAGATCTTCCACTTCGTTGGCTTATTTTCAGCCGCCCTGAGGCTCACCTCAAGAACACTTTCCCCAGAAACCTCCTATGCGGCCGTGAGGAGCTCGTAATCGATGCAGAGTGTCGAGAGGATGTGGAACGTTACGTGAAGGATAGGCTTGTCGAAATCCAGAATGCGTACGATGATGTATCGCCTGCTGATTGGCCTCCTCCAGACAAGCTTCAAGAGCTTCTTGACGCCGTCTCTGGACTTTTTGTTTTCGCATCGACATGTCTCAATTTTATTGGCGACCCCGACAAATCCAACCCTCCTTCCCAGCTCGACTCTTTATTGGCCTTCATGCACCGTTCCCAAGGTGTTGTATCCAGGAATCCTCTTGCGGTTCTTGACCTATTATATTCCCGGATCCTTGAGAAGGTACCCACCGACGTATATGGAACGACGAGGCGACTGTTAGCATACATGTGCTATCGAGACCGTGTCGATTCCGATAACGACCTTAGCTCAGCCCAGGCGCTCTGCAACTTTCTTCGATTCGACCGACAAACTTTCTACGGGGCCACGCGTGGCCTTCATTCTGTCACGGGTATACCAGAGCCGGAAGACGCTGATCAATCTCAAATACGGTTTTACCATGCTTCATTCCAAGACTTTCTTCTCGATCCTAACCGTTCTGGAAAATTCTATATCGGCGAGCAAGATGCGGTAGCGGATATTATACAGTCAGGTGCCCGCTGGTGTGAAATTGATGCGAGCCAGTTCCACGCTGACGAAGGTAAGCCTGACTAAAAAGTGATATTTTCGACAAATTCACTGAAAGCCTTTAGGGTGGCACTTCGGGTTCGGTCACCATCATAATTCTTTGCCTGGTTTAACTTGGACATTTCCCGGAAACAGATTGCGAATTTCCCAATCGATCACAATGTTTGTAGAAACTAGTTTGTTTGACAAATCCTTCTCTCTACGATGGAATTGTGCGGATCAAGCCTTTCTCTCCCGACTATCCAAATTTGATTTTAGATATTGGCCGGCTATAAACATTGTTTACCTCGCTCGACTGTGCCAGCTTGTGAGCGTATTTCCATTCATATCTTTTTCTTTAGTAGTCATCTATACTCAGGACCCCTCGACCTCGGTTGTGCTTTTACGAAATTTTAAACTTGTGTTCATTACTACAGGAATTGTACATGATACGATTGTTTGTATAAACTACTGACTATGAAGTCCTTTGATTAAGTCCATTGTGCAGAGCCATAGTACAATTATGAAGAATACAATGTCCACAGCATAGCGATCGTCAACATAAACACAATAAATCGTGGCATCGTTCAATAGCGAGTAATCCATTCATTGTCCAGAAACCAGGTTGTGCGTTAGGCTCATCAGATGTCATGGCCTTTGATGGTGAAGTTGGAGGACCAGTTTCCAGAGTCACCGAACACTAAAGTTATCGTCAACTTTCAGGAGGAAAAAAATAACGAGACTGGATACTCACGAGTGATAGAGTACTCATCGCCTGTGATCACTAGAGGCACCTCGAAGCTGACTTGACCATCCAAGATATCGAACTTGTCAGCTAGAACAACTACATGTCATCACAAAAATAAATTATCAATATTCAATCACGGTAATGGAAGAAGTCAAGGATGCCTACCAGGAGTTGCGCGGTTGCTGTTCCTCAACATCACCCATCCTATCTTATTCGTGATTTGTTTGGGAGCATCGGAGGTGTCCCAGGTGACCTGAGCTGTTGTACGACTGGTCCAGACATCACCAGCTACAGGCGATGTAATGTGGGGGACGTAGACATCGCGTGCTGTCACCTCGACAGCGGGGGCTGCCTGAACGGCGAAGGAACCGAGGATAGCGACGGCGGTGAAGATGGAGGTGATGCTGCTTGTGACCTTCATTGTTGTTTAGAGGTGGTTGTATGAGGCTGTAGAAGGCGGGTGCTGAAGATGGGATAGGGAAGACTGAACATTCGTAGGTGGTTTTATACGCATTCTTGACGTTTGTGGTTGCACAGGTGAGTGTCCAGCCGAGATTTAATCGATCTCCGGAGCAGAGTCATCTCATAACAAATTCGTTAGTCTGCGGAATCTAAAAATTTACGACGGAGGACAGGCTCAGAAGCTGGTTGAGTCTCCGGCAATGACTGGAAGGGTCGAGGTCTGGAGTAAGTCAACATGTTCGGCGAGTCCTCTCCTATGAAACAAGGTTAGAACAGCCAGGAAATCTTGATGGAGCTCACCGGCACAGTCGGCAAGACCGACGGCATCACGTCAGCTGCACCGGATTCGGGGCTGCTTTTGGGCTGTGTTCGGGCCCTTGCTCCTGCCTGCTTGCGTATTTCCCAGTTTCTAGGTGCTTCCTGGTGCTTGTGCTTGGGAACCACCACCTCGCAGTTTCGTAAGGCGGGATAACCTCCCCGTAATCGGATAATCTGATAATTCGTCAATCGTAGGTCCCGAGATAAATGCGTATAGCTACTGAGGTCAGCTCGTACCTCCGAACGATGCTCTATTTTCGCTCCTGTCAAAAGACTTCATACATTGACTTTCAAGAGGTTGCATCTGACCAAGGTGTTGAAGCGCTGACAAATCTACCGGCGAGCTCCGGCCTATTGACTGCGTTTATTACTCTGCGGTCATAACATCCCGCTGGATACATCATTACAATGATACATCAACCGGCTTCAAAGGTCCGACTCAAGCCGTGTTCAAGTCACGGAGTATCAAAAACGCGTAGAAAGTAATGGATAGCCTCACCGCAGGTGTGAATGATCGACGAATGACTCGGAAATACTCTAAGCAATAGAACACAGTGATTAGCGAACGATTACACTTCATTGGAGAAATAACATGAGTGTTAATTCTAATACTGATGTACTGAGAGGTACTGAGGTAATTTCTGGGGACCGCGTCCTCGTCGCCAGCTATGCTTGCTTCGAATCTGTTGGGAATACACATGAATTACTTCGATCTCAATTTGACTGTTCTGAATCGGCAAGCAAGACACGCTTGTAGTTATTTTGCCGTCATGTGTCCACTGGTGGGAAGTTAATACAACGGTCTTCAATCCCCGCCGTGTTGAGTTTTCTTTGCAAAACATTACCAGCGAAAACAACCCTTATGGCTCCGAGGGCAGAATTTTGATTATAGTCACAAACATGGTTCTTTTTTCCTGAGCTACACTGGGTGTTGAGGGATAACCTATACAGATATCCTTGAGGACGGTGCGCCTGCTGAAGGTTTCCTCTAGTGCCGTTCTTTTTTTGTAACAATTTTATATTGAGTCAGACCTTTCGACTTCGTTCTGGCTTCTAGAGCCATCCAGCCTCACGAGGTACCAATTTTGATGCGATTAGACATTGGAATGTCAAATCCGCTGTGCGCCCCCTCAGAAGTGTCTGCTTGCCCACACGGCGTCTCGTTGTATTCCAAATGCTTGTTAGTATGACACTCTACTCTCCCTGATGAATGTATTATAGATTATTCTTTTATCGCCCAACAAGTGTATGCGCTTACGGTTCATACACAGTAATCGGTGTCGGAATATCATAAGAATTCCGCATTAAGTCAGTGACTGTCCGGAACACAGAAGCCGATTGTAAACCTTGTTTACCTCGAGGCTCGACTGTGCCAGCTTGTAAGCGTATTTCATCCTTATCTTTTTCTCTAGTAGACATCTATGCTTAGGACTCTTTGACTTCGGTTATGCGAGTAGAACGGGCTACCAGAAATACGAGGAGCCCGCTGCGGACTGTTTTCCCGCGTTGAGCACGCGTCAGCCTCTTTTTCCGCGTCTAGTCCGCGTCTAGTCTGCGTCGAGTAGGATAATCCACATAATTATAATAAAATAACCTTATAATATTTAAAGAACATCCTCCCCTCCGTATAGAATTATTTTTCTTGTGCTCTATCTCGCTTTATTTATGTAATTATGGCCTTAGTTTTCCCATTTGTTGCCCAAATATGGTGACCTTAGTTGTGTTATCTATACACTCCCACGTCAAGCCCTCGTGAGCCCGCGTCTGATCCTCTGATCCCTCTTCGCGTCCTCATTGGTCCGCGTCGTAGACTCGTGATCCCGTGTTATGTTTTCATCAATCCTCATTAATTAGCTATATCTATTGAATATTTGAGTGGCCTACCACCCTTGCCGTCTTCTATAATAAATTAGCCCTTTCCCCCACTTCCTGCCTATGTTAGATCCTCCTCTAGCCCATAATTAAACCTGCACCCATTTGTGCCCCTCGTGTTAGTCCGCGTGTAAGCCTTGTCCGCGCGCGGGCTCCTCGTATTTGCTGTAGCGAGTAGAACTGTCGTGCCGCCCCGACCACCAACTATTAGAGTAACGGAACTGCCAAAAAAGCTATACTCTCTCCCAGACGTGTAAGCTAGTACATAGAAACTTATGAATGGATCCGGGAATACTGTTTCATCGGGCATGGAGTAAAGTCGGTGATTGTCTGGATAACCAAGTCACCTACCTCACATGGTGATAAGGAGTTTTCGCTCCGTAAGGAGCCCTCTGAAGCCAAAAAATCTGATTATGCACTTTATCTTCGAGAAATCAAGTGGAATGAAACGCGTGCCAAGGTGGGGATGAGATAGTATAGCGACTCTGATCGAGTTTCTGAATGCAGGTAATAGGATGTCTCATTTCCTTGGTCAAGTTGTAATTCTATGCGGGCTTACGAGTATTGAACAGTACTATCGACACTCGGGTTGATTTTTTTTTTTGCGGAAGTTTAAACTTGTGTTCATTACTACAAGATTGTACACAATACGATTGTTTGTATAAACTACTGACTATGAAGTCCTTTGTTTAAGTCCATTGCTGAGCCATAGTACAATTATGAAGAATACAATATCCGCAACATAGCGATCGTCAATATGAACACAGTAAATCATAACATCGTTCAATAGTGAGTAATTCATTCATTGTCCAGAAACTAGGTTATGCATTATGCTCATCAGATATCGTGGCCTTTGATCGTGAAGTTGGAGGACCAGTTGCCAGAGTCACCAAACACTAAAGTTTTCGTGAGCTTTCAGTAGGAAAAAAAAATAATCAAGACTGGATACTCACGGGTGATAGAGTACTCATCGCCTGTGATCACTAGAGGCACCTCGAAGCTGACTTGACCATCCAAGATATCGAACTTATCAGCTAGGACAACTACATGACATCATAACACTGTATCAAGGCAACAGAAGAAGTGGAGGATGCTTACCAGGAGTTGCGCGGTTGCTATCTCTTAACATGACCCATCCAATCCTGTTTGTGATTTGTTTGGGAGCATCTGAGGTGTCCCAGGTAACCTGGGCCGTTGTGCGGCTGGTCCAGACATCACCAGCTACAGGCGATGTAATGTGGGGGACATAGACATCGCGTGCCGTCACTTCGACAGCAGGGGCTGCCTGGACGACGAAAGAACCGAGGATAGCGACGGCGGTGAAGATGGAGGAGATGCTGCTTGTGAACTTCATTGTTGTTTAGAGGTGGTTGTATGAGGCTGTAGAAGACTGGTGTTGAGGATGGGATGGGGAACACTGTCAACATTCGTAGGTGTTTTTATACGCATTCTTAACGTTTGTGGTTGCACAGGTAAGTGCTCAGCCGAGATTTAGTCGATCTCCGGAGCAGAGTCATCTCACAGTAAATTTGTTAGTCTGCGGAATCGGGGAATTCAGAGGACGGGCTCAGAAGCTGGCTGAGTCTCCGGCAATGACTGGAAGGGTCAAAGTCTGGAATAAACCAGTATGTTCGGCGAGTCCTCTCCTATGAAACAATGTCAGAACAGCCAAAAAATATTGATGAAGCTCACTGGCGCGGTCGGCAAAGCCGGAGCTAACGAAGTCATCACGTCAGTTGCACCGGATTCGGTGCTACTTTTGGGCTGTCTTCGGGCACTTGCTCCCACTTGCTTGTATATCTCCTAGTCTCCTGATGTTTCCTGACGCTTGTACTTGCGAACCACCACTTCGCAGTTTCGCAAGGCGGGATTACCTCCCTGTAATCGGATAATCTGAAGAATGGTCAAGAGTAGTAATAATTCGTCAATCACAGGTCCCGAGATAAACGCATATAGCTACCGACTGAGGTCAGCTCATAGCTCCGAATGATACTTTATCTTCGCTCCTACGCAAGAGGCTCTATAAATCGACCCAGCATCGACCTTCAAGCATTCGGAAAGAGGTTGCATCCGTGTAGAAGCGCTGACAAATCTTCCGGCGACGTCCGGCTTAGTGACTGATTTGTTTGTTTGCGGCCATGACATCCCGCTGGACACATACATACATCAACCGGCTTCAAAGGTCCGACCCAAGCCGTGTTCATGTTGCGGAGTATCGAGAACGCGAAGAAAGCAATGGATAGCCTCACCGCGGGTGTGCTGTGATCGACGAATGACCCGGAAACGCTCTAAGCAGTGATTAGCGGACGAGCCCACTTCATTTGAGAGATAACATGAGTGTTATTTGTGACATTGATGTATTGAAAGGCAATGAGGTATTTTCTGGGAACCGGGTCCTCGTTGCCAGCTACGCTCCCCTCAAATCTGTTGGATTACTTCGCTCTCGACTTGACTATCCTGAATCGGCAAGCAAGACGCGCCTGTGGATATTGTACCGACCTGTGTCCGCTGGTGGGAAGTTAAGACAGCAGTCTCCAATCTCCACGGCTGTGGGCTCCCTTTGCACAATATTATGAGCGAAAACAACCCTTACGGCTCCCCGGGTATTTTGATTGTAGTCACAAACATGGTCCTTTTTTCCTGATTTACACGTGGTGTTGAGGGACAATCCTTACAGATATCCTTGATGGTGCGGCTACCGAGATTTTCGCTCTGGAATAAGACTGTAGACTCAACTTTTCTCTCTCATTTTTCCGACATTAATTCAGATACTGATCGGCTACCTACATTCACTATATCGTCCCACCCTGCCAACTTGTGGGCTTACTCTACTGCTGTTCTTTTTTGTAGCAGTTTTCTATTCCCAAACCGTTCAACTTCGTTTTTGCCTCTAGAGCCATCCAGCCTCACGAGGTACTAACAGCCATGCGATTAGACATTGGAATGCCAAATCCACAGAGCGCCCTCTAGTATGACATCCTCCCTGATGAATGCATGCTTAAATACTCTTTTATCACCCAGCAAGTATATATACGCATATGGTACATATACTACTCAAGGGAGAAATATCATAATAATTCTCTATCAAGTCGGTGACTGTCTGATACACAGAAGTCGCCTGCTTCATCATTTTGGTATTCATTTCTTCACTCTGACCTAGACAAACATATAAAAACGCTTGAAATCTTCCATAAATCAAGTAGAATGATACGGGTGCCGGAGTGGAGATCTGAAATAAGCATTGCCTTGGGTTTATTGGTGTGGGTGACCAAATGCGGCATCTGCATCTCTCCTTCAAGTTTGTGTTTTGTGTAGTGTTACCAGTGCTGCAGTCACTCTTATCTTAGTAGTCCTTCGTGGAACCATAGACGACGTGAACTTTGCCATAGAGGTGTTGGTGGACATTTTGAAGAAAAAGTTAGACTGATATTCCTAAGTACAGGCAGTGTACATAATACGATTGTTGGTTTAAACTACTGACTATGAAGTCCTTGATGTAAGTCCATTGAGCAGAGGGACAAGCATAGTACAATTATGAAGAATACAATGTCCGTAGTATGGAGATCGTCAATATGAACACAGTAAGTCATGACATCGTTCAAAGTAATAAAATCATTGTCCGGGTCTTAAGTTAAGACCATCAGATGTCGTGGCCTTTGATAGTAAAGTTGGAAGACCAGTTGCCAGAGTCACCGAAGACTAAAAATTTCGTCAGCTTTGAATAGGAATAGAGATCAAAAGCGGATACTTACGAGTGATAGAGTATTCATCACCCGTGATCACCAGAGGCACCTCGAAGCTGACTTGACCATCCAAGATATCAAACTTGTCAGCTAGAACAACTACATGACATCGCAAAAATAAATTGTCAATATTCAATCACAGCAATGGAAGAAGTGAAGGATGCCTACGAGGAGTTGCGCGGTTGCTGTTCCTCAACATCACCCATCCTATCTTGTTCGTGATTTGTTTCGGAGCATCGGAGGTGTCCCAGGTGACCTGAGCTGTTGTACGACTGGTCCAGACATCACCAGCTACAGGCGATGTAATGTGGGGGACGTAGACATCGCGTGCTGTCACCTCGACAGCGGGGGCTGCCTGAACGGCGAAGGAACCGAGGATAGCGACGGCGGTGAAGATGGAGGAGATGCTGCTTGTGAACTTCATTGTTGTTTAGAGGTGGTTGTATGAGACTGTAGAAGGCGGGTGCTGAAGATGGGATAGGGAAGACTGAACATTCGTAGGTGGTTTTATACGCATTCTTGACGTTTGTAGTTGCACAGGTAAGTGCTCAGCCGAGATTTAGTCGATCCCAGGACCAGAGTCATCTCACAACGAATGCGTCAGTCTGCGGAATCGGGAAATCGAAAGAGCGGGCTCCAATGTTGACTGAGTCTCCGGCAAGAACTGGAAGGGTCAAGGTCTGGAGTAAGCCAGCATGTTCGGCGAGTCCTCTCCTATGAAACAATGTCAGAACAGCCAGAAAGCCTTGATGGGGCTCATTTACACGGTCGGCAGTCAGTCGGCAGTGCCGGAGTTAACGGCCCGTGACATCACGTTAACTGCACCAGTGCTGCTTTTGCACTGTGTTTGGCCACCTGCTCCCACTTACTTGCTTATTCCCTGACGGCTATCCTTGCAACTCGTTCCATCTCAGATTAGCAAGGCGGGATTATCTCCCCGTTATCAGCAAATTTGAATAGTGTCACTAGCCATCGATCAGAGGCCCCGAGACAGACTTATGCGACTGACGTAGGTCAGCAGATACCCCCGAATGAGGCTCTTCTATATACACTCTCTCAAAGGAACCTTCATGGGTCTGATATCTATGCATCCTTTCAAGCATTGGCAATTACTAATATTTCTAGCACTGATGTACCCAGAAACACTGAGGCGCTGAGTAACCGTTCCACGACATCGGGCAAATGGGATCCTGCTATAAACTACGTTCGTTGAGTTGCGGTCATGGCATTCCGATGTATCATACCCGCATACGTCCGTCGGCTTCAAAATACCGATTCAGACCGCACATCAGTACCGGTGTCACAAAAACGGAAGCCACGAGGAATGCAATGGATAGCCTCACCGCGGGTGTGACGTGACCGAGGAGAAGCGACCGTACGCGATAACTTTGGTGTCAGACCACTTTGCATGCATTATTTCGTCAATTCAAAAGAATATAAGTAGGTTATATGGATCTTATCTCTGGTATCGATGTGTTGATTAGTGCAGAGCTATTTTCTGGGGACCGGGACCCCGCTATAAACTGCACTCGTTTGATTGCGGCTATAACTTTCCGGTTATTACACATGCATACTACAACACTTTAGAAAGTCCGATTGAAGATGCGCTAGTAATCTGGTATAATAATAGTCAAAGACAGGAAGAACGTATGTATACCCCTTGCCTTGCGGATTGGATTAAATCTATCCCGAAAATACTGACACTTACCAATCCAGAATCCTTGCACAGCACTTATACATCGCACAATATCCCGAATATACCTCTACCCGCGGTAATAGGTAGATAATAGATAAAATGTCATATGCGATGACATCTCAAGTAGACCGTCAGCGGGTCCCAAAAAGAAAACGGCGTAAAAGCCTGAGCCAGATCTAGTAGTGTTCCAGAAGAGGGCTAACGGCGCTGATCCAAAAATGTGTCTCTGTCATGTGCTGCTGTCAGTAGTTATCATGTTGTGACGGGCAGGGTAAATTATTGCGTCGAGTTGGATGGACGGAAGCTTGGTTATGCCTTCCTCCTTACTCTTTCACGGAGAGCCGGTTGAAACACCATACTGGATAAATAAACTCTCTTGTAACATAAGCTTGACAAATGAAAACAATATCCCAAACATAATTACAGATAATTCGGTGATTCGTAAACATGAGCGATAAGAAAAGCAGTCCAAGTACTCATAGTCTTACTAATCCCCTAGCACTTTCATTCTCCATCCATCGGGACATTGTATGGGTTCCACCGAAGAATTTCCTCATATCGTAATATTTGGGCGTTAGAGGGCTGCTGGTCAGAACGAAGTGAATAAGCAGAGAATCCACTGTGAACTCTAACTGTCATCCAAACGATCACCGACTTCACACCATGCCCAATAAAGAAGTATTTCCTCTTCAGTTGACCAGAAGATGGAATCTAAAGAGCCCGTTAGAGTACAACAACATGTTTGGGCCACAGACTTACATTGGAAACCAGAGGGAATACAGCTGGCTCCGCAATGTCATCTTTGATCACATGTTTGAAATATTCCAGCAGCAATCGGTCCGTGGGTGCCAGACGGCTCTACGCGTATAATTGAAGTCGAGGGGACCTGAAACACGGTCAGAGGTGAAAGTAGTACGAAAATTCGAAACAAGCCTACAAATGGACAAATTTTAGCAAAATAGTAAATATTGTCGGCCTCGTCACGGTCACGAGAGAGCGACACTTTTCTCTCTCTGACCTGCCGGACCCATTCGACGGGTCTGTAAGCC
This sequence comes from Agaricus blazei, assembly GCA_029719445.1. Lineage (NCBI taxonomy): Eukaryota > Fungi > Basidiomycota > Agaricomycetes > Agaricales > Agaricaceae > Agaricus > Agaricus blazei. The sequence goes on from SSNC01000005.1 coordinate 437,595, forward strand.
ACTCTCTTTTCGCCTGCCCAGTCACTCCCAATCCGTTCAACCTCGCTCAAGAATGTTCGCATTTCGTAACAAGGGGGAGACCGACAGCGAAGGCTAACAAGAACGTGGCCAGCAACGGCCCCCAGTCAAGCACCCTTTGAATGAACATATGTGAAAACGAGTCCTGATTGATCATTTAAAATGTTATGTATCCAATACCAATATCATTCTTTATCCGACGAATATTGGATTGCGTCCTGCTAAAGAAGTTCCTCATATCGGAATATCTGGTCATCAGAAGGCTCCTCGTCAGAGCAAAGTGAAAATGTGAAGAAACCGCTGCGAGGCGTATATGTCACCCAGACAATCACCGACATGTCACCATGTCCAATAAAGAAGTATTCCCTGGATTTACCGCGAGTCGGGAACTAGCAGCAAATCAGAATATAATAACAAGTTTAGTCTATGAGCTTACTTGGGGGAGGGGAAATGTGGCTGGTTTAGCATCTGCACTTTTGATGGCACGCTTGAGATAGTCTAACAGCCGATAATCCGCCGCGCTGGACGGTTCTACGTGCACAATGTGAGTAGAAGGGTCCTAAACACAGGTCAGTACCAGAAGAGGCATATGATAAGAGATGAACTCGCTAATAGACAAAGCCGAACCAAGTGATATACGGATTCACTACGCCAGTATCTGAAATCGAGATTGGCGACTTGGGAGAGGATGCTTTCATTCATCTTGTCAAGCTTTAGATCGGACAATTGATTGAAAACGCTCCACGTAAGAAAATGTAGGATAGAACGCGAAAGCGACCGGCAACTCTCGTCAGAAGCCCAGGGCAGGCTGCGTGAAATACCAGAACCATGATCCCAGTCGCCCCCGTCTCCTAGAAAACATAAGCACCATTATCACGAAACGCTTCTTGTGCTTACCGTGATCCTCGCCTAAGTGCATGACATCAATATCATACCAGTAGATACAGAACCTTAAGATACAAGCCTGTGCCTCGTGTCGGTCAATGACAAATCTCCCAGAACGGATCGGATTGTGAAGAAAATCTAGGAATGATGCATGGTAAAATTGCAGTCGAAATTTCGCGGCGTCCTCTGAATTTGGTATCTGCATGACGGAATGAAGTCCGCGCACCGCCCTGTAAAATGTACGTTGGTCAAGGGAAAGAAAATTGGCGAGCGCTTGAGCCGAATTAAGCGAGCACATGAATTTACTCTGCCCTTGAATAGATAGGAACGTCAAAATTTGCCAAGTCGTCCCAAATACCGAAGGTGGAGCATTCTCAAGGATTAGCGAATAGAAGAGGTCAATCCTTGACGAAACGCCCTCAAGGCGGTGAACAAATTTCAAAAGGGCATCAAGCTGAGATACTGGATCAGCTTGTTCGGGGTCGGCGATATAGTTGACGCATGTCGCCGCCAAGGCGAAGAGCCCAGAGACTGCATCGAGAAGCTTTTGGAGATCTGCTTGCGAAGGCCAATCTGCAGGTGTTATATCGGTGTATGTGACTTTAACGTCGATAAGTGAGTCCTTGACATATTGCTCCACATTATCCCGACATTCTGCGTCGATGATGAGCTCCTCGCGGCCACACTCGGGGTTCCTGGTGAATGCATTCTTGAGGTGAGCCTCCGGGCGGCTGAAGATGAGCCAACGTAAGGGAAGATTGGGGCATCTGCGAATGGCGTCGGTGATCATGTTGAGTATCTCTCTTTGAGCGGCCTCTCCTTCACACTCATCAAATCCATCTAAGATGACGGCGATTGGCTTTCGTGGATGTTTGCGCCGTAGAGCGGAGAATGGTTCGACAATGAGTTTCCGGAATTGAATGGGACAAGAATTTTCTAATAATAGCGGATTCTTGGCCAGCAGGGGCTCAATGTAAGAGCGGTAGTCGGAAACATTTATGGCGAGCTGGTATACGAGCGTGGGCACGAGAGTGTTCGGCTGGGTGACGCCAGCAGCACGGAAGAAGAAGTACGCCCCTCCAAAGACCCCCTCCTCTTCGCAAGAATCAGCAAAGGATTGGGCAACAGCGGACTTGCCGGTACCGGCGAAGCCACGGACCCAGAGCATTTTGCATGGATCTGACTCATCGATGAGCCATCGCATGAGGTTACCCCGTATTGTTTCCCTCGTTCCGGGATGACATCGCGGGGGAGGATGTCGAGCGCTGGAATCCTTTGTCGCTCCACTCACTGACACCTGCGCGTTCAAGTTGACCATCATCGGAGCTGATCGATGGAGAAAGAGGAGGTGATAACGGATCGAGAGGGGCAGATGATGGATCCATGTAGGATAGGCGTTGCTCGATTGAAAAGGAGAGGGAGTGCGCAGTGGCAGATTGCCTTGTCACAGGCCCAACGACAGGTATTATTATTGCAAGGTCACAGCGCCTATCAGTGCGGTCATATATAGTGCGGTGTAGTGTTTGTGCTCGGAAAGTCGGCGGCCACTATTTCTTCTTGTGTGTGGCTAGAGAAATTCTGGGTTGGTTGGCCAAGAACTGGGAAGATAAAGTTATCAGATCCAATGACACCGCAGACTGGAAAACTTTCTCCAAGGAGATAGTTGAGGCGTTCTCACCTGGAAATGAAAAGGAGATCGCTAAAGATAAGATCAAAACCTTCAAACAAGGAAACTCCCACAAAAATGACTTCCTAGTCAAATTCATTGCCCTGGTCAATCAATCTAAGACCAGCAAAGACCATGCTCTATACCTCCTAAAACACCACACCAGACCCGATATAATCCACACCATACTAGGATATCCCCCATCATCGATCCCCACCAACCTCAAAAGCTGGGTCGCCACCATAGGATCAGTCGGTAAAGGATGGGAATCAACAGAGAAAAGGCGCGACCAGCACACTGCCACAGGAGTTACTTATGGAGGAAGTGGACAACCCATGGAGATTGGAGCCAGAAAACTGGAATGGGATGTGAACAGAAGACCCAAATGCCTCAAATGCAGCAAATTCAGTCACATAAAGAAAGTATGCTGATCCAGATCTACCCCATCTAACATTGAATGCTATAATTGCGGCAAATCTGGCCACATTGCTAAGGTATGCCGAAGCCCCAAAAAGCAACAAGCCAAAATCCAAGTTATCACCAACAGAGAGGAAGGAACGGCCAAAGAAAAGAAGGATTTTTCCACCAGTTTGGAGTAGGCACGATCTCACGAACCAATGTAACTAGCTGTATGAAGAATTGATACATTTGCCCACAAAAACGACCCCTGAAACGGCTAGGAGTGCAGGAACTAATCCTTCAACCCAAAATCACGAAACCCAATGGCCAAACATTCTCAGCCAAAACGATGCTCGATTCTGGATGTACACACACCTGCATCAATAAATGAACTGTCCACAAGAAAAGAATACTGACTCACAATCTTGACAAACCAATCTTAGCTACCAACGCCAATGGAACCCCCAGTGGAAAAGAACCCATCACCAAATTCGTAAACCTGGATCTAAACATTGAAGGACACCAAGAATCAATTGATGCAGTAGTCGCCGAACTAGACTCAGCCGATATCTTCATCGGACACGACTGGCTGACCAAACACAACCTGGAAATTGATTGGACCAAAGGAACGGTTACCTTCTCATGATGTCCACCGGAGTGCTCCATCCGACACACCAACTTCCAACTCCCGGAACAACTATGTCGACTTCAGACCAACTGGGAAAATTTTGAGGAAGAAAAAGAACCAGACCCAACCAACCCAATGGTCCTACCCAAATATATGTGACCCTACACCCACCTATTCAACTGAAAGAACTTTGACAAACTCCCCGACCACACCCAATGGGACCATGAAGTAAACCTTCTCCCCAATGCACCAAACAACATCTCAGCCAAAGTATACGAAATGACTCCCAAGGAAGAAATCAAGCTGAATAAATTCCTGGACAAAAATTTAGCCACAAAATGCATCTGACACTCAAAAAGCCCTTATGCAGCCCCATGCTTCTTTGTCCCCAAAAAAGATGGATCTCTACAACTATGCCAGGACTACCAGAAACTCAATGAAGTAACCATAAAAGACAAAACCCCATTGCCACTCATCAGTGAAGTCATCGGGAAGCTCAAACATGCCAAGTACTTTAACAAGCTTGACATCATTTGGGGATACAATAACGTACAGATTAAGGAAGGAGACAAATGGAAAGGCGCCATTCTCACTAATCGCAGACTCTTCGAACCAACAGTAATGTTCTTTGGAATGTGTAACTCTCCAGCTACTTTCTCCCACTGGATGACCACCATCTTCTGAGAAATGATCCAAGACGGTTCCTTAGTCAACTATATCGACAATTTTGCCATTCCCGCCGACTCCCTACAGGAACTCAAAAAACAGACCATATGCTTCCTAGAAATTGCCAACAAAAACAACCTATGCTTTAAACGAACCAAATGTGAATTCAATGCAACCAAAATCTCAATGCTGGGAACAGTCATTGGAGATGGCCAAGCAAGCATGGAAACCGAAAAAGTTGAGTTGGTTCGAAACTGGAACACCCCAACCTGTGTCAAAGACATTGAACATTTCCTTGGTTTTGCTAACTTCTATAGGCAGTTCATCCAGGATTTCAGCACTCTCGCTGCCCCACTCAATGCCTTGAAAGGGGGTAAAGATCCCAAACCCTGGAACTGGCCCCAAGAAGAACAAAACACCTTTGACGCCATCAAAACCACCACCACTAATGAACCTGTACCCACCTTACCCAACAATGAAGGACAATTCTGACTGGAAATGGATGCCTCTAATGTAGGAATCGGAGCAGTACTATCCCAGGAACAACAAGGAAAATGGCACCCAATTGCTTTCATGTCAAAATTGCTCACAGATGCTGAAAGAAACTACAAAATCTACAACAAAGAACTCCTAGCAATGGTCAAAGCCATCAAGAATTGGAGACACTACTTACTAGATGCCAAACAACAATTTGAGATATGGACAGATCACGAAAACCTAAAGTACTTCCAAGAACCCCAAAAGCTGAATGCCCAACAAGCACGATGGTACCTCATGCTACAAGAATACAACTACTTACTCCAACACATCCCTGGAAAAACCAATGTCAAAGCTGACATCCTATCTAGACTCTTCCAACATGAAATTCCTGAAGAAGAAACCAAAATCGAGATGTTCAAAGACCGCATGATCCTAAGGACCTTATCTGAGTTACCCATGTCGCTAGAAATAACCCTACTCCACAACAGGAACTTCAGTATCTCCACCAAACCCCTTACCCTAAAAACCATCCAAAATGCAACTAGCACCAAATACCAAGTATCCCAGGAAATGAACAAATGACCTGACCTACTCTGGAAAGAAAATGGAATCACCTACTGAAACGGCAAAATCTATGTACCAGACAAACCCAAACTTAGAGAATCCATACTCCTGGACCATCACAATCCACCAGATATAGGACACCCCGGATCCTACCGCATGCTCGAACTTGTTAAATGAACCTTCTGGTGGCCCACGATCAAAACGGATGTCAAAAGATTTGTCAAAGGATGCACCGAATGTCAAAAGAACAAGATTAATTGCCAACCTGGTCACACCCCCCTCAAACCACTACTGATACCCGAAGCACCGTGGCAGGAGATTTCCATAGACATGATAGGGCCCCTACCCAAATCTGAGGATCACGACGCCATACTTGTAGTAGTCGACCGTTTTTCCAAAATGATCCATCTCATCCCTACCGAAACCTCCCTCACGTCAAAACAGCTAGCTGAAATCTACAAAAAAGACATCTGGTGCATACACGGCCTTCCGAAACACATCATTAGCGACTATGGTCCCCAGTTTGCCTCAAAGTTTATGAAGGAACTATGCTCCACATTAGGAATAGAAAGAAATCTATCCACAGCATACCACCCCCAGACAGATGGACAATCCAAACAAATCAACCAGGAAATCGAATCTTACCTAAGGAACTTTGTCAACTACAAACAGAACGACTGGGCCAAATGGCTCCCCACTGCGAGATTCCAATACAACAACAAAACACACGCTGCCACTGGACAGACCCCCTTCTTCCTCAACTACAGCTCACACCCATGGAAAGGAAACCTGTCTTTAGACTCAATCAACCCCCTCACCAGCAAATTTACTACAGAACTAGCTAAAACCCGAAACAAAGCACAAGCAGCAATGGAAGAATACAACTCCATCATGGCCGAATGAGGAGCTCCAAAATGGTTAAAGAACCCACTACTCAAAGGGGATCTCATCTTCTTAGAAGCAACAAACATACAATCAAACTGCCCTTCTGGAAAAATGGACCACAAGCGATATGGACCTTTCGAAGTTCTAGAACCTGTTGGAGAAACATCTTTTCGCCTAAAAATACCTGAAACATGGACCATACATGATGTCTTCCACTCCTCTCTTCTCACCAAATTCCACAAACCTGAATTCGAAAGCCAAATAACCCCAACCCACCACCTCTGGATATCATTAACAACAAAGAAGAATACGAAGTAGAAGAAGTCCGCACACACTGCAAAAAAGGCCGAGGAACCCAATACCTGGTACACTGGAAGGGATATGACAACTCCGAGGACACATGGCAAACCACAGCAGACCTTGAGAATGCCAAGGAAATCCTAGACAAGTACCAATCTGACAACAACCTATAAAAAGGTTTGCATTCCCAAAACCACCAGTATAGCATCATCTATTGGTTCGAAGAACATATCATGAACTCCGACATGTTATGATTTCAATTTCTTTTCTTATTTAATATGCTTACCTTTGCTGATGTAATTGTATCGAATATTGTTTCTCTTTTCTTATGTAATATTTCTTAGTCAGCAAAGTCAAGAATCTTCTGACTCACAGTTATGAGTCGTTCTGACTTATACTGACTTGGAGGACTTATATGACTTGATACAACTCATTATGATTAGTTATGACTTATTATGACTAGTTACGACTGGATATGACTCTTATTAGTATTACATAAGTAGATACTTGCTGTAGTATATAAACCCCTCAACTCGACCATGTAGAAACAACGTTTCTACTTGGTTAGGTGGAGACTAATACTAAGCCTTTATCTAAAAGCTCTAGAACCTATAAGTCTTAATCACTAAGCTCTCTCTCTTGCTTGTATAATCGTCTCAGTATTAATACCTTTGAAGTTGAATCTCCATTCAACCGAGAAGGCTCCTTTGATACGCTCTATCAGTAATTGCATTATCGGTAGTGACATATTGCCCCAGCTTAGGACTGGGCTGGGGTCACTATAACACAACACCACTGACAACACTACCACAGCCGAACAGGCCTACCATAGCCTCATAACCAATACCTTCCGGAGTGCCGCCAAAAGGGAGCTCATCAAAATCTACAGTCTGATCGCAGATGTAGACAACTGCTACGCCCATACCTATGTCCCGGTCATCTATGACCAACCAAGCGGCGTCAGCCCCCCAACCAAGGCCGAAAAAGAGCACATGGCCAAAGTCATGAGGTAGGAGATGGCACTAATCAGGAAAATGATGAACAGACTGGAAGCAATGGAAACAGAATTAAGAGATCTCACTGAGGAGATTAAACCAAGTGGATGGACTAATAATGGAACATGGGAAAACGGATGGAACAACAACAAAGGAAACCAACAGCAGTAGGAGCTGCCTAATCAGGAGGAGGAGTAGTAATATAAAAAGAGAAACTTTTCATTTCTTTCCTTCATTTGAAACCATTGAACTAAACATGTCTTACTCCAAACACATCCCCGCTCTCAAAACCCTCGCCAACAACAACCTCGCTATCCCTGCAGACGCAGCCATCCATGTCGACTACATACAACGCCGACACTCCACCATCGCTCGACAATGGTACCTAATCAGAGTCCTAACCGCTATGGCCCAACTCAGAGAAGTAGGAGCATCCTTGATCCAAATCAGCAATGGCGCACAAATCACCGCCAACAGAATCACTGCCCCCCTCAGACTATGTGGAGGAGACAAAGGAATTGTCAGAGCACACTTCACTAAACTACTCACAGACATTGCAAAGGTCTCATTGACCCACATTGAATTCCAAGCCCATGCAATTGCATGCAACTGTGTCAGAATGCTTGACACCCTTGACAGATTCAGAGACCCCAACAAGATCACCATAGCAGAAGCCATATGCAAGCCGTACTGCCTCAACCCACCCACCAGACCCAACTCCCCTACCCCTGACAACCAACCAACCATTGTCCCCGACCCCTCTCCGCTCCCAAAGCAAGAATTCCCCATTCCCATGGACAATGACTCAGACAAAGAAAACTGACCCCCCGGCATCCCCCTAGCCAGTTTTCACGGACCCGAACTTGCCAAAGAAGTTGAATGCTTGAACTGTTACCTGACCACCCTTCCCACCACATCATCCCCCACCGAATTTACCTGCTCCAACAACTATGGTTTCACCTCAAACAGAATAACAAACACCCCCGATGCTCACACCGCTTATTGGAAACTTGTTCTATCCATCACTCTCAACAAGAAAGGAAAAGATGAAGTCTTCAAAGGCTGCCCCACTCACATTTTCTCCGCAGGAAGAGACAATGCCCCACACTTCATTGGTCTCAACGACCACACAGGCAAATGGACCATTGCCGACAGAAAAAGGAAGCTCTTGAACAACTTGTTTGCACACGTCTAGTGCTTCGATCGGAATCAAAGCCTGAACAGAGGGTGATGTTACGATCTATTTCTGTTACCGTCCCCCTGACCCAGGTCCCATATGCTAATTCCCCATTTGTATACTTGTTCCCATGATTACTCAGTCCCGTTCCCACTGTTAGTCAGACACCTCGGGTATACTTACTCAGCCCGACTTCTTCTTCTATTATTAGGTAGTCGACTTGTCTATAAGTAGTGTAGTAGTACTCCATCAACAAAAGGTTTGGCTACTTGAAGCTACTTGAAGCTACTTGAGGGCTACTTGAGAATTTTCAAGCAGCCCTCAAGTAGCTTCAAGTAGCTTTAAGTAGCCAAACCTTTTGCTGATGTCTGTATTCCTTACACTTTACCAACTTGCTATATTCCCTTATTGCCCTCAAGTCTTTGCCTTAAGTTGCAACCTGAGCTAATCGCTATAAGGTTGTAACACTCATAGTCCAAGATTCTTGTTCCAAAGTATTAAAACCTTGAAGAGGATGCAGCTGTCTACCAGAGACAGTGATACATTCCAAAGAGGCTCTTTAATACCTAGGAGGACGAGTATTCTCTGATATAACTTACCCTTGTGTTAGGGGAGTTATCACTCAAGTCACGCTCGCTCTTGTGGTGCTTAGCCTTGGTGCAAGTACCATAACAGATCCACCTGCCCAACTTGACTCTCTATTAGAATATCTGCATCGTTCTCATGGAATTCTGTCTCGAAATCCTCTATCAACGCTCGATTTACTCTATTCTCAAATTCTTAAGGCAATCCCCCCACGGTGTACGGAACAACCATGCGAATTTTGGCATACATGTCTCTTCGAAACAAACTTGACCTTTACAGATGTCTTCACTCCACGCAGGCGCTACCCAACTTTCTCCGACTTGACTGACAAGCTTTTTACAAGGCCTGTCGTGGATTACACTCGCTCCTGGGCATACCAAAACCTGAGGACGTGGATGAAAATCAACCACGGTTTTATCATACCTCATTCCAGGATTTCCTTCTCGATTCTAGACGTTCTGGGAAATTTGCAATTGATGAGACAAAGGTCCTAGTAAATTTCCTTGAAATTGTGATGCTCTGGCGACAGGTGAGCTTATCTTTGATGTCGTGATTCATTTCCGTCTTGACCTATGATAAACAGGCACCTGCAACTTCGCTTGTGCGCACCGAACCATCTAACCCAATAGACCACCGATTACTGGAGTATTTCAACTTGGTGATAGGGAATGGTATTGCCAAACCCGTTAAATTTCCACTGAGAGAGGTAAACCTATAAATCTTGAATTTTATCTGTATTCTAAATGACCAGGTAGGACTTACATGATAATGAATGGATCAGAGAATATTTTATCATCGGACATGATGTCAAGTCAGTGATAGTCTGGAGAACAAAGTCACCCTCCTCGCTTGTAGAGCGCATCCATTCACTTCGCTCTGACAATGTGCCATCTGAAGCACAAATATCAATTTACCACGAGTTAATGGAAAAAATTAGGTGGGACGAAGGGAAAGCCGAGGGAGAGATGGAATAAGTATGGCTATAGGATTGACATGATGACGAAGGATACGTATGTTATGTTGACTTTTTTTGTTCGTGTTGTATTTGGCGTGGCTCACCCATGTATCGATGTATTGCTATTCCTGAACTCAGTTTCACAAACATGAACTTGCGATACATTTTTCCCCAACTCTCAAATAGAACTGGGGTCGTGAAATTTCATCTCAACTACAATTCCCTGGTTGTGCTTTCACACACATACTGTGTAGAACTACTACGATTTTCGTTCTTCACATCGACCGGAACCTCAATTCCGTAACAAGGGGAAAATCAATTGCATTCACTAACAGCGGAGGCCGACAAGAACATGGCCAACAACGGCCCCAGTCAAGCACCCTTTGAATGAACATATGCGGAAGCGAATCTGATAGAGCATTCGAATATTATGTATCCAATACCAATATTATTTTTTGTCCGACGAATATTAGCTCACATCCTGCTAAAGAAGTTCCTCATATCGGAATATCTGGTCATCAGAAGGCTCTTCATCAGAGCAAAGTGAAAATGTGAAGAAACCGCTGCGACGACTATATGTAATCCAGACAATCACCGACTTGTCACCGTGCCCAATAAAGAAATATTCCCTAGATTTACTGCGAGGCGGGAACTAGTACCCAAATAAGAATACAATAGCAAGTCTAGTCTATGAGCTTACTTGGGGGAGGGGAAATGTAGCTGGTTTAGCCTCCGCACTCTTGATGACACGCCTGAAATAGTCTAACAGCCGGTAGTCCGTTGAGCTGGATGGTTCTACGCGCACAATGTGTGTAGAAGGGTCCTAAATACAGGTCAGTGCCAGAAGAGGTACACAGTAAGAGATGAACTCGCTAATAGACAAAGCCTAACCAGGTGATATACAGGTTCACTACGCCAGTATCTGAAATCGAGATGGACGACTTGTGAGAGGATGCTTTCATCCATCTTGTCACGCTTTAGATCGGACGATTGATTGAAGACGCTCCACGTAATAAAGTGTAGGATCGAAAGCGAAAGCGACCAGCAACTCTCGTCAGAAGCCCAGAGTAGGCCACGTGAAATACCGGAACGGTGGTCCCAGTTGTCCAAATCCCCTAGAAAACATAAGTACCATTATCACGAAACGCTTCTTGTGCTTACCATGATCCTCGTGTGAGTGCACGACATTAATGTCATACCAGTGGATACAGAAACTCAAGATACAGACTTGTGCCTTGTGCCTGTCAATAGCAAATTTCCCAGAACGGATTGGATTCTGAAGAAAGTCTAGGAACGACTTGTGGTAAAATTGTAGTGGAGATTTCGCGGCATCCTCTGAATTTGGAATCCGCATGACGGAATGAAGTCCGCGTACTGCCTTGTAGAATGCACGTTGGTCGAGGCGAAGAAAATTGGCGAGTGCTTGAGCCGAACGAAGTCCGTACCTGAAACCTGCCTGTCCTGGGACAAACAGGAATGCCAAAATCTGCCAAGTAGTCCCAAATACCGAGGGAGACACATCCTCAAGGATTTGTGAATAGAGGAGATCGAGGGTTGCAAGTGGATTCCTTGACGAAACGGCCTCTAGGCGGTGAGAGATTCCCCAAAGAGCATCAAGCTGAGATACTGGATCAGCTTGTTCGGCATCGGCAATATAGTGGATGCACGTCGCCGCCAAAGCGAAGAGCCCAGATACTGCATCAACAAGTTTTTCGAGCTCAGCTTGCGGAGGCCAATTTGCAGGTGTTATATCGGTGTATGTGGCTTTAATGTCAATCAGTGAGTCCTTGACATACTGCTCCACATTATCCCGACATTCTGCATCTATGATGAGCTCCTCACGGCCACATTCAGGGTTCCTGGTGAATGCGTTCTTGAGGTGAGCCTCTGGGCGGCTGAAGATAAGCCAACGTAAAGGAAGATTAGGGTATCTGCGGACAGCGTCGGTGATCATGCTCAATATCTCTCTTTGAGCGGCCTCCCCCTCACACTCATCAAATCCGTCCAAGATGACAGCAATTGGCCTTTGTGGATGTTTACGCTGTAGAGCGGTGAATGGTTCGACAATGAGTTTGCGGAATTGAATGGGAGAAGAATTGTCTAATAATAGCGGGTTCTTTGCCAGCAGGGGCTCAATATAAGAGCGGTAGTCGGAGACATTTGCAGCGAGTTGGTATACGAGCGTGGGCACGAGAGTGTTCGGCTGGGTGATGCCAGCAGCACGGAAGAAGAAGTATACCCCTCCAAGGACCCCTTCTCTTCACAAGAATCAGCAAATGACTGAGCGACAGCAGACTTGCCGGTACCGGCGAAGCCGCGAACCCAGAGCATCCTGTATGGATCAGGCTCATGAACAAGCCATCTCATGAGGTTACCCCGTATTGTTGCCCGAGTTCCAGGATGACATCGTGGGGGAGGATGTCGAGCGCTCGAATCCTTCGTCGCTCCCAGGCACGTATATGGTTTCAAGAGCTCGAAAACTGCCCGCATGAATAAGTACTGGGATTCGACAGACTATAGAAGAAGTACATGCCTGCTTTGCCGTTTGCTATGGTCTTGTTAACGTAGGTCTTTGCAGTGAATTCGCCACCAGTAATGCGAAAATCTTGCGCACGGGAAAAAAAATCTCGTATTCATGTTATCACCAGATGAATAGGGATCATGAGGCGAGACTCACTGGCACCTGCGTGTTCCTGTTGACCGTCATCGGAACCTATTGATGGAGAAGGAGGAGGTGATAGCGAGTTGAAAGGGGCTGATGATGGATCCATAGAGGGTGTGCGTCACTCAATTGAGCCTGAGAAGTGGGGAAGGTAGAGGTGCACAGTGGGTAACTGTGGTGTGAGATCGCATTGTCACGTGTTCAACAGCATCTATTATTGCAAGATCACAGCGCTCATCACCGCGGTCATGCTACGGTGTGGTGCAGCCGGTGGCCACTATCTCTTCTCATGTGCAGCTAGACGACCCCGAAAATTTGGTGTTGGCAGAATGAAGAGTGGAAAGGGACTGAGACATGTCAACATAAAGCCTTGGTGCTGACGATTAAGAGGAGAGAGATGGTGGGCAAGAGGCCAAGGGAGGAGGGGACAAGTTGTGTAGAATCGGATCAACTTCTCACCAGAACAATCTGGCCTGTCATTACTAAGCCACAGCGCTTATCAGATCACAGTTGTGTTTTCGTAATTTCCAGGCTGCAGACAACGTCATATACATGTCTTGATGCCACCACCGAAATGCTACCCTAAAACACGATTGAGGATAAGGGAGAAACCCATGCGATGGCTGTTGCATGAATATAAAGGCTTGAAAATGATACGGGTTCGTGGTTCTGCTGGTACTGGGAAATGCGCAGTCGCTCAGTCGTTCTGTGATTCTTGCGGGGAGAAAGAGAAGCATGACGCGTCCTATTTCTTCTCTCGTACTGCGTTTTCACTCTTCACATTGACCAAAACATCAACTCCGTAACTAGGAGATCAATTACATTCACCAATAACGATAGTTGAAAAAAACAGGACCACAAACGATCCCCAGCCAAGCATCCTTTGAATGAACATAGTGTACAAAGATGCAAAAATGAAACCAGATAAAGCATTCAAAATATTACTTATCCAATACCAATATTATTCTTCGTCTCATGACTATTAGCTTGGGAATTGCTGAACATACCTCTCGTAATGTAACATTCCGTCCTCGGAAGGCTCCTGGTCAGAGCGAAGTGACGACATGAAGAAGCTCCCGTAAGGTATAAATGTAACCAAGACAATCACCGACTTGTCACCATGTCCAATCAAGAAATATTCATTACTCGATTCACGACCAGACGGGAACTAATAGCCGATAAGAGCACAATAACAAATCAAGTCCACGAGCTTACTAGGGGGAGGGGAAATGTAGCTGGTTTAGCGTCTGCATTTTTGATCATACGCTTGAAATAGTCTAGCAGCCGATAGTCCGCTGGGCTGGACGGTTCTACACGTACAATCTGAGTAGAGAGGTCCTAAACACAGGTCAGTACGGGAAGAAGTACACGGTAGGAGACAAACTCGCAAATAGACAATTTCTAGCGAAGTGATATATGGTGTAGCTATTCCATGATCTGAAATCGAGATTGGAGGCTTGCAAGACGATGTTTTCATCTATCTTGTCAAGTTTTAGATCAGGAAATGCACCGAAGGTGCGCAGCGTAACAAATGTCAGGATAGAATCCGAAAGTGACGCGGAATTGTCGTCGGAAGTCCAAGACAAGTTAGGTAGAACACCATGATCGTGACGCAAGTCGTGTCTCCGCCCTATAAAACATAAGCACGATTATCACGAAAGGTTTATTTTGCCTACCATGATCCACATGGAAGTGCATAATATCAATATCCCACCAGTAGATACAGAAACTCAATACTCAAGCCTTCGCTTCGTGTTCGTCAATAGCAAATCTTCCGGAACGACTAGGATTGTGAAGGAAATCTAGGAATGACTTGTGGTAAAATTGTAGTGGAGATTTCGCGGCATCCTCCGAGTCTGGGATCTGCATGACGGAATGAAGTCCGCGCACTGCCCTGTAAAACGCACGTTGGTCGAGGCGAAGAAAACTGGCGAGCGCTTGAGCCGAATCAAGTCTGTATATGAAATAACCCCGCCGTTGAGTAAATAGGAACGCCAAAATTTGCGAAGTAGTCCGAAACACCGAAGGTGACACATCCTCAAGGATTTGTGAATAGAGGAGATCGAGGGTGGCAAGTGGATTCCTTGACGAAATGCCCTCAAGGCGGTGGAAAAATTGCAAAAGGGCATCAAGCTGAAAGACGGGATCAGCTTGTTCAGGGTTGGCGATATAGTTGACGCATGTTGCCGCCAAGATGAAGAGCCCGGAGACTGCATCAAGAAGCTTTTGGAACTCGGCTTGCAAAGGCCAATCTGCAGGTGTTATATCGGTGTATGTGGCTTTAATGTCAACGAATGAGTCCTTGACATACTGCTCCACATTATCCCGACATTCTGCATCTATGATGAGCTCCTCACGGCCACATTCAGGGTTCCTGGTGAATGCGTTCTTGAGGTGAGCCTCTGGACGGCTGAAGACGAGCCAACGCAATGGAAGATTTGGGTATCTGCGGACAGCGTCGGTGATCATGTTGAGTATCTCTCTTTGAGCGGTTTCCCCCTCGCACTCATCAAATCCATGCAAGATGACAACAATCGGCTTTCGTGGATGCTTGTGTTGTAGAGCGGTGAATGGCTCTACAATGAGTTTGCGGAATTGAATGGGGGATGAATTTTCCAATAATAGCGGATTCTTTCCCAGTCGGTGCTCTATGTAAGAGCAGTATTCGGGTACATTTATAGCGAGCTGGTATATGAGCGTGGGCACGAGGGTGTCGGGTTTGGTTATGCCTGCGGCACGGAAGAAAAAGTACGCCCCTCCAAGTACCCGCGCCTCGTCACATGAGTCAACAAAGGACCGAGCGACAGCAGACTTGCCAGTACCGGCGAAGCCACGGACTCAGAGCATTTTGCATGGATCGGACTCATCGACGAGCCATCGCATGAGGTTGCCCCGTATTGTTTCCCTCGTTCCGGGATGACATCGTGGGGGAGGATGTCGAGTGCTGGAATCCTTTGTCGCTCCAAGGCATGTATATGGCTTCAAGAGCTCGAAAACTGTCGGCATGAATAACTACTCAGTTTCAATACACTATCGAAGAAGTGCGCGCCTGCTTTGCCGCTTGATATGGTCTTGTTAACGTAGGTCTTTGCAGTGAATTTGCCACCAGTAATGTGAAAATCTTGTGCATGAGGGAATAAATCTTGGATTCACGTTACTACTGGATGAATAGGGATCATGAGGCGAGACTCACTGGCATCTGCGTGTTTCTGTGGGCCGTCATCGGGGTGAATTGATGGAGAAGGAGGAGGTGATAGTGAGTTGAGAAGGGATGATGTATCCATTGAGGATTGAACCTGAGAGAAGGATGTGCGTAGTGGGAGATCGCCTTGTCACAGGCTTAACAGCATCTATTATTGCAAGGTCACAGCGCTTATCACTGTGGCCATACTATGGTGTTTGTGCTCAGAAAGTCGGCGGTCACTATCTCTTCCCGTATGTGCTAGACGACCCCGAAATTTTGGCGTTGGCAGAATGAAGAGTCGAGAGGGACCGATGCACGTCAGTATACGGCCTCGCTGCTTATGATCAAGAGAGACATGAACGTTATAGTAGTCGTGGGAACGTCGACCGCTGTCCGGCCCGAGCCAGCGATCTCCACGTTAGACCGAAACCAGCCCTGGCGATGCCTCACCGAGCATTTCCATCGCTCGTCCACCGCCGGACTGCCTCGCACTCGTCCAACAGCGCCGCAGACGCCAGCCAGCACCCGTTTCCGTTCCCCAAACACCGCCACCCCACTCCCTTTGAGATCTTCCACCTCCCCATCGGCGCATCCAACTCACAAATCAAATCTCGCTGTCTGTCCCCCTCATGCATCTTCATCTACACTTTACTAACCACAGAACATAGACTACGATCTTGTGCGCTACCACCACCCAGACTCCCCCTTCGCCCGCTCCCACACTCCCTCCCACGCCATCCGAAACTCCCAATTCCAATCCATCCTCTCAGCCTACAACTCTCTCCGTCTCCCCCAACCTCCCTCAAAAACGCTCCCCCAAACTGGTACGGCCACGGCCCCGGCTTCGACCCATACATAGCCGAACTCAACCGTCGACGCCGAGCATCCCTCTATACCGAATACTCAAAACGCAAACGAGACGAATACGAAGCTGAAACTCGTCGACGTGAAGAAGAAGAGTTTGATCGTGCTTCCAGAGGTCCTAGAGAGCGTTTAATGGTCGTTTTTGCTGTCGTCGCCTTGACTGCGGGTATCTATCCCAGTTTCTTCATCATCCCCTCTCGCATGGAAGGTTTACATAAAGATGCCGCTATGAATCTGAAGAGGGCAAGGACTGACGCCCAGGAGGTTGGTCATCTGAGACGCGAGGAGATAAGGAAGAGAGCCAGGGATATGAAGACGAATGGACCGGCAGTAGACGAATAATTACAGACGCTCGGCTCATTCTTCTAGCTGCTTGGATCAGAAGGCCTCGTGCTCGAAGCCTCTGTATCGTCCCTTCCGAGACCAAAGGGGCAAAGTTCATGGCATTTGCCAGGACGTTAGCGCTCTCCTAGTGCTTTTCACAATCCTTTGCCCACGCTCTCTTCACACAAGTCGTATCATCGTACTCAACATCCGATTGATTGGCGTATCGCAGTAATTACCAGCGCCTGTGTTATAGAATAGTATGATCATGACAGGGTTGCTCTCCATAAAGAGACCGGATGTGTTGGTTGTGATTTATGTCGAGGGCTAATTTTACTTGCTATAAACAACTCATGGCGCTTCCTTTTTGTCGTGACTTGAAGAGACGGCAGGTTGGGCGCCCATGGAGCTGAGCATTTCTCCTGCCCCAAATGTTCATCACTACTAACCGAACTTTCGTGCAATCGGTGTTGAAACACGCGATTACCATGCACCTAAAAACCGCTTTCACTCGCGACGATAACACATCCATCCCATACACTCTATCCCAACCTCAGACTATACTCCCTTAGATGTAGAAACATCTAATTAGAGGGTCACTGACCAGCGACCCAGATTCCATACATTACCACTGAATTTGACGGTTGTATTTCTAGATCCGTCTCCACAATCACCGGATAGCATACAGTGCATCTGCGATGTGAACTGCGCATTCCCACTGAATTTGACATTTATATCTATGTACTCACATTCGCCGTCTTTTACACGTCCATGATCTGAACTGCGCATTTCTACTATTGAAGTTATAGAACACCGCGCTAAGGAATGGGCGCGGTGTATTGTCTCTACAAATCTGTGAGCATGCCAGTAGTCTCAGCGAGTCTGCCGCCCTATGCATCAGGTGAGACTACTGACACAGGTAAAATCTAGGTTGTACACATCGGGGCGACCCAATGCTGTTCCAACCTCGCTCTTACCGCCTGGAGACCTGGAGGCGACTGTCGCTCCAAGCCTTCCACTCCCCCACTCACATTTCCGTACTTTTTGATTCCCGTGCCATTTATTAGTGTAACGCTTACTTGGGCTGCTACACTGTGCTGCCTACGGGGACGGGGTCGTCCTTTACCCGGCACAGCATACGTGAGGATGAAACACCACACTCGTGCCTCCTGGGCGTGTAACCTCTGAATGGCCTGACTGTGTGAAGAACTCGGTCTGAAATGGCTGACCTGAACCGTCCCCAACCACTATTAAATAGCCCCCTTACGCTTCCACCATTAGCAAGACCCCTTCTTCCCTCACTTCTCTCATCCTTGTTCTCCTCGTATCCACAACAAACGTTCTTCGTTGCTTTTTAATGGGTAATCATCAGACCCCATATATTGTGCCCCTGTTGGTGCGAAAAATCGTATTACGCACAATCATTATCAGCAACATATTATGCCTAGTCATAAATGTGATGCTTGTATCAGTATTTCTCTTTACCTCAGGTCTCGGTACTATTGATCGTATGAGGGGGAGCGTGTTTCTGGGCCTTACTATAGTGTCTACTTCGGTTTTGTTGCATCACACTCTTAGGTGAGCTAGTGTCATAAGGGTTTCCCGCAATGAACTCATTAGAATATAGACTCTGGCCTAGAGAGATTTGGTCGGTCAGGTCAGATCTCATATACTCTGCCGCCGAGTTCATATTTGGCGAGTCCCAAACGTATGTCAACAGAATTGTCCACTAACGCCTTGGTTTTCTATATATCCCAGTTACTGGATACCTTATTACGGAAATCATACTGGTTTGGGTCGCCAGGCCCGACCTGTCAACGTTCGCGACAGTCGTTCTCATATTTGTGATCTTCTGGTTATCTACCGGTGCTTCCCTTGTTTTCATGATTTGGGACCTTCACGTCGCAAAGTATCGGACGATCATGTCAACATATGATTTTATGGAAAATCACAAAGATCGGAGGAAATCGGAAATTGGACGATGGTCTCTCTTATTGGGAGAAAATACCTTCAAAAAGAGATTTTGGTCTGTGTCATTGTTCTTCGAGAGATTTAACATGATTTGACCTTGTACGTTTTCAGCGTAGATCGAATGAGTGTTAGAATCCCAAGAGCGGTGATATCTATTCTGTGCCTTCTTTTGATGATATTCCTTGGATCTGCGGTTTTAATCGTCAGACCAATGCTACTGGATGGATACATTCGTACATCGGTGTTCGCCCCTGATGATGACCTTGTGGGGAATGTGACGATGCGTGTGGTCCCAGTAAGCTTTACACTTGTCGTATTTGGCCTTTGATACATTATTTGCTATCTAGATGTTCGGATACTTACCGGAACCGTTGCCTTTACATCTTTTTGATGTGGACATAGAATGGGAACTTGAATCACAGCATGGTACGCCATAATTACTTCTTGATACTTGAAAACTGGGTGGAAAGTGGATCTTCCTCATAGCTGCATGTCACAGGATTGATGGACAACATCGAGTTGATTGTGACGTTTTTTCTCCTCTCTCTGAAGAGTCTCCCAACATCCTTACCATCACCATCAACTACACACGAGCCTTGGAACAACATTCCAGACTATCACTGAGGACTGGTGTCTATCTGATTTTCGATACCGATGCTCCAGGAGATGGTTATGAAATAATAAGAGATACTGTCACTCCACCAATGCAGTTATATCCAGGACTTCATCTCTTTGGAACAACCTTTTATTCGTGTCGACAAACTTACGCAAATCTGTGGGATTTTGTACTTGGGATATCTAAAGTGCGTAGCGATCTTTCTTCTTTCCTCGAGAACTTGTGCAGCTCGTTTGCTAATCTACTGACGAGGCAGTTTCGCAGCCGGCTGATTGCAAACGTTCAGGCTCTTATTCCAGATCCTGAATATGTGAATTCCGACTCAGACAACACCACAGCGACACTACGGTTGACGTATAATGGGGCATCATACGCGGCACAAGCTCAGATTCTCAGTCATCAAGACAAGCCTAATGATCCCGTAATCAACGGTTTTGGCTTACTTGGAGGTGTCTGGACTTTTATCAATGGTATTTTTGCGGCGGTATTTGGGTGCCATATTCTCTTGGTCCTCTTCGGTAAGAGGTCTTTGTTTTATCCTGATGTATTTTATTTTTCCGCGGTTTTATAGTTGCTGATTTCCGCTACAGGTATCAAACCACTGTCGATTTATGGTCTAGTCCACTGTTTTCAGCGCCGGGTGACACTCGTAGATGGTGCATATACGCTTTCTGCGGAAGAACAAGAGAGGACTATTGCCATGTTACGGGAGCATCTTTTTGATGACGGTCATGGTGACTTAAAAGCCAGCGATTTTCCGGAGAGACACGACCAAGATGAGGAGAAAAGTAAACTCTGTGCTACCGTACAGTAGAGCTTATTATCCCGTTTGGACATGATCCTAGAGGATGCGATTATGTGCATGTGTGCGCTGAATCATTTGCCAGGATGCTAGCGCTCTACAGGCACCTACTCCCATAATGCTTTAACAATCCTACTCCTTCGCACAAGTCGTATCGTCCTACTCGAGGAGGGGAGATGGTAATACTATATTTGGTAGATTGTTGATATGTACATACTCATAACGTCGTCACACGGACAACCCCTCCGAGAAAACACACCGCGCTCATCCCTCGCACGGTGTTTCACAGAGGATTCCGCAACACGATACTTGCAGGCAGCGCATAAATGTCAACAGGCGGTTGAGCTGAGAGGCTGCAAGATATAAGCTCGCGCCTCGTGTTTGTCAATGGCAAATCTCCCGGAACGCCTAAGATTGTGAAGAAAATCTAGGAACGACTTATGGTAAAACTGTAGTGGAGATTTCGCGGCGTCCTCTGAACTTGGTATCTGCTTGACGGAATGGAGTCCGAGTACCGCTTTGTAAAACGCACGTTGGTCGAGGCGAAAAAAAATTGGCAATCGTTTGAGCCATGCGAAGCTGGCGCCCGAAATCACCCTGCCCTTGGATAAATAAAAATGCCAAATTTGCCAAGTAGTCCCAAGCACCGAGGGTGGCACATCCTCAAGGGTTTGTGAACAGAGGGGATCAAGGGTTGCAAGCGGATTCCTTGACGAAACCCCCTCAAGGCGATGGAAAAATTTCAAAATGGCATAGGATGAAGGGTCGGAAGGGACCGACACATGTCCATGTCAATATCCAGCCTCGGTGCTTGTGATTTAGAGAGATAGTAGTCGTGGGAACGTCGACCGCTGTCCGGCCCGAGCCGGCGTTCTCCACGTTGGACCGAGACCAGCCCTGGCGATGCCTCACAGAACATTTCCATCGCTCGTCCAGCAGCGCCGACGCCAGCCAGCACCCGTTTCTGTTCCCCAAACACCGCCATCCCACCCCCTTTGAGATCTTCCACCTCCCCATCGGCGCATCCAACTCGCAAATCAAATCTCGTTGTCTGTCCCTCCTCTCATGCATCTTTATCTCTACTGTACTAACCACAGAACATAGACTACGATCTTGTGCGCTACCACCACCCAGACTCCCCCTTCGCCCGCTCCCACACTCCCTCCCACGCCATCCGAAACTCCCAATTCCAATCCATCCTCTCAGCCTACAACGCCCTCCGCCTCCCCCCAACCTCCCTCATCCCCCAAACTGGTACGGCCACGGCCCCGGCTTCGACCCATACATAGCCGAACTCAACCGCAGACGCCGAGCATCCCTCTATACCGAATACTCAAAGTGCAAACGAGATGAATACGAAGTCGAAGCTCGTCGACATGAAGAAGAAGAGTTTGATCGTGCGTCCAGAGGCCCTAGAGAGCGTTTAATGGTCGTTGCCTTGACTGCGGGTATTTATACCAGTTTCTTCATCATCCCCTCCCGTATGGAAGGTTTACATAAGGATGCCGCTATGAATTTGAAAAGGGCAAGGAGTGATGCCCAGGAGGTTG
This sequence comes from Agaricus blazei, assembly GCA_029719445.1. NCBI lineage: Eukaryota > Fungi > Basidiomycota > Agaricomycetes > Agaricales > Agaricaceae > Agaricus > Agaricus blazei. The sequence goes on from SSNC01000005.1 coordinate 459,771, forward strand.
GTCATCTGAGGCGCGAGGAAATGAGGAAGAGAGCCAGGGATATGAAGACGAATGGACCGGCTGTAGACGAATAATTACAGACGCTCGGCTCATTCTTCTAGCTGCTTGGATCAGAAGGCCTCGTGCTCGAATGTATCAGCGCGCTCAAGATGCGATTGATTGGCGCATCGCAGTAATTACCAGCGCCTGTGTTATAGAATAGTATGATCGTGACAGGGTTGCTCTTCATAAAGAGACCGGATGTGTTGGTTGTGATTCATGTCAAGGACTAATGGATGACCCGCCGCAGCATTTAGAGACGATGTAAACCTTGATGAGTTCCGGCCTCCGACCATTCACATAAACCGCAGGTGCAAATGCAGTCAAATGATAGAAAGTTGCACAAAAATGTCAATAGTTATTAAGCTTAAGTCGCAGTGAGGGCGACAAGTATAGTAGCTTTAGTATCTCTTTCCTTTTTCCCTGAATAGAGACATTCGTATCTATTCAGTTTTTGAGTCTCGTTGTTTGTGTGGTGGCGACTTTCACTAAATTTTTACCAAAATACACGGATGATCTATCCATTGCATTCCAAACTAGCATCCTTTGTCCGTAAATAATATTTGCCGAAGGTAGGGTAGCAGTGAATATTGCTTTCCACGCCACTCCCGAGAGCGCTAGATCTTACACGTGATGGTTAAATTTAGAAAACAGGGGGGGGCTAACCCTGCGCTAGAAATCTAGCTCCGCGGCAGGTCATCCAGTTTCACTCATTATCCATCGGTTTCAATAAACAACTCATGGCGCTTTCTTTATGCCTAGACTCAGACTGTCAAAACATCAATCATGGATGAATTTTTTAAATTTCGTTCAACTTGCTTTAGTCTCAAGGTACTTAATCAATTTGCTCAACTTTCAGTAGTCAACGTTTAGAGCTCTGATGTGTCCGTAAAGACATATTGGCGATACTTACCAACATAGACAGATACAAAACAAACGCTGGTATGTTTTCATCCAAACTTGACAGAGTGACAAGTATGACGTTGATCAGGCGCTTCAATGGGAAAGAAAATGGTGAAGAGACGGCAGATTGAGCACCCGTGGTGCTGAATATATTATCCTGCTCCAAGTCATCAATTCCAACCGCCAAAAACTCGTGAAATCACCGCTTAAACACGCAACCACCATGCACCTAAGAACCACCACGCGCCTAAGAACCTCATGCGCATCGGAGCCCCAGGTTCGCTCGCAAGAATGGTACATTCTCACCATACACTATGTTATTATTTCAGAGTTCGTTCAACCAAATGACTCGGCTTCAGTTTGTATGTTGAATATGCTCCTTTAGATATAGAAACGTCTACATTGTAAGTAGAGGATCATTGTCTAGCGACTCAACTTCTGCGCGTTGCCACTAAGTTTGACGCTTGTAGCTCCGTCTTCACACTCACCGGATTGTACACAATACATCTTTGATTTGAACTGCGCATTCCCACTGAACTCAACATTCATATCTATGTACTCACGTTTGCCGTCATATACAAGTCCGCGATCAGAACTGCACATTCCCACTAAGTTTAGCACGTCTGTCCTCAAACTCACAGATTTGTATAACCTTGTGATATGAACTGCATTCCATACGGTGACATGAGTTCCATTTGTTAGTGTAACGTTTACCTGGGCGGCTACAGCGTGCTGCATACGAAGTCGTCCTTTACTCGGGACCACATACATGAGGAGTGATAAGTGATTGATCGACGAATTGGACAATGAATGTTTGATAATGAAACACCACAGTCGTGCCTGCTGGGTGCGCATCTTTTGAATGGCCTGACTGTGTGAAGAACTCGGCCTAGCATGATGAACCTGAACTGTCCCCAACCACTATTAAATGACCTCCTTACGCTTCTACCATTAGCTAGACCCCTTCTTCCCTCACTTCTCTCATCCTTGTTCTGCTCTTATCCACAACTAAGCTACTCCCTAATGGGTAAGACCCCATATACTGTGCCTCTGTCGGTGCGAAAAACCGTATTACGCACAATCATTATCAGCAACATATTATGCCTAGTCATAAATGTAGTGTTTGTCTCGGAACTTCTCTTTGCCTCATATCTCGATATGATTATTTTTCGTATGACGGGGAGCGTATTTCTGGGACTTACTATAGCGTCTATTTCGGTTTCGTTGCATCACACTCTTAGGTGAGCTAGTATCCTAAGGTATACGCTCCCCCCAATGAACTCATTATACTATAGACTCTGGCCTAGAGAGATTTGGTCGGTCAGGTCCGATCTCATATACTCTACCGCCGAGTGCATATTTGGTGAGTTCCAAAGGCATGTCAACAGAAATGTCCACTAACGCCTTGGTTTTCTATATATTCCAGTTACGGGATACGTTATTACGGAAATCACACTGATGTGGGTCACCGAGCTCGAGCTGCCGGCGTTCGCGACAGTCGTTCCCATATTTGTGATCTTCTGGTTATCTACTGGCTTTTCCCTTGTTTTCATGATTTGGGACCTTCACGTTGCAAGGTATCAAACAATCGTGTCAACATATGATTTTACGGAAAATCATGAAGATTTGAGGAAATCGGAAATTGGACGATGGTCACTCTTATTGGGAGCAAATACCTTCAAAAAGAGATTTGGGTTTGTGTCACTGTTCTTCGAGAGGTTTAGCATGATTTGACCTTGCGCATTTTCAGCGTAGATCGGATGTTTGTTAGGATCCCAAGAGGGGTGATATCTATTCTGTGCCTTTTTTTCATGATATTACTTGGATTTGCGGTTTTAATCTTCAGACCTATGCTACTGGATGGATACATTCATACGTCGGTGTTCGACTATGATGATAACGATAGTATTGCGGGGAATGTGACGATGCGTGTGGTCCCAGTAAGCCTAAACTTTGTCGTATTTGTCCTTTGATGCATTATTTACCACCTAGATATTTGAAATATTCGAGAACTTCTCCGAATCGGAAACGTTGCCTTCAGGTCTGTTTGATGTGGACATAAAATGGGAACCTGAATCACAACATGGTACGCCATAATTACTTCCTGATAATTGAAAACTGAGTGGAAAGTGGATCTTCCACATAGCTACATGTCAGAGGATTGACGGAAACTATCAAGTTGATTGTCGCGTACCTTCCCCTCTCGCTTACGATTCCCCAAAAATCCTCACCATTGCCATCGACTACACACAAGCCTTGAAACAGTACCCCAGATTATCACTGAAGACCGGTGTATATCTGGTCTTCGACACCGGTGCTCCAGCAGATAACCAAACGGATTATGAAATAATAGAATATACTGTCACTCCACCAATGCAATTATATCCAGGATTTCACCTCTTTGGAACAACCTTTTATTCGTCTCGACGAATTTGGGCAAATACATGGGACTTTATAGTTGGGATACCTAAAGTACGTAGCTATCTTTCTTCTTTCCTCGAGAACTTGTGCAGCTCGTTTGCTAATCTATTGGTGAGGCAGTTTCAGAACCTGCTGATTGCCAACGTCCAGGCTCTTATTCGAGATGATGAATCTGTGAAATCCGACTCGGACGACACCACAGCGACACTACGGTTGACATATAATGGGGCGTCATACGCTACACAAGGTCTGATTCTCAGTCATGACGACAAGGCTGATAGTTCAATAATCAACGGTTTTGGCTTACTTGGAGGATTCTGGACTTTTATCAATGGTACTTTCGCAGCGGTATTTGGATGCAATATACTCTTGGTCCTCTGCGGTAAGAAACGTTTATGTATCCTGTTTTATTTTGATTTTGTGCGGTTTTATAGTTGCTGATTTCCGCTACAGGTATCAAACCACTGTCGATATATGGTCTAGTCCACTGTTTTCAGCGCCGGGTGACACTCGTAGATGGTGCATATACGCTTTCTGCAGAAGAACAAGAGAGGACTGTTGCCGTGTTACGGGAGCATCTTTTCAATGACGGTTATGGTGACTTACAAGCCAGCGATTTTTCTGAGAGACAGGGCCAAGATGAGGAGAAAAGTAAACTCTGTGCTACCATACAGTAGAGCTTATTATCCCGTTTTGGACATCGTCCTAGAGGATACGATTATGTGCATGTGTGCGTTTTATAAAGCAGGCTTTGTACATTACGATTATTATCTTGACTACTACTAGCACGATCGTGCACCCTCAGATTGCTTTGTGTGTATAACGGGTGATAATGGTCACGCTACTCGAGAGACCTTCCAGGTAATCGACAGGCAAGAAGTATCGCCGGTTCAAGAAAATCTGACTACTACAAATAAGTGTGAAAGTCTGTAACAAGAGCATTTTTGCTGCCGTTGCCTTGACTGGGGTATCTATCCCAGTTTCTTTATCCTCGTATGGAAGGTTTTCACAAGGATGCGACTATGAATCTGAAGAGGGCCAGGAGCGACACCCAGGTGAGGTCCGTCATATGAGACGTTGGACTAATTTTTCTAGATGCTTGGATCAGTAGGCCCCGTGCTGGAAGCCTCTGGTTTCTCTTCTAACTCATTATCCCTCCCGAGACCAAAGAGGCAGAGTCTGTAGCATTCGCCAGGATGCTAGCGCTCTACAGGCACCTACTCCCGTAATGGGCTCGCAGAAAAGTGCGGACAAGCACGCGGACACTATCCCGCGTGCTGTCCGCGCCTTTATCCCAAAGGGGCAACAGCCCGTGGTCAGTCCGCGCCGCCGTATAACAACACAGCTTCAGAGGGGGCCTGTATCTATGTAGGAGTTGATACATCCCAGCAGCACTTTGAGAATAGACTGTGTTTTACTTAACAATAAGCGATTGACGAGGCAATAGGTTTATGAAAACATCCAGTCAAGACTTGAGCAGGAACCCGCGTCCTGTCCGCATCACTTGGGTGGGACCGCACCCATCCGCATCTGGGCCGCATGGAGCCCGCGTCGATTCTTCATTGGTCCGCGCCTCCCGCATCTGCCCTCATGTGTCCGCTTCTGCCCTTACTTATCCGCGTCGAAGTGTAAGCCCACGCTCCCCTTATTATGATTATGCTTTTTGTATCCAGTAAATATACACTCTATTGACTACTGATGTCCTTCATAGATATGTTACTGATAGCTGCAAATATTTCTGTGGGTTTCCGGCCTGGTATCTTATCATGTGTTGGTGCGTGTTTACCTTTGATCCGCGCCAGGTCCGCGCCGTGACCCGCATTTGTCCGCATTAGTCCGCGTCCGCGCGCGGGCTCCGCACTTTTGCTGTAGCCCCTCCCGTAATGGTTTTACAATCCTACCCCTTCGCACAAGTCGTATCGTCGTACTCGAGATACGACAGACTGACGTATCGCAGCCATTACCAGTTGCATTATTGTTTCCTTGCGCTTGTGTTCATCAATATGGAAGAGTCCGGTCGTAAGAGAGTTGCTTTCCATAACTGAGACGTTTCGGCACAAATGTAAGACTATATAGACACGCATATACCGAATGAGAACCAAATTCAGGTTCTATCCCTTATTCCGCCCTCCTGTGCATATATTAAATCATACATCAAACAGGATAACACAATCATGTTCAAGCAAACTCGATACGAAACCACTCAATGCATCACCCATCTGCCTATTCCATCCCAAGCCTAGCTTTCTCTTCATCCCAATGCAGGCGTTGAAGAAATTTCCCGTATCCCAATATCTCTGCCTCTAATGGCTCTCTGTCACAGCGAAGCGAAAAATTAAATGCTATTTGCGAGATCGGAGACCACATTTTCCACACAATCACAGACTTCACGCCGTGTCCAATCAAAAAGTAGTATCTGGCCCACCCAACGTAGGATCGATACTAGTAGTCACAGTTCAGGGTAGCATAACAGGTCAACGTTATGGACATACTGATCGGAGAGGTAGCGTAGCAGGTCTAGCAACTCCATTCTTCGTCAAGAGGTTGAAATATTCTAGTAGCCGAAGGTCTGTGGGTTCTGTAGGTTTTACGCGTACAATAGAAGTTGAAGGGTCCTAAATGTGTATCAGCACTGGAAGACGACAGAATGAGTGACAATCTCTTACGAGTTGACAAATTCTAGCAAAATGAGAAACGTGATGAGCAGGCCAATATCTAAAGTTAATGTTTAGAGCCAGGGCGAGGAGGTCATCATCCCGGTCCAACAGCGTAGGAAAGGAAGCACTGAATACATTAGATTGGATGAAATACATGATAGATCGAGAAAGCAGTAGTCGATTGCTATCCGAGGCCCAAGTCAAGCAAGGTAAACAACCATGTTCGTGACAAAAACCAAAATGCCAGTCTACAGGTTAACATCAGAAACAGTTTACACGCATTTTTTCCAACTCATGCTTACCACCATTGGTATGGAAGTGCTGAACGTCGATTTCATACCAGTGGATCGCAGACAACAAGGTATCTACCGACGCGGCTTGCTTGTTAACAACAAACTTTCCAGAACGCAGAGGATCAAGGAGAAAATCATGGAATGACGCGTGATGAAATTGTAGTTGGAACCGAGCAGCGTCTTCTGGATCAGGTACCCACATGACGGAGTGAATCCCGCGCAATGCCTTGTAAAAGGTATGCTGATCAAGGCGTAGAAAGTTGCTGAGCGCTTGAGCCGATCGAAACCATTGTTCTGGAAGAGCATGAGTTTGGAGCGATAGACAGGCCAAAATTCGCCTGGTAGTCTTGAGCACCGCAGCTGGTAAGCACTCAAGAATTCGAAGATACAGGAGATCCAGGGTCACTAGAGGATTCCGCGACACGAGACCTTGCAGGCGGCGCATAAATGTCAACAGGCGATTGAGCTGAGAGGCTGGATCAGCCTCTTCGGGGTCCCCAATATAGTTGACACACGTCGAGGCCAAAACAAACAGCCCGTCAACTTTGCGGAGAACTTCTTGAAGGTCGCCTTGCGAAGGCCAGTCCACGGGCGTCACGTCGTTATACGCAGCTTTAACCTTGATAATCTCATGCCTGACATATCGTTCCACATTTTCTCGACACTCTGCATCAATGACAAGCTCTTCACGGCCACATTCCACCTTTTTAGAGAACGCATTCTTCAGATGAGCTTCCGGACGGCTGAAGATAAGCCAACGCAGAGGAAGATCTGGGTTCGTGCGGATGGCGTCGGTGATCATGTCTATAAACTCCCTCTGAGCGTACTCTCCTTCACACTCGTCAAGGCCGTCCAAGATGACGGCCAGTGGATTTCGTGGACGCTCACGTTGGAGAGCAGCAAACGGTTCAATGATAAGTTTCCGGAATTGAACCGGTGAAGAATTTTCGAGTAATGATGGGTTTTCGGCAAGCCTGCGTTCTATCAAAGATCGATATTCGTGAACGTTGGTAGCGAGCTGGTATACAAGTGTCGGCACAACGGTGTTAGGCTTGTTCATGCCTGTGACGCGAAAGAAGAAATAAGTGCCTCCGAGGACCGCCTTTTCCTCACAGGAATCAGCAAAAGATTGAGCGACTGCAGATTTGCCGGTACCCGCGAACCCGCGGACCCAGAGCATTTTCCATCCATCGTACTCGTTGGCGAGCCACCGCATAAGTCTCTCCCTAATCCTTTCTCGTGTTCCAGGGTGACATCTAGGTGGTGGATGTCGAACGCTTGAGTCCTTGGTCGCACCAAGGCACGTATATGGCTTCAGCATCTCGAACACTGTTAGTCTATATTAGGGTTGTGGTTATATGCTCTATCAGAGAAGCGCGCACCTGCTGTTCTGTTTAAAATGCTGTCATTCAAGTAATGGTTTGTTTGAGTCAGCGTGAACTGACCACCATTGACGACAAAGTCATGCGCATGGGGAAAAAAACCTATTTCTAAGTGTAAGCTGAGGAGTAGGGGCAATCACAAAGGACTTGCTTGCATCTTCCTCTCGATCTTCGTCACGACGGACCGGTGAAGATCGTTGTCTTGAAATCCGACGCCTTTTACGACCGTTCTTAGAGGAGACATATGGCGTCATTGCTCCCAGAAGTACACGCAGCGATTAGTGGTGGGTGGATAGAAGCTGTTAAGCGTTATGAGCATTCCGAAGACTGTCATTTCACGGCTACGATGCCTATCAGTGATGGGAGGATTTGTGGGCAAGGCCGCTTTATTACGGTGCCATAAGCCTTGTTTATCATAGAATCCAGGAGTGCGGTAAATCGAAAAAGCTATTCCGGGCACCGGTGTGCAATGAGAGCAGAGAGTGCAAGGCTATAGTATAAGTCAAGGTAGTTGCCATTGTGATGTACGAACATCCTTTCCAAACACGCACACACACAGTGTCACATTCTCGAGAACTCGCATCACATTCATTGTTCTTGAGGTCTTCTGCTAATAATGCTATGGTGTGAAGGCTAAGCTTGGATATCCAGTAATCGAGGAGCATACAGTACATGCGTTGGAAATCAATCAACAGACAGAGTAATATACCACAAAGAAACATTAGGAACAGATGAGCTCAGGCACAGAAAAAACTTCAGTTTCGGTACAGAAGCACTCAACGTGAACAACGTAGCCATTTTCCCTTTCCTACTCATCTCATCTCCAGCTCAGCTTGCTCTTCATCCCACCGGATGCTTTGAAGATACTCCTCATATTCCGCTACTTGCGCGGCAGAGGGTTCCTTATCACAGCGAAGCGAAAAGTGCCACATTACTCCTGAAGTCGGTGATCCTATTGTCCAGACAATGACCGACTTGAGACCATGACCAATAAGGAAATAATCTCTGACCCATCCAGAGTAGGGTCGGTACTAGTAGCGAGTCAGAGGACATTAACGCACATCAAGATCGCGAACATACTGGGGTAAGAGGGAATGCTGCGGATTTGGCAACTCCATTTTTTATTACCACATTAAAATATCGCAGTAGCTGGTGGTCCGTAGAATTCGACGGTTCGATACGTACAATTGAACTTGAAGGATCCTAGATATATGTTAGCGCGCGATAGACCACAAAAGTGAAAATGAGAGCTTACAAGTTGACAGGTTCTAGCAAAGTGAAAAAGGTTACGAGCATCCCAATATCTGAAGTCAAGGTTCGAAGTTTGGGTGAGGATTTCATCGGAACTTAATTTCAGGGGAAAAGAGCGATCAAATATGTTGCGCTGAACAAACTTTATGATAGATTGAGAGAGTATTAACCGATTCTTATCCGACGCCCAGGGCAAGCCAGGTAAACTATCGTGTTCGTGGTACCCATCAAAAGCCCATCCTAAAAATCATAAGGTCAATATTTACGACCGTCTTTTAAAATCATGCTTACCGTCATTGATGTGAAAATTCGTAATGTCGACTTCATACCAGTGAATTGCAGACCGTATGATATCCAACAATGCTTGTCGCTGTACTATAGCGAACCGGCCAGAGCGGAGAGGATCGAGGAGAAAGCTGTGGAACGATGCATGATGGAACTGAAGTTGGGAGCGTAGAGCGTCTTTCGGATCGGGTATCCGCAAGACAGAGGAAAGTCCGCGCACTGCCTTGAAAAATTCACGCTGGTCAAGGCAGAGGAAATTGCTGAAAGCTTGAGCGGAATGAAGCCAAAGGAATGGGCCCATTTGGTTTAGAAGGGACAGAGACCCTAAGATCCGTGATGTAATCTTCCATACCGGAGCCGGTATGTCTTCAAGAATTCGTAGGTAGAGAAGGTCGAGCATCGCCAGTGGATTCCTGTACACGGCATTCTGCACATGGCGCATGAAGGCCATTAAGGCACCAAACTGGGAAACAGGGTCGGCCTCTTCACAATCGCCAATATAGTTAACACATGTCGATGCCAGGGCAAACAAGCCATCAGTCACATTGAGAAGTTCTTGGACTTCAGCTTGCGAAGGCCAATCCTCTGGTGTCACGTCGTCATATGCGGACTTGATCTCGAAAAGTTCGTCCATTACATATTTTTCTACATCTTCTCGACACTCTGCATCAATCATGAGCTCGTCACGCCCACACTCCAACTTTCGGGTAAACGCATTCTCCAGATGAGCCTCCGGACGACTGAAAATAAGCCAACGTAGCGGAAGATTGGGGTAAGTGTGAATGGCATTGGAGATCATGTCGAGAATCTCCTTTTGGGCATTCTCTCCTTCGCACTCATCAAGTCCATCCAGGATGATAACCATTGGATCTCGGTGGCACTCGCGTTGGAGGGTGGTGAATGGTTCAATAATGAGTTTCCGAAATTGAACCGGCGATGAATTTTCCAGTAAAGCTGGGCTCGTGGCAAGCCGGCGTTCTATCAAAGATCGATAGTCTGGGACATTGGAAGCGAGCTGGTAGACGAGTGTAGGCACAACAGTGGTGGGCTTGTTTCTTCCAGCAGCGCGGAAGAAAAAGTAGGTTGCTCCCAAAATCCCCTTGTCGTCGCATGAATCGGCAAATGACTGAGCGACAGCAGACTTCCCAGTACCCGCAAAGCCACGGACCCAGAGCATCTTCCACCGCTCATGCTCATTGGTGAGCCATTGCATGAGTCTACTCTGAATCTTTTCTCGCGTTCCGGGGTGACATCGGGGTGGCGGATGTCGAGCGCTGGCGTCTTTTGTGGCATCCAAGCAAGTAAATGGCTTCAGTAGTGCAAACACTGTCGGCATGTGTTAGCATCAGCTCTACTTGATACAGGGAGAAGTCATGCGCCTGCTGTTCTGCTTGACAAGGTCTCATTTCCATATGTATTCGTCGTGAATTGCCCACCATAAATGACAAAGTTATGAGCATGTGAGAATATACCTGAAATTCAGGCAAGTCCACCAGCATATTAACTTTGGGAGGCGGGACTCACTGACGTCTGGCTGTTCCTGTCGTCTGCTACCCGGACGGATTGACGATGCAGATGATGGTGATGATGATCGCGAAGCTTGTTCAGGCATTCATTAAATGTGGCTGTTCAACTGGACGGTGGCCAGGAAAGATGAGAGGGCGCCCGAGCGCAGCACCGGCCAAGTTGCGAATATCGCTTTCAAGGAAACCTGGAAGGAAATTCCGTTATTGGACGGTCACGGCACCTGTCATATTGTGACCAAATTGTGACAGGAGATCTCCTCGATATACACCAGCGAAGCGGTATCATTCACCCGATACCTTCGCATATATACACTTCGATAAGAGAAGATTTTATATCATTCTGAACCTTAATCATTTTCTAAGAATTGATTTATATATTCTTATCTAGAAGACAAGTGTGAGGAAGATTTTTAGCGTGATAACTACGGCGAAGGCCAATGATTGATACATCAATGGCGATGGTTTTGTGTGCCGCATGGCCAATGTCCGAGTCTATTCGCTTCACGTACCACACCACTTGAAATGAAATGCACAAGTGTAAATTTAATCGAGTAATGGGCAGACACCCACATAGACCATAGATACAATTACATATGCACCAGTTGTTCTACCGACCATGACTTGACTCTCGTACATTCCAACGCTCCGAAAATACAACATCAGAGTCGAATAACTTTACGTTTCGATAGACACGCGAAGCCATGGAAGACATGAGAAATATCAGGATAGGCGACATGCTAACTTTGTATGCTCCTGGGATAGACTTCACTAAAAGTGTGATAGCCGTCACCATAAGTGCAGTTACCACTATCCTATAGGAGAACCTTTGAGTAATATACCAGTACACCATAACGATTTGAAAACTCACAAATAATACTGCACACCTCCCCTGAAAATCATTCGTGAGAGTGCAGGGAGTGTCCTCCCCAACATGAGCTGATACCAGGGCAAATTCTGATCTCCCAATATTGTTTTATGAGTCGACCAGATCTCGTATGTGATTGCCAACATGATCACGCTATCATATACAAGACCACACCAAGGAGTTGTTGCAACCCAAGGCGCCATTCCAGAATCTTTGGCTAGGTGTGTTCCAGGGATGTCAGTTGGATGTCCTCCGATGGCAATAGCGATGTCGGATAAACAAGCGATAACCCAGAAGATCGAGAAAGCCCATTTCACCCATTTACTACTTCGGTGGTAAACAGCGAGTACTCGCTGAAGGAAAAGGTAGGATGAGGTGATCTGAGAAAGGATAAAAAAGCATCCTGATACAATGTAAATCGCTTTTTAAAACAAGAAATGAGAGAATAAACACATAAGAAAATTTGTTTGGTGTCAATTAACTGACCTCTGCCCGTCGACATATTGAAGATTACGCCAAGGGCGAATAGCCTATGGAAAGCATATCGGTGAGTCGGATGAAGCTTTTTTACCGGCCATGGGATAGATGCACCTTGAAAATATAAAGCAGAACAAGACAAAACTAAACCGACTAGTTCTGAATATCATTACATCAACACTAAAATACACCATTACATCCCATAGAGCTGCCTTATGTTGAAATGGATTACAACTACTAGTGTGATGATGTAGTCACTCACCCCCAGGATGAACTGACTGACTTGGTTCTTGAACTGAACTGCTGCGCCGTCAGTTGGGGAAAGATGGTTGAGGTAAGTGTCTGGATTGAGAAATGGAACGGATTCATTAGATGGAATAAGCATGATACTGGTGCGAGCGAGTATTGGCAAAATGGCAAGAAGGCGAGGGAGTAAAATAGTTGTGCTCGTGTCTTCATCTGGTTTTCTTTGCGCTGGATGATCATGATCAGCAGCAAACCGAGTCACCGACGCAAAGCAGGCACATGATGGATAAATTAGGTTGATAGTCAACTGATTTATCAACTAATTTGTCATTTTTAGCACACGGGCCGTGACAGGCTAAGCCTCTCACAAGTCCCTACCCTTGTAGCACATTCACCGTGAAGAAATTGTCCAATACATATATTCATCCACTAGTATCATTTAGTATATCTCATTAATTTCGGAGCATTCGGCTCTCATAAGCCGACATCAGCAGATCCTACACCTGTATATGACAACTGTGACACATCAGAAAGCTTGATAGGCGTGATCACAGTGTAGATGGCTTTAATCCGTTGACCTTTATCTTGTCCGTATTTTGTCCGCTCTGTCAAAACTCACCTACTTACAAGGTCCAAGATCCATTATCATCCCCTAATTCCCGGAAATAACTCTGGAAATCTCCATTCGAAACACTTGATGCAACACATTCGTCACCAGGCACCGCAGCGGGAGCGTATCAGAAAACCGAAAATCAAATGATCACTGCCCCCTCAACGACGGGTGTCTGAAGTACTTCAAGGATCTTGGTTGCCTTCTCACTTCAACGATGTGTATATACTGATGACCATTTTTTTTGTTCGCTAGTTGGCCGATTTCTAACCCCTGCTAGTTTCATATGCCACAAAAGTCTACATTCGAAAATGACGAGCCGTATCAATCCACAAAATGAGTAGTATAGATAAGATCGAATTGACCCATGTAAAGTAAGAACCATAACTTCGATAGAGAACACTCAGAACTATCTATCCGTCCTTCTCATTTCATCTCTAGCTCAGCTTCCTCTTCATCCCAGTTGATGATTCTCAGAAACTCCCTGTACTCAGATATCTGAACTTCAGAAGGCTCCTTGTCAGAGCGAAGCGAACAATTGAATATCATGTCCGAAACCGGTGAACACGTTTTCCAGACAATGACCGACTTGATACCATGCCCGATAAAGAAGTAGTCTCTAACCCATCCAGAGTAGAGCTGGTACTAATAGCAGGTCAGAACAGAACAGCGCATCAAGTTATAGGCATACTGGGGTAAGAGGAAATGTAGCAGGTCTTGCAATTCCGTTGTTTATTATGATGTTGAAATACTCGAGTAGCTGATAGTCCGTGGCACTCGATGGTTTTCCACGTATAACTGAAGTAGAAGGATCCTGAACTCATCTCAGCGATGGAAAAAGCGCTAACATCGAGATAAACTTACGAGCTTACAAATTCTGGCAAGGTCAAACACATTTTGAGCGCGCCAATATCTGAAATCAATGTCCAAAAGTTGGGTAGAGAGGTCTTTATCCAGCTGCAACGGAAAAGAACCGCTGAATATGCAGCCTTGAGTGAAGTATACAATAGACTGGGAGAGTTGTACTCGATTGTCATTTGAGGCCCAGGGTAATCCAGGCAGACAATCATGTTCGTGAAGCCAGTCGGAATCCCATCCTACAGGTCATCAGAACAAATCATGCAATGATTTCCCAAGTAATACCGACCATCGTTTTTATGAAAATGCGTAGCATCAATTTCGTGCCAATATATCGCTGACGTCACGTTATCCACCAACATTTGTTGCTCGTTGATGGTAAATCTTCCGGAACGGAGAGGATCTAGGAGAAACTCGTGGAACGAGGCATGATGAAATTGTAATTGGAAGTTGATGGCATCTTTCAGGTCGGGTATCCATAATACGGAATGAAGTCCGCGCACCGCCTTGTAGAATGTACGTTGGTCGAGGCGGAGGAAGTTCGCCAGAGCCTGGGCTGACTGAAGCCAATGATATTTGTCTGTTCGACTCTGAAGTGATAGGCATCCCAAGATTCGTGACGTGGTCTCATATACAGAGGGCGGAATGTCTTCAAGAATGCGTAAATAGAGAAGATCGAGGGTTGCCAGTGGACTTCTCGACACGACTCCCTGCAGACGGCGCATAAATCTTAATAGGTTGTCGAGCTGAGAAACAGGATCAGCTTCCTCGCAATCGCCAATGTAGTTAACACATGTCGATGCTAAAACAAAGAGCCCATCAACCGCGGTAAGAACTTCTTGGAGTTCTTCTTGTGAAGGCCAATCTTCCGGTGTCACGTCGTCATATGTAGCTTTAATATCGAGGAGCTGGTCTTTGATGTATTGCTCTACATTCTCCCGACACTCTGCATCGATAATGAGCTCATCACGGCCACATTCGGAATTTCTGAAGAATGCGTTCTTGAGATGAGCTTCCGGACGGCTGAATATAAGCCAACGTATAGGAAGATCGGGATTGGTGCGGATAGCGTTAGCGATCATGTCGAGTATCTCCTTTTGAGCATTTTCCCCTTCGCACTCGTCAAGGCCGTCCAATATAACGGCGATTGGATTTCGTGGACGCTCGCGTTGGAGAACGGCGAATGGTTCGACTATGAGTTTCCGGAATTGAACGGGCGGAGAATTCTCGAGCAAGGATGGGTTCTTGGCAAGTCGGCGTTCTATCAAGGACTGATACTCCGGGACATTGGTAGCGAGCTGATATATGAGTGTGGGCACGACAGTTTCGGGCTTGTTTATGCCACCAGCGCGGAAAAAGAAATATGTCCCGCCAAGTATCCCCTCATCATCGCATGAATCAGCAAAAGATTGGGCAACAGCAGACTTTCCAGTACCCGCGAAGCCTCGGACCCATACCATCTTCCACTGATCATTCTCATTGACGAGCCACTGCATGAGCCTATTCCTGATCCTTTCTCGCGTTCCGGGGTGACATCGCGGCGGTGGGTGGCGAGCGCTGGAGTCCTTAGTGGCATTGAGGCATGTGTAAGGTTTCAGAAGCACAAAAACTGCAGGTATGAATCAGCACTGGCTTCGTCTATGGGGAAGTCGATGCACCTGCCGTTCTGCTCGTTATAGCTTCGCTTGCATAGCTGTTTGTTTGCGTCAAGGTGAATTGACCCCCATTTATGGTGATGTCCTGTGCATTGGAGAAAAAATCTGTTAACCTGTGTTAGTCAACAGTGGATGAAGGCGATGAATCAAAACTCACTTGCATCTGGGCCCTGTCGAGTGTCATTTGGCTCGGTTGATGGAGAAAGAGAAGTTGACTGCGGGTTTAGGGTGATGGTTGTATTCATAGAGAAGATGTGTCGCTCGACCAGGATCGTAGCAGAGCAGGATCGTAGTTGTTACAAGAGGAGGGAAAGGGAGATGGACGATGTAACGGAGTATCAGATCACTGAGATCAGCTCTTGGATTGTCACGAGAACAGAGAATCGAGAAGCAGGACACCGGCTAAGGCCGGATATGACAATTGATCCAGTGTATGTAACCAGCGTTGTACAAGGCACAAGTGTATACCATCGACAAACAACTGCACTATCCTTAACTGAGCCAAGACTTGTGTACTACTGCTTGTAATCTGAGTGCTCTGCTCTGCTTCGACATACGCACAATCTCCGACATCAATATGGCTTGGTGTGACAGCGGTGGTGACAAAGGGATTTCCAACTAGGAAGGTTTTGTGGGGAAAGCTGAGGGCGGTTGATTTCGCTGCTTGGTCGGCTGTTATCCAGCTCCCGTCGTGCCTCTCCTTCTCACTTCTCCCATACCCCCGCTTCCATCACCGCTGATCCAGCCATGGCCCTTCCTCTCCTCAAGGCTTGTTCTGAGGGCAACCTCTCCGCTGTCAGCGATCTCCTGCTCACCACCAATCCAGCCGATATTGAGTTCAGAGGTGCGCCGCTGCCCTCCTTTTGTTCTTCCGTTCTCATTCTCCCTTTCACCCTTGCAGACGAGTCCGGTTCTACTCCCCTCGTCGAGGCCGTCAAAAATGGTCACGTTGACGTCATCCGTGCTCTTCTCGACAAAGGTCTGTCTCCAACTGCCTCTTCGTGTGAGATGTCCCCTGACCACCTTCCAACACCAGGTGCTGACCCGTCTAATGGTTCCCCTGAACAGCACACGTCAGACAGAGCCATCCTAGACTTATTGACACAGGCAAAAAACAATTCCCTCGGCGATGGGTCACCTCAGAACCAACAAGTACCAAATCAAGGTCCGACAACTCCTGCACCCGATCATCAAAACGCAACATCGAATCAAGAAACACCTGTCGATGGCCCAAGGTCTGCGCCTTCACCCGTTCCGGGTGCCGTAATGGGTAGTTCGAACCCAATGAATCAGACTGGCGGTATGAACATAGGTATGAGAGAGATGATAGGAATGAACCAACCACCAGCGAATCCTGGTACGGCCGGTGGTTCAGGTGCGGGAGGTAACAACGCTGCCCCTGGGACTGGTAGTGGTGGCGCTCCTGGAGGTCCCGGGAGTACTGGTCCAGGAGGTGGCATTAGTGGAGGCAACACCGTTAGAGGTGCAGCAGCAGGAATCGGTTCAGGTATGAATTTCTTGGGTACGAATCCGGTGGCTGGTATCAACGGACACGTTGGCACAAGAACTGGTGGTGGTATGAACGGGGGCGTTGGCACAGGAACTGGTGGTGGTATGAACGGACACGTTCGCCCAGGAATCGGTGGTGGTATGAATGGACACATTGGCGCAAGAATTGGTGGTGGTGTGAACGGACACGTTGGCACAGGAATTGGTGGTGGTATAAACGGACACGTTGGTGCAGGTAGTGGTATGAATTCTCTGGGTCCCTCATCCTCATCTACCAGAAACAATGGTACTGGTGGCATGGGTGGTATGCAAGATTTAGTGTTTTCGCATGAATTCATGCAGAATGTGGCTAATACTCTTGTGGACGATCTCGATCCTGAAATGGTGTTTAGGCCGGAAGGTGATATTGATTTCGAGAGAGATTTCGCACAGTGGTTCCATCCGGAGGATTCGCTCGATTTGAGGTAGCAGGTGTCGGTCGAATAATTTGTGGACTGTTTCCTTGTATTTTTTTGGATATTTCCTTTTCCTCGTTCTCACACACCCTCATGCGGAACGGATTGGTGGATTCGTTTCTGGTGCTCTGCGCTTTGTGTTTTCCTATTACTTTCTTAATGCTGTGTTCTTTTCTTGTGTTTGTCTACTCTCACCTCTTTCGTGATGTTTATCATCTAGTAGTCTCTTTGCCTTCACTTACCCAACTTCCCACTCTCCGTTTTTTCTCTCCCCTCCCCTTCCTATACATTACCTCCCCGTTCTTGGTCTCCCCTTGCCATTTTGTCGTGCTTTTGTACTTTTCTTACGTATACCACTTCGTCATTGTATCCTCTCCCGCCCTCCTTGCTTGCTTCAAAACAATCTACTCATCTATACATTCCTTGTTTCACGACTCCTCGTTTTCGCTACGTTCGATCCCAGCTTCGTCTTAGCCAGGTCACCGCGTTGTATGAATTAATACTCCCGACTATCTCGCCTTCCACCTTCGGTCCCAACTCACTCTCCCTGTGCGGCCGATTCTTCGGGTGGAACTCAAAATTTGTTGTCTGTACTTTCATCTTTAGTGTATGGTTGTTGTCCATTGGGTAAAGTGCATATGATTTTTACGTTTATATACTTCTTCACTACTGTACGTGTATGTGATTATTCTTGTCTCTATTTTGTCTCCATTGTTAGTTAATCGCTACAGCTTCGTTCGCTTTCTTTTCACACCCACAATCTGAAGTAAATGTTCATAACTTGCATAAGCAACTGAAAATACAGATCAATTGCGGAGAGGATTCATTATTGAACCCATTCGATTGAACGATGTGCAAAACAATACTCGAGAGTCATCCAAGACTACAGATAAGCCAGTATTATGATGGCGCGTGGAAATGGCTTCGTAGCACCAAAATCGTCAGTGTTAGTTGCGCCAGGTTTGCGTGATCAAGAAAAAAAAGTCGTGCATCTCCCGTTCTGTTCGCAAAGGTCTTATTTCCGTGGGTGTTTACCATAAATTTACCAGGCGACCCTGCTAAAGTTGTTGCATTATTCTATCGACTTTCGACTTTGGAAAATCCTCCGGCAATATTGCCATTGCATCCTGCCGCACTTTTTGTTTCCACGAACAAATCTTGAGAGAATGCAAAAGGAGGTTGAGGGATATAAAAGTTGGAGCGACGAGGTCTTCTGAGCGTTCAGCATCTGATGTATTCTAATTAAAGTATCTTTTTAAATGGATGAGTAAGATAGAAGTCGATAACGGACTAGCTGAATGTCAATGTTTGGCAGTGATTGAAGCCTGTTGGCTACCTTCTATGGAAATAGTACGTGCGAGCCTGGCCGCCAATCTCAGGTAGCCGGATCTTAATTTTATCTGTGATACATCACATATGAAGCATTCAGCACATGTGCTTAGATCCAGATAGTGCTTCTTAACACAGGCATAATAAGCAAGATTAGAAACGAGTGAAGCTTTGGAATATAAGGGTCAGCAGCAATCTAAAATGACCGTCCTCGTGCGAATAGCACTCACCAATCCCCTTTCACATCGTGAATATGTCGTCTAAGGTCAAGATCTTCTTCACTGTTGCTACAGGTCAGTCCAACTTTGCATATTGATGTCTTTGATTGTGTTAGATCATCGTCCCTAGGATATATCGGCAGCTCAGTCCTAGAGCGCTTCTATGATCATCCAAATGCGAGCACTTTTGAAATCACAACTATTGTGCGGAACCCACAGACATCAGGAAATTGGAAGATGGCGAATAATGTCTCACGTAGACTATATTGCGCACTATTAGTCTAATTTGGCCACTTTGGCCAATGTAGGCCATTTTTACACTACCGGTCTTGGTCTCAGGGACACGATCATTAAATTCATGTAAATTATCTATAATTTTTGACACTTACGTGTTATTAGAATGAATAAAACTTATTTGATTTACCACACTCATGGTCCAATACTATTCAAAATTATCAGCATCTTTGACGTCGTTTATCTGGGGTGTGCATTAATTTCATTAAGAATATCAACTTTGTCTTAGTTCAGACAGCTAATTCTCGGCAACATTAAAGCATCAATTGTTACTGTACTGACAAATAGGGCAAACTAAGTAAATCCACATATCACAATTCCTGTGATACATCTGGGTCAATGAGGGTACTATTATTACTAGAGTTGGTCGAAGAGGCTACTTCTGTATCTGTGGGAATATCCTGCATATTGTCAATGTCGACCACCCGACTAATTCCTGCCATTATTCCTACACCGGCAGTTGGGTTGTTGCTGACAAACAATTAGATAACAGAGCTAATAGTTTAGTAAATCACGTACCAGCATTGATTATAAATACGATGCATCATGACATGATACTTACTTGGCGCCTTGTCCTTGATACTGATCAGCCAGTTCTTATGGCCATTGTATACATCCTCTGCAAGATCGACAACGAAATCAGATGGAATATGGATCCCACTAGTCCAGTCAATAATAGAAAAGTGGATCTGTTCAAAAGTCAGTGGTTTTCGGTAAATGCCTCTATAAAACTTACTGCAGTTGCTACGAGGGCCAACACGCAAACCGGGATTTCCCTCTCATTAGGGTAGCGAGCATAAGTAGACGTAAATATATCCGGATGATGGTCTCCAAGGGTGGAGCGACGGCCACCATCACTGAATAAGAATTTTGCAAGGGTCCGGATTATGGACGGGTGTTCGTAAGGCCGGCTCTTGATTGGATTACCATTCTAGTATGACGTTAAGTATATGTCACAATTAATATAAGCATTCCATACCTCCTGAGGAAAGATGTAAGTCGAGTCACGAAGAAGGGCATTGACTAGGCTCTTGACAGTGTGAATGTCCGCTAATGGGTTTCCAAGCCCAAAGCTGACCCCAACAAGGGGTGCAGCGATCACCTTGACTCTGCTGCGGCGTAATGCTAAACGATGATTGACCTGTCAAACAATTCAGACTTTATTCGGGAATGTAAAATTGATGTTTACATACCATACGCACGGCATACAGGGTGAACTTGCGGTCCTGCTTAAGGCGGAGAACTATCTGATCAAAAGAGGCATTGCGGGCAACTTCGGTGAGTATCGAAGTGAGAAGCGTGAATTCACTGTCATTGACAATGAAAAACCCTTGCTTCAGACACACCCCTGTTGCCTGTATTTCACCTTGGTTAAGAACATGCTTCATCGGTTGAGGCTGGGCCTTAGAACTGATAAGACGTGCGCCTGGTCTTGGTAGTACAAAGTGAGCTTCGATGGGCCAATGTGCATTAACCGCAGCCTGACAACGTATAAGCAAGTAATGCTAAAGATTTATAAAATACTCACATTTTGCGCATCAATTAAGGCCTTCTGATCGTCGCCGTCGAGTTTGTCGTCCTTGGACCAATGTGGGACCTATGTCGGTGAATAAGACGCTCAAAGAAAACTAATGGAGTATCACCTCGGAGCGGTATTGATCACCCTGCTTCGAGCCCCTATTGGAAGTTGAGGCTTTGCCAGGGGTCAGACGCATTTGAACAATTTCTGACCCAAACTGTGAAGCGGCCTGGGCGGGGGCGAGAGAGTCAAGATCTTCGTCATCATGGAAGGAACCCTCGTCAGCTTCATCAGACTCGCTATCATTACCATTGCCTTGAACTGACTTCTCATCTCCGGATGAGTCAGACAGTTCAAAGAGAGGTGGGGCAGCCGGAGCAGCCTTCTGACGCACTGCGGGAGTTTTCTTCTCCCGGACATCTTTGAAAAAAATCAAATATGTATCAGCAGTAAACGACTAAGTATAACGAGTATGACATACTCCTTTGATCTTCGAGAGGCGAGCGCAACCGTTTCCTTCCACGAGCGCTTGGATCTGAGTCTGGTCCTCGTTTCTTAGCTCGGGTGGACGTGCGACGCGAGCTAGCAGCTCGAGTAGAAGTGGTAGGTGGCATGGGGTTAACAAGAAGGAAGCAAAAACCACGCACCGAAATAAAATTTCGTGTCAGTCTTATAACGGGTTGACAGTTCGACGATTCTGTACCCAACCATTCAATGCCGATATAATGTGAAATTGAAACGCAGGTGATCTCCTTTGAGTTGGGAGTGGCAGTTATAATCCAGTAAATGCCATAACTTCATAATACAGACCTGGTATGCTGCTTTCTCAATTTGTGTTCCAGTAAATGCTACGGAGCCGTAATAGAGGCCTGGTATATTGTTTCCTTAATTTGTGTCAGCATGACTCAGGTGACAGCTTGTTTGACTCACCAGTCATACCTTTACGCTGCAACGTGCTTCATCGAATGATTTGCCCAGGTTGCAATGCCAACATCAAACGTCGTGGACTGCAAAGTCATCTTCGAAGCACTAGAAACCGTCAATGTCAGCAATACTTTGAGGGTCAAGGTAAACAACTTAGCAAAAGTAGTACTGTACAGCAAGACGGACAACAAGAGTGTACGTTTTACTTCAACTGTAGAAGTTGTATCTAATGGGAAAATGTATTAGTTTTCGATGCAGACGGCGATCTATTTGGGAATTATCGTACATACCTTCGTGAAGACTGTGATGACGAAGAAATGGACATTGATGCAGGAGAACCTGCAGTAAATACAGATAGCGATTGCCTTGAAGAAAGTGACGATTCTGAGGGAGGTCACATCGGTGATCTCAACGACGTTGAGCCTGAACGACCTCGAGTTGATGCCAATGCTGATGATGCCAATGCTGATGATGCCGATGAAGATGCTGACACTGGGGATGATGCACGATGTAGGGTGTACGATGCGAGCTGCAAACTATATGACCCACCGGTCATCTCTCGATTTCCTGGCAACGCAGGAAAAGTATACGGTGTCGAGCATCAGAATAAAGGGGATCAGATGAGATTTACGAACCTTTCTCATCTGAGATGGAGTGGGAGATGGCGAGGTGGGCAAAGGAACGTGGCCCAAGTTCGACCGCATTCACCGACCTGGTGTCAATCGATGGAGTAAGTGAATGTAACATAATGCTACTGTGCAACCAGCTTACCTGAGATCGTATCTCCTAGGTTGTCAAACAATTGAACCTGTCCTTCAAGTCATCTACTGAACTGAACAAGATCATAGATGAAAAGTTGCCGAATGCGCGGCCTTCATTCACTCGCCATCAGGTCATAGTGGGCTCCGAAGTATGCGATGTATATTTTCGAGACATTATTCAGTGTATCCAAGCAATCCTATACGACAATAAGCTCTCACCACATATGATATTTACTCCGGAGAAGCATTACACAGACGACTCGAAGACGACTCGAATGTATCACGATATGCATACAGCGAAGTGGTGGTGGGCAACGCAGGTGAGTTTCTTGGAGCTATCTTGCAAAGTCTTCTCATCAGCGACTGAAATTCAACAGAAAGCGATTGAGAAGGACTCACCTGGGGCCTCGATTATCCCAATCATGATTTCGACGGACAAGACACAACTCACGTTGTTTCGCAACAAGAGTGCTTACCCGGTTTATCTCACGATTGGTAATATTCCAAAAGAAATTCGACGTAAACCATCAGCACGTGCGTACGTGCTTCTGGGTTACTTACCAACAACAAGACTTGAAAATGTCTCAAATAAAGCCTCACGTCGCCGCATGATCGCAAATTTATATCACTCATGTATGGGTGAGATCCTCCGGCCTCTGGAAGAAATAGGAGCCCAAGGCACCATCATGGCAACAGCTGATGGAAAGCTTCGCCGGATGCACCCAATTATGGCAGCATTCATCGGGGATTATCCTGAACAAATACTTACTACTTGTTCGTATTCAGGTGATTGCCCCTCTTGCGATGTAGCCCACAAGGACCTAGGAGAAAGTGGTCTTGGGCAACCCCGGGATCTTGATCATGTACTTGACATTTTATCATCATTTGATGATGACCCAACAGATTTCATCGGCCTTTGTAAACAATCTCGCGTGAAGCCTGTGGTCATGCCGTTCTGGCATCACCTACCCTATCTCAACATTTACTCTTCGATAACCCCCGACGTTCTGCATCAGCTTTATCAGGGACTGATAAAGCACATTGTCAGTTGGCTCATCAAGGCATTCGGTCCGCTCGAAATCGACGCCCGCTGTCGTCGACTTCCACACAATCACAACATACGCGCGTTTACCAAAGGGATCAGCGCATTGTCGCATGTGTCTGGAAAAGAACATGACCAAATCTGCCGGATTCTAATTGGACTCGTCGTCGGCATGCAGCTTGGCAATGGCTACTCAGCTGTTCGGCTTGTCCAAGCTGTCCGTGCGTTGCTTGATTTTCTATTCCTTGCCCAATATTCTGTTCACACCGACAGAACCCTGGACCTCCTTCAACACGCGCTCGACAGGTTCCATGAAAATAAGGAGATTTTTATCGACCTCGGTATTTGCAAGGATTTCAACTTACCGAAGCTCCACTTCGCGCAACATTACACTCAGAAAATCAAATTTTTTGGCACAACTGACAACTTCAATACCGAGTACACGGAACGCTTACACATTGATCTCACGAAGGACGCTTATCGGACTACCAACCGGAAAGATGAATACACTCAGATGACGACGTGGTTGGAAAGAAAGGAGAAAATACTTCAGCATGAGCTTTTGATTCAATGGAGACTTGGTAAGGTCGTCTCACCTCTCACCTCCTCCCATGAATGGATCACCCCGGGCCTTTCAATACACAGGACTATTCATGTGTCCGAGCGCCCAAGTGCAAGGCGAGTTTCCCTCAACGATCTCATCACCAAACATGGTGCGACCTACTTCCACGAGGCTTTTGCACGCTTTGTGATTCTTCAACGCTACCCATCAATCTCCTCAACCCAACTCAAACGTGCAATTTGGGGAGTCGAGATGCCTATGCAAAGCTTTTGGCTATGGCATCGGGTCAAATTTCTCTCACCGGATCCTTTTACACACATAACAAACACGGTCGACTCAATCCATGCCAACCCGAAAACACAGCGATTTGATACCGCTCTGCTTCGGATACACAACGAGCTTGAGGGGATACATGGTATAGTTTTTTTTCTTTATATGTATTAATAACTCATCCTCGTTCCCAGGTTTTCGCATCGGACGTGTCCGTGCCATATTTTCAATGCCACCAAGCATCCGCCAAGTAGTTTTCCGTGAATGCGTTGTCCCAGAACATCTGGTTTACATAGAATGGTTCACTGGATTCACCCAAACCCCCGATCCTCACCATCAAATGTACAAGGTATCAATAGAGCGTGATCAATTGGATCCATCGGGAGGTGGAATTGGAAGCATTGTACCTTTGTTGGATGTGGTCCGAAGTGTCCATCTTTTCCCAATATTCGGTGCTTTTGCGCCTGTTGAGTGGACACAGGATAACGTATTAGATCAATGTAACGCATTCTATGTAAATCCTTTCACAGACAGGCACTTATACCGCCTCATTGGATAGTGGCTACCTACGTACGATATACTTATTATAATGTATCGCTGGGGATAATCGTGTGATCATCTGTCCGAATTTTAATGGCAGTTGCGTATAATATGAACCAATTTAGTAAGGCGGTCTGAGCTTGATGCTTCGTAACCCGTTAATGACCAATATATATACCCTCGAGGTGTTGACTACGTTATGCTAGTCCATATTTAGATAATTTATTCATTTTTGTCATTCTCCCGTTTCCCTGATGCGAAGGCGGAGAAATTCAAACAGTTTGGGATTAATGCTGTGGTTGGTTCCTTTGAAGATGTTAAACTCCTTCAAGACATGGCTGCTGCAGCAGACGTCGTCATCGATGCGGTAAGTTGATACCATCTTGTGTTGGGCTTAAGATAACCTGAATGACCTCCTTCAGGCGCATGCAGATGGCATGGAACGAGTCAGAATTACACTTCGAGGTTGTAAGAGAAAGTTTCAGGAAACTGGTAAAGCCTCGATCTTCATCCACACTGCGAGTTTTCTGCGCAACTATATTGACAGTTACTAGTGCTTATATGATTCCCTAGACCGGGACAGGTCTCTTCGCCGATGATGCCGAAGGCCTTCGTTCCAGTGACCTCATCTGGGACGACGCTAACCCAGACCAGCTAGAACAGTTACCACCGATGGCACCCCATAGAGATGTAGATCTTGAGATCATCCAAGCCGATAAAGAAGGGTACGTTCGCGCGTACCTCGTTGCTCCATCTACGATATATGGAATGGCCTCTGGCAAATTTGTGGATGCGGGCCTCGCAAATAAACATTCTATTCAGGTGCCACTCCTTATCAAAGCGGCACTTGATAGAGGGTGTGCTGGGATGGTGGGAAAGGGACTGAACATCTGGCCGAATGTTCATATTGATGAAGGTCGGCTCGATGGCTTCTTCCTTCCAAGCGTGATTACCGAATCAGACTCTAGTTGCTGATTTTTATGTCAAACTTTATGATGCCATCCAACACAATCCTAGTGAAGTTGGTCACGGCCGGGAGGGGTATTTTAATTTGTTGAATGGAGAGCATACTCTCTACCCTGTTTCCAAGGAGATCGGTCGCGCAATGGTTGCTCTCGGTAAGGCAACCACTGAGGAGCCTACAACATTCACACAGGAGGAGATGGATAAATACTTTGGAGTGAGTTTCTGAGTGCCTCTGGAAGGAATGATACTTACCGTATCGTAGGAGTTGTCAATTCATATGGGTTCGAATTCGAGAGGTCTAGCAAATCGCTCAAAAGCTATTGGGTGGAAGCCGACAAAGACTACTCAGGACTTTCTGGCGAGCATCAAGCCTGAGGTGGAGGAGATTGTGAAGTCGAAGCAGTAGACGATAGACTGTAATTACATGTAACGTTGATCGAGGTACTTGAGTCTCGGTCACACTCAACCCGTTTCCTAGACCAACTTTTGGGGTGCGGCGAATGTGACTAAACAGGCTATCAAAGCCCTACCCCAGTCGTAGACGATAACAAGGTTATCTTCTCCACACCTGCAGCTCACTCGTCACAGTTAGGAACGGGAGAAACAAAGGCTGCTCTCGAGAGGGGAGATTGTGTCAAAAGATCAGGCGACCCTGCTAAAGTTGTTGGAATACGACTTTCGACCTTGGAAAATCCTCCGGTAACATCGCCATTGCATCCTGCGGCACTTTTGGTTTCCACTAATAGAGCTGAAAGAATGCAAAAGGAGGGTGAAGGATATAAAAGTTGGAGCGATGAAGTCTTCTGAGCCTTCAGCATCTGATATGTGTTCTAATTAAAATATTGCTTTGAATGGATGAGTAAGATAGAAGTTCATGTATCGATAATAGACTACTTACTGGATGTCCAGTTTTGCCAGTCTACCTTGTATGGAAACCTGTGCGAGCCCGGCCACCAATTTCAGGTAGCCGGATGTTAATTTTATCACCACTACATCACATATGACAGCATTCAGCACATGTGCTTAAACCCAGATAGTCCTTCCTCATACAGGCAGAAAACGAATGAGAATTTGGAGTATGCGGGTATGCAGCATTATAAGATGACCGTCCTCGTGCAGATATCACTAACCAACCCTCTTTCACATCTTTGGTATGTCGTCTAAAGTCATCTTCTTCACTGCTGCTACGGGTCAGTCCAACCTTGTACATTGATGTCTCGGACTATCTCAGGCCATCGTCCCTAGGGTATATCAGCAACTCAGTCCTAGAGCGCTTCTATGATCATCCAAATGCGAGAACCTTTGAAATCACGGCCATTGTGCGGAACCCACAGAAGGCGGAGAAATTCAAGCAGTTTGGGATTAATGCCGTTGTTGGTTCCTTTGAAGATGCTAAGCTCCTTCAAGACATGACTGTTGCAGCAGACGTCGTCGTTGATGTAGTAAGTTGATACTATCTTGTGTTGGATTCATGATAACCTGAATGACACCCCTTCAGGCGGACGCAGATGGCATGGACCGAGTCAGAGCTACACTTCAAGGTTTTAAGAGAAAGTTCCAGGAAACTGGTAAAGCCTCAATCTTCATCCACACTGTGAGCGTTGTGCACTACTATACTAACAGTCACTAGTACTTACATGATTTCCTAGACCGGGACGGGTCTCTTCGCCGATGATGCCGCAGGCCTTCGCTCTAGTGACGTCATTTGGGACGACGCTAACCCAGACCAGCTAGAAAAGCTACCACCAACAGCACCACACAGAGATGTAGACCTTGAGATCCTCCAAGCAGATAAAGAGGGATACGTTCGCGCGTACCTCGTTTCTCCATCAACGATATATGGAATGGCCTCTGGCAAATTTGTGGATGCGGGCCTCGCGAACAAGCATTCCATGCAGGTACCGCTGCTTATCAACGCGGCACTTGATAGAGGGCGTGCTGGGATGGTGGGAAAGGGACTGAACATCTGGCCGAATGTTCATATTGATGAAGGTCGGTTTGATGACTTCTTCCTTCAAAGTATAATTACTCACTCAGACTCTAGTCGCTGATTTTTATGTCCATCTTTATAATGCCATCCAAGCCAATCCTGGCGCGGTCGGTCACGGCCGTGAAGGGTATTTTAATTTGTTGAATGGAGAGCATACTCTCTACCCTGTTTCCAAGGAGATTGGTCGCGCAATGGTTGCTCTCGGTAAGGCAACCACTGAAGAGCCTACCACATTCACACAGGAGGAGATGAATAAATACTTTGGAGTGAGTTTCTGAGTGCCTCTGGAAGGAATGATACTTACTGTATCGTAGGGCTCGAATTTTATGGGTTCGAATTCGAGGGGTCTAGCGACTCGCTCAAAGGCCATTGGGTGGAAGCCGGCCAAGACCACCCAGGATTTTCTGGCGAGCATCAGGCCCGAGGTGGAGGAGATTGTGAAGTCGAGGCAGTAGACTAATTAGAAGGAACTGTATGTAGCACTGATCGGGGATCGAACCCAACGGCCCATTACTCGGAAATTCCCGCAGATGCCTAAGCGAGCATCGATCTCTGAGCTTTCTTCCTCCTCAGCCGGCGCTCCAGCCAGTCTTCTGCTTTCTCGTACACCAGGCCGTGGGATTCTTCGCGGCCGGAATTCTCAAAACGAAGCGCAAGGTAGTGGCTCCCGCTTCTACCCCCACCATGGCCAACAAGCGGGCCAGAAATGCAGCCCCAAAGCCTTCCAAGCCGGTGCCAAATGGTTCAACGCCCGCTGACCCTGAGTGCGCTGCCTTTCTCGATTTTACGTAGTCATTGGCTCATGCAGCTTGACCACAGCCAGGCAAAGACCACCCCCATGAACCCGCCGACAATCCCGTCCGATCCGTCCGAGCCACCTCCAGCAGAGACTGTACCAACACAGTCCGAGCCGGAACCTGAAGTGGAAGAGGATCCGGTGAAAAAGGCGGAGAAAGTCAAAGAAACAGGGAATGTGGCTTTCAAAGCTGGGAGGTACGGAGAGGCTGTTGACCGATACACCGAAGCTATCAGTAAGCTCACAATCTTCGAAACCGCCCTACCCAGCTGGCCGACTTATAGGATTTTGCAGAACTCGACCCCGCCGAACCGTCGTATCTAACGAATCGGGCTGCAGCGCACATGGGTCTGAAAAGATTCAGGCCGGCGCTAGAAGACTGCCAACAGGCTGCAACGCTTCAACAAGCTTCCCCACAACCCAAAACCCTTCTCCGGCTAGCACGCTGTCAGCTGGCTCTCGGCTCCACGATAGCCGCCGCTTCTACCATCAAGGATATTTTAGCCATCGATTCTTCTAATACACCAGCCCTACAATTACGAGATAAGACGAAGGCGTTGGAGGGCCACGTGAAAAACTTCCAGAATGCACGAGCAAAGAAGGAGTGGGGTCTTGCCCGACTGGCTTTGGACAAGTGCTTACAGGCAATTGAAGGTGAAGGTGGTGATGTCCCGACAGAATGGAGAATATGGAGAGTAGAACTCGAGCTGGCGAGAGGAAACTGGGAAAATGCAAACATGGCTGCAAAGTGCGTCACCCATTGAGCAATGATACTACCTGTCTTCACTGCTTATGATCATACCTCGTTTTCCAGTGATGCTCTACGGACCAATTCAAATTCACCAGATGTTCTTGCTCTACGTGGATTGGTGCTTTTCCTTAATGGCAAAATGGAACAGGCAAAGACGCACGCTACCAATGCTCTCCGTCTTGATCCTTCTTGTGAACCCGCAATGAAATTACGGAAGCGGGTCAGGGATGTAGAACGATTGAAGGAGGAAGGGAATACCGCTTTTCGAGCTAGTCAATTGAATGAGGCCGTAGAGAAGTATACGGAAGCATTGGAAGTCAGTCTCCCGATCACTCTCGCATACATAAGGCCTGCATTGACAAAATCACATTAGCGCATTGGCGAGGCGGAAGAAGAAGGGCGAGGCGGCCAAATTCGTGCCACGCTACTTTCCAACCGTGCCACAGCTCTTCTGAAAGTTAGTTTTTTTTTTTTCGTCACACCGGCCAAATATATGCTTACCACTCTCAGCTCTCCAAACATGACGAAGCATTAAAAGATACAACAGCCTCCCTCGACCTCTCACCAAATTCTTTCAAGGCTCTACGAACTCGCGCCCGCATCTACCTCCATCTTGAAAATTTCGATTCGTGTATTGCGGATTTCAAATCTGCGATTCAACAAGCTGAGACTGAGAGTAGTGCCACTGCTGCTGATGTTCGAGGTTTACGTTCGGAATTGAAGAAGGCTGAGGCGGCGTTGAAGAGGAGTAAGAGTAAAGATTATTATAAGATTTTGGGAGTGGCTAGGGATTGTGGTGATCTTGATATTAAGAAGGCTTATAGGAGGGAAAGCTTGAAACACCATCCTGACAAGGTACCTCACAACCTTCTCTTTACAACGGATTTTCTTTACCTGATCCATCTCTCCAGGGCGGTGACGAGGAAAAATTCAAACTAGTGGTCGAAGCTCACGCTGTCCTCTCAGATCCTCAGCGTAGAGCAAGATACGATATGGGCGAAGATGAAGATGGGATGATGAATGGCGGTGGTAGTGCTGGGGGCGGTTTCCCTAGTGGTTTTGGTCCTGGTGGATTTGGGCAACATGTGGATTTGACGGATTTGTTTGGCCAATTTCATAGTGGGGGTATGGCGGGGAGTGGGTTTGGGACGAGAGGCTTTAACTCATTTGCTGGGGGGCCTGGTGCTGGTGGGTCTTCGAGGAGAGGCTTCCATTCGCATTCGCATTCTGGTGGATTCCCGTATTTTGAGTGACAGTAGGTGATAGGAGTTTTTTCTTTTCTTTTTGCTTATTTTCGTTCACTTGCCTTGAGTTATGTACTTTGTACTTGTTTCGAGGAGATTATTTTTTCATTCGGATACTTCCTTGATTTAATGCTACCAGGGAAATTTTCATGCTACTTATAAACACGACCCAGAAGATGCACTAGTCCACTAATGTTGGTGCGGTGGTTTCTGCATATTCTTCTTATTATCGAGGTGGTGATCAGCCCCGTCTTAGAGGTTGGCAGATCGGCTATACCCGAAGCAGCCGATCACCAGCGCGCAATATCTCAACATCTCGCACTCCCTTCTCCCCTCATCTGACCAACTTCGGCACACCTCCCACAGCCAAATTGGGACTCAAAATGTCATGACGAGAGACCATGTATGGTCAGTCACCAGTGCCGGCTCACAACATCACCCAATTTCTCAATAAGAGCATTCAAACCCGCACGCACGACTTGACGTGTAGAATGGGAGGGCGTCCTATATTTGGTTATGGTATGCTGTTCCTTAAAGTTATCTGGATATGCATTAAAGTAAGGCGAACCTTCAAAGAAGTTGTTGTATGAAAGCGCGTTGAATTATTCGCGAATGGTAAGTATCATTTTGGCCAAGCAACTCAGGGCGCACATGAATACCAGTATTAATCTTCACTATTCTCAGGTCTGAGTGTGAAGGTCGCACGAGGGACAAGCATGTTACAGGCCGAAGCTGCCAGAAGCACGCCTCTTGCGCAAAACGACGTTGGCGTGAAAGAGATGTAGGCATCGCCGCTAGTTGAATCTTTATGCTGTACCTAAACTGCTTGGTCTCCATGGCCTGGTCAAATGGAACGAGGATGATGGAAACGACGGGCGGCTTGTATGGTTGAGAGGCCAGGGCTTGAAACCGGCAAGACGTGTTTATAGTGCGAGTGCCCCAATTAATTTGTCCCCAGAGACGTCGAAGCGTGTGTCAATTCTCATCATGCTCATGAAATCATGTACTGATCGTTGATCGTTCTTTGAAACAAGATTTATGTTTCGAAGCTACAAAAGATTCTAGCGTTGGTCATTCACCACTAGTGTACCACCCTGGGACGTGGAAGACAATCGAGCGATAGGCTTATATTGACAGGAAGATGCTATGGCCATGCTGGTACGGGCAAGACAACCGTTGCACTGTCTTTTGTCAATTCCTGTAGAAGAAAGGGATTTCTGAAGTGGTACACTTTTTCTCCAGTACGGCCACACCTGATACGCTTGTGCCTACATTGACGCGTCAACTCTCCAAAGATGTTCCTTGGTATCTATCCTTCCACGTAGGCCAGCTCACCAAGAACCTCCAGGCTTGTTACATGGCCGTGTGTGGGCTTCACTCCATCGAAAGTATGCTGACTACCCAAAGGGTGAGACGCTAATCCGACTAACAGGCAGGGTTGTGTGCCTAATTTGACTCGGGATTTTCTCAATCAATCATAACATACTTTCAATTCCGCTTATACGGTCCTGATCTTGATATGCAAATTAAATGTCTTGAGTGAAAGTCTCACCTCCAACGTTGATTTCAGCTGCTGGTGCCCTTGCGATCTCTGTTTTTCCTCAATAGACTCTGTCAATTGGTGTACAAATGTCAAAGCACCAGGAATATCTCCGAAAAACACGGTCGGATGAAGCGAAAGCGAGACAGGAGATGAAGTAATGATATCCCTAGGGGAGCGTGACGGGATGTTTTCGGTCAGATGTTTCGTTTTGAATACCAGGGTCTGGTTTCGCTAGCTCTTGCTTGATTCGGAGCGCAATGTGGCTCTCAGCAAGACCGTCCGCTTAACACAGCTCGTACATTCTAGCAAACCAACTCCCTGCGCCTTATATCTACCGTGACAAAGAATAATAGGAAGCGTCGGCGGGAATAGCGTAACTCCCTAAACAGTGACCCACCCTTGAATTTTTAGCCTTCCATTTGACTTGTTTATATCAAAATTTTATGAAACAGTGCTGCATCCTGTAGAGGGGAAGTGTATCCGTAATGGTTTCAAATTTCAACTACGCGATGAACCTGGACGATAGCACTAAGCCTCCTTCGGGTCGTCGGCAGAAGTAATCTAACGCTTAGCGAGCGGCAACGATTGGATCTCCGTGATTTCCCCTGATTGATCGTGATCAATGAAAGAGTAAGCAAAACCATAAAATTGGATGGTTTTGAGGTCCACGTCCACTCGCTTTCGAGCGATTGTTTAGTACCACGGAGATTCGAGTGATTGGGCAGATAGACTTGTATGGCATGTGGTGTACAAACGGACTCACAATTGAAAACTCGTCAAGCATACTTTAGTTGACTGGAATCTATGGTCCTTTCTTGACAATGGTCAGGCGACCAGGTCAATGCGTAGCTCAATACTGCAGCATGACGCGGCGGGTACTCATGCGTCCGCGTCGATTGACAAACTTATTTTTTTGAGGGCCTTACGTTGAACATGCTGGATGAACGGTGACTACCACTAATGGTGCGCCGAGTTCTAGTCCCGTTTCTAGCTCTATTTCCGCGGAGAATTCCAAGGAGATTGACAGCGCCTAAAGCCACAGAAGTAGCTTACCATCATTCCCGCCCGATTAAGGCGTCAATTTTCTCGTGCAAGGGCCTCCATTTCTCCATAGCCGTGTATCTTACACATAAAGAATCTCGGTGTCCAGGCTTTCATGCTATAGGGGGACGTTACATTTCTGATTACGAGGAACCAGGCTAATCGGTTGCCATGGAATTGCCGCTGGAAACGTGGATTGCACGTGATTAGCTTAGCGTGTTGTTAGACGGGGTTGTGATTGACAAACCGAGATCGGGCAAGTTTAAAGTTGAACCAACCCGGCGCCAACTCTGTTTTCTTACCTTTGCTCCTCCGTCTCCTGGTAAGTAAGCCAGAGCACAACGAATTTCTCGCCTGACCGATTCCCTGGCAGATTTTTGCTCTGTAATACCTCGTCGATTGGCTGCTTTATAATTTCCCTTTGTCGTTTCAACTCTGCTGGTCATGACCGCCGCCTACTCTGCATTTTTCTCTTCGGGTCTTCTTGCACCCCCGAACTTGTATCCAAAGTTTGGACATCCCCAGTCTTCTCCTGCACTCCCTCATACATCACCCATTATTCCACCCCCGACTGCCGATGACAGCGACACTGATGATACTTCAATGGATATTGAAGAAGATGCCCGTTCAATTACACCTACTCCTTCCTGCACTAGTGGTCGTCCTCGCTCTGGCTCTACTACTAGCACTATCCAAACAGGTCAAAAACCTCGCCTACGTAGGCGCCGTTCAAGTATAAACGCTAATACTTCGCCGATGAGTGGCATCAAATCTCCACAGCGCAATGCCGAGAGCGCTTTACAGCTTCAACGCTCTATTGGTAGAAGCCGTGCTGGAAGCTTCAGCTTTTTGGGTCTAGGCAGCGCGTCATCCGGTCAAGTCCCCGATGGTCCGAATGTTGCATCTCAAAACACTAGTTTCATTGGCCGGATGAGGAGTGGCAGCGTTGGCGGACCTTCTATCAGTAACATATTCAGGTACGCTTCTTTCTTTACTTGCTCGACGACTTCTTCCGCTGGAATATCGCTGACTTTGCTTCCGACTATATTTAGACCTCGTAGAGGAGCAGCCCGGAGACTTGCCTCTGTACCAGCTTTACCTCCGCCAACTGCTCCCCTTCCTGCTCTGCCGACGGATCCTGCCAAACAAACAAAAACAGGGTCACTGTTTCACAATACATCAATATTCTCAAACCCAAAGGCCGTTTTCTCTCAGGTTGTTAGTTCTCGTCAACCACTAGCCAAACGTCCGACAACTGCTCCTGAACCATCCCCTAATATCAATGATTCCAAGGGTCGTGGTCGCGGTTTCTCTTTCTCAAAGGGAGTTGCTCTCGATACCTCAATTGATGAGATGAAAGAGAACTGAGGAGACTGGTTGTACACAACTTTTTCATCAACCAAATCAACCAAATCAACGTCGCCTCTTGCGGAAAACGCTTTTTCCAATGTTCATGATCTGCATCCCAACTTCTTTGTACCATCATTCCCGCCTAGAAGGAACCCGACGATTATCCTCATGCCCCACATCCCCTCCGATTGATTCGGTGCTTTATCTTACTCCCATCCCGGTAATAATAGTCATTCATCGACTTGGCTGCTATTTTCTATCTCAAGATACTTCTCTCCCCACTGTTTTATAATGCTCTACTTTTATGTTCAACTAATAGCTGCTTCCTTGATCTTCTGCGGAATCAGCAGTCCTATATACTTAATTGCTCATGATATTTTTGCTTTAGATTTCGATCCGGTGAATGGATCGCTGGGTAGCCAGTTTTTATGTTCTAAAGACTAGACTACGATCGTCCTGGTTTATTTTCGATGTGTTAACGAATGCAATGACTACTTGTGTGTCGAGGGGATGTAAGCATCATTTTTGACTATCGTTATTATATAACAGAGGTAATTGAATCCTCGTTTTTCAATTGCTGAATGAGGCTCAATTTCGTAAAGATTAATTATGCGGGAGCACGACGGCTCTGATTGGCCCGGCTCAAATGTGTAGCCATTGACAACGAGTGGAAGTTGTGTAAAAAGCCTTGGCGTCGTAGCGAACCAATATCTTATGAATGTTAGAATAAGAGTTTGACTCGACGCATCATAAGTCCCCACACTAAACTTGGATTGACTGCAACTCGTGTTTGTTCGAACCGAGCTGTACCCTTATCAACATCATTGAATGTTGGAGCGTGACCATGCTCAAACCAACGATAAACATTAGTGAGTAGAATGGATTAATACTGTATTTGTTTGCACCAAATGGAATGCGGTCTGACTCAATGTAGGCCAATCACACAATCGCACCGGAGAGGTGCGACTGGTGGCAACACCAAAGCTTGATAACATGGAGCTTTGGTTTGAATTGATTAAAGTTCAGCTTGTCACCTTCACTCTTGACTTCTCATGATCGCCGTGAGTAGCAGAGTCCAGCCTTGAGGTTTTCCTTAATAGTGTATCCTCAGCGTGAATGAGGCAACTTACTGCAAATTAAACAAACACTTGTTCCACTCTTGTGGTCAGGCAAATAACGCGAACAGGCTGTGGTTATTGGCTATTTAAATGAAAACTGGCATAAGAAGCTGCCCATGTATTTAATTACTAGTGGCAGCATGAGATATGAATAACTGAAGGAAAGCCCTTCGAATGTCCTTCAGGTGAGTCACACCATAGCCTACGTCAAACTCAAACAGAAAGGAGGCCCATATGTTCTTACGCAAGTATGATTGTATCAATATAGCAGAGGTGATTTTGACATTCCTTCTCGCCAGAAATTTGTACCGTGTATTCTGACTGGATGCCACTAAATGAACCTTCTTCTCAAGTTTGACACGCCCATCCACGTCATTTCTTAGATGGCCTTCTACTGTTTCACCCACACTCACTCCGGGGATCCGCTAGACATTTCATGACTTTGGCCTGGTTCTTGACCTAGTTCATTCCCTGAATTTGAGATGAACTTGAGGTACTCTGATCCACTTCCCGGCATGTCGTGTAAAATGAAAGGGCGTGGAGGTAGTGCTCCATCAACGGATCCCGACCCTCACTAAGGCGTATCGTAAGTATATCCCCCGTAACGCCCTCCAACTCTGCAAGGCGACTCCGAGGAACAAAAGAACACCAATTGCTTCCACGGACATTTAATTAATGGTGTCTTGGGCAGTACGAAGACCTGTCTGATGCATCGTAATCTCTATTCAGTTCGGTAAACACAGTTTGATCGACGAGCCATGCCGATTTGTATTAGTACGTGGTACCATTGCTGTCTCCGACATCAGAAGATGAGGTACACCATACAGCGACAAATTTAAAACAGCCACCATTTGATCCAAATGTATTGAGGAAACCGTTGTTCCCTTCAAAGCGGAGATGGCCGTGAGCGGTAGTGAATGAATTTGATGTTGTTCCGCCGTGTGTAAGGGTCATGTAATTACAGTTAGACAAGACCTTACGCAAGTGCTACAGTTAGCTCAGGAACATGGATGGGCAGTGGCCGACATCTTTTTCACCAATGGGGGTTGACATTGAGTAACATATCCGCTTGGATCTCGGAAGGTGTCGCCCGAAATCTCCAAAAATGCTTTAGCGCATCAACACACGGCCCATGTCAATCTGCAAGGAGATTAAGAGGCCCGGAGCAGATCTGACACCTTGTTTATCAAGTTTTATCGAATAATCAGGGTTTACTTGCAAACAAGACAGCGAAACAGACGATAAGAATAGTTGGATGAGAAAGTTTACGTTCGATGAGGATATAAAAGAGCCTGGTGGCTATAGCTTTAACCTCAGCTAAGGAGCCACAAGCATTCCCAAAGCATCACCTTCAGTAACAATGTTCTCTCGTGTCGCTACTCTCTTCACTGTCTTGTTCTTCGTCATGTTCGCTGCGGCCAGTGCGATCCCCCGCACTGATAGCTGCTCCACCGGTAGCATCCAGTGCTGTAGGTTTATTATCAGTGTTGTATATTGAATCCGTCTCACTCAGCCTCTAGGCAATTCCACTCAAAGTGCCACCAGTTCTACCGTTGGGCTCCTTACTGGTCTTCTCGGCATTGTTCTCGGACCCGTCCAAGGCCTCATTGGTCTCAATTGTAGCCCCCTCTCTGTCCTTGGTGTCGGCGGCAACTCTTGGTTTGTCCTCTCATTCTTGGACTTAGCTGAAACCTGGCTCATTAACGTATGACTAGTACTGCTCAAACGGTCTGCTGCACCGGGAACAACTTCAGCGGTCTTCTCGTCATCGGCTGCACTCCTATCAACATCAATCTTTGAGCGAGGCCATAGCATGCTCAGACAAACGGTAATAATTAGTCAACTGGTTGGATCGAAATTTGTTTGTACGGATTGAATGTGCTCTGATATGTAATGTTGAAATCGAAATTAAAAAATGTTTGTTTGAACTATGCCTTGAATAGTATGAAACTCCGCCCGCTTGTCATCTCGTTGTCAGACCCCAGAAAAGGATGAAGAGAATATTGAGCTTATATTTGGCAATTTCCAAGATTTTGACACATTGCCAATATTACTCCATGTTAGGAACGAATTTCGGCAAACCAATCCCTTCTCTGAGTCTCAATACTGCCTGTCAACGACTTAGCTTAGCCCCGTCCCGGCCGCACGAAGCGACCTAACAATTAAATGAAAAGGCTCGGGCAGCATCGCCAACTTGAAGGTACACATCATATGCCTTTGATACAAATTAAGAACGATAGCCTTTTCCCCTTCACTTGTGACATCGGCAAGATGGCTGTAAATAATAGATTGGAACGACATGTCCCGGATAGCGGTCGTTCCTTACCGTTACCAGAAGCCCAGGGCTTCTTCAAAGTAGACAAGAGTTTATAGCGGCCTTACGATCGGCTCAGGTACCCGAATGAGCTTTGCTCATTAAAGTGTTCTAATGAGAAATTTGCTGTAAGGTTGTGTGTATGTTCAATTTTCCAGGGGTCGGGTCGAATGTAGAATGAGGTTGTGACTTTCCAAAAAAGGCTTAGTAGGTTTGGTAGGTAACGAAAAGGGACTTGGTCCGGCCTGAGTACTGTATCATCATATATCATTGCAAGTGACATCGAACAGCCCCTCAAAACCCCGTTGTGAGTCAGATCTTTACACACCAATATCAACTCCGAACTCAATTTGAAAGGACGAGCACATTTGTCGTAACCTTATCCTCCGGATAATCGAGAAAAAGCATACACCATAAGATATAAAAGAGCGAAGGAACCATACCTTGGTCCTCAGCTAAGGAGCCACAAGCATTCCAAAAGCATCATCCACAGTAACAATGTTCTCTCGTCTCGCTACTATCTTCACTGTCTTGTTCTTTGCCATGTTCGTCACGGCCAGTGCTGTCGCTCGCGCCGACAGTTGCAGCACCGGTGACATTCAGTGCTGTGAGTTTATAGCTCGTATTTTGCATTGATCATGCCCACAACTAGCCGCTAGGCAACTCCACTATGCAGAACACCAATCCTCTCGCTAACACCCTTGCTGGCCTTCTCGGGATCGTTCTTGGCCCCCTCGATCTCCTCCTCGGCCTCAATTGCAGCCCCCTCAGTATCGGAGGCATCGGTGGCAACTCTTGGTTTGTACTTTCATTTATGGAATAACAAATACAACTGACGAATAAATGACTAGCACCGCCCAAACGGTCTGCTGCACCGGAAACAATTTCAACGGTCTTCTCGTCCTTGGCTGCAGCCCCCTCAATATTAATCTTTGAGCGTGCCTGTGCTCAAATTAACGGTAATCAGTCGTCAATTGGCTGGATTGGAAATTCTTTTGTAAGAATCAAATGTGCTCAGATATGTAAACTCTGAAATCAAAGTTGAAGAAATATATGTGTTTTTGTCAGTATATGTATCGTATGAACCCTTGCCTATCTGTGAAGTGATGGAGATCAGCAGAACAACGTTCGCGATTTGACAAGCCGAGCATATATAAGAATGTCTTTGTTCAACTCACTCAGACAAGCCCCCTCTCAGTATCTGGTAGAAGTAGTTGGTAACTAATGTTTTTATCCCAAAATGTGTGCGCATCTATTTTTGGATCAATAGCCTGAGAATTTTATGTCTTTATTTCACCTGTTTTTGCTTTGTTTTATCATGTCACTCATAAGGACCTTTTCGAATACAAGGCTAGGTTGGCCCATTCGGGTCAGGATCGAGAGTGGCTTGCGGTTTGTGATCATGTTTCGAGACGTCTCTTCCTTGTTCTCGCCACGTATAAAGTTACATGAAGGGAACCTAACGAGTTCAACATTCAGTTTTTCCTATCTCCGAGTGAGCGGTTTAGCCTAACTCATTTGCGCTGACACCTTATACCCTTTAGTGCATGTCATGGAATTATCCACACTTGTCACCAATCTACCCACAAGGGTATTCCGCAAAATCTTCATCCAGAATCTTAATCTTCCAACACATAACAACATCTGCCATAAGCGAGTACGCAGCAGTGATTATATCAACATACTAGAGGTAATCCTGACATCTCTTCCGATCAGAAAATTATATCGTGTTTTCTGACTGGATGTGACTAAACAAACGTTCTGTTCAAGTCTGACAGGTCCATTCACGTCATTTCTATTTCTTGCGTAGCCTTCTACTGTTTCACCAACAGTCACTCCGGAGATTCGCTAGACATTTCATCACTTTGGCTTTGTTCCTGACCCAGTTCATCCTCTGAATGTGAGGCAAACTTGAGGTACTTCGATCCACGTCTTGGCAAATCGTGTAAGGTGAGATTGCGTGGAGGTAGTGCTCCATCACCATACCCCGGCCCTTACTCAGGTGTATCGTAAGTATGTCCATGTAACATTCTTCAACTCTGCAAGGCGACTCAGAGGAACAAAAGAACACCAACTGCTTCCATTGGCACTTCAATTAAAGATGTATTGAACATCACTGGAACTGTACGATGTATCGTAATCTATATTCAATCCGGTAACTGTGGTTTGATCGACGAGCCATACCGATTTGTATTAGTACGCGACCATCATTGCTGTTTCCAACATCAGAAGATGGGGGACATCAGACAGCGACAGATTCAAAACAGTCGCTATTTGATCCAACTATATTGGGGAAACCGACCTCCCTTCATAGCGGAGATGGCTGTGAGCTGTCAACAGAACAGCGTCGGCAACCCAATATATACAATACTTTAGTTCGAATATATTTAAAAATGTCAATGACGTTAGCTTTATGTGATATTTGCATAATTGGATGAATTTGGTGTTGTTCCGCCCATGTGTTAGAGCCATGTAATTGCAGCTAGACAAGACCTTACGCAGGTGCTACAGTCAGCTCAGGAGCATGAGTGGGGCAATGCCTGGCATCTTTTTCACCAATGAGGGCTGAGTGGCATATCTCCCTTAGATTTTGAAAGGTATCACCTGAAAGCTCTCCAAAAAAGCTCTAGCGCATCAGTACACTGCCTGTGCCAATCTGCAAAGGAGATTGAGAGGGCCAGGGAAGATCTGACATTGTCTGTCAAATTCGTTTTCTCTGGACAATCCCAGGGCTGATTCAAAGTAGGCAAAAGCTTATAGCGGTTTTACGATCGGTTCAGGTACCCGAATGAGCCATGCTCATTAGATTGCTCTGATGAGAATTTTGCGGTAAGGTTGCACCTGTGTTCATTTTCCAGGGGTCGGTTAGAATGTAGAAAGTGAGGTCATGGCTTTCCAAAAAAGGTTTGGTAAGCCTGATCGGTAACGAGAACGGTCTTTGTCTGGCTCGAGCACTATATCGCCTTCTATCGTGATAAGTGACATCGAAAAGCCCCTCAAAATCCCTTTGTGAGTCAGATCGTTACATACCAATGTCAACCTCAAACTTAATTTGAAGGGACACGCAGATTTGTCGTAACTTTATTCTCTGAATAATCGAGAAGAAGTATACATCGTAAGGTATAAAAGAGCGAGGGATCCATACCTTGGTCCTCAGCTAAGGGGCCACAAGCATTCTCAAAGCATCTTCCACAGTACCAATGTTCTCTCGTCTTGCTACTATCTTCACCGTCTTGTTCTTCGCCATGTTCGTCACGGCCAGTGCTATTGCTCGCACTGACCCGGCTGGCAGCTGTAACACTGGCAGCATTCAGTGTTGTGAGTTTGAAGCTGGTATCACGCATTGAACCCTTTAACAATTAGCTATTAGGCAACTCTTCTGTGGGGACCAGCACTTCTGTCGCTAACACCCTTGCTGGCCTTCTCGGCATAGTCCTCAATCCCGTTGATCTCCTCATTGGCATCACTTGCAGCCCCCTCAGTATCGTCGGCGTCGGTGGCAACTCTTGGTTTGTATTCCTATTCATGAAGCAAAACGCAGCTTACAGATATATGACCAGCACTTCTCAAACCGTTTGCTGCACCGGAAACAATTTTAACGGTCTTGTCGTCTTTGGCTGCAACCCTATCAATGTCAATCTTTGAACGTACTCGTGTTCAACTTAGCGGCAATCACTCGTCAATTAGTTGGACTGGAAATTTTTTTTGTAAGAATAGAATGTGCTTTGATTTGTAAATTTTGAAATCGAAATCGAAGAAATAAATGTGTTTTTGTAGTGT
Organism: Agaricus blazei; assembly: GCA_029719445.1. Lineage (NCBI taxonomy): Eukaryota > Fungi > Basidiomycota > Agaricomycetes > Agaricales > Agaricaceae > Agaricus > Agaricus blazei. Next base: position 501,555 of record SSNC01000005.1, read on the forward strand.
ATGAATCGTATGAACCCCCGGCTATTTGTGATCTCCAGTACAACGTTTGAGGCGATTGATGCATACCAGCGCACTGGTGATGTGAATATCAGCAGAACAACGCTTGGGAACTGACAAGCCGAACGTATATAGAAATGTCTTTGTTGTCTCTTCACAAACAGACTTCCCTCAATGTCTACCAGAACTAGCGACTAACTATTATAATGTCTTTATCCCAAAATGCGTGGGGTTCTATTTTAGGAATAATGGCTTGAGAATTTGATAGCTTTATTTCAATTGTTTTTGCTTTGTCTTATCATGTCACCCGTAACGACCTTTTCTAATACAAGGCTAGGTCGATCCAGGTCAGGTTCCTGAGTGGCTTACAGGTCGTGATCATGCATTGAGACGTCTCTGCCTTGTTCTCGCCACGTATAAAACCACATCGATACGACCTAGCGAGTTCAGCATTCAATTTTTCATATCTCCGGGTGAGCAGTCTGGCCAAACTCGTTTACGCTGGCACCTTATACGTTCTAGTACCTATCATGAGGTTATCTACGCTCGCTGCTAATCTACCTACAAGGGTACTTCGCGAAATCTTCATCCAGTATCTCAATCTCCCAACACATAACAACACGTCACAGCCTGTAGTGTGCTGGTCGCACCAGACGTTTTCTACTCCGGTCATACTCTCTCATGTCTGTCATAAGTGGCGCCAAGTTGCTTGTTCTTATCCATTGCTATGGTCCTCGCTCTTCGTGTTTGGACCGTCACGAAAACAATTGCCATTGGTTGATCAGTGGCTCCGACGTTCTGGAACTGCTCCACTTGACATCCAGTTTGCCTTCGCATTTTTTAAAGGAACGCCTGTGGACAACCTCAACGATATTACGATGCTTATGCAACTATTCGTGAATCATCATGATCGGTGGAGAAATGCCTGGTTTGACTTGGCAAACTTTCGGATTCTACTCCCCCCTGGAGTATCCTGTCCCATTCCAGATCTCTCGACACTTCCGCAGTTGCAACTGGAGAGCGCCTTCTTAAATGCGCCTATGGAGTGGAACAATATCTCTCATATCAAGGAAGTCTGTGATCAGTTCTTTTGGCACGGGTCCTTGTCGTCATTGACCACGGGCCTTAAATCCCCCGAGACTTTCGTGCACCACCCCAGACTCAGAGAGCTAATTTGCTTGCGGATTGGCATCTGGTCAAACATTCTAGATATACTCGCTCAATGCCCTAACTTGGAGGTGCTAAAAGTAGGTCTAGAACTACCTGCAGTCCCTCCCACGATCCCCCTTCAACACACCAAACGACCTACTGCACACCAATCCCTGAAAATGCTCGTTCTTCGCACTTTCGGCCGGCCAGACAGCGCGATACCAGTATTACACAACCTCACTGCGCCTAACCTCGTTGAGCTCGATGTTCCTACGGAGGACTGTAGTATGGATCTCGTCGATGCATTGTACAACATGATCTTACGTTCCAATTGTCGACTGAACGTGCTTGGAAAACTTGCTGTTGACAAGTGTCCCGAAAAGTACATTTCTTTCCTCCATTCGCCCTGTCTTCAATCACTCCAACAATTATCTCTCCACTTCGCCACATCGTCCATTCTGGAATCCTTAACGATATCCTCTAACACAGCTCAAAGCCCTCTTCTACCCCGTCTGAAGCACCTCGCGGTAGATCAAGTAGTACGACCTTTGGATCATTCCTTGTCAAACATGTTACTTTCGAGGTTTAATACTTTGGCAACCGCCAATATTGTCGCATATACTGATATCTCACAAGAACCTCTCGCGGATAAGCTATGGTCACACCCCGGATATCGCATCGCACGTCAGACAGGAGATAGCTCTGACATCGAGATTCTGAGAAAATACGGCCAAAACAATAATCCGTGGGTCGGCCGCCCAATATCCGACCTAGAAACATTCAGACCACAACCGGTCTTTATTCCACTTTCGCCGACATCACATTAAAGTCGGACGTTCATGTAATATCAAGTTTCTTACTCATGTATGACTCTAGCCCACAAGCGCTACGCGCTTTATCACTTTTTTCTTTTTTTTTGCACGATTTAATACTCAGACCAAATGTTATAAGATAATAATTCCGAATGTGTACATTGATAAATTAAGACTAGAGTGTTCTGTGATGAAAAGTAACTTGCGCGTAGAGAATCAAAACTGCACGTGGTACATAGCCCATAATTAATAATTAGTTACAACCTCGTCCAACTCTCTCCACAGTGTTGACTCCGTCCCGCACACCGCATCTGCCAAACTGAATCCCTGCTCCTACAATCCCCTCGCCTCCAATCGGTTTAAAAATAGGACTCATTTCAGATGCGCCGAATAGCGTTCTAGAATCCCATACCGTTTGGTTTCCATGAAATGAATCAATGCCAAAATCGGCTCCTCCGTTTCGGCTCACACGGGAAATGGTTCCAGGGAACTCCCATAGGCGATTGTATGCAAGGAGGCTATGGATAGAACGGTTGCTTGCGATTTGGACTTGTTTCAGGGAGTCAAACCTTGACATTAGCATATTCGAGAACTCGACAGGGGAGAACTCGATGTCGACCAAGTCCAGGTTTTGCAAATTAGGGAGGAGAGGTCTTGTCTTTGAATCGTTGGATGAGGAAGAATGAGCGGATGATAGGGTTAACAGTTCGCAGAAGTCGTCGTCTGCATTGTTGGCTAAAAGAGTTTCAACCTCTCGAACTTGGTGTAGAGATAAAAGATGATATAAGCTTTCTTTGTCCAGGTAGCGAACGTTTAGCCCTTTGAGAGTATGCAAACGGCACTTCGATCGGCATAAGAGGGAAATTAGGGCACGTAGAGATTCTATATGTCCACCGTTCAATTCTGCAGAAAAGAACTCGAGACGAGGGCAAGTAAGGGCGCCGAAGACAGGTAAAGCGGAAGTCCGACCGACAGTGTTGATTTCCAGGTGTCGTAAGTGAGGGCGGACGAGATCTCCTTCAGGGACAAGCGGAGTGCCATCACCTGGATCTCCACGGATCACGGCCACGAACTTCTCAAGTTGAGGAGTGTAATCTAGGAAGTGAAGGGCATATGCAGAATCAAGTGGCTGAGTGCAGATCAGCTCCCTTAGGTGCTGATGTGGGGGTATGTCGAGGCACCACGTTCCCACCTCGACCTTCTGCAGACAAGGATTATTGATGACGTTTAGCCATAAGGGTACTGTCAAGTCGAGCTCGCCCAAACGATTGTCGATAAGCCGAGCGGAGCGGACTCGAATTTGGTCGTCAGCAGCAGGCGGATCCACCAATAATTCTTCTACCTCCCCTATCCTCGTATAGTCGCGTGATGGCTCGAACTGAAAATCGATATACGCCCAGTAGTATCTCCTTTTCCACAGAATCTTGAACAGCTCACGACTGACAGCTGTGAGTTCCTCTGGGCTCCTATTGAAAAACCTCTCTATGAAGTGCAGGCTGAGCTCGAAGTGAGCGGCTCGCTGTAACCAGAGGTCAACGAGGGGTAGCATCTTGTGCGTCGGGCCGATGATAAGAATGGATGTCCATAGAAACGGATCCTCGCATGCTACCGCACGCCAGAAACGACAGACGTGAGTGAGGGTGATGGGGTTCGAGAATGATGTGAACGAGTGGCGGACGACCGGGCGAGTGATGTTCTGGACGTCGGCGGATAAATTGACATAGTCCTGGAAGACCCGCTGAAGGAGCTCTGTCGGAAGATTCTGCATGTTGTTCTATGTATTAAGACGTCAGACGGTAGATTAGGATACTAAGATGAAGGCGTCTCCAGGACGGCAACGATAAGCGGGATTGGAATGGAATGAGTGAGCTGGTCACTTACAGTCGACACATTGACATGGTTCCGGGGTTATATGTTGGAGTGTGTTTATTGTCTCCTCCTCCGTAAGACACGCCCGAAGCAAAGAAAGGCCTCATAGCGACAATGAAAGGGAAAAGTAACGTTTCAACAACTCTCAACAATTAATCCAATTGTTATGTTGACACGTGACCAGTAATATCACCGCCAACGAGTTCAAACCTCACGGCAGCTTCAATTGTCATCGATCCTGACCTCCCTTTCCTGTTGAGTGTGCGCTTGAACGACCATAGTAACCATCAAATGTCCATTCCCCACAATAGTGGCCAGGCTTATCATAAGGGTCTTCCATTTCACCGACAGCCGACTGTCCTCAAAGGATTTCTCTTGGTCGCCTACCACACCAAGTCCCCGAGATACCGGTTAACTCCCGGCCAATCATATTCATGTTCAATGTTGTATTAATAGTGATACCGATGGCAACCTCCATTCTCTGATGACACGCCAAGCCCAAGCTCCGTCGGAATATCAAAAACGGCCTGATCTCGTCGCGCTCACCAAAGGCCTGACATTTTCTGATCCTCCCTGATCAGCCGCCTTCAAGGGCTGATAGTGTTGAGGCAGGTTAGAACAGGCAAGCGATTCGGCTCGATCAAGCGAACACTCAGTCAATTTCAAGAGATTTTGCCTCCCAATCTTGTAGAATCTTTACATTCTGGAAGCATGTATGGCAATAACGGCGAATGTGTGGCAATGTATGATTGCCGGATACCCATAACGTATCGTGGGTCTCGATTGTTGATGTGACTGAAAAGCAAAAGAGGTTTAAGTTGACTAATCGTTGTACGCATAGGCACTCCCAGGGCACTCCACAATAAGCAGGACTTGGCTGAGCCTAGACGCAGTGACGCAGCCATAGGGCCGCATGTGCGAGATCATGCTACCGCTCGGGCTAAGAAACAACGACACACGACACACTGAGATAAGAACTCACAGTGATGCTCGCTGTACCTTCGACATCAGATCAACCGAAACAACCGAAACTGACGAGCTTGTAAAATACAAGAGCCGTCTCACTGTTTCCTGTGGCTACTGTGGAGACGACAATTGGCTGCATTCAAAGTTGCCCATACATACTTCCTTACGAAACGCCGTGCGTTCGAGAGCTACAGGCGGCCCAAACGGTCTCCGCCCAAGTTCTTGTGCACGGTGGTGTGTGCTAGCTGTGTGCGTCCTATAACCCAAGAACATCTGTAATCGTAAAGGCACTGTAAAGGCATGCATGCTTTCTTGCATTTTGCAATTTTGATGACAGTGGCCACTCGGCGCCTGGACCTCACCCCGTCGCGTATAAAGGCTCCAGGTAGGAGGTATCATATTTGTACGCTAGCTCATTTCGGTCGTGTGAAGTCTGCTCAAATTTCTCAGCTTCATCCCTTCGTCTGCTCTTGTCTCTCTGCTTCCCTCCACTGCTTTAGCGACAACAATCCCTCTTCATACGCCTCTTCTGTTGCAGTTGACCTTCTATAATAACAACGTTGGCCATACAGTACGTGAGTACAGCGGCCGCATTTAAATGCTTTTTTAGCTCGTTACTCACCATGCTCACAGCCTGCCTCCACCCACCATGGTCAATATCTCTGATTTGCCACCGGAAATCCTCCGCAAGGTTTTCCTTCACTACGTTCTACTGCCACACTACGATTTTCGCGATACTCCAACGCCTGGGATATATCGATCCAAGGATACCTTTAGTGACCCGCTGGTTCTCACCCGCGTTTGTTCCTTATGGGACCAGGTGGCGTGTTCCTACCCCAAGCTGTGGTCCTTCATTCTACTACATCGAATCTCGCCGCAGCATATGCCGCTCTTGCAGCAATGGCTCGCACTCTCCAGAGAAGCCCCATTGTGCATCCATCTACAGTCCATTAATGAGGGACGTTCTACCACGCCTTACGCTGAGCTTTTAGAGGCATTGCGTCCGCATTATTTCAGGTTGAGATGCTTCATACTAGAGATCCATGGTATTGGGGAAGTCTATAATTTTTCGGCTGCATTGCGTATGCATCTTGGATCAAATCTCAAATTCCCGATGATGGAGAGGCTTATCTTGAAGTTTCCTCCCTTCACAGGCCTCACAGGGATGCGCCGTTCACGTCTCACAGAGCCCTTGTCTCGCATGGTCAAATTAATACCGTCTCTAAGGTCTCTCATCATACCAACTCCTTACCTGCGGGCTCACAATAATCTCACTGCGGTTATCTGTGATACCCCGTCGAAATACAGCCTCATTCTGCTCATGCTCGAGAACTGCCCAAATCTAGTATCAGTGGAGGCATGCTTGAATGCCAGTGTTTCGCGTCCTTCCATTGAACTTGAGCCTGTCACCCACTTCCACCTATCAAACCTCCGACTCCTAGACGGCGATCAACCGGAAGGCAGCACTAGCAAGGCCCGACAACTTTTGCTTGAAAAGCTCACTGTCCCCCGGCTCGAAGTACTCGACATGAACAGCGACGGTCACAACATTCCTACCATCTATGATATGATTTTACGGTCCAATTGCCAGTTGAGATCACTCTCAAAACTCGGTCTGGCCGGCGCTGGAGAACATGCCAGTAACCTGCTTCGCCTACCACAACTGCATGATGTTCAGCAACTCGGCATCAAAGGGCCGAATGGAGACATTCTACAGCTCTTGACTCTAGATTCTAACGGGGCCATGGCACCCGTCTTACCGCATTTACGGTTGCTCGATTTGGAAGACGTGATGCCTCCTGTAGGAAGCACGCTTTCCGATCTCCTTCTTTCTAGATTTGACACGTTGGAGGCGGCGATGGTTACTGCATCTGATTGTATCTGGAACGCGCCACTTGCAAAAAAACTGTGGTCTCATTCTGGGTTTCGGATTTTGGCGAAGGGAAAGAGAAAAGTTGTTGATGTATTGGACGGTCGGAAAGATGGTTCGGAGTTTAGTTCGAATGGAGAATACGCACACCACGACTGGCAGCCTCGTATCAGGTCCAGTCGGGAGTAATATTTGTGCCGAGTATAGAGTGTAGGTATGTTTTACAAAAAAAATGTCAAGCCCTTCTATATACATAGATTATACATTCTGTTTAATGTTATCGAGAAACGACTCGAGAACTTGATGATTTGCAACGGGCACAACGCGGGCCCGATGTGGAATGGTGCCCACATGTTTCTGTGAGTCCACTAAGAATCTAGTCAACCACGTTTGATCGACAGTGATTATGATCAGTAGCGGAATATCATAAGGTATTCTGTTATGTCACTTTTGAACATGATGTAACGGTTACGTGGCCGACTAGACTGCTTGCGGATGACATTTTATATATATCTTCCAACATCATTACTTTTCCCTTTTGTAAATGTAGAATAACATGAAGCGAGTAAGAAAAATCCAGCTAGAAAGAAGCGGAATACCATAAGCTACGTTGTGATGTCACCTTTGAACATAATGTAAACGGTTACGTGGCCAACCAGGGGGGTTACCAGAAATACGAGGAGCCCGCGTCAGCCTCTTTCTCCCCGTCTAGTCCGCGTCGAGTAGAGTAGCCCTCCTGCTTGCAAGTGACATTTAATCCATTATTTTTGTGGATATAGAATAACATCAAGCGAGTAAAGAAATTTCAATTAAAAGAAAAAAAAAAAAAAGTACATTCATATATCATCGGATAAATAGAAGGCCCCCTTGTGTCGAGGACGACCTCCCGTCTTTCTACCATCTACAAGAACAAAAAACTTATCCGACTTGTACCACTCATTTCCACGTCCGATTTTATTAAGGAAAAATCCGCCTGCCACGTTTCGAGCTCCAGTCATTGGGTAGTCGAGAAACTTTTGATTCCAGGCCCCACCAAAAAGGGTATAATCGTTCCATACTTTATCATCGCTTTGGCGAAAATCGTGGCCTATGTCTACGATGACGCCGGGAAATCCCAGATTTGGGTGCCTTCTAGGAGTACGGTGTTGGGGGGTGTGCCTGATAATCGCACTTGTCTGAGGTGTTCGAATCTCGAGACGATCATTTGAGAGAATTCTACACCGGTTGAGGCGTTATAAGAAACAATGTCTAGATTCTTGAGGTTTCTGAGACGGGGAAGATGTAACAAGTTGAGGGTGTCGGATGGAGTTGCGAGAGGCAACTTTGAGTATGAATGGGGGAGAATTAGAGCTTTGAAGAAATTCTCGGTTGGTGAATGAACGAGAAGGGTCTCGAGGTCTTGGAGTTGTGGATGGGAAAGGTAACGAGCCACGTCTTCGATGTGTTGACACAAACGGTTCACATTGAGCCCTTTGAGAGTACGCAGACGACACTTAGAACGGTCGATGAAGTCGTGCATCGCCACAGCACAATCACGATTTCCCCCATTCAATTCCGCAGAAAGGAATTCCAGGCGAGGGCATTTAAGAGCTTTGTATATGGCCAAGGAAGCCACGTCGTTGAGACTATTGAGGCAGAGATGTCGGAGGTGGGAGTGTACAAGTGAGCCCTGGGGGTATTTATCCCATGGACTGTCTTCTGTCGTGAGTCTCGCTACCGTTCCTTCGAACTTCTCGAGCCTCGGACAACAAGCTAAGAAATCAAGGATTTGGGCTCGTGATTGAGGTCCATGACAAATCAACTCTCTAAGGTTCGTGTTCAGAGTTGGGAAAAACATAGCCCCTACTTCGAGCCGTTGCAGTTGAGGACACCAGGGGACAGTCCGCCATAATGGGAGTGTCAAATATTTGTGTCCCATACGACCGTCTATGATTCGAGCTGAATACACTTCGAGCTCAAGGTCAGGATCCGGAACAGCCTCGCGAAGCATCCAGTCAGAATTCTCATCCCGAATATTCGTGAACTCGAAATCGATAACTTCCCAGAACCGCTTTTTCTCCCAGAACACGGCCAAGAGCTCACGACTGGCGATGGTGAGGTCTTGAGAAGAAGACTCGCAGGATCTTTCGAGAAATTCGATTCGGAGTGTAAAGTTTCTTGTGCGGGAGAGCCAGAGTTTGACGAGGGGTATTTGGTTGAGGGTTGGACCGATTACGAATATGGAAGACCAGAGTTTGGGATCGTTGCATGCGACCCCTCTCCAGAATTGACAGACATGGGTGAGGGGAATTGGGGATGTGAATGTGTGCCTAGAGTGGCAGACGGTTGGTTTCGTCCAGGTCCGGATTTTTTCTGGGAGATTCAAGTAATAGTGAAAGATTTGTTGGAGAGTCTCGGCTGGAAGAGGCCCCGTCATCATTTTCAGGACAGTATTGGGAGATCTACACGGTGGGACGGTTCAATGGATTATGCTAGCGACTAGAGGCGAGAAGGACGATTACCTGGTCAGGGGTGGAACGAGGGAGAGATGATTGAAACAGGAGACGAAAATCCAGAAAGCTATAAATGGGGGGGTTTATTACCCCGTTGCAAGGTTGCGAGGATGGAAAAAAAAATTTTTCTAAGCGCAAATCGTGCCTGATTTTTGTTCTGTGGCGTGGTTGAATCGTGAGCTAGGGACAATGCGCATGGCGCTGTCAGCCTGACCACCGCGCGAGGAGCGCATCAGTTTCTGGTCCCTCATCTTCAATGTCTGATCATGTAGATGGGTTTATTGCTCGCCGTTCCATGTCGTGGAAGACGATTTCTGCTCGTACGAAAGATGGGTGCAGAGGGAAACTTCATTCTCATTTTGGGGAGTGAGACTGCGGAGAACCTCATTGGTATGTCCAGGTCGACGCTTCGTTCATTTGATGAGATCAGTGGCACCTCCTATTGTGCGTCGCATTGAGCTGTTGTATTCGGTACAGCCTTGTCTCCAGATATCATTCAGCACTCAGCACTGCGGCCTGCTAGACTCATAGGTGAATGGCATTTTGCATTATGTATATGTCAGAAGAACGCAAGCGCCACCCGTGCGCTATCAATGACATGCACTTGGAGATTTCCATTGTTGTGATTTTGTTTTTCGACTTTTTCCCTTTCGCTTATCGTTGTCCATGCGCATCGCCTGGGTAATCTATATGGGGTACCAGACGTAGATGCACCTCAGTTCTCGTATCGAGGCTCTGCGAGTCATAGAATTATTGTCTATCGGACAAGTCGCGTCTCCCGGTCTGAAAAAGTGTCTCTGTCCAGTCCATCTAATCACTATCGCCGCCGTTCCTCAGTGGATTTAGACGAGGCGCCGATTAAATCTTTTGCCCATTTCCTCAGCCCCTCCGCGACCTTTCCCTCCTTATTTGGCCATAAATGACCCAATTTGGATCCAAAATCACGGGATATTGGTGTGAGATAAAAGCTTGCGAGACCCCTATGGATCTCACGGTCAAAAAAAGTGCCTCGAAATGGCGAGGGAATTGGATATCGTACCAGAGAGCACCTTGCAGGAACGGAGCAATGACCTGGTCTCGTATCGTGAACCAAAGGACGTTCTCCCATTGAACGTGCACCAGCTCCCCTGGCCTCGAGCGAGACTGTACAGAAGAGTGTTCCTCGGCTGAAGTCGTAGGCTCTAGATTCTCGTAATCCTCCAGTAGCTTTTCCTCGCTCAAGTGATCCCCTGAGGGCCGTGATGATGAAGAATCATCCTTTGACTGACGTTCAAGATGAACGTATTTGCTGACGCTTTTGAGATAGCTGTACTCGAACCGCAGGTCGGGGATGACGGAGAGTTCTGGGCGAGTGTGCCGGTGGGACGCCATGGCCGTGAACGGTATGGCCAAACAGAGGCAAATTCTGTGTTTATATTACTAAGCATATGTTCTCACGTTGATGACTGTCGTAAATGTTGTTGCGATCCTTGAAAAAATAGACATTCTATGCTGTAAGAATCGTCTCTTCGATGGTGCCACGCTCGCATTGTTTTATAAATACAGGTGCAGAAGCACAACGCCGATTCATCAAAAGATACGGGTACTATTACTTTTAAGAAGAGCCCGACAAGTGATGGAACTGATTGAGTACGCTCGCAGTCAGACCACGGACGATTATCGCATTGAAGAGCGTACCAGTTAAGCCTTGTGCTTCCGCTCGTCGTGGAGCGCATTTCTGAGTTTTTGGAGCTGGACGGTGACGGCCGCGTTGCCGCCCTGGGCGGCGGTCGACCGCGCCTGGAAGTCGTCGATGAAGGCCTCGATGCGCTTCTGGGCGTGCCTGGCGGAGAGGGGCGCGGCGGCGCGGGACTGGATGCGGAGAGGGGGCGAGAGAAGGATGTCCATAGGGAGAGGAAAAGACGGGCACGTGACACGGCCGGGTCGTACGAGGTGAAAAAAGCAAATGACAGACAGGAAACGGCTCTGCTCTGTCCACGATGGGTGCTACTCAATGGCTTGCCCTTCTCCTCTTCCACCCCTTCGAATTCCGCACTCTCCTCCAGTTCTACCTCTACCATGAGCAGAAACGCGACATCAAGGCCCTGAAGGAGCATCCGACCTCGGGCTGGGACCGCCAGTCCATGCGCAGGTGCTGGGAGTTCCTCGACCAGACCAGCCGCAGTTTCTCGGCCGTCATCAAGGAGCTTGACGGTGACCTTGCCCGGACAGTGAGTTTCTCATTCTACCCTCCTCAGTGATCTCGTATGGCCTGCGCCCGGTGGTCTGCTCCCGCGGGCAGTCGGTGGGCCTGCCGCCCCATGAGAGGCTACTGGTGCGCAAAGATCATGATGCTGTTCTTACTCTCATGGTTTCTTCCGTGTACGGACTGTACTGACATTTCCTCTAGATATGTCTATTCTATCTCGTCCTTCGAGGTCTAGATACCGTTGAAGACGACATGACGATTGCCGACTCGGTCAAGCAACCCCTACTCCGAAAATTCCACGAGAAAACCGTCGAGCCCGGTTGGAAGTTTGACGGCAATGGTCCTGACGAAAAGGACCGTCAACTGCTTGTAGAATATGACACAGTAATTGAGGAAGTCAACCGTCTCTCCCCTTCGTGCGTCTTTGATCTACCATTTCCCCGAATATTCGTCTGATGCTTCATGCTTTTTAGCTACAAAAAGGTCATCATTGACATTTGTTACAAGATGGAAAACGGTATGGCCGACTTTGCCCACAAAGCCGCAACGACTGGCAAAGTCTACATTGCGACCGTCGCGGAATACGACCTATACTGTCACTATGTTGCGGGTCTCGTTGGCGAGGGACTATCCCGAATTTTCTCCGCCTCAGGGAAAGAGGCCGAATGGCTTGGTCAGCAGCTCGAGTTATCCAACTCCATGGGCTTCTTCTACAAAAGACCAACATCATCCGGGACTTCCGTGAGGACGTTGAGGAGCAGCGGTATTTCTGGCCCAAAGAAATTTGGGGCAAGTACGGTTTCGACGAGATGAAGGAAATGTATGCGCCTGGGGCATTGGAAAAGGCCCAATGGGCGCAGAGCGGAATGATCCTGGACGCTCTAAGGCACGCTACTGATGCTTTGGAGTATCTTCGGTATTTGAAGAATCAGACTGTTTTCAACTTTTGCGCCATCCCTGCCACCATGGCAATCGCCACCCTCGAGTTGTGCTTTATGAATCCCCAAATGTTCCAGCGGAATATCAAGATTCGTAAAGCTTCTGCTGCTCACGTAGGTTACATTTTTTGTCCGTCAAGTTCTCACTTGATAACATATTTTTCTTTAGCTCATCATGCGATCGACGAACCCTCGTGATGTTGGTCAGATTTTCTGCGAATATGCTCGTAAAATTCATGCAAAGGCGGTTCCTGCTGATCCCAATTTCATACAAATTTCGGTCGCCTGTGGCAAGGTATGCCTCTGGTACACCCTAATTCGCGCGTTAATTTCTATCATCATTGCAGATTGAACAATGGGTCGAACAAAACTACCCCTCTTTCATCCAGCCACCCAACACAAAGGGTAATCCTCCAACATTGGACGGATACGATGCTCGTTCACGCATCGCCGAGGCAGACAACCAGTTTACATCCGAACTCGCTACTCGTAAACGTATGATTGACATTGCCAATGGAGATCGTCAACTCGCATTACAACGGGTTCAGAGATTCTCAGCAGCCCGTGGTGGTCAAGGTAAAGGCTCCAGTGCTGGTGGATTCTCTTCGGCAACGATGATGTTCTATATCGCTGCTGGGATTGTGTTGGTTGTTGCTGCTGGATTTGGTGCTACGTTTGCTGTGCTTAAAGTTACCGGTGTTTCTTTGAGTGGGTCAACGTAGACCCGACGTTGGTGTTTTTTTATGATTAAGCATTGAAAACTCGGACTTTGCGTACTGCTTTCCTTTTCCCTTTCCCTTTTTTTTAAAATACCCCACAATCCCTCCCATGCTTTTATACCGCCAAAGTCACTCTTATATCATAAACTATATCCTTTGTTTTTGTCTTTTTTTCCTATCTATTAAATTGACAGTGCGTTCTATGTCGGGTTTCCTTCTTTTAACAAAAGATCTTCTGATTTTACTAGCTGTAGATGTATCATTAGGCTGTCTTTCTTCCAAAAACAACTATTTCGTGGATGAAAGAAAGTGGGATTGACTCTACATGCTTTTAGATGACTTAATGATCCACCGCCAAGTTGATCGATCAGTACATTACACTTTCGGGACCTATCCACAAGGGCTCTTGCCGGCCATTAACTAACTCCGAACATTAATCGAATTGGACCTTTGCAACTGAATTGTAAAACCCCGTTCCTTGCTTCTCCGCAATGCGCAATTCCAATTCTGAAGGTGCTCTTTTACCATCACTACCTGCGACAACACCAGCGCCCACAGGAGAACCTGATCAAAAAATTTTAATCAATGACAACCAACCCATAAAATCTTAAATAAAAACAAACGCACCTCCGTGAACCTCGTTGAGGTTGCTCAAATCTTCGAAGGCATGAGAATAACCAAAGGGAACGAAGATGATTCCGTGGTGGATGAAGGTGGATAGGATAGAGTAACCTGTTTCTTCTTGACCGCCACCGAGACCGCTGGTGGATACGAATACACCGGCGTATTTACCTGCCAGTTTTGAGTTTACCCAAAGGCCACCTGTGTGATCCCAAAATGCCTTTTTTTTTTTTTTTTTTCAAAAGGGTAATAGAATAGGTTTATAAAGTCAGTGAGATAGATATTACTTTTGCGGATATATGATATTAGGTACACACTTTGAATTGAGCGGGCATGCTACCGTATCGGGTAGGAATACCAAAGAGGAAGGCGTCGTATTCCTTGAGAGTTTCTGGTGATGCGACGGGGTAGGAGTTTGTCATTCTGTTTGCAGGTACGCGTAGTTTGGTTAAGACTTCAGGTGACAATGTTTCTTTTATCCTGTTAATATAGTTAAAATATGAGTTTCTTTGCATAAATGTAGGTTGAGGACGTACTGGAAGATCGTCGCCTGTCCTCCAGCCTTTTCGATACCCTTCTTCTCAGCTTCGGCGACTATGATAACCCAAAACCCCTCAGTTGTTGATCTCTTGGGTGGCGCTGAGAAAAGCTTACGAATGGCAATGTGGTTGTACATCGAGTAAACGATGATGGCGATACGAGGTGATGACATTTATGTTGTTGTTTAGTAGTGAGTGAGTAAAACTGAGGGTAGTGCTGTGAAACAATTTGATTAGAAGTGCTCGATTTTTTATTTGGGTTCAAGGTCTCACTTTGCTTTGCTGATCATGTCTTAAAAATTGTAGACCATGCATCTGGTATAGGGGTAATTTTGTCGCGGGCTGCGATGATTTTAAAGGAGAAGTGGAAGCTACTATCCAGTACTTCCAGGTTTTTGCCGCTTTCTGAGTTCGAGCTTTTGTCGTTAGTAATGTCATCCTTCAATCGCGTATAACAAGACAAGAACGACAATTCAAGTGATTCATTTTTCATCACTCAGTAGCATATCTTTGAAATCCAGATCGTCACACATTCAAACAAAACGGAACACACACCTCTCGATCTCCTTCTATCCACGCAATACTAACATTATCATCTCATCCGTGTGCGTGATATCAAAGTTTACCCGCGAATCCTATCTCTACACACACAATACCAAGAAAAACTCGCTACATCTCAAATATCCATTTGCAGCGTCTGAGTAGCCTTCCTCGCGTTGGCTCGCAAAGATTCAACTTGCAATTCAAGATTCCTAATCTTTTCACGAGCTTCACGCAACTCCACCGCCAATCGACTGTTTTCTTCTTTCATTGCCGACGAGGTCTACGGAAGTAAGAATATAGTCAAAAGAATTCCACAAAGAACCAGCGGTTTTAACTTACACCTTCGCTAGTTTCTGATGAGGCCCTAACTGCAGCGTGTTTGAGAGCCGGGCTTGAAGCAATGGGGGAGGCTGACCGCGGGATTTGGGCGGGAACGGGTGAAGGGGCGCGCACGGGAGCAGGCGCAGGGACGGGTGCAGAGGGTGTTCGAGATACAGGAGGCGATATAGTAGAAGAGGGCGCTGGTGCGGGAGCAGCTGAAGGTTGAGATCCTACAATCGTGGAACCATCACCGAGGTTCATAAAATTGGCGGGTGCTAGTTTCCCACTGAAGAATTCCGAAGCTGTGAGCGAGGGTTCTAGAGATGGGGCTGGGGGGAAGATGTCCGATTGGAAGCCATCGGCCTGTATCGGGTATTAGCAAGGGATAATCGAGTTATTTTATCGGTAGACGAACTTTTCTTGGAACAATGAAAGCAATGGGTTCAATTCCTGAGGAGACCAACTTGTACGCGCGGGCGATTTCGCATTCGGCGACGTTAAGAGCGCGGCGTGGAAGGAAACAAACACCACGTTGGGGGTCTGAGGACTTGTACTCGGCCAACGCAAAGAGGTTGTCACTCTCGTACTCGAAATAACGGATATTCCCATCCCTAGGCTTTGTGTTAGTAGACTATCATGGAAGATCCTCAGCTCAACTCGGCACGTACCCCTTTCCAGCGAGGAACAAGATGTTGTTGTCTGACCAGAATGGCATAAGAACGCCGGAGGACTGATCAATTGACATTGTTTTCATATTTTCGAGACTACCAGTGTCCCAGATTGATACTTGGCGGTCGGACATTTTGCTGAAGCCCGTAGTCGCGATTCTATCGTGCTCTCCCATCCACACGACGCGAGATCCCTTGATACCGGGATGTCCATCAGTGATACGAACTGGCTGACCACCAGTTCGAGGGTCAAAAATGCGGAGCTTGCGATCACGACATGTAGTTGCTAACAGAGTACCAGTTGTGTTGAATGCCAGGCCCTGGACAGAATCTCCATGTCCTGACAAGGTAACACGGGCATTTTCTGGGGCGGCAAGATCCCAGAGCTTGATGGTATATTCGCCAGAAACGGTCGCGAGGACCTGCGAAGCAGTGGGGTGGAACACGACTTGTCCGATCTTTCGTGGCGATGCATCGATACGAAGAACGGGATCAAAATCTTCGGGAACCCATCCTTCGGTATTCCACCCTTCAAATTGCGAGGGCTCTACTTTCCAGATCATGGCTTTACCATCTTCACCACCTGATGCGACGATGGAGTCGTTGTGAGGCGACCAGTCTGTGTCAAGGACCGGAGCCGAATGAGCACGCGCAAGTGGTAGCTGATCCGGCAGCTTGTGGGGGAATCCGTTGATGCCATGGAATGGCGAGACTAGAGGCAGAATGGCAAAGGCGCCACCGCCGGATGCGTTCCAATTGACACTAAGGTATTTCTGACTCCAATTAGCTCATATTTTCTCAGGAATGCCAGGCACAGAAAACCCACTCCAGAAGCCGCGACTAGGTTGGTATCCCAGGCACTATTCGTCACCTTGACATTCTCAATGCCATGTTCCTTCTTTGCCTGTTGTCCGAAGACATGCCTGTTCAGATCGAGAGATCAAGACGAGCGATGGAGTCCATGCTGAAACGACCACACCGGTATTTGGAAGCACGGACGAAGCGCGACATGGGATGCAGGATTATCCACGATTACAGGAAGAAAACAAGACGGGGCCCATCGCCAGGAGACGATAACCTCGGGTTAGGGGCTGGCAATATTACATAATTCCGGCTACTAATAATATTAATTCCCACCGGTCCGCCGTCCTTGGATCCGAACATGGTCCTCCTCCGCGCTGCCGCTCTGCTCAGAGGAAAATCTCCATTCAGCCTGCCCAATGTTCGGCGGCTGGCATCGGACGCTGGCCAGGTAAGCTGCACATAGACTTGGCCGACAGTATTTCAATCTGGCCTCGCAGTTAAAGCGAACGGGGCTGTATGACTTTCACGTCGAACACGGAGCCAAAATGGTTCCTTTTGCTGGCTACTCGATGCCCGTGTCCTACGGAGACGTTGGGCAAGGTAAGAGTACTCATGCACATGCATTCTCGGCCGCTCATCTTCGCAGTTGCCAGCCACAACCACGTCCGGCAAAAAGTAGGCGTTTTCGACGTCGGTCACATGGTCCAGTCCCAGTGCGTCAGCAAGTCTTTCACACCATTGCACTTTTGACAGGTGTAAATCCAGTTTCCGCGGTAAAACTGCCACAGAATTTTTAGAGTGGCTAACCCCATCTTCACTTTCGTCGTTACATCCCTACTCATCGACTCTGTCCGTACTGCTCAACGAAAAAGGCGGCATAATTGACGATACCGTCATAACAAAACACGCGGATGATGCGTTTTACGTCGTAACAAATGCTGGACGCAGGGAGAGAGACCTTGCATGGGTGAGGGAGAAACTCGGTGAGTGGAACGTTGGTGAGAAGGGAAAAGAAGGACCCGTGGAATTGGAAGTACTTGAAAACTGGGGTCTCCTAGCATTGCAAGGCAAGTTCTGGCCTTGTAATCTTGACGCACCTGTTCATGAATGTTCTTTTGCTCCACAAAGGTCCTGAGGCAGCCGCTTATCTCCAAACACTTACCTCATATGACTTACGTGGTTTGACGTTTGGCAAAGCCGCCTTTGTCCCGATTGAAGGTTTCAACCTGCATGTTGCCCGAGGCGGTTACACAGGTGAAGATGGCTTTGAAGTTTGTATTTGGTATCACCCTCATCCCTTGATAATTGATGCGATCTTATCTTAGATTTCTATTCCACCTTCCCACACAGTCGAAGTTGCAAAACTCCTATCCAAACCGCCGGTCCAACTAACTGGATTGGGCGCTCGTGACAGTCTCCGGTTGGAGGCTGGAATGTGCCTTTACGGCAATGACCTTGATGAAGACACGACTCCCGTAGAGGCCGGCTTGACGTGGGTTATTGGTAAAGACAGAAAGGAGGCTGGAAACTTTATCGGAGCCGATGGTGTTCGTAAACATCTCAAAGAGGGTCCCCCTAGACGCCGAGTAGGCATGATTGTTGAGGGTGCTCCAGCAAGGCGTACGCATGTTTTTTTCCACCCCCGCTTGCCTCACATTCATGTTTGTATCGAATTAGAACACGCCAAGATCTTTGCCCCTGCAAGCGATGAATTGTTGGGTAAGCAAACAAGTTTATGGATTGGGAGACAAAAACTGAAGACGTTTCTCAATAAAGGTGCCGTGACATCTGGAATTCCGAGCCCCACACTGCAAAAGAACATCGCAATGGGATACGTAAAGAATGGATGGCACAAGAAGGGTACCGAAGTCGAAGTTGAGGTCCGTAATAGGAGACAAAAAGCCACTCTGACACCTATGCCATTCATGAAACCTAATTATTGGAGAGGATGATATCCCACCCTTTCACGGTGTTCAATCGCCTCTTCCATCGCATATTGGGCTATCGTTTCTGACAGGTACAGCATATCGTAAACCGGGCCCCACGGATACTTGCAAAAATAAAGAAAATCGCGCAGAAGTTAATGACGTTGACAGATGAGTTGGCGAATACCACATATTTACATACCATCCTCAAAAATATAATTGGATTATCTTCAGACTATTCTCGTTATGGTGACCATGCGTTTAATCAATCATGTCGGTGGGAAGAAAGATCTGCCAGGCGCACGGTTGAAATGAGTAACCTTGCAATATGGAGAAAAACATGATCAAGAGCCTGGCGCTATTCGCGCCTTCCCGTTCCTCGGCTCAGTTATGCCTCAAATTACCTGCTTTCTTGAAGCAGGAACAGCATAACATCGTAAAGCAGTCCACTTAACCTGTGCCCTAGGCCCGGTCGAAATTGAGATAGAGCGGCGAAGAAGGTTTCGGAACTACAAACCCACCGCCGGTGCATGTTCTCGAGGCGATCAGACTGGATACGCAAGCATGATTGTATCAAAACAACGGAGGTGATTTTGACATTTCTTCCCACCAGAAAAAAGCTCGTCTTTTATGACTGGGTGCCACCAAAATGGACGTTCTTCTCAGGTATGATATGTTCCTCCGTGACAGTTTTTGTATAGCCTTCTGCTGTCTCACCTGTGGACAGGTCAGGGATCTGCTAGACATTTTATGACTTTAGTCTTGTTCTTGACCCGTTTCCTGCCGTTAACTTGGTATAAATTTGGCTTACTCCGATCCAGTTCCGTGGGGCGTGTCTTCCAAAGTGAAAAGTAGTGCAGGTGGTGCTCCATCAACAAACACCGACCCGCATTCGAATCATGAGGCATGTCGTAAGTCCTTCCCCTAGTAACGTCGCCCAGTTTATCAGGCGAGGAACAAAAGAACAATCATTGCTACCGCGGACATGTCAATGAAACAAACATGAGCTTTGAGCACTAGTCATAATATATGATGTATCGTTATCGCCATTCAGTTTAGTATCCACAGGTTTGATCGACGAACCGTGTTGAATCACATCAGTACACGGTTATTACTGCAGCCTCCGACATTAGAAAGCGCGGTACAATTGGCTGCGACAAACTCAATACGACCACCATTTGATTCAAATGTATTAAGAAAAAAAACATTGTTCCCTTCTTTCAAAGGTTCTTGATGGCCATGAGTCGTAGTGAATAAGTTTGATGCAGTAGTTCCGCCGCGCGTTAGGAGTGTCTATAATTAGACCAAGAACCTATGCAAGCGTTGAGGTCGGCTCAGGAACGCGAATGGGCTGTGCCCAGAACGTCTTGTACAATGAAGATCGGACTAAGAAGTCGCCTATGCATTCAATTTTCCAGGGTTGCCCGTATAGTAAAAACGGAGTATGTGTGTTTTTGATTTCCTAAATAGGGTTTGTTAGTTCGAGAAAACCGCTCGAAGCTGGTTCGAGTGACATATCCCCTCAGAGCTTGGAAGCCATCGCCCGAAAGTGCTCCGATGGTCTTAGGCGAATCAGCTCATTGCTTATGTGATTCTGGAAATGGAGATTGAGAGGGCGGGGGTTGATCTCACCCTGTTGCTTACCAAAAGTTTTCGTCCCCGGATAATGTGAGTACGGTTGCATATTTTGTGGAGACGATGAGAGAGAGAAAAGAGACAGGTGGATCAGAAAAATTACGTTCTGTCCAGGTTTAAAAGATCCACCGGTTCAGAAGTGAAACCTCAGCTAAGGAGCCACAAGCATTCCCAAAGCACCATCTTCAGTAACAATGTTCTCTCGTGTCGCTACTCTCTTCACTGTCTTGTTCTTCGTCATGTTCGCTGCGGCCAGTGCAGTCGTCCGCACTAACCCTCCCCCGCCCCCGCCCCCGGTCGATAACTGCAACACCGGTACCATTCAGTGCTGTAAGTTCATAACGATTGTTATATATTGAATATGAAGTTCACGACTATCCACCAGGCAACTCCGCCGTGAGCACCAGCGATAGTGGAGCCAATCTTCTGGCTTCCTTGCTTGGCATTGTCCTCGAGCCCATCGATCTCCTGGTTGGTCTTACTTGCAGCCCTCTCAGTGTCATCGGCGTTGGTGGCAACTCTTGGTTTGTATTTTCATTCATAACAAAAAAAAATTACAACTGACGAGCCTATGACTAGCACTGCTCAAACGGTCTGCTGCACCGGGAACAGTTTCAGCGGCCTCATCGTCCTTGGCTGCAGCCCTATCAACATCAATCTTTAAGCGTGATCATGCTTAAACTAATGGTAACCATTCATCAATTGGCTGAATCGAAATTTGTTTGTACGGATTGAAATTGCTCTGATATGTAAACAATAAAATTGAAATTGAAAATATGAGTTTGTTATTGTTTGAACTGCCAACCGCTTGAGATCTTTTTATAAGTCTGCACATTGAAAGAGTGTAAGCCTGATTGAATCACGTTGAACAACAATACCGATGTAATAATTTCGATGAGGCTATAGCAAACCCACAAACCGGAATGTGGCAATGTAGAGTTGATAAACAAGGACACGAAACGGGCTGGGGCGGACATGAGAAAATCAACGCAGACCAATGAGGGCCAATGCGGGCATCATGCAGACAGCGTGCGAGCTGACGTAGACACCCTGCGGACACAACGCGGGCAGGAGGGGACGTAATCTGACTTTGACCCCTAGACAAACAGCTTTCTTTCAGATACACCTTCTCATAAATATCATACTAAATATGATACTATGTCCAAAGCAAGCCAGCACATTAGAGTTACTCAGATTACGATAAGAGTGAGTAGACACTGGCTGGATGCATTGTTGAAAATGGCTGCCGCGGTGCCGTGCCCACATCTTTCTGCTAGCCTGTTCCGAGTGCACGAGTGACGAATGCATTTGAAAAATTCCACGAGTAGTAAGGCGAAACTCCATATTGTATGCCTTTGATACCTTAGCCTTTGATTCCTTGGTATGGCAATGAGTTATAGAGCAGGACGATGAGGCTCCGGATAATGGTCATTTCTTACCGGTGGTCCCACAAGCCCAGGGCTACTCGGGAGTAGACAAGGGCTTATAATTGGTTCAGGAACCAGATAAACGATGCTCATGAACTATTTCTAATGAGAAGTATACTGTAACTGGTTGCGTATGATTTCGTGTTCAAAGGTCGGGTGAGATGTGTAAAATAAGTTCATGACTTTCCTAAAGAGGTGTGGTAGGTTTGCGAGCTGGCAGGTAACGCAATAATCCATGTCCGGCTCGGGTCCTTATATCATTGCAATTATCATCCGAAAGCCCCCCAAAGCCCCCTCGTCAATTAGATCGTTACATACTAATATCAATCCCAAACCTAATCGGAAAGGACAAACACATTTGTTGCAACTTTATTCTCCCAATAAACGGGAAAAAGTATACACCATGAGGTATAAAAGAGCGAAGGATCCGTACATTGTTCCTCAGCTAAGGAGCCACAAGCATTCCCAAAGCATCATCTACAGTAACAATGTTCTCTCGTCTTGCTACCGTCTTCACTGTCTTGTTCTTCGCCATGTTCGTCACGGCTAGTGCTGTCGCTCGCACTAACCCTCCCCCACCGGTTGACAGCTGCGACACCGGTAGCATTGAGTGCTGTGAGTTCACAGCTAGTACTGTATATTTATCGTGTCTACAACTAGTCACTAGGCAACTCCACTTTGGCTAATAGCGATCCTACCGCCAACGTCCTTGCTGGCCTTCTCGGCCTCGTCCTCGGCCCCCTCGATCTCCTCCTCGGTCTCAATTGCAGCCCCCTCACTATCATCGGTGGTGGCGGCAATTCTTGGTTTGTACTCTTATTTATTGAATAAGGAATACGACTGATGAGCAAATGATCAGCACTGCTCAAACGGTCTGCTGCACCGGAAACAATTTCAGCGGCCTTCTTGTCCTTGGCTGCAGTCCTCTCAACATCAACGTTTGAGCGTGACCATGCTCAAACTAACGGTAATCATTTGTCATTTTGGTGGATCGAAATTTGTTTGTAAAGAATTGAATGTGCTCTGATATGTAGTAAACGATAAAATCGAAATTGGAAATGTGTGTTTGGGTTATTGTTTGAATCGTATAAATATAAAACTTCAACCGCTTAAGAATTTTGTTTAAGTTTGCAGAAAAGGGTAACAGCCGTCATAATTTCAATGCGCTTGCGGTTATGATTCAGCCGTAACAAACACCGAGGCTGTACTAAGACCACCGACCAAATTATGGCAATAGGGAGTTGATAAAAAAGGACGTAAGTCACGCTAGTGCGGACAGACGAGGACCGACGTAAAACAATGAGGACCGACGCGAGCATCATGCAGACAGCGCGTGAACTGACGTGGACGCCCTGCGGCTACAAAGTGGGCAGGTGGGGACGTCATTTGACCTTGATTTCTAGACAAAAACATCTATTCCGCACCCTTGTTCTCATACCTCTTAGGGCTACTCCGATTGCGATAAGAATGAGCAGACGCAGGCTGAGTTTGTTGTTGAAAATCGCCGCCGCCGACACAACGTGGGTTTGACGCGGAGCGGTGCCCACGACGTTCTGCTAGCCTGTTCCAAGCGCGCGGAAGGACATCTCCAACAAAAAAGTTCCACAAGTAGTATAGCTAGATTCCACATGCTTTTGATTCTTCCGGATGGGGATGCATTATAGGGCAAGACGGTGATGAAGTTCTACTGGTCGCTTCTTACTGGCCCCACGAGCTTAGGGCTGCTCAGGAGTAGACAAGGGCTTACAATTGGCTCAGAAACCAGGAGAAACGGTGTTCATTTACTATTTCTAATGAGAAGTGTACCGTAAGCTTGCGTATAATTCATTTTCCAAGGGTCGGGTAAGATGCGTAAAATAAGGTCATGACTTTCCTAAAGAGGTGTGGTAGGTTTGCGAACTGGCAGCTAACGCAGCAGTCCATGTCCGGCTCGGGTACCCTGTTCCTTATATCGCTGCAGGTATCATCCGAAAGCCCCCCAAAGCCCCCTCGTCAATTAGATCGTTACATACTAATATCAATCCCAAACCTAATCTGAAAGAGCGAGCACATTGGTTGCAACCTTATTCTCCGAATAATCGAGGAAAAGGATACATCGTAAGGTATAAAAGGGCAAAGGATCCATACCTTATTCCCCAGCTAAGGAGCCACAAGCATTCCCAAAGCATCATCCACAGTAACAATGTTCTCTCGTCTCGCTACTATCTTCACCGTCTTGTTCTTCGCCATGTTCGTCACGGCCAGTGCTGTCGCTCGTGCCGACACTTGCGACACCGGTAGTATTCAGTGCTGTGAGTTCACAGCTCGTATTGCAGGTTGATCGTGTCCACAACTAGTCACTAGGCAACTCCACTTTGGCCAATAGCGATCCTGTCGCCAATACCCTTGCTGGCCTTCTCGGCCTCGTCCTTGGGCCCCTCGATCTTCTCCTCGGTCTCAATTGCAGCCCTCTTACTATCATCGGCGGTGGCGGCAATTCTTGGTTTGTACTCTTATTTATGGAACAAGACGTATAACTGACGAACAAATAACCAGCACTGCTCAAACGGTCTGCTGCACCGGAAACAGTTTCAATGGTCTTCTTGTCCTTGGCTGTACTCCCATTAACATCAATGTTTGAGTGTGACCGTGCTCAAACTAACGGTAATAATTCGTCAATTTGGTGGATCGAAATTTGTTTGTAAATAATTGAATGTGCTCTGACCTGTAAATGTTGGGATCGAAAATTGAAGAAAATATATGTGTCTCTGGTATTGTTGGACTCGTATGGGCTTTCAACCACTTGTGGCTCCCCTCCGGTTGAAAATGTCCGCCGATTCGAATTTGAGTTTTGCCACTCCTATGATATCTGTCTTCGAGCTGCCTGCCCTTGATGACTCAGCGATAGGGCATATATAGGTACATACCGCTGGATCATGAATATATGTCCCGACGAAATGGCGGCGTTCCGAACGAATGAGAACCCGATAGCTCAGATATCAAAAGAAGAGGTGGAGGTGACAGCGCCAAAGTCAATAAAGTAGATCTTTGATGGACCATCAGTCGCTAGCCGCCAGCCATCTGTCAAAAGATTTCGCAAAAGCGTGCAAACGGATTCAGGGCTTGCGTGACCTCGACTTGTCAGCTTGTGATACCATCCATTGTGACAGCGTTGTAGTACATCATACATGCATCATACATCTGCATCATTGATCAACCTGAGATACATGTCCTGATGACACTGCCGCAGTTCGAACGCACGAAGCCAATTCAGAACTTGTGAAAAGAGACACACACTGCTTCGCCAAACCCGATATCATACGTCTTTGTTCCCAATCGATTAAGATAGAATGAGTCTTCCTCTTCCCCGGCCTCCCAATATGGCTGTGGGTTATGGAGTGGAAATTTGATGCTGTTCTTTGTCCGTGGTGTCCATGCTCATGAATGATGTAGGTACGAAATACAAGCGGAGGTGGGAGGGGAGCCCGAGCCGGTTCGCCTGTCTGCAGTATGAGCTACCAAGAGCGGATAAAGGTTGAGACAAGTAGAAGCAGGCTTATTTTCGCCTGTCGTCGCCACAGGGAGACAAGTGCAACGGGCGACAGACAGGTGAAAGAAAATGCGAGGATGTGACCGCGACCGTGACTCGTGACAAGTTTCTCCTAGTCTTTCCCGAATCCCCGGTGCCTGATATCACCTAAACTCATGCAAGCACTGTTGCCGGTACTGGAATGTGAACGAGCTGTACACATGAGCTTTCTCGTATTCTGCTTGTGTCATAGCGTTCGTGCCCAGCCCATAAATGTCGTTTTAAATGTTGATATCCCAAAGAGACTTTGTACTTCGAATAAATTGTCAGGGTAGGATTAAAGCGTTAGCTCACCTCAAATCTTTGCAAGTGCCACGAGAATGCTCCCAAAAGGCGTTTTGCGAGTCAGATCATGGTCCATGTGCTTCAATTAGAGATCGAAACGAGGCAGAATCGATGTATCAACTGTAGCAGTTTTCTTCCAAAGGACAACTGCACCAGGCTCCCCCGAAGAGACAATCTCCCTCTCAGTTACAATATCCTCTTACATTACCACTATGTTCGCCTCTGTGTTGTCATGCTTGCTACGGCCGGCACTATCCCTGTAGTGATGCCCCCGCCTACTACCTGGTACAACACCAGTACCGTTCAGTGTTGTACATATGTGGCTGTCAGTTGCGGCCTCATCTCTCCATCGATAGCAAGAACTCATACCCTCGTTTAAGAAAGAAGAAAGGAAGTTCACGAGCGTCAACAGTCTGTTGCATCGGACATAGTTTTGGTACCGCTTCTCGTTGCTCATCAACCACCATCTTTGGGTCTCGTTCTTCTCAAAATACTACAACAATGACCATGAATCCATTGGATGATTGAAATATGTTTGTACGGATGGAATGTGGTCCGATTTCTAGATGACACAGTCGAAATTGAAAACTACTGACTTCCACGAACCTTGAACTGAACCACCTGGCACCTTCTCTCACCATAGCATAACAAACGCCTTAAGACTAAAATTAGCTGCTCTCATGGTTTCGACTTGTCAGTTATTAATGTGATCGTGGCACTCCGCGCTGTGGTGCACGTCGCTGGACGAAAATACATCCCCCCGCGATACAGCCGCACCCCAAATATTCGCGAAGCCACTGACGTGCCGCCTCGGAAATGAAAAGGTTTGCAGGTTGGCAGTATCAAGTTAAACTTCATCTGTCTTTGAATCGTAATGAATTGAAACAAGATCGTAATATGCGCTTTCTCGTTCTATGAGATGGAGTAAAACTTTGGTGCCTTGTGTCTCTGGAGCTGGTTATAATTAGACCAGAGCTTGTAAGAAAACCCGGTGGCCGGACCAGGAATGCGAATGTGCTGTGTGGATCGGTTTCTGCCAACGCATGCAGGCATTCTCTAAGTGCTGCATCAGAAAATTCAGCTGAAATCACGGATTTACTAACTCGGTTTGTTCGAATTTGGTTCGAGTACTAGATTACCTCAGATCTGTGTGAGTATTGTCGGCAAGCGCTCCGAACGTTCTTCGCGCATCAGATGATCATCGCCCATGTCAATCTCCGTTGGAGATTGAACGGACGGTATAGATTTGACAGTTTTCCTCTCATAGTCTTCCCGGGTGTGCCGATTTTCCGTTTTGGATATGATGAAAAAAAACAAAGCACCCTGCTACATGAGAATACTGGTGTTCTGCTCAAATATAAAAACGCGTAGAAATCATACCTTGAACCTCAGCTAAGGAGCCCAAAGCATCCCTAAAGCATCACCTTCACTCTCAGCCACAATGTTCGCTCGTGTCGCTACCGTCTTCACCGTCTTGTTCTTCGTCATGTTCGCTGCGGCCAGTGCTGTTCCCCGCACTGATAGCCCTCCCCCTTCTCAACAGTGCAGCACCGGAACCATTGAATGCTGTAAGTTTATGGATATATCACTCTTTTTAACAGCTTTTGACCCCCATTCAGGTAATTCAACCCAGTCAGACGCCAGCGGCATCGTTGGGGTCCTTGCTGGGCTTTTGGGCATTGTCCTCGGCCCCATCGATGCCCTCATTGGTGTCAATTGCACCCCCCTCTCCGTCGTTGGTATCGGTGGCAACTCCTGGTCAGTACTCTCACCTACGAAATATGCAACGCGGCTCATGGATATATAATTAGCACCTCCCAAACGGTCTGCTGCACCGGGAACAACTTCAGCGGTCTTTTGGTCCTTGGCTGCAGCCCCGTCAACGTCAACCTCTAAGTTTATGCTCGGTTGTACACACACCGACCGCGACCATTAGTTAGTTGGAATTTCTGTGCGAATTGAATGTGCTCCGATATGTAAACAATAAAATGGAAAGGATACATATGTTCAGTTATCGTGCGAACCTTCAACCGACTACCATCTCAACAACAGCTTCCAGAAACCGTAGCAGCGCTCAAAAATGAAAATTTGCTGCTTTTATCAGCTCACTCCGGTTACGTTGACTGGATAGTATCTCGGTTAGTCACGTACCGGTACCTAATAGAATCTCAAGATATTTTCCAACCTCTTTGCGGCTTTCCAAATTCGTGACGGCTTGCCGCCTCGGGATTATTTAGATATTTAGAAAAGAACTGCACTAGTGGCGTTTCGGCATCATCAATCTTTGATTTGAATCTATTCATTAAGGCAACATTGTTCCCTCAATTTGCTGTTGGCGGTGATGGCCGTCAGTGGCGAAGCGGAGATATGATGCACGGCCTGCCTATCGTTCTGCCGTGTGAAAGCTCATTTTGAATTAGGTATAAACTTAGGCCAGCTTTGTGGCCGGCACAGGAACACGAGCAGGCTGTGCGTAATGCCTTCATCCATTCAAATAGCGCTAAGCAGTAGCAATTTCATCGAAATTCTGCAAGACATACATATCAGGGAACTCATTAGCGGTTCCTAGCTCACCAGAGAGATTGTGTCGTTTGAGCATATTGTTCAAATGCTTTTGCAATCATATCACCTGAGGTCTTAGCTAATGCCGTCTAAAAACCCTCCATGAGTCAGATCATGGCAGATGTCAATAGGAAACGGGGATTGAGGGGAAGACGTAGCCTTGGCACTTCACCTGTCATGATTTTCTTTCCTCGAAGCAGGACTCTGTCACAAAATTTGAGAGGTGACGAGAAAGAGCAAAGTCATCAATATGACAAGAGTGTGCTCTGCCCAAGTATAAAGGAGCGCAAAATCCATACCTTGAACCTCAGCTAAGGAGCCCAAAGCACCCCCAAAGCACTATCTTCACTCTCAGCCACAATGTTCGCTCGTGTTGCTACCGTCTTCACCGTCTTGTTCTTCGTCATGTTCGCTGCGGCCAGTGCTGTTCCCCGCACTGATAATCCCCCGCCCTCTCAGCAGTGCAGCACCGGTACTATCAACTGCTGTAAGTTCATGGCTTTGTTATCTCTTCAACGGCATTCTCAACCCTTCTCCAGGCAATCAGACCCAAACAGCCAACAGTTCCCTCGTCGGGCTCCTTACTGGCCTTCTTGGCATTGTTCTCGGCCCTGTTGAAGGCCTCATTGGTATTAACTGCAGCCCCATCTCTGTCATTGGCATCGGTGGCAACTCTTGGTTGGTACTCCCTTATTCTTGGAATACGCAACATAGCTTACGAATATATAAATAGCACCTCTCAAACGGTCTGCTGCACCGGAAACAACTTCAGCGGTCTTCTGGTCGTTGGTTGTAGCCCTATCAACATCAATCTCTAAGCAGCACTATAACATTCCAACCAAACGGTGATCATTAGTTGAATTGAAGCTTATCTGTACACATCCAATGTACTGTGAATGTAATTGAAATCCAAAAACACATCTGCTTGTTTACTGTTGTTTGACCCCCGACGGCTTTCTCCCTTCTCTCTGAACCTGGGTCTCGAAATCTGCAACTAGCCTTACAACTTGCCCGACCACGTTTTAATCGTCTGAGATTGTATGGCAAACCGTATTCCAGTAAACTCTATCCACATATCCATATTGTATCTTCGAAGAGCATAACGTCCACTCATCCTCACGAATCCCGACCACGGTCCTGGTCACAACGGGCTGTAACGCTATATTGAGTACCACCGGTATAACATACTTTGATAGATGAAGGTGACATCGGTTCTATCCCTAGCTTCCAAGTGCATTCATAGTTGACAGGGGAGGGTTTCAACGGATGTTGGTGAATTGATGGCACAGTTGACCTTCGTTCGGATGCCAGTTTGCCCATGAATGGCTGAGTAACAACTTGATGCCCCCCCCTGCGCATGATTGACTTGTGACCGGACCAGGGTCTATTCTAAAATTACGGTTAGGACTGGAACTGTGACTAGCTGTGTTTAGTGACCCTATAAATTAGAAATCTCGGCAAGAAGTACCGTCAGTGTTAGATTCCCAGGACTCAAGTAAGACATAGTTAATGGATGTTTGAAGTTCCAGGTGTTCTTCCAGGTATATGTATTCAGGCGACTTGCGTAAGTTAAGTGCGAGTGCGGTAAAAAAAAAAAAAAACCCTTCCAATGACCTATGGATCAAGTTGTGGCACTTGTCAATCATCAACGGAGATTTAAAGGGCTCGAGGCTGAATACTGATCCGAGGCCTGTATTATAAGTTCTTTGTCAGATTTCACTCGGACTTACTTATAGTATTCTGGTGAATGAGAACGACATCAAGCACCACTGCATGAGAAAGACTCATGCTTGACCGAAGTATAAAGGAATGAGATATCCAGTGAAGTTCACCAACCCAAGACCTCTGGACGTTTCCAAATCACCATTTTTAGTAACAATGTTCTCTCGAATCGCTACTCTCTTCATTGTCTTATTCTTTATCTTGGCCGCTGCAGCCAGTACAGTCGCAGTCGCTAACAACCCCTCGCCCAGCAACCAATGCACTACCGGCACCGTGCAGTGCTGTAAGCTCCTCAGTGATACTGTCTATTGAACGTTCTCAATTGGTCTCTAGGCAACTCCACTTTCGATGCCGGCGATCCTGTTGTCAATATTATTGCTGGGCATCTTGACATTGTCCTAGCCCCTATCACAGGTCCGGTTGGTATCGCGTGTAACCCCATCGCTATCTCCGGTGGAGGGGTGAACTCTTGGTTTGTCCTCTGATTCACCCGATCAAACTGTGAATAACGGATATTTGACTAGCTCCCTTGAAACAGTCTGCTGCACCGGTAACAGTTTTCACAACGGTGCTATCGTCGTTGGTTGTACTCCTATTGACAGCAGTATTTGAACATGATCTTGATTAAATCAACGATAACCATTCTGGATTGGATAAAAGTGTAACTAGAATATACGAATAGAATATGTCCTTACATGTAAAACTAATATTAAAAATTGACATATGTGCTTGTATTACTTTTTGAATCGTACAATGTGCTATTCAGTCAGGTGTCTCAACATAGGAACTACGCTAGTGCTTTAAAATCAGCTTCACAAGGCTTATGATCTAGACCTTGATATGCTTGATGGTCCCGGCATGACAAGTTGTGAATAAACATGACATTTACACCATATCATTATACATTTCCTTGAATCAGAACTTATCTCCTGACGTGTGGACAGGCTCCACTGTACACTACGAAGTACGAATAAAAGTATTAGTTCCAACAACGAAAACAACTAAAATGTGTGGGGCTGGGTCCCAAGAAGCTCCTATGCCATTTGAGATTGGGTGAAAAAGATCTTTCGATGATGTGATATAAAAGGAGGGAACTATAAAGGCAAACCATTTAGGTTATAATATAGTGCTGGGCAATTTCTAGTAAACGAAGTTATACCTAAGCATGCGCGTCGATGGTCTCGTAGTTCCGCCGCGCTTCAGGGACGGTTAAAATTAGACGAAGAATATTTAGCGATCTTTGCGTTCGGATCACGAATGTCAATGGGTTGTATGTAGTAGCTGCTTCCAATGTGAACTGGATTGTGGAGTAGTGGAGCGATGCATGTACTCGATTCAAAGGGTCGCATAGAATGTAGAAATTGAGGTTATTGGTTTCCGAAACAGGTATGATAGAAATTCCTACCATTGTTTGGAGTCCGGTTCGAATTTTAGATCACCTGAGATTCTGGCGAATATCACCCAAAATCGCTTCGTGAATGAGATCATCGCTCATCTTAATTGAAAACGCGAATTGAAAGATGGGCAGATTTGGCACTTCCCGTCGTAATTTCCCTCTTTGGATAATCCGAGCAGTTTGTTCCAAATTTTGGGGATCATGAAGGGAGAGAAAATTAATCGGAGGAGAAAAATCGAGTCCCGCTCAGCTATAAAGGAACGAAGAATCTTTACCTTGCTACCCAGCTAAGGAGCCCAAAGCATCCCCAAAGCCCTCACTTCACTCTCAGTAACAATGTTCTCTCGCGTCGCTACTCTCTTCACTGTCTTGTTCTTCGTCGCGTTCGCTGCCGCCAGTGCTACCCCCCGCGGCCACAACCCCCCGCCCACTGACCAGTGCACCACTGGTAGCATCCAGTGCTGTAAGTTGACAACTGATACCGTCCATTGAACGCCTTCTCAATGAGTCTCCAGGCAACTCCGTCGAGGATGCGGGCAATGATTCTGTCAAAGCCATTGCTGGTCTTCTCGGCATCGACATCAGTTCTATCACGGGTCTCGTTGGCCTCACTTGCGACCCCATCACTGTCATCGGTGGAGGAGGCGACTCCTGGTTTGTACTTTGATTCATCTAATGAGGTATACAACTAACGAATCCATGAGTAGCACCTCTCAAACGGTTTGCTGCACTGGCGACAACTTCCAAGGCCTTCTTGTCGTTGGCTGCACTCCCATTAACATCAATGTTTGAGCACTATCATGCTTAACGCAACAATAACCGGTCAACTTTCGTCAATTGGTTGAATTATGGTTTGTCTGTTTATACGGAATTGAAATGTGCTGTGATTTGTAAATGATAAAAGTGAAAACAAATATATTGGCTCCTGTTGTTGTTTTAATTGCATGAACCCTCAGGATATGAGCCGAAGCCAAGATATTTTATTGAGAACATTCACTAAGCTCAAATACTGTACCAGCACCTGTTGAGCACACTGGTACTTGTGATCGGGCTTGCGTTTTTTTAAGGCCATCAGTATAACCCTAGCTCTACTTTTACCACCGGCAAACATTCAATTTACCTTGTGAAAGTACAGATAGGGTTTCAATTCGTAAACGTGGGCCCCAACCTCCTGTCGTTAGGCTGAATAGGAGTATTACGACTCCTTACATACCTCTTGTAAGCAGTTAAATTGGGCCCAAAGTAAAGGCCCTTAAACGATCGTTGGTCTCGTGACGAATGAAATAATCCGGCTTTCTTTAGAATCTTTACACCGGACTTCAATGACATTCGACCCGCCAATGAGGTATCTTTTGTCAATGAAGAGGCACAATGCCGCATGATCCAATAAGGTATGTTTCCCACTTTTCCCACCGAGGGAACTTAATTTGTCATTAACCAATGAACATTGAGCACCCCAGCTTGTAATAGAGTCTGCTCCCGGTCCTACGATGAACAACCATTCCCAAAGAACGATCCTATGACACAACCGTATGCATGAATGTATGGTCCAAGACAGCGGCGGACATTTACATTTGTTCCTAATATGCATCAACCCTGGTCATCCGAGGACAACATACATGTGTACACCATAGGTACACCCGGACGTCAAGTTGACAGATAAAACACAACATCCACCAATGAAAACAGCCTTTCAATGAAAAAAAATTTTACGTTCAGCCAATCATAACCTTCGCCCAATCAAAAAGGCTGTGGAACCGCCTTCCGATCAAATCTTTTGCCCAATCAATATCACCAAGCCCACTCTCGCGTCTTTTCATTCACCCGTCACCCCGATGTCAGTGTTATTTTTAGAAACCATCAAGTTCAAATTTTCCCACTGTTTCTATTTATTCGTTCGTCGAAATGACATGATGATGGACAGAAATCTCAAAAGAAAAAAAATCCCTCGTTTGATAAACATAACTTACGTATACCCCCACACTAAACCATAATCAGAATGCGCGCTTTCACGCCTAATAATATGTCTCTGATCAATTGTGACCGCCATTCAAAAATCAATCATCCTAAGGTCCACCTTTCCTCCCGATCTCGCAGCATGCCGAATCGTGGTAACGTCCTTGTCGTCCTCCTGCCAAGCAAGCTTACAAGAGTCATAACATATCTATTTATTTTCTGCCACTGGGAATATTGGAATTAGGGGCTTCATCTTCTAGAAACTGGTTCATGATACACAATAGCTCCAAGGCACCATGGTCTTCGCCTCCAGAAGATAAATTACATCACTAGCTCATGCAGGATCTAATTTATGCGCAAAAAGGCTCACCGCACTAGCCAAATCTTGGCTAACAGGCTTGAGAAAAAGCAAAAAGTGATATATTCTTTCAAATGAACCCGTCGTACCTTGAAATAACTTCATATAGCTTAGTGTCAAAAGATCATCCACCGTAGAACGTCAAGCTCCTCGATGTGCCTCCTTCTATCACGTCATCACAATAAGTATATCAAACAGACCACATTGAATATTTCCGCGTGAAGATCTTGCTCCACAACTTACCGACGCCCTTGTATCGGGGAAGGGTCATCTACGACTCCCGACTCCACGAAGGACGCTCCACATGATGTAACACACCGTCGGGTACAACACGATCCTAGTGGGCCGTTGATACATTCAAATAATCCACTATTCAAAACGCACATCATTGAATAGTACAACGCGAATGGCAACACAAAACAATTGGAAAGTCAAAGCGGGAAACATCTGCTATCCGCCTACAATACACTGTCCCACATGATGGTATCACACAACGCTCTCAAAACACGGTCGAAGCGGGGTACAAATAAAAATCCGAAAAGTCCACAATCAGTAAAAAATCCATCATCGAAAAGCATACTGACTCGATTGCGAATCAGCACATTTGAGAGCCGGCAAAGAAACCCGCTCCCCATTGACAAGAGCAGCCCTTACGGCTTCAGCTAAATCACGACTCCTGTTCCAATCCATCCCATTGTCATTACATTCGTCATCAACATCAGGAATTACGACCGTCGGTTCACTTATGAGAAGGGAGCTGCTCGGTCCTTCAGCTCTTACCCTGTGCCCAGTCTGGCTGTGTGATTTTTTGGCTTCAAGTTTACTACACTTCTCAATCAACCGTGCTCGTTTGATTGAATAAGAATGTACAACCGCAGCAGGGCGCGATTCAGCCAAGCGCTGCCCGATTTCTATTCTCCGAAGATAATCACGCACTCGTTGATCTTGTTTCTGTGGAGAACTGGAACGAGGCTGGGGCGAACTAGATCGACGAGGCAAGGCCAAGGTCCGGTGAGAACCCTTGCCTTCGGGCGATAACAGCGGTCCCACTCTTCCACCGAGTCGTTTCGAGTTTGGAGTAATATTCTCGTGAATAACAGGTAGCTCCACTTTTTGATATCGTGGCGGATTGTCGCCTGGATCTGATTGGGGCATGGAGGACACCAGAAGATCAACACTGCCTGTGGACATGCGGTTTCCTCGTTCTGTCAACGGGAATTTGATGGCATCCCTTTTGGGAAGTATTGTTTTTGACTCTGACATGGGTAAAGAAAACATCGTATGGTCGGGCGAAGATGCCCCAAGGGCGATTGGAGAATCTAGGTCTCCTTCCGCGTTCTGGGCAGACCCCTTCAAGGGCTTACGGAAGCGGCGTGTGGTTGTGGGAGTCGATGACTGGGGTTTCTGATGACGGAGGGTATTTTTGGTCGCACGTGAGGGGCTCGATGTAGGGGTAGGGGGAAGCAGATTTTGGGGTATCTGCAGGGGTAAGGCTGCACTATCTTGATCAAGTAGTTGGGGTCCAGCGTTGAATGGGGAACTTTGAGGGCCTCGTGTCTGGCCTTTCTGTGAAGTTGGTGAAGACATCCACCAACACATTTCGTTCTCGTCAATGCCGGCCTGACTCGCAAACAAGATGTGAGCCGTACGACCCGCCGTGTCGTCGTCGTCATCATCTGTGTCATCATCACTCCAAGCTGTACGTTGCACCTTTCCTTTCCCTGAGTTCGACGAAGTCGCAGTTTTACCCGGTGCACCTAGAACTCTGTCCACTATCACTTTTTCAGGTGGTTTCAGATACTGTCGCGCAACTTCCAACTTGCGACGGATGCTGTTGCTGTCTGCCCAGCGCAGGAAGAGGCTTGCCAGTTTATCACTACCGACAGCATTTTTGACTCCTAGATCTTCATCTTGGTCAAGAGGATTTGAGAGAAAAGGAGTCAATCTATGAGACGAATTTGTAGGGCCCGACACACAGTCCTCAAACATGCGATCGATACACAACCAATCCAAACCTTGCAGACTTGGCTCGAGAGTGTTAGGAATGACGCGCTTAGGGCGAAAAAGGCGGACGAAGGCTCTGAGTTCTGGGAGTGTCGAATGCCGCGAAAGAGGGACGAGCTACATATTTGGGTTAAAATTTGTTTCTCGCAACAGGTAGTAGCATACCAGATCATTTATTTTCTGGTCACCGGCCATAAGGGCTTGTTTCACGACTTGCAGATAGAGGTCCCAGCTTGATGACTCCATGGTGACCGCATTTATGTAGATGACCCGTTTGCCTGATCGACTTCTGGACACTTCACATGGGTTATCTTCATTGTCTACGAAAACATGATCACACCGATTGAAACGTTCACACGCATGGAATCGAGTACACTGTGGGTCGCGGGTCACAATGAGGCGCATATATGGATCTGAAATGCTCTGATAAATGTTATACTTGTAGCGGTCTACGTGAATCTGGCGTTATAAAAGTCATATCCAGTTGA
This sequence comes from Agaricus blazei, assembly GCA_029719445.1. NCBI lineage: Eukaryota > Fungi > Basidiomycota > Agaricomycetes > Agaricales > Agaricaceae > Agaricus > Agaricus blazei. Next base: position 537,377 of record SSNC01000005.1, read on the forward strand.
GGCAGTTACAAAATTGACGACGGTACCTTGGATTGAAAGGCTGTTGATATTGCCTTGAGTATCTCTTCATACCCCCATGTCCATGCATTGACATAAAAGTAGACATCCGGAGGGAAAAGTTTCATGAGCTCTATCAAGCCAGTAGTCGCATCACTCTACAATGCATATAAAAAATTGAACAACAGACGAGGGAACCTCGATTCACTCACTTTGCTTGGAATATCAAGAGATGAAAATGCACATGCAGTATCTAGATAGATACAGTCAAGCCCTCGGTGGAGAATTCCACCAGCGGATGAGTCAAGGTATGGTTGGAGGTACGGGTTACGACTTAGAGACTCGAGGAACCACGGTTCGGCACGGAAATCCCCTGTATGCAGGACGGCGCCATGAGAACCCTCTATCAAAAACCTGAGGCAAAAAAGGTTAGTCAAAATGGGTCGATCGGACGCATATATCCACCAACATCACGGATCCGGGGCAATGGTTGGCATCTAAAGCAGTTATCGTGACATGCTCGTTGTCAGAGAGTTCAAATTCTGTGGGAGTATGCAGATGAATAGTTTTCTACGAACAATGAGTCCGGGTGTAGAACAACAAGGAGGCGAGTGAGTCACCAGGAGATCTCTTGAGCCTTGATAATACGCTTGATGAGGTACAGGGTCGACCTTCAGATGTGCAAACGTTTTGACACTCTCCGCTCGGAGTTCGTTCTGCTTGAGCTGTCGTTCGTCATAGACTTCGTGGCGTAGCAGCATTTCCTTTGCGTCGTGCGAACAGATAACTCGATGACCGAAACTCTTTGCAGACAGGCCATTGATGTGGTCCGTGTGTGTGTGGGTCAGTAGATGCAGCGCTGGCTGGATGTCCTGGCCGGGTGGCGTCGCAAAGCTGTCGACCCTGATCCTGTAGGGGAGCACGAACGAGTGGTATGGCGTCCCCGGAGGCATGGGTCGCCAGCGGAGTGACGCAGGGGCCAGACATCACGCGCCTGACCCTGGTGGTCACGTGCAGTGTGACGATCGCGGCTTGATTGGTTTCTGTTTTTGGGACGATTCCCCTCATCTCCACCACCATGTCCGCCGAGGACGAGAGCCTGTCGCGCGAGGATGTCATGCACATCCTCAAGGGCATGAACATAGACTTCTCCCCAAATACAAAGCTCACCACCATCTCCCTTCGCCAGCGCCTCAACCAATCTCTCGACGCCGCCCAGCGCTTCGCCTCCATCTTCCCAGATCCGACCCATTTAATCAAGCTCTCCAGGTACTCCATGTGGAGGAAAAAGGCGCCTATTGTCGATGCTTTCACCCGGCGCACCTGGGGAGCCATATTCCAGGACAACCGAGGGTTCGAGGATCATCGGCAGATTGCTTTTGCCAGGATCAACCAGCTTATCCCCGATATTGCGAAAGAAATGGACAAGAAGAAAATCGGGTATGTTGTTCTCAAAGATCTGGCTACATTGAGAGCCTTGATTATTCGGGTGAGCACACCGACCGTCATCTTCCATCTCTCAAGCTAAGTATCCTAGAACAGTTTTTCGCGATCTACGAAATCAACGACAGAACCCCCCTGATTCTTGTAAACTATGCCTCTCTCGAGGAAGACGATGAGGAGGCTCTAGACGACACAATTACCGATTACACTCCAGAGGAACAGCGTGGCAGGGCATATCAGATGACCGACATAGAGCAGGATCTGCTGATCGAGCTGCTGTCTCTAAATCGAAGGCACCTCTCCCTCGAGTACAAAATCACCGAGGCGGCTTTCGATGACCGTTGTGAAGTCGGCTTCATTCTTCCGATTGGTGGTCTTAACGTAAAGGATATTGTCCGATTGAGTAAGCCGAAAGGATGTTTACTGTGCGGTGAAGAGACCCACAGTACCTGCTCTGCTTGCTTATCCGCTCAGTATTGCGGCAAAGGTGAGATTGGTTTTTTTTTCTTACTTCCTTTCCATTGCTGACGCCCACAAGTTTGCCAGAAAGAAGACTGGAGAAATCATAAATCTCTATGCAAAGCGATTTCTTCAGGTAAATGGTACACCATCGAGCTTGATCCCAACCCATTCTCCACCATGATGTCAAAGATGTACAAGACGAGCATCAACCGATACGATGACACCGACGATGATACTCCTGCTACTAATAACGAAGGTGTCGAGGAACCTCCGCCTAACCCCTACGAAGATGATTATTACCTGGTCAAGCTTCAAGTCCCTCTCGCAACTGATGCTAATCAAATGCTCGTCTACGATCGTTACAAAACGTTTGAGCTTCATCTCACCGACGTGAAGAATCCTGACGCATTCACGGCGGCGATGCTTGCTGTGGCTCTCGAGCCAAAGATGTATAGGTGGGCTCATCGTGAAGGTGAATGGATTTGGAAGATATGCTTTGATCGCCTCCCCGATCAAACACCAACGTGGTAGACTGCATATCTTTTTGTTATGCGATTTATGCCTATGTACTCGTGTACTACTGCTATCAATCGTCTGATTTTACATTGCTGATGGATGCTTCTGTGTTTGACAGTGTTTGAATACACCTAGTAGAGTTTTGAACTAGGTAGCTATCGTCCAAATGAACCCAACATCTCGCACTTTGTGTGACAGATGTAGTACGAAAACTGAGGAAGGGCTTTTTTCTTATTGGACCCAGAAATAGTCTCATCAGTGTCGCCAAATCTGCTCGACGATTCGAAGTAGTATCCGCTCTCCCATCTTCACCGAAAGATCAAACAACCTTTGAGTGCAGTCCCCATAATTCATCGCTGGAAATTAATCAGGCATGGTAACCTGTCCTTTCATCAACATTGACAGCTGACTAGCCCAATTTATCTCTGTTCACATGTATCTTCAACTGAATTGGGCACAGTCATTCATGTGGATAGAAGCGTACTTCTTAGGTCTAGAGTAGTGTACCTTCTCCAATTAATGGCTCCGCTTCTAGTGATTGCCCAGAAAATTTCGTGGAAGCTATCGCGAGTTTTATTGTTCCAGGAGATGAAGAACATTTGATCTGGTCATTGTTTTGTTCTGTACAGGACACGTTGCGTGTAGCAGGCAAATCATGAGTGATATAGACTATTAGCATCCGACAGGAGAAAATGAAAATTTGTCCTATCATTCGGGAGACTCGAATCGCCGACCTACTTCCACACCACAACCGATACGCATTTTTGTATTGGAAGCCCTGGCCTGCTTTGGTCACCACATTTGTGAAACAGTGGCTATTTCCCATCGGGTTGTGGGAGGTCTTCAGGACCAAAACTTATAGGCAAAAGTTCACCTAAAGTGGTATCCAGTACACCCCCCTCCGAGTGATCTGGTTTCGGTTCTCCAGGCTGCGGATAATCGCCAGGTACGAGTAATATGGGCATAGCCAATGCACAAAATTCCCTGATGAACTGGCGACATATTCCACAGGGAGATGTCGGCTTGTTCATGTCGCTAGAAACGAAAAGAATGTTTAAGCACTTAGGGATAAACGAACAGGAAATAAACGAACGTGGTGACTGCCAGAGCAACGAAGGACCTGATCCCTTCACTCTAAAAAGGCAGCAATAATGTCACTGGCGAGTGAGACACAAAAAGCGGCGGGTTCTTACGGCCGCTTTCACAAGCGCAGTACGTTCAGCGCAAATGGTCCCACCTGAAAACAGCGCTGAATGGCACAGCAGAAAAGTTCATCGAATGAAAACATACCGTAAGACGCATTTTCAATGTTAGCACCCTTGATAATGGTGCCATCTGCTGTCAATAGGGCAGCACCGACAGGAAATTTCGAGTAGGGGCAGTAGGTTCCCTTTTTCGCTATCGTGAACAGGAAGTTAAGTGGCGCACATTGTACCCTAACGGACTGATCACCTTCAATGGAGGCATAGATGAGCCTCTTCCTGTCCTCCATAGACATTGTCCACGCTCTGGCACTCATGATGGAAGTAGAACAGAGATTGATAACGATAGTTATGGTCTTTTAACCTTGGCACTTCATCTGGCTATCGGTGGCGTTGATGAATGGGTCACGTGGTGTGTACCCCGCGGGCTGAACAAAATACAAAACTCATCAAGGGGTGATCAAAAAATGCCCGTTATAGTTGTAGCAGCAGAGGAATCTTCAATCAGACAATCCCCTCGCCTTTTACTAGGGGATTCCGTGTAGGTTCCTCATCTAATGCTGCGTTACAATCTTTGGAATCCCTTCTCCTTTGGAGAACTGTTGACACATTACTTTTTGTATCCCTTGTATATTCAATTTGGGTATCGACTCTAATACTGAAGCCCCTTTTCTTTATTAATCTGGTAGTGATTTTTCCAACCACAGTCATGATTTAAAGACCGGCGGTCTCGAATTTCCGAAAATGGCAAGTACGGAATGGGACCACTTTGTTTGCCGTTGGATCAAAAAAAACCTACGTCTGTCCACTTCCCGTCCATTACCACCACCTCCTCGTCGCCGCCATGCCCCAGTACGATGTCGTTATCGTCGGCGCCGGAGTCGCAGGCCCCGCTCTCGCTCACGCTCTCTCTACCCTTCCTCGATCGAAAAAACCCCGGATTGCCTTATTAGAACGGTCACTTGCGGAGCCTGACCGAATTGTCGGGGAATTGTTACAACCAGGTGGCATCAAGGCTCTTCGGAAACTGGGTCTGGAGGGGTGTATTGAGGGTATAGACGCCATTCCAACGTATGGTTATTGCGTGCTGGATAGCCCCAGGTCGGTACGAATTCCATACCCGAGCGGGCACCAAGGATGTGGCTTTCACCATGGACGATTCATCATGGCTTTACGTGCAGCTGCTAAACGTGCGGCAGGGGTAGATCTCATAGAGGCAACAGCGACGGGGCTGATTGAAGAGGGTGGCCGGGTTGTAGGTGTGAAAACGACCAAGAAAACACAGGATGAAGAATTGAAAGAAGAATATCGTGCCGGCCTTGTCGTTTTTGCGGATGGGTGCTTTTCAAATTTCCGGAACGCAGTTATGGGTTCTGCATCAACCAAACCCATAACGAATAGCCACTTTTGTGGCGCCATTCTCGAAGACGTGGTACTACCCATGCCCAATTGCGGAACTGTTGCCCTCATTAAAGGTTCTGGGCCTGTACTAATGTACCAAATCTCGGAACATGATACTCGTATCCTCATTGACGTTAAAAATCCTCTACCTGCGGACCTGAAGGTACTTGCATTTCACCTCACCGTTCTCAATTCATTGATGTAAGTTTGACAGACACATATTGTGACCCACATCGTCCCCCAACTCCCTTCATCCCTCCAACCAGCTATCGAAACTGCTCTCGAGAAGGATCGTTTACGGCGGATGCCCAACTCTTTCCTTCCACCAGTATCCCAAGCCACGTCGGCAACTAAGCCCGGTGCTATTCTCCTTGGTGATGCCTGGAATATGCGACATCCTCTGACAGGTGGTGGTATGACCGTTGCTCTTCATGATGTCGTCCTATTGCAATCAATGCTCGCAAAAGTTGATGATTGGAGCGATTTGAATAGCATACATCAGCTGTTACGCAAATGGCATTGGAAACGAAAGCCTCTCGCCTCGACGGTCAACATCCTCAGCTTTGCTTTATATGACCTCTTCGGTGCTGATGGTAGGTCATCTTTACACTGAGGTGCAGACGCCTGTCTCTAAAACAACTATAGATGAATTACTTGCTGTGCTTAGGACAGGTTGCTTCAAATACTTCGAATGTGGCGGCGAATGTATCAACGGGCCGGTATCACTGCTTTCGGGGATCGCGCCCTCTGTTCTCCTTCTCGCATATCACTTCTTCGCCGTCGCATTCTATTCGATCTGGGTGATGTTTACACATCCTCATGTGGTATCCAAACCCGGACAGAAGCCCGTCTATGCAATTCCGGGAGTAGATCAATACCCTTTCCTTTTGATCAAGGGGTTTCAAGTGGTGTGTATCTTATGACTGTTTTCTCTCAATGTCCAACGATGACATTTGCTGCTAGATCTGGAAAGCATGTGTAGTATTTGGTCCTCTGCTATGGTCGGAGATCCGTTGGTGGTCGCCTGACGATCCTCAGATGTCAAGTAAAATATTTGTGCAGGCGATACCAATTGTAGGACTTCTTGGAGTGTTATACTGTGCATTCTGAATGATGAGACGGATAATGGTATTTGTTTGGAGGGTGCTAGAGTTTCTGCATTACCGGACTACTTGTCCCAGTTTACCCCATTTTTGTTGATACCTAAATTATAACTTCTAATGTTAATGGAGGGTTTTTTGCTACGTCTGGGGATAAGATGTTATTTGAAGCATTGTCAGCGCTTGGTAACCTCACCGTCATGACCAACAACACTTGTCTATCATTGAGTTATATCAGGACTCCTAGATATAGCTAGATAAGATCACATGTGGGTCCTTCTTTCGTCAAGTATAACCAAAAGGATATTGCAAAAGGTGTTACGGCTTTATATGTACTTGAGATATGTCCAAGCGTGAGGTACAGGTGGTCGACCGGTGCACAGCAAAACCACTGATAGTGACGTACAGGTACGGCGCGATACTTTTATTTTCTTGATTCCCATCTTTCCGCGTCCCGACTGGACGAGGTCGACCTGGCTTTCAATAACCTCCACGCATGGTGTTGAAGCAATTGTCATATTCGCGATTTCGTATGAGCCCTAACAATTACCGTCTTCCACCCATAGGTTGGGTTCATTACCAATAACAAGTAGGTTTAAAACTATGATTACCGTTGCCCAGGCAACGGCGAGACGGATCCGACTTACATATAAATTCTACGGCCTATCCTCGTCGTTGCTGCCTCTGTCTTGCGAATTTTTAGACTTTCAGCATCGCAACGCGATTGTCAAGAAACAGGAACACCTCATGACTTTGTTAACCCACTATGGTCTCTTGACTCTACCAATGATCAAACAGCGCCCAAAATCAACGCCAAGACATTCTGTATGATGCTGCTCGAAATATACGGTGGGAGTGAATCACTGAACCTTACACTCTTCAGGCTGACGTTGATGTTTTTATCAACGAACTTTTGCTGATCTCACGTCTCACCTGCATGGATGAACTGATCTTATTGTCCCATCATACCTCAAAAAGAAGTGAAACACAGACTATGCTACCCTTTTGGTCAGTGGATGATGCCTTATAAAACTGATCATCTTTTTTTCCAGCTGTTTCGGATAATTTTCATTTGTTCAAGTTAACAGCCTTCCCATCCTCTTACACATACTCCAACCTCTCACCCAGATTGAAGCCAGGTGTTGCCATAGCCCTCCGTCCCCGACTGCAGAAAACCATGTCTTTCGTTTTGATTACTATCCTTCATTCTTTTTGTTTAGCGAACAGTATTCTGCTTTTGGCATTATCGATTGTCAACTTTGGACTCATTTTAACATGGGTCAACTCGATAACTGCTGTTTCTGCGTTCATTTATCACCTCGTGGTCCTCATTGCAAGCAGATTACACGACTTTCGGACCAGCAGGAAACCTTGGAAACGCGGCTCTGTTATTCATAGCATCAGCATGAAAACGCCCCAAGGCCCACCACCCTCATATGATCAACACTACGATTCTTCCGTGGTCGTTTACGACGAAAGCGAGGTTCCTTCCCAGTCTGTTCCTTCCGGTCCATTCTACTCCGACTCATCCCTCTTCTCAATGGTCATTTTGACCATTATTGCCCTTATCGGATTCGTGATGACCGTTGATGTTTTGTTGCATGGAGCGTCGAGCCTCCCTGCCGGGGAAAGAGAGAACGAGATGGCTTTTCATTTGGATATGAAGGTTCAAACAACACAATGCACATTGTCGGGCGTGCAGATTTTACTCTGGATGGTTGCGCTCACTCTGTGCGTTAGAGGTAGAATGAGGATATGGGAGGCTGAGGAGGAGGAGAGAGATGAATTTCAGTTAGGGTATACTTTTCGAGAGGTGAGTCAAAATGAATGTGCGTAGATTAAGCTCATACATTATCCATTGTCAGCCTACAGAAATTCCAGTTCCATTATGGAGCAAAGGCGTTTTTTAAACGCAGTCGTCCGTTCTTGATTTACACCGGTGGTTCTTCATTTAAGCACCTCTATGGATCCAGACATCGAATTATGTCGACCATCCAATATTGAAGATATACTCGAAAAAAATCCTCTGTATGGTGCTTGACAGGTGTAAGCAGTTGTACCTGTGTTGGTTTTTGTTATATCCTACTTGTATTCGGACTGGGCGTCTACTACTGCCAACACTTCGATAGTTCAATACTTTGTAGGTGTTTTCATATGGCAGATAGACTACTCTCAAATCTCTCGGACTGAACTTATTTTGCGCAACTTTATGACGCAATGAGTGTCACAATGACAGCCCATAGTCCTTGATGAATAGCGCTGGCATTGGATCACAACTGTCCCGATTTGGACCTCATTCGTCTTGATTTGCTGCTTCCATCTCGAGACCCACTTCACTTTGTCGGCCTCGGGGTTTGTACCTATTCTCAATTCGTCTATATCTCCACAGGGGTTATTTGGAGATCATGGCGAGCTGTAATATTGGTTACATGAGCCTTTAAAATATATGCCAACCTTTCCCAACGCCGAGCGTTGGGCACTATCGGACATGAGACCATTATCAGGTGACGCGGGACAAAAGTTAGATAGATAGATTGGCTTGGAGACGATAACATGTTTGGCTCGGTCGGAACACCTTCAACGACCATTTCGAACATTAGTCGTGACTAAAGTTCCTTAAAATGCTCCTTCTCCCACCATCAATGTCAATTTCGCTGGTTTCCCTGCTCAATCCCGCGGCCTTATCATTTGACTTATCTCTTGTTCCTCTATCACTCTCACACAGCCCGTTGTGAGATTCAATATGAGCAAGCTGGATTAGACGCATCCTGCGCACTGTTTCCTGATATGTCGTCACTGCCATCCTTGCGAACCGAGCAACGAAGCGAGATCATACCTGGCAGAATCACTCGAAATGGTTAGATATTCGCACGGCCGAGATAATTGATTTCCATTCCCTAAACAATTCAAGTCCTATTCTAGGATCGTATCACCTGCGATTTCGGGGATTGTCGTTCGAAAAAAACTTCTGAAAAGTCTCCACAAATCTGATAGATGCCCATTCTAATTTGAGGTCACCGTACAAGAGCGGGGTGTATTAGATATTCCGCTTGACGTAACTTTATTATCTGGACAGTCCGGGCTTAGTCTACAATACCGGGGTATGGTGCGAAGCGCGGGGAACAGGAGACGAGCCGCGCGCAAATGCGACAGTACAAGGGCCTTACTACGCATTAAAGTGAAAAGATGCAAAAAAAACTGGAGCCGGTTTATAGATATAACCAAATGAAGTTGAGGACTGAGAATGAAGGCGATGTCAGAATCAACGCTCCGCTTCTTGTCTTTGTCACAGCCCCGGTGGATCTTAATTACAGTCGTATCGCTGTCATCGGTGGAGATTGAGACTTCTGGTCTGAACTCTCATGAGTGGGGTTAGAAACATAGCTGATGAATATGAAATTGATTCCTCTCCTAAACGGTCTGCTCCACCATCGATTTGACAGCGATGTTGCTTTCGGAGTCGTTGGCTTTACTCCTATCAGCGTCGGCGCTTGAGCGTGACTGTGCTCATACTAGCGGTAGTTACTCATCAATCGGTTGGATCGTACTCGGTCTTTCCGTAAAAATTGAATATGTTTTGGTGTGTAAGTTTAAAATCTTGATATCAACATATAAGTGTTTGCGTTATTGTTTGAATCGAATGACGTGTCATCTCGTCATGGGCTTCTAGAAACCCATGTCAGCATTTCAAGATTAAGTTTCGCAGCGCTCATGGCTTGGACTTGGATGTTCTTGATACCATCACGACAAGTCGTGTGTTAACACGACGTTTACAGCACAACAATATAATTGCCAGCCCGGGGACAATATCATGTGGTATCCGACCTTTTCGTATAACTTTTACCTGACCAAAGAGTGTAGCCTACTTGCACCGCGTCTTAACATACCACTCTTGAATTGCGAGTGTGCTCTCAGCAACACGGTGGCATGCTAAATTGGTAAGCACGCGTTGCTCCGAAAGTACAATCAACAGATGGTGGGATCAATACAAATAGTAGTATTCGAATGGAGTTGACGGAGGCATTCTCTACATCCTCTGGTCAATGACTGTGAGATTAGAAGTTTCATGTTTGCCTTCAATTCTTTCGTCGTTTAATTTTGTATTGTTACCAGACACTCAAAAATTGTCTGTAGATTACCACGTTATAGGATGAAACATGTGAATTCTACTAGCGAAGAGTAACTCCAATGTGTGGAGACGAGGTCGGGGGAACCTTATTTTGCCTGACTGTAGGATGAGAGAGATCCAAGTGCTTGGCGCGATACGATGCTGAAAGAGAGACTACATCAAGGCAGAACATATAGGCAAGAGAGCTGTATTTGGAATGGTCAAATAGCCGGGCTTCTACGTGAGAAAATGTATCGATGACTTACGTCGTGGTAGGTCCGCCGTGCGTCCTGGACCGCTTGAACAAGAACAAGAACGCTTGCAAACCTTGTGGTCGGACCAGGAACGTAAATGGATTAATTAAGTGTCTTCTTCCGATAAGAACACCACCAGGAAGCGGCGTATGTTTTCAATTTCAAGGGTCGCGTAAGATGTAGAAACTGAGGTTGTTGATTTCCGAAAGAAGCCTTGTAGTTTGAGCAAGTCATTTGAGTCCGGTTCGAATACAAGATCACGTCGACTTGTGGAGGGTATTATCCGAAAGCCCTCCGAAATTGAGTCACGAATGAGATCATTTTCCATGATCATTGAAAACGGAGATTGAGTGGGAGGACCGATCTGGCGCTTCACTCTTTTTCGCTACAAGTCCGCTGGAGCCGCCCGCTTACAGGGGGACCTTCACGACGCTAGCGCTTTAGCATCGCGATCCATCTTTCTACAATGTAGCTGCGAACCAAACCTACAAAGACATGTAAGATCAGGAAACGGAAGATGTAGAGGTCACAGGTGGCAGGGTCAAATATCATCAGTTTTTGATTCGAATTCTCGAGTTGAATAAGGTAATATTGTTCCCTGCATTTGATTCATGGTGATGGCCGGCAGCTGCACAGTAGAAGTTTGATGTTTCTATAACTTTGTGGTTCCGCGTGTGCTTGGGGTCGCCTAAAATTAGACAAAAACAATTGCAAACCTTGTGGTCGGACTGGGAACGCCAACGGTCTGAGTGCCTTCTTCAAGTGAGAACAGCACCATGGAGTAGTGGAGTGGCATATGTATAGTAAGGGTCGCATAACATGTAGAGACCGGGGTTATTGATTTCCGAACAAGGTTTGGTAGTTCGAGCGAATTGTTCGAGTCTGGTTCACTTACTGGATCACCTCAGATTTTGGGGAGAGCCATCAGTAATTACTCCAAGCATTCTCAACAGATGAGAGAATCACTGATGTGAATTGGACACGGAGATCTGGCACTTTGCTTGTCGGAACTGATTTCCACCGATAATCCTGGCTTGTGCCAAATTTTGGAGATGATAAACCAAGGAAAACAAAAAGATGAAGACGTATAAAAGGACGATGTATGCATACCTGGCCCCTCAGCTAAGGAGCCCAAAGCATCCCCAAAGCACTCACTTCACTCTCAGTTACAATGTTCTCTCGCGTCTCTACTCTCTTGTTCTTCGTCGCGTTCGCTGCCGCCAGCGCTACCCCTCGCGGCCACAACCCCCCGCCCACTGACCAGTGCACCACTGGTAGCATCCAGTGCTGTAAGTTGACAACTGATATCGTCCATTGAACGCCTTCTCAATGAGTCTCCAGGCAACTCCGTCGAGGATGCGGGCAATGATTCTGTCAAAGCCATTGCTGGTCTTCTCGGCATCGACATCAGTTCTATCACGGGTCTCGTTGGCCTCACTTGCGACCCCATCACTGTCATCGGTGGAGGAGGCGACTCCTGGTTTGTACTTTGATTCATCTAATGAGGTATACAACTAACGAATCCATGAGTAGCACCTCTCAAACGGTTTGCTGCACTGGCGACAACTTCCAAGGCCTTCTTGTCGTTGGCTGCACTCCCATTAACATCAATGTTTGAGCACTATCATGCTTAAAGCAACAATAACCGGTAACACTTCGTCAATTGGTTGAATTGGAGTTTGTATATCTGTACGGAATTGAAATGTGCTCTGATATGTAAATGATAAAAGTGAAAACAAATACATTGGCTTCTGTTGTTGTTTTACTTGTACGAGCCCCTAAAGCATTGGGGGCCATACTATTTCGTCGAGAATATTTCTCGAGCGCAAAACCTGCACCAGTACATGGAAACTTTTGATTCGACTTCCTTTTTTGTAGTACGACCCAAGCTCAAGGTTCCAAGGGCCAGAGACCAGACACAGAAGCTGGGATAGGCTAACCAGAGATCACAGCAAGGGGGACAAGGACAGCAGTCAGAGATCGAGAGAAATAGTCAAGGACAGGTGGAGAGCTTGTTGGGCGCAGGAAGGCGTAGAATAGCGGGTTGAGCAGAAAACCCGGTGATGATTCAATACCTATCCTACTACAAGTGTAACGCATACGAGAGTATTAGCATTGTGGCCAAAGCCACCACCGACGAGAAAGAAATATTGAAGTCTGTACCCATGTGTCCAAATGAATAGGAATGAAAAATTTTCCCATCCTCTTCCTCAGAGAGGGAAGGATTACTCTTCCATTCTCCAGCTGTCGGATACATGTCCGAGGCTATTATCGAGCATCGGAGAGGTGAGTCCATTGGCGAACAGTTGCCGTTTGTAATTGAGTGCAGTGGTCGCCCCCGCAATAACACCTCGCGTGTAAGTCCTTGTCGACTTGAAGTTTCGAAACCATTTCGATGTACTGCGTTCTTCATGAGTGCTGGTTGGGAGGAGATGAATGCGGGTGCTCGCAGGTGCTCGGGACAATGGTGAGGGGATGATGATCGGCCGATTCGGACATAGCCGATCAGTCATCCCAGGCTGTAATGTTCAACTTCGAAAGCGCGGACCTTAACAACCATCCATCACGTTGAATTAAAGTGTTACGGAACCTTACAAGCAGTCTAATCAAGCCTGAAGTAAAGGCCCTTTAGCAACCCTACAGTATTTTTGAGCAAATTGTGTGTAGTACAAGTGGCGATATCAGTTCCCACTCACGAACCTTGGAAGATCCACGTCGTAGGTCAGGCAAAAGGTCACTTAGGCTGTAGCTTAGCCTGAGCTTAGCCGCCATTCAATAATTACCGTTTTGGCTAGACTGGCTAGGAGCCTTGGATGGCTTCCCACAGGCACTGCAACTGCGTGATTTCGTCATAGCCGTCCGGCGCTCGAGTCTCTCAGTAACTGTGTTGGTTGTATCAGAAAAGAGGATTATTTCAGAGGATGGGTATAACCTGTTTATACAATTGTTCTATTTGGCTGGCTTATTTGTACAAAAGATAACGAACAAAGATAATGAGTGAATGTTAAAACAGGGCCAATTAATGATAACGAGCTATCGCACTTTGCACGCGTCTTGGGATCAGCTGGCGTCGCAAGGTGCTGTGATATTGCCTTGGTTTCGCTGGCTTGATGCGTAGGAGAGCTGGCAGCAGCTGTGGCTGTCAGGCTAGCAACTGCTGTCACAACCGTTTGATAGTATATCGATTGAGTCATAGGCAGAAGAGATCTGTGGTTTGATGTGAGGGAAGAGAAGGAAGAAATAGAGGCCGGACATATGTATAGGAAAGAAGAGCTAGTGTAGATAGGAAATTTGGCCACCACCTAACTTGAATACACGTGTTTCAAGGGCATCCTGAAAGAGCTCATAACATTGACATTGTTGCCACCGTCACCAACAAAATCGACTCCACCATCATCATGGAGTCCTTGCAGAAGTCTTCAATACTTGATGGCCTCCACTACAAATTGTGATACTGCTGCAGTAAACTGTCCTTGGATCAGAAACAACTCATCAGTGAGTGAACCTGCTATTCAAGTTCGGAGGTACACAGCGTGATAAATTGCAACCACAGAGGCTCTGGGAATCAGATTGAGGAATAGATTTGTTTCATGTCCACTGTGTGGGGCACCTTTGAAAGTTTCTATCATATTATACCAGCAACTGTTTAGATCTACATCTCTGTCGGCCACATCCACATTTTTAGATACGGTGATGCGTGACCTGAGCGTCATGTATAAATGCCCCAAGATATAACCCACATCCCCTCAGTGATCCACCCCACGGTACTACTTCTCTTTCAGATGACAGACCTACGTACGTTATGTCCCCTCTGAAGTCTTTTTTTGCCTTTCTGATGGAGAGACTAAGCTCATCCAACTCTCATCATGAATCCAGCAGTGGTGTGTCTTTCAAGTATTTTTGAGAACTTTAGGTTATATACGACCATAGTTATTGGGCCTTGTTTTCGACTTGGTTCTTTTTGGGATTCTGACTGCCCAAGTCTGTAAGTATTCCTCTAGAGGTTATCTCTTGTCTGTCCTCAATGACACCTCTCAAGATGTCTATTACACTTCATTCCCTGGTGATAGGATACTACTGAAAATCAGTGTCGTTTGGGTCTATCTCACAGGAGTGGCCCAAATAGGGCTGCTGTTATTCGATGTCAACCTTTTGCTGGCAGAGGAACTTTTTCTTCGTACAATGGGCTGGGGTGTTTTCAGTTTTGATCATTTTCGGGTTTCAATAACATTTTTGACCGGAGTTGGTATGGAATGGTTTATAGATGAAAAACTTTGGCTGATAATATTTCATCTAGTGGCAGTCATCATTCAATCACTTTACGCATATAGGATATACTTACTCTCCAAGAAACGCTGGCTGGCAACAATGATCATATCTGTGAGTCGCCGACTGATACTCTACATAAGTCCTGTTAGTTATGAAAAATCCAAAGATGACATTAGGTCAATTTGCTAATAGTATAATAGGATTTATTTGCTTCAGAAGAGAAGGGGCAATTGTCCCGATCCTTGAGACTCTTAGTAACCCTCCGGAAGCGCGGTCCATAATATGCCGAACTGGATTTACATTAGTAGGTAAATATGCTTTTCTCTCATACATCAGCAAACCGGCTCAATGATGCTTTTGGATTGTAGACCTTACAATCAAGACAGGACCTTTTATTAAATTACAATCTAAATGAAAGCTTACAATCATGGTACAATCTTTTATGCTTAGATTACCATCTTATAAAATCAGTTTAATCAGGATACCATCATGCTAAAATCTTTCTTTGCTGGTATAGCATCTATACTATGAGTATACCATCTTTTGACTGTAGATTACAATCTTATAAAATCAGTTTGATCAGGATACCATCATGCTAAAATCTTTCTTTGCTGGTATAGCATCTATACTATGAGTATACCATCTTTTGACTGTAGATTACAATCTTATAAAATCAGTTTGATCAGGATACCATCATGCTAAAATCTTTCTTTGCTGGTATAGCATCTATACTATGAGTATACCATCTTTTGACTGTAGATTACAATCTTATAAAATCAGTTTAATCAGGATACCATCATGCTAAAATCTTTCTTTGCTGGTATAGCATCTATACTATGAGTATACCATCTTTTGACTGTAGATTACAATCTTATAAAATCAGTTTGATCAGGATACCATCATGCTAAAATCATTTTTGGTTGTATACTATCTCTACTACAAGTATACAATCTACTGAAATCATTCTACAAGCATACAATCTATGTTTCAAGAATACAATCTCAAAAAATCAGTTTCAAAAAGACAAGAAGTTTTCTGGCAGCTATGTAAATGTACAACCCAATCTAATCATATGCTCCATATCCTTCATCTTCTGGAGAAGCAAACTCCTCATTCTCATTTTCACCATCCTCAGGTCCACACTCATCTAAGTCTTCATCCGGATTTTGCTCATCTTCATCAAGCTCCTCATCACTTGGTATTTCCTCTTCCTCACTCCCAGCCTCACCAATATCATCAAAGTTGTCATCTGAATTCTTCATCCATTGAATATCACGGACCAGAGGTATTCTCAATAACTCATGACCCACACCTCCACCAATATAGCGCATAAACATATCACGATCCACAAACCTATATATGGTGTCAAACCATAATACCTTTCTCAAGAAATAATACTTACATGTTGACATAATGAAACCTCCAATCCTCATCTTCCCCACTTGGCTCACGGGCAATTGTCTTTGCCAAGATATTGTGGTGTCCAAATTCAAATGTTGGAATGATATGTGCTGCCCGCAACACATAATCAGGATCCAGAAAATCAAACTCATCACTACCATGATAATGATAGAATGACAAACGATGAAGACGACGATGCTCGAATCCTGCTGGAAACTCTGTGTCATATGAAAACCACCTGACCCATAGAAAGTTCATTTGTTCAAATCTCCCCTCACCAAAGACCCCCTCTCTATTAAAGACATCAACATGAAAAATCCCAAGCACTCGTGCATAACAGTAAAAATGTTCATCTTTGCCATCTTCAGATTTTGCCAAAGTCATAATATCAGGACGTGTACGAGGATTTATTGAATCTTGAGATTGTTGACCATCATATGTGGTAAAATTAACATGAAGATATTTGTGCATATAAAGGCGGTCCCGGGAGAAAACAACACTGTTTTGCTCAACTTGGCTATACTGTTTTCCTGGTTGGTAGTTCTTGTCCATGCGAGAAAGAACATGGGTCTGAAGCTTAGGAAGGAAATCCTGGATAGGCTGATAAGTATAGTTTAACAAAAAAAATGTGCAAATTACAAACCTTAAATGCAGGGTCTTCCTCATGTTCAGCTAACCATGTTGTAATATCTACATGATTTTTCTTGGATTTTGACATGTGATAGTGATCCTCTGGAGATGTGGCTACCAGAGGATCAGAATCCTCAAACGGAATAGCAAGTGAGCGACGATGATGTTGACGTTTTGTTTTCAAAAGAATTCTTTGGCGTTGTTGATGTCTAGCAATTTGCAAAGGAAAGTTCATACGTTTGTTGGTGCGAGCATAATGTCGTTTTACTTGACGATGTTCCAGTTCACCCTAATTAATCCACATAAGTTGATTGCTATAGCTCAAACTATATCACATACCATTTGTGTAGACATGCCATCTGATGGACCATGAAGCTTGATAAATTGTACATAATCCCCAAGTGAATGCAGTTTGATAGTACATAAATTGAATGTACGGATTTGAGCAGCACTTTTTCCTTTGTCACTTCTTTCCTCACGGCGGCATCTTGCTTCAACCTCTCGATCCAATTCATAGGTAGTGTGGGCTGAACAGACTTCCTTAACAAATTTTCGAAGATAATAGCCAAGAGCTTGAGTACATTCCTCGAGAAGAAGAATTGTGGAACTAGTTTGCATGCGTAATTTGGCCAGGGCATGCCAACAACTAAGCACAAAAAGGAGATCTTGCACAATTTCTTCTTGTTCTTCATAGAAAAGGCCCTCAAAAACTGGAAGAGAGCACTGTAAACCAAATTATCAGACTTTATCTAGACATTTCAAATTCTAATTGTATTTACCTGTAATAAATCCTCAAAATCACGAGCAGCCAGCTGTTTCATAGCTGATGCATTTGAATGGAATCGGCGAATTGTATCACGTCCAAATCTAGGAATTAGACGATATCTATACAGTATTTAATATACTAAAATAGTTGGGATAAATGCAAAATACATACCTTTTATCCATTTCTGTCACTTCTTCACGCTCTTGAGAAACTAAGATGCGGATTAAATGTGTGAAAACAGCTTTCCACACCCCAAGTTCAAATTCATGAAGAAGATCAGGAACAAAAATCTGGTGGAACTGAAATCCAAAAGCAGATAACTGCTCTGAAAAGGCATTCTATAACATTTGTTTAATATAGTTAACATTTGATTATCAAGAGTACTTACTCTGGTAGGCACTTCTGATAAAGGCCTCAGTATTTCTTCTACCATAGCTCCATTAACATGCTCTCCCTTTTGAAAAATCATCTTGCGAACTGTCTCCACTCTCTTGCGGCGATGTTTGTCATCAGTTTGAGTCTCCTGTTGCTGAGCCATATCAGAGGCTGTTCCCAGCAAAGAAATTTCCTCTTTTTTGACTGTACACCGCACACATGGAGAATTTCCAAGATAACGGACAGTAGCCAGTAATGTTCTAATAGTTGTTCAGCAATATTACCAAATCAAAAATTCAAAACTCACTTTTCAGGATAGTCTGCTGAATATGACAAAATACGGGGATATAGTCGACGCTCAACACTATCAGCACATCCAACAACCATACCATGCTCATATGCAGTGATAAAATCATTATCCAGTAACAAGTTCCATATAGCATGCATAAGTTCCCTTTTCAAATGTGTAAAAACAGCATTTGATGGTATACGATCAAACAGTTCATGATAACGCTCATTGACTGTAGCTGGAAGCTGTTAAAATGTATATTAGTAATATTTCCAAGCACTCTTCATGAAAGAACACTCACTGAAGGAATATATGCAATATGATGAGCAGCATGATCTGATGGCTTTGATCGGGAATATTTTGACTGATTGCCAAAATAACAGTAAATTGGCCAGAGAGATGCCTCTCCAAAGCTAGCTAGCCTTGTTGCATCAGAATGAAAAATTAGGGCTGCAATAGCTCTATCACGGTTACAGCCCACTTCAGGAGGTAAATTCTGCACAATTTCATCCTCTTCACTAAACGCATCACAATTATATGCTTCACTGTACACTCTCTCTGTTCCAGAGTTGCCACACTTTTTGTGCAAAAGTTTGAATGGAGCAAAGTGAAAACCCTGAGCTGATGGGTCGCTGAATCCAGCTTGTATAACTTCTGTGATTTTGCAATAGTATATACCACCAATAGTGATAGTTTTAGCCTCAGATTCTCTAGACCTATCAGGCTTCCGCTCTGGTGGCAATTTGAGAGTAACTGAACCCTCTATCCACCCTGCCTCTCTGAGAAACTCTGGTACTGGAGTATCAAGAGCATGTTTAGCTTCACGATGTGCATTAAAGCCATCAAGATGTTCAACTTTGAAATCTGGTGCTTGTATCACATTTTTCACCAAATCATTGGTGGCATTGAGAGTAAGAGAGCCCTGGGTTCGAGTAAACCATGACATGAGATTAAAGACTGTCGGATTTTTATATGGACCATTTTCTATATTCATTTGAGTATGATCCAAAACCCCTGGTGTCAAAGTTTTGGATATATGAAAAGTTGGTGCATCACATAAGTCATCCAGGGTTTGTTCAGCCTCGGGATCCGTGTGGAGATATTTGGTGTATGAGCGGAATAATCCCAACCCATTTGGTACCGTCTCGTGAAGAGAAATATGAGTCTCATGATTTATATGATGAGTTTGAGGCTCTGATGGTTCAGATATTTCTTGAAATACAGGAGCGGGCATATGTGGCATTGGGGTCGGAAGAGATGGTACCATATCTTTGAACCAGCGTGGCTGCTGGCGATGGCGACCTGATCGAGTTGAGTAAATGGCGTCACCAGGTATATCTTCTTCGGGGGCAAGCATAGTAATCTAATTTATTTTGTGTTAGTTATTTGAACAAAGTTTACGGAAATTGTTTGAATGACTTACTTCAGGTGCGGCACTTGTATTACGTAATCTAGTCTGATTGTCGGCACCCAAATTTGGACGTCTACTGGGTCCTGATACAGGGTCGGTGACATTGACAGCCTGAAACTAATCAATGAGGGATGACCATTGGATATTTATAAACACAATACTTACATCATTATCCCTGCCATCCGCTATATCTCGTTGATCAGACCGGGCTATTTTCCTGACAGACACAGGAGCCTCTGCAACTGGATTTTTACGCTTCAAGTCTGGGTCGGATGTCGTCAGCTGCCTTGCCAGATCTCTACTCTCCTGTGCAAATATGGGACATGCTCCTTGATGATGATTGCGGGCTTGGCGGCTCCTCGAAGAAAATGTGCACCTCATGGCCTGACACTCGTAAATAGTCTCCTTGTACATCTCGGTGGAAAGGGGGATTGCACAGGGATTACCCTGATGCTGGGAATGCTAAAGCTCTCTGGGAATGCCCAGAAGATAATGAACAGTGACTGTAATACAACCTGCAAAAAACGTACGATGGCCACAACGATAGTCACGTGGTCAGTTCTCACACACTCGATTTGTTCGTCCAGATTTATCTCACAAAACAACAAATGTATATTGCGGATAGCTCCAAGCAAACAGAATATACTACAGTCTATACAACACTCAAGATAGAGTCTAGAACAGAGTCAATATTTCAGAAAATCTATTAATCAAAAATAAAAAAACTTACCCAAAATAGAAGCAGATATTGCGTACATCTACCACACACCCACCTGCTCCTCAATCACCTTCGCATATAAGGTCTCCTCATTTTTTTTCAACTTCCTCAATAGTGCCACTCCCCTCAGTTGATCTCGCCACTTGTCCGCCCTGATTGGTACTGCTTTGTTGGCCTGGATAAAATCGTTTTGCTTTCTCCACTCTGACTCATTCCGAGGTGTCCACCATCCGTAATCTTCACCACAGCCTTCAAATGCCTGCGAGGGAAACCATGACTTCCATGAATTCTGCAAACCCGCTTGACCTGTGTAAATGACATTAAAAGTAGCACATTAACATATTCAATAATAAACATACCTGTAAATTGGTGATATACCCCGCAGATTATCTCTAACTCATTATTTATGAGGTCGTCGTCAACATACTCATTTCCAAATTTGTCTGTCGCAATGAACATATATGAGGACTCAGTATACAAACCTGAGGGCCCTGCAAGGACATCGCCAACTGCAACCGACTGTGAAGCAATTCGTCCTATGTAACCACCTCGCATAAGTGCCGCACGAGCCCGGGGATGACTTAAGATACTTTGACACTGCTGCTCATACATCTCAAAGTCCTTGGCATGAAACTCATGGGTTGAGAGACGCATAGGGACAATGGCAGCCATGGCAAACTGAGAGTGGGCCATAGGCAATGCGCTACGAGGTTTCACCGTGCAAAATGGAACACCTTCCGTCAGCATTCTGACGGCACTCATCTCTTCATCCATATTTTTGAGTAGTCGACAGAGAAAGAAGAGGCTGGCCAAGGAGGTGACGACAAGTGACCACGGGACAGTAGCTTTAGGCGTAAGATCAATCATGTAAAAGAGTTGATCTCCTCGTTTCAAGATCCGTACAGAGTTCAAGCCACGGGAGAAGTGAAGTGTTTCACGATTGTGGGGGTTAAGATCCCACAAGTCAGCTTTGGGAGACTGAGTTCCTGTGAGAGATTGCATGAAATCCCAGCAAACGCGGGCGAGAGGAGACGAGAAGAAGGGATGGTTGGAGAGGTTGAGGTCCCTTCCAATCAATCTCAAAAGTCCTCTTGCGTCGAACTCAGAAATAGCCGCAGATGAAGGGGGGATGGAGGATGGCAAAGGAGTAGGAGGTACAAAGCCATAGTGCATCCTCATAACATTGAGGATGTCATCTACGGTGTCATCAGGCTGCTCGGTGTCTGGAGCGGAAGAGGGAGGAAGGTCCAGGGGCAGGGCAGGGGATGGTGAACAAGCTGAGACTGGAGGGGGAGAGAGAGAGCGAGGTTCACATGGCGACAAAAAAGAATAATTGACACGGGTAGTGTCCTCCTCGGGAATGGAGGCCTGTTGGTTGACTGGGGACAGTTCAACGAATCCTTCATTTTCAATTGAACGCCCCCAAAGCTCGCAGCAATCCCACTCATTTACGTAGGGATCAAATCGTTTCTGGTCGCCACTATAATCCATCAAAGTGTCCTCATTATTACTCTTGAGGACGCGCTCTCTCACAAATTCTCCTTCATCATTCCATTGCCAAATGTATACGGTGGTGTTCTTGATGCTAGGATTTTGCATACGAGAAAGCCGGCGCTGCCGATCCACTGGGCTCTCTCTCTTCTCCATCCTCTTATGCAGCTCTTGCCGCTTCTCGAAGTGGGCTGTCCAGAAAGATTTTGCGGATGGTTGCTTGGCTGGGGGTGAGATTGGAGACCTGGGGAGGTCAGGGAAAAATGGTTCGAAGTTTGTCGACTGAAAGGGGGTAGACGGCGGTTCAAAGTTTGTCGAATGAAAGGGGGTAGACGGCGGCGGATCTGCACTGGAAGAGGAGGAGGCAAAGGAGGAAGAGGTGAACGAAGACTGCGCCGGGCCACGAGGAGAGATGTGGTAGCCAATCCACGTGGTAGCAGCCTGCAGCTCTTCAGATCGAGGTGCCATGAGAGCAAATTTGGAGGTGACCCGAGCAGATTTAATTTCCCAATTGCTCCAGCGGTACCAAACCGGGACACCCTGTTCCATAAACCAAGAGGCGGGGGGTTGAGAGGGCTTGACCTCAGGGTGGTATAACCAAAGGCCCACATGAGGAATTTCCCATTTGTGGTGCAAGAGAGGTGTGAGGCGGACGCTATCTATGGCAGCATGCATTGAATGAACCACGATAACTTTGACAAGCCAAGACGGTGGCATCAGCCCCTCGATGAACCCCTCTGGTTCAGCGATCTTCCTTGTCATCCAGAACACGAGGCCCAGGAGCATCACAAACCAATCGCGAGCCTTGATAATGTTATACCTCGCCTGTTCAGGAGTAGGATGGGCCTGGTCAAAACCCCAGTCGGATGGTTTGAACGGACGAACTAATCCCGGGTTGTAATGGTCGGCGAGGATGTCGATGATCTCCCACAGAAGCTTCTCGGCCTCGAGCCATCGTTTGCAAACAGGCCCGTAGAGTACATATTCGTAGTCCTTGAGCTTTGTTGGTTGCCGCGGTACGTGGCTGAGGGCATCAAACCACACGCCTGTATATGACACAGGCTTGGAGGGTACGAAACCCATCCACTCGGTGAGTTCATCCCACCAGCGTGGCTCCGCGAAGTCGTCTACCTGAGATACACCAGGCTTGAATACAACCAGGGGGTCTGGACGGCGTGACGGGCATGGTGGTGTTCTGAGGCAGTTTGGAGAGTAGTGTATAGTCCCATCGATAAGCCAACACCTGCCCTGGGGTCTTTCTTCATAATGGCTGCCCTCGACGCGAGTCTGTGTGTAGTAGCTGGCCATAGTTGGTCTTGGATGGCGTAGAAATTGAAGAATACGGCTCAGGTTTTGCAAAACGATTCAGATTGGTACCTCCCTGGGAATACCCAGAAGAGGAGGAGGAGGGGCGAAAATTGAATCTCTCTGGGATTACCCGGAAGAGACTCGAGGTGTGGAGATGTAAAGAGACGCGTTACTGGCGAGATATTCAGTCATTATGATGGATGGGACACGATAAAATATTTGGCTTACTTGTTGGGTGGCCTGGGGTCTGCCGCGGTCGCTGAGGAGGTGGATGACGACAGTGGGGGTAAAGGCAGAAGGGAGTGGCGATCAATGGATCAGTGATCTATGATCGCAGTGATCACTGATCACCCGCACCGAGTCACCGACTCTCGTGATCACTGATCACATTACGATCACGAGGCTCTCGTGATCACTGATCAGTGATCACATTATGATCACGAGATCGATATCAATCAGCTGATCGAATACCGATGCCCCGTGACTGCAATGGGTGATCAGTGATCACTGATCAGCGAACACTGTTGCTCACGACCACCACCATGGTCGCCTCCCTCCCGCACGACGAGTCTGGGCAATCCCAGCTCGTCTTCATTGTCGGCCGTGAGTCCGGGTATTCCCAGCTCATCTCTACTCCTCACCATAACCTCCGGCCCTCCTGAACTTTCGACAACAAGTCCGGGTAATCCCAGCTTGTCTGTACACCTGCCAAACAACCGGATCGCGATCGCGCCCGCACAATCGGTCTGAGCAACGTCAATGCTGCCTTGGGCTCAATGGATATATTGGGATGACAGACAAAACGTGGCTCTCTAGTCACGTTTTGTGCATTTATCCCAATTGGGGAGAGATGCCGACTACTAAAGACGACGCCGGGACGCCCTGCTGTTCCCCTCCTACCACCACCATGCCCGCAAATGTCTCCCAGCCAACCGTGGACCCTCCTGTCGAGAGGTACATGGGCTTTGAACGCTATGCAGGCCTATCCGATGCCCTCACAGCTTATCTCAAGTATGCACCTAGTGGGGAGAAGAATCCGACCTAGTAAGTGCTATTTTTGTGCGCATATATCGCATATACTCACCAGTTTCAGTGGCCCCGATCACGCTTTCAGGAGATTTGCCCGATGGGCAACACGCAGTGTCGCTCCCGAGATCGATTGGTCCACTGCCATTGCAATCGGCTTGCAAGAGTACACAGGCTTCATCGCCAAAAAGCCGTAAGTAATTTTTGTTATTATCGATGTGCATATACTCATCAACTGCCTGTGTAGAGGCAGTCGAGAGATAATTATCTCCAAGAAAGCTTGGGACGCATTGCTTCTAGCAATGCCCACTGTCAAAACCACGCTTTCCCCTCTACTTCGGGAACCAGGGATCATAGAGAAGTTGACCGCAAAGGCATGTATTCAGGTTTGATTATATGCGCTGGAATAACAGGCATACTAGATGAATCGTGCTGGCTCGCGGGCGCTGAGTGAGGACATCCGCAGCTTGAAGGTTATGGGCTTGTCGTATGTTGCCAAGCAGACACCTGAGGGTAGAATTGAGCCCCCCATTCCCATCGAGAGTAAGAAAGAGGCAACGCGGGGCTTCGTCCACCCTCAGATCCGTGAGCTTTTGCTGCCCATGGCTTTCCGAGAAGAGTATCTGGGAGATCCTGAAGGGTAAGTCCGCATATAGTCACCTCCTTTGAGCCGGTTGGCTAAACGACACCTCAGTACTATTGCAGCGATCAGGCGTGGTGAGAAAAGGTTGTCCGTGCTCTCATACCCATCGTTTCTCTACTCTCGAGAAACTTGGGATAGCTATGATCCAGCGAACGTACGCAAGGGGTTATTCGAGAACCCCTTGCCTTTACTAGTATTTTTTTTTCCGCCACAATCACACTTAATGCCAGGCTGACCTAGCCAGGTCTTTAAACACTTATTCACAGGTCCTTCCTCCGCTGAGAAGGTGGACTACATTCGTACGAGGACTCGCAAGGGCCAGGCACTGATCAATGGCCTGACCACAGTTACCCCTGAGACCTTGGCGTATGCTGTACTTCATGTGAGTCATATTTGATAATGGATATTATATGCGCCTCACTATTTTTGAGACTTATTATATGCTGTGGGGGACGGATGACTGGCGCAACCGAACTGGGCGTTTGAAGCGTGGCAAATTTTTCGACAGCTTAGTCTCTATGTTTTCAAGGACAAACCCGTGGGTTCAGGGTACGCTTACCAAACTTTCGTCGTAGGTCTTTTTTTTCGGTTGTGAGTATAGATCTCAGTATTCATTTAGGTATGTATTTGGCTCCCCCTTTGAGAGAGGGAGTGAATGGGATACCGAGACAGATGATGAACTCAATGATTTCAAGCGCTTCGAAATGCAATGTGAAGAGGAGGAAAACGAGACTCAGCGAAACGAGGAAACCGAGACTCGGCATGAGGAGGATGCTCAAGAGGACAGCGACTGCGAGCCCATCGGAAAAGAGGTGGTCCCCGTTCGCCGGAGTGATAATGAGGATACTCCTCAACGATTCCGGTAGATTTTTTTAAATACAGCGTTGTCCATATTTAACATCACCCCTTAGTTCTCCTTGGACTCATTCCCCAAGCGATAAGATACCAAAGTAAGTTGAAATGTTTTTGATTAGCTTATTTGGTATTGAAAAGTGTATAGATTGATACCGGAATCCAGTGTCCGGGCTTGGACTCATTCCCCGAGCGACAAAATACCAAAGTAAGTTGAATTGTTTTTAACCAGCTTATTTGGTATTGAAAAGTGTATAGATTGATACCAGTATCCAGTGTCCGGAACACGAACCAGCCATTGTAAGCGTTTTTTTTGAGTGCTTATGTAATACTAACCATAGTATAGGTTTTTGGCCTCGCAAACTGCAACCCCAGTCGCTGCTACAAAACGAGTCATCAGGAAGAGACAGCATCCCAGTAAGGCGGCCACACCTGCACCCCAGGAGATTGCTCGGCTTCCTGTGCCCCGGAGGTATCCACGCAGGGAGGTGTCGAAGAGATTTGAGGAGGAAGAATCCGAGAGTGGAGGTAATCGGTCTCCTGTTCTACTGTAAATGGCTATGCTGACATATCCTAGCATTGCCACCTCGTGTGACTCAGAAGAGAAAGAAGGCCCGTGTTTAGCTGATCGTGGTATGTTGATTCGTTTTTATAACTTCTAATCTAACTTTTTCAAATATCAGTATTACTCAAAAAAGCTTGCTCGTTTGAGTTGTGACTTCTTGGTGCTTGATAGTTCGTTTAGTGTATCAGATAAATATTCAAGGAATCGATGGACTTCAGGTTAGAATAAGGTGATAAAAATTTTTTGCTCGTGTCGGTTATAACTTCTTGGTGCTGCTTGATGGTTTGTGTAAAGGAATTGGAGCAGGAATGGAGTCTGGGTTACAATGGGTTTAACGGTATAGATTAGAATTGATGGCTGTATTAGTTAATATTGGACAAAATGGTATATTATGACGCTGAGACTGTTCTGTGTGAGAGTGATGTTAGATATGTTATAACTTACCACTAATGGCAAAGATTATATACCTGACGACGTTGATTGTATAGATTATAATGGATTGTAGAGATGGTAAGTTGTGGTAGAGATGGTGATTGATGTTAAATATCGTATACTTGGGTGAGGATGGTATTTGAATGGAAAGGTTTTATACTTGATAAAGATGGTAGTTGGATAGGAATATTGCATATATGTTAAAGACCGTAATATACTAGAGATATAGTATGGTTAGTAAAGATGGTATCCATTATTATTGATGGTGAAGATTGTAAACGTAGATTATAATTGTATACATTATATTCAGTGTGTATACTTGTATATATGGTATACATTGCAGAGGCTGGTAAAGATGGTAATCATTGCAGATGATGGTATTCATACCAGGTACCTTACATTTATATGTGTTGACTGGCCATAATAGTTCAGCTTGTCAAAGGCTTTAGAGATGGGCGGTGATGTTGGAGATTATCGGTAAGTTATAAGGCCTTAACATCTCTGAGCCGGTTTGCTGATGTATATGTTTTTAACCCGGGGATATAGATGTGGGGTCCCTTAAACATTGTCTGTGACTTGACTATCACCATTTGCATGGTTACTTTGGTCAGTATAATCATGTAGCCGCTGGAGAGACTTTCCTCTAAGAAGCATTTAAAAAGCTCCTCCGCCACCGCAAAAGAGTAATGACGGGCAAGACACGTTTTCACCTCACGAGGATTATACAGATTGTTATCGAGACTGGACTGGCCACCAGTGAGTCTATTACCTGTACTTGGGTTGTTTAGCCAAAACTTTTGTTTCTTCTCTAGCTATCTCGATGATAACTTACACTGTCCTGTTCATCACCTGGAACTCCGTTATCTCTTTTACTTATTTTGCGCTACCGGGAGTTATGATGAGCAAGGTGTATAGCAACTCGATGCTAGTCTTACTCAACAACCGGGCGACTATCGTCAATGGAAGGAATGCACCAGAATCTTTTGAGTTTGTAGAAGTTTCAGCCCAGTTGCTCGAGGGTGGTACCGAATCACGAAGCAGAGGCCAAACCTCTGCGGCTGGTATGCCAGAATAGGAATATCTTGCGGAGTAAGATAGCGGTCGTGTAAACAAACCGGTTCTCCGACGTCCACAGCTAATTGATTATTGGGATTATGCTCTTGGTCATTCCCCGAGTTCACCCCGAGTTCAGCCGAACACAAGGTCCCAGCTAGGCCTCGATATGGTATATATCATTTATACACACAGTAGTAAGATCTGTCTAGTTGGTAGCGGACCTGTAGCACCAGTGAGCTGGAAGGCACGTTGGCCCAGAACTGGCATGGGCAATGGATTGGTCCAACGTTGAATGTCAGTCACGAATCAAGACTCATTTGAATCTTGATATATTCCGCCAATCAAATCTCCGCTGATGCGCTGATGGGTGACTCAGAACACTTATCTGAATTTCTCTCGGCCTCCCATTCCCCATCTTCTGCCTCAACCCACCAACAACTCTCAAGACCAGAATCTCGACCACCCGAGGTTTGTACTGAACCTCATACTGGTCGCGCTTCTGCCACAAACTCTGCATGAGCTTGCTTCATGACGCCTTCAACACACGCAGTCTCCTCCTCTTCCAACGCCTGCTGGATACCTCAAATGCTGCAGACAAGTCTTCGTCGATCCTCAGTGCCAGTGCCGGAAAGAGCTCAAAGCAAAGTTCGTTTGGACTTGTAGACGTCAACCAGAGAGACTGGCTTGGAAGGGCTGTTCTCCACCTTGCTTCGACTGCTATCCAAGACCTGGACTACCTCCGGGCGTTGCTCAAACATCCCGCCATCAACGTCAACATCGCGGATACTGAAAGCCATTGGACTCCTCTCCATCGTTCGCTGTACTCTGCCAACCTTCCTGCGGCGTAAGTAGGAAATGCCAGTCTCTACGTCATAGCCATCGCTCATTGTTCACGCAGCCGCCTTCTCCTGCAACGCCCGGATATCGATATTTCCCTCAAAGATAATGAGGGATACACCGCGTTCGACCTCTACAATTCGACACTCGTCGGGACCAAGCCCTCATCGGATGAAACAGGCACTTATGCTGACTTGTACACCTGGGGCACGAACGTGTGTGTACCGCTTTCTCCGGATTTAGAGTGTCTCGGCTAACCTTGGCTCTTTTGTTCCAGTAATGCCGCCCTTGGGCTCGGCGACAGTAATGATCGGGCATATCCTGAACTAGTCATCTTTCCTCGCCCAGATGACGAGCTCGATTTGGAGAGACGACGCTTATCGGATCGATTTTTGCCTGTCCAGGTTGAACATGTAGTGATGTCCAAGTTACATACCGGTCCGTCTCACTTTTTTTCTAACATATGCCTGTTAGTGATGTCCTGCTTTTAGCTGTCGTGACCTCGGAAACTGGGGGGAACCTGCGCGTTTGCGGATTTGGCAGTGGCGGAAGGTGGGACTATCTCAACAATCAGTATAATTTGTATCTTATTTGTGTAGGCTCGGTCCCAATTCTCACACACAATACCTTCTCAAACCTCTTTCCCAATTCTCGCAAACTATTATCTCGATCGCGTTGGGTCAAGATCACACTCTCGCTCTTACTAAAGATGGCGAAGTTCTCAGCTGGGGACTCAATCGCTTCTCGCAATTGGGCTATCTTGTTGACTTACCAACCAGCGGACGTCTCGAGGAACCTATCCAATATTCACCCAGGAAGGTCCAGGGCCCTTTGAGGAAGGAAATTGTCAAGGGTGTTGCCGCTAGCAAAGTTGCCTCTGCCTGTTGGACGGATGATGGTGTTTATACGTGGGGGACGAATAATGGTCAACTGGGTCAGTGTGTGAGACCGGTATTGTTGCTGATTTCACTAATCTATTCTTGAATCTAGGGTATGATAAGGCGGCTCAACCAGTTCAGACTCTTCCGCGTAAAGTTTCTCGTTTAACGGTGCCGGTCATCTCGATTGTCATGAATGTGAGTCTACCCCAAGGAAAGCTGGATGGTATGACTAACCCTTTTTGAAAAGGAAACCGTAATGGCATGCCTTATGCAAAACCATCAAGTAGAATGTTTCTACAACGACAGATACCATCGTATTAAGTGAGTTTTACATCTTCAGCTTGCCGCGTCTCTGATAACTTTCATAGTTTTCCGACGCTCGCCTTTCCGTCACCAATTCGACCCTACCGTCCACCACAGGCCGTCAAAGATTCTCGTATGGAAAAGATCACATGTTGTGGTGATGTTTTTGCGGCTCTATCATCACATGGAGAAGTGTATATCTTCACCCCATCTACCAACACCACCAGTTCCATACCTACTTCGTCATCCTCCGTTAATGTTTCCACTAGTGCCAATGATTCCGAAGCATCTTCACGCACTGGTGGGCCATTCAAGTGTCAACGAGTCTGGGCTCTACGTAAAAAGTTCAGTGCGGTCAAGGATGTCGCTTTGGGAGTAGATGGGTCGATTATCGTTTGTACTGAATCTGGTCATGTTTACGTTCGGACTCGCGCCGTGAAATTGTCATCTGCTGGCGGTTCCGCTTCTTCGAGTAGTCAAAAGGCATTCAAGTTTGTCAAGGTACCTGGGTTGCAACGTGTTACCAGAGTTTGTGCTAGTGCGAGTGGTGCTTTTGGTGCTTTGAGGGTCGAGTTCGAGATGAAGGATATTGACGTGAAGGGAAACTTCGTTGGACAGGACCTGACGCGTGTCCGTCCTTGGGTAGAATTTGGCAAGGATGACATTACCCAGGATATGCGCACCATGGAGTCGGATGAGGGCCTGGACAAGAGGCAAACTGCAGCCTCTTCGCTTGGTTACGGACTCGATTCGGATAATGAGGACATTGAAAAAGTAGATGAAGATGATGCGATTCTGAATGACATCCGTCTTCTCAGAGAGATGTGTGATGTCATCAAGAGGGAAGACCAAAGAAAACGAGATGGACGTCGTCTCGAAGAAATGCATTTACCTGATGGCGCAGATTCTTTCGTTGTGCTAAATTCTTCCAACATCGCATTCCCGGTACACCGAGCAATTTTGGGCGCACGATCGAAAATCCTGCGCAGGATCTTGATGGCCAAGACGAAAAAGGCGTCATCTGTCCTAGATGACCAGAGGAATATCAAGATTAGCATGCTTCCACCTCTGCAACGACATACTGATAATTCTAGTCCGACGGGCCCTGGATCCAATCACATAACTCAAATCTCTATCACCGGTGTTCACCCGCTTTCGATGCTTATTATGCTCCATTATCTCTATTCTGACAATCTTGTGGCCATTTGGGATCGTCGGGTATCAAATTCTATCATCACTTCGTACGCTAAAGGGTCAAAGATTAAACTGGATCCGGGGCTGATCAAGACTGAGTTGCAGGCGCTCGGGGGATGCTGGATTTAGTTGAGATGTCGAAGGCCTTGGAAAGGCCTGTTAAGTCTGATGTTGGACAGACTTTGGTGAGGGATATGAGGCGGCTGTTTGATGTTAACCTGGAAAGGGATAATGAGAACGATAATGGAGAGGGAGGGAGGGAAAGGCTCTTTCCGAAGCACTTCGTGGGGATGTTATACTTGAACTTGCGGATCGGGAAGTCTCCACGCACTCAGTAATCCTTCGGTCGAGATCGGATTTGTTCAAGAGTTTCTTTGATGAACCTGTTTGGACGGTAAATCGATGGGAGAAGGAAAGTAGCGAGGGCGTTGAAGAAGGAGAGTTTGTAAGAATTCACTTGAAGCATTTGAAATGGCGGGCGATGGAATTTGTGTTGAAGTTTATGTGTTGTGGATGTGATAAGGAGATGTTCGAGAGGCTGGAGTTCATTAGTAGCGTCGATGACTTGGTGGAATTCATGTTTGAAGTTATGGCTGCTGCAGTATGTTCCCTCTCTGATCTTCGAATTCAATATTCTGATCAAGTATGCTAGAACGAGCTCCTATTGGACCGCCTCGTCCTCCTCTGTTCGGAAGTCATCCTAACCTATACGTCACTCCACAACGCATCTTACGTCCTCTCCTTGGCAACCTATTTTTCCGCCTCGCAGCTCGTCGATCGCGTACAATCATTCATCACGGCCAACATGGAATTATTTCTTCAATCATGCATGTTAGACGATATTCCCCTGGACCTCCTCACCCAATTAGCCAAATATGCTCAAGACAAGCAAAAGGAGAAAGCACCGTTCGTTAGAGAAGGTGTACTTGAGGAAGGGGTAATGGAGAAATGGAGGATGTGGGCTGAGGATTTGGATATTCCGGTACCTTTCGTGAAGAGTAACAAACCTTGGAAGGAAAAGAAGGGTTTGCCTTTACCTGATTTTAGGAAGGATAAGAAAGTTGTAGGAAGCGGAGGGGAGAAGGGATTGAGGAGACCGCCGAGCGGAGATGATATATTCGTCATGGATGATATGGATTCACAATCGCCGCAACTGGGTTTGGGTGGTACACCTGGACCGGCGTGGAAGGTTTACGTTGCGCCAAAGTAAGTGTCTTTAGTTTTCTGATGGGTGTTAATTGAAACTCACGCTTGACTATAGGGTGGATATGAAAACCGTGATGGCAGAGGCAGCTGCTAGCCAAATTAAGCCAGCCAAATCTAAAGAATCACTTCGAACATCATCGAAATCTCAATTGGTTCCACAATCACCACCCTCACAAACGGCAATGAAAGCTAGTCTCATCTCATCACCACCCAGACCGTCTGCAAGTGGTCGAACATCATCATACCCGGGATCTCCCCCTTCATCTTTCCCGCCTTTGACTCCGCAAAAGCAAAAGGAACCTGTGAGGCCACAGGTTAATGTTACCCCGACGAAACAGGGCTTAAGTACTATGAATGTTTCTGGTGGAGGGTCTGTGATGGGTCCTACTATCACTCCCGTGCGGATGTCTGCGGGTAGTTCGAAGAGCGGACAACGAAATGTTTCGTATGTGTTTCTTTTATTTAATTTAATCTTATATATATCATTCATTTGTGATTTATATGTAGCGGATCGAGTAAAGCGTGGGCGTACACTCGTCCTGTAATTGATACCCCACCACCGGCACCACCAACACCTCAACTCACGCTCTCATTACCTGAACCTTCTTCCATTCCACCGCCCAAACCGACTGCTGCGAAATCATTTTTGGAAATTCAACAAGAGGAAGAACATCAGCAATATTTCGGGGATTTGCAACATAGAGATAGTAAACGGTCGTTGGTGGATATACAGGAAGAGGAGGAAGCGAGGAGGGCTGAAGAGGAGTTTTTGAAGTGGTGGAGGGAAGAAGAGGTTAGAGTTAAGATGGAGATGAGTGCTTTAGAGGCGTTTCAAGGAGGACAACAAACAAGTGGCGGTAGTGGTCGAGGTGGAGGTGGAGGAAAGTCTAAGAGAAGAGGTGGTGGAAGACAGAGTGAGGGTGATAAACGACAAGGAGGTGCTACTGAATCGCGCGGGAGGGGCGGACCCAAACGACACCCAGGGGGTAGAAAAAGTCATAATCAAACTCAAAGCGGTACTAGTGAAGATACTGCTACTTCTCCATCTCTACCACCACCAACGTCGTCGTCGTCTTCTAGTCGACCACGACGGGGTCACCGGAAAAGTATCCCTCAAGGACAACATGTTATGCCTATGCCCTCCGGATCTGGATCTTAGACATTAAACCGACCTGTTTGTATGCTACAACTTAGTGTACGTACTGTAGATATCGTTATTAGTAGATGACTGTGTTTATTACAAAAGAAAGGAGTTGGGAGTATGGGTGTTATGAATACAAATTGATATGTAATGCAATGAGTGGGGAGAAAGGGGAGAGAAAGAAATGCCCGAAGTGTCGATCAAACCGTAATTGCCTCATCCTTTAACGTCTTCACCGTCTTCACCCTCCTCCTCAACCAACTCCTCCACAGCCGCACTTACATCAACAACCGATTCAGGAGGATGATTGTCCCCAATCTCAATCGACCCATCACTAACACCAATCCTCACTACATCTCCATCCCTGATCGTCCCCTTTAACAACTTTTGCGCCAAAGGGAACAAAACATCCGTCCTAACAATCCTCGCGATCGCCCGAGCACCATATACTTCCGAATATCCCCTCTCTGCCAACAGCGCCTTTGCCTCGTTTCCAACATCCAACTTGATCCGTTTCGACTTCAGTCGGTCTTGCACATCATTTAAGCGGAGATTAACTACATCCAGAATAGCCTCCTGAGAGAGCTTATTGAATATTTGTATTGTGTCGAGACGGTTGAGCAGTTCTGGAGGGAAATACTCCTGAGTTCGTTCTAATACTTGTTCTTTGGCTTCTGCAGTGATTTCTCCGGGGTTAGACGGTGATGTGGAGCTGGGGAGTGAGAGAATGTCGGAGCCGATATTGGAAGTCAGACATATGATAGTGTTCTTGAAATCGACTTTGCGGCCTTGTGAGTCGGTCAACGTGCCTTCGTCTAGGAGTTGAAGGAGGACCATTGAGACATCTTTATGTGCCTTTTCAAGTTCGTCAAGGAGGATGACGGCTGCAGGTCGAAAAGTTGTTAGGACAAGTTTGAAATATGAAATTTGATTAATAATTTTCGTACCATATGGTTTTCGTCTCACAGCTTCCGTCAGTTGGCCGCCCTCTTCAAAGCCAACATAGCCTGGTGCAGCACCGATCAGCCTTGAGATGGTATGTCTGTCATGAAACTAATGGATTTAAGTCAATGAGCTTTTTTTAACAAAACCGGATATAATGCCACATCACCTCGGACATGTTGATAGTGATCAAACCACGTTGTTCATCATTAAATAAAAATGCAGCCAAAGCTTTGCATAACTCCGTCTGGGTGATGGGAAAGAATGAATAGATGAATTAATCATTTTTTTCTGATAAAGAGGCTCACCTTGCCGACACCGGTTGGACCCATAAAGAGGAAAGATGCCACAGGTCGGTTGGGAGCTTGCAAACCGGCGCGAGAAATGCGGACTGCATCACTAACAGCAGTCACAACGTGATCTTGACCAACGACTCGCTTCTTTAATGCGTCTTCCATCTACAACAGTATTGTCCCTTGATCGGTAAAAACGAAAGAAAGGATAAAAAAACGCACATGAACCAGTTTGTCTCTCTCTCCTTTCAGCAGATTAGTTACAGGAATACCAGTAGCTTTGGCGACGACGCGCGCTATATCCGAGCTAGTGACTCTCTCGTGCAGCATTGGTAAGAGAGCTCCTTCACTCTCTTCGACCAAGGAGTCTTTCTGGTCCTCTTTTGGCAGTTGCCTTTCGAATTCAGGAATAGTCGCATATCTGAGCCTGGAAGCCAGTTCATACTGGCCTTGTCTCTGAGCGACCTCTAACTGATATTTCGCTTCCTCTAATTTCTTTTTCAAGTCTTTGACTTTTTCCAGCCTCGATCTCTCGTCTTGCCATACTTTGGTCAGCTCCTCTACGTCTTGTTTCTTTTTCCTCAGGTCGTCTTCCAGCTTTTGTCGACGTTCGACACTAAAGACGTCCGTTTCTTTTTTGAGACTTTCCAGCTCGATTTGTATTTCGACTACATTTCTTTCGAGATTTTCGAGATTGTCGGGTTTAGATTCTTGCGCTAGTCGGAGAGCAGATGCGGCTTCATCTACAAGGTCGATGGCCTTGTCTGGCAGATAGCGATCCGAGACATATCGAGCAGAATAAACAGCAGCTGTTACTAGGGCAGAATCAGAGATCTCAACACCATGGTGGACTTCATAGCGAGGTTTAAGGCCGCGGAGGATGGAGATGGTTGAGGAGACAGAAGGTTCTGTGATTTGGACGGGCTGGAAGCGCCGCTCAAGGGCAGCGTCTTTGGCAATATTTTTGCGGTACTCGTCGGCTATACGGGGGTGGAGAAGGATGAATATATGCGCATACAGCGACAAAGGACAGGCATACGAGTAGTGGCACCGACAAGTTGGAGGCCCCTTGCCAATGCGGGCTTGATCATTTGGCCGGCATCGATACTGCCTTCGGCCTTTCCCAGTTGGAAGAGAGTATCTACGATCGTCGTGAGTAAAAAACAGGATATAGCCCCAGTGGGACACAGAGGAAAACTCACGGATTTCATCGATAAAACAAATGATCTGACCAGCCTAAACGCGCATCAGCAGATCTGCTGAGAGGGTATTTTGGGAACGCCTACTTGATCTTCGATATCGCGTAAGAGGGCCTTGAATTTCTCCTCGAATGCGCCTCGGATGCCAGAGCCGGCGAGAATAGAAGCGAGGTCGATCGAGAGCACGCGTTTGTGTTGGAGAGACTGGGCGGCGTGAGCAGCGACGACAAGAAATGGAAGGAAGGGCGCACTTCGGGGACTTCTTTGGAGACTATGCGACTCGCGAGGCCCTCGAGGATGGCTGTCTTGCCCACACCGGGGGGGCCGATGAGGACAGGGTTAGACTTTGTGCGCCGGGAGAGGACTGGGGGGAGTGGTAAGCGTGCAGCTCGGAGAATGGACACAGGAACCACGTGCTTTGGATCGTGCGGCGGATTTCTGTGACACAGAAAACGGTGAGATGGGGGGATCCTGCGCGAGGGGAGGAGAGCACGCGCACCTTCGTCTCGGCCAATGGTCGGATCGAGCTTGCCGTCCCGGGCGAGAGCAGTGAGATCTGTGCTCTGCGGGGATGGTCAGATGCAGGGAAGAACAGGTGCAGGGAGCGGACGGACGTGTTCCTTGAGGGCATCCCCTTTGCCCTGCGGAGCGAAGCTGAGGCCCGGAAAGCCGCGGGGTGGCGGCGGAGGCGGGGGCGGCGGGGCGGCATAGGACCGGGCGGGCACACGTGGCGCGAGGCGGGGGAGGCAGGGCGGGCGGGGGCGGGGCGGCGGGGCGCGGGCGCGGAGGAGGGCGACGAGGCGTCTGGAGGACATCGGAGAGGCAGAGATCGGGGATCAAGCGGGGGCTAAGATTACCGCAGTCCGCGCAGTCCGCGGCGATGGGGCTGGCCGCTTAAAAGGGCCGTGTGGAGAATGCGAGGGCCAGATTTGCGATCATGCTACGCTCAAACGACAGCTGGGCCCACGCCATCTCCCACAAGGTCGCCCAGGTCCTCGACGCCGACCCCGCCGCCTTCCCCGCCCCGCCCCTCAAGGACCTCGACTCCCCCAACGACCCCCGCTTCCCCGACACCATCGACCACACCCTCCTCACCCCCGACGCTACCTCCGCACAGATAGACCGCCTCTGCGACGAGGCCATCCGCTTCAAGTTCAAGGTCTGTGCCCCCCGTCTGCGATCTCTCGCTCTCTGACACTCACCGCCCCCCTAGACCTGCTGTGTGAATGGCTCCAACGTCCGCCAGGTCTTCAACCGCATGGCCCAGAGCAACTCGGACTGCAAAGTCTGCTGTGTCATTGGCTTCCCCCTCGGGGCCGGCTCGCCCAAAGCAAAAGCCTACGAGGCCACACAGGCCATCGCAGACGGTGCCCGAGAAATAGATACCGTCATCCCGCTCGGTGCTCTCAAATCTTCGGATTTTGCCGCCGTCTATATTGATATCCACTCCACCGTCCAAGCATCCCATCCATACCCCGTCAAGGCCATCATCGAAACCTCCTTCCTTACCGCAGAAGAGAAGATTGCCGCCTGCTACATTGCTGCCGAAGCCGGTGCTGCCTTTGTCAAAACATGTACCGGCTTCCAGGGCAGTACCGGTGCCACACCCGAGGATGTCAACCTCATGTGGAGAACGGTCGCTTATATGAATGGAAGGGTCAAGGTGAAGGCTTCGGGTGGCATCCGCAACTTTGATAAAGCACAGCAGATGTTCCAGGCTGGTGCCGAACGTCTGGGAACGTACGTCTCCCCTTGCCCCTCTCCTCTTCTCTCCCTCTCTTACCAATCACACTTCTTCCAGCTCAAGTGGCCCACAGCTTATGCATGGTCTTGCCACTCATGGATATTAGCCCGCTTTTTCCCTTTCTCTCACCACCCTTCGTCTAAATACGTTCCTTCATCTCATCATAGTATCTCACCCTGCACCATCTATAAAATTGTATGATCTGTACTCACGTCTTCCAAGTATAACCTGATATTCTTTATAACCTATTTCGACCTTTCAAACGCCCCCTATCTCCCTTCCCAATCTACCTTCTTTCCAACTCCGAAGATCCGAGTCCGAAATCCTTAATCTCATTATCGTTTTTCCCTCCCTACATCAACTCCCGAGCACCGGTCGTTGTCGTTTACAACTTTGCACAACCAATCAGGACAATGATCTACATCTCTCTTTGCCTTTCTTAAATTTAACTCCATACTTGTACATAATCCTTCCCTGTTCTCCGAAACGTCAGGGGCTCAGGGTCCTCACATATACAGATATTAAATCTCCTTATTCCGGGGAGACAACAAATCAGAACCTGACGAGGGCACACACGCGGAGTCTACGTTGGCCTAACACTAGCGTTTAATTAGGTGTTTTCATTCACACAGGCAGAAAGAAGTCCCGAGTTCCCTTTTGTAATTCCGGCTTCTTCTTTAGTGTTCTTATAGATTACATCGAAATCTGTTGTGTATGTTTTTTTTTTGGGTAGTTTCGGTGATTCGGCTATTCCCGAAATGATCGACTTCCGTCTGTCACTCTCGAAACGCTGATCGTTTTATGTATCCTCTCGAGATGTGCCATGCACATCCACATGGTCGAATCCTGATAAATTCATGGTTGTGTGCTTCTAGTCTCTTCTCCGCAACCGAAAAACGTCAATTAAATACTTTTTTGTATTGTTTTTTCCGCCGGTGAATTCACACTTGGGTAAAGGATATAGCATTGAGGTGGAAGATGTTTAAAGCTGGTCGTAAGGCTTGGGAGAGTGGCCAAGTTCCTGGTTTTAAAATATGATTGTCCTGATAAAAATGGGTTATACAACTTGTCTAAGAACTTTATGTTTAGCAGTCCTCTTCGAAGTTCTACTATAT
Source organism: Agaricus blazei (assembly GCA_029719445.1). Lineage (NCBI taxonomy): Eukaryota > Fungi > Basidiomycota > Agaricomycetes > Agaricales > Agaricaceae > Agaricus > Agaricus blazei. The sequence goes on from SSNC01000005.1 coordinate 575,947, forward strand.
CAAAACGCCAAGGCGAGGGTATCACGAACTGTAAAATTGACATCCAAGATACACAGGAAAATCTAGAAGTTTGATCGCGGCGATCTGTACTCTTGACTAACACGCCTCAATTGTCAGGCGGCCCACACAAGTACCCGGTACACCAAAAGGGACATGGAAATAACAAATAGTGTCCCATGATATTCAGCCACTGACTAGTATCTGTGTTGTAAGCATACACACTTACACAAACAGCATCTATACTACAATGAAAACCACACCAATGCATAAAGCGAACTTTCAATGACTCATCCATCGGCAATTACGCCCATAGTATGATACAACTCGCCAACATAAGCTTTATCATTCAACATCTAGACAGACAATCCCTCTAATTTCGTATTATCCAACTACCCGATAGCAGCGGGAACCCAAAAAATCGAGTTAATCGATCGAAATATAGTTGGAGCTCGGCGCGATCGTAATGCCCCTATGACGGGACAGACCAGGTCAGCGATCGACTTTCAACAAGTTGTACTAAGCATCGATCATTATATAGTGCACTCACTCACAAAGAGCATCTTCGCCCAGTTCCTCAAGTCGCCGTCTCTTGTAAAATGATAGCCGTTAGTTTACCAGCAAAAGAACAAAAGCATAAATGTTTGCAAGACTCTCGTAAACCCTTCTCTCCGAGGAGTAAAAACGATACACAAGAGCAAGATCCAAGCACGTCTCTCCTCCGGCTTTAAGAATGTTCACTTTTAATCATCATCAACCCGGATAATTTAGTCTTACTAGTCTACGGTTATTTTATCCGTCGATCAGCCCTGGATCGGGTCAGCATGATGTACCTTTCAACATAGTACCACATCAATCTCCTAATTTATCCTTCAACACCAACGGATAACTACAAATCTAGCACTAATGTCTTAACTACTACCTGTTCTCCTATCTTTTTTTCCCGATTCCGAAGACATCGCTCGAAAAATTTCAGGGCTAGTAGTAGCCAGTGGGTCCGTGCCTGAGCTCGGATGTTGGCATACAAACAAATTCGAACCTCGGGGCGCCGCTCGCGTATATAGCATACGCCCCGATATGTACACCAAAAGTCTGAAACCGACCTAAAATGAACATAATAACCTACTCCGCCTTTAATTCCATCTCTTCCGAGTCGATTGAATGCACTTCACCACCCCGCTTGGTAAAGTATATACAAGACACTCCAACTACTCGACCACCTCGGGACCCGGCTACGCTTTCCTCGACACACATGTACTAGCTTATATTTCTCATTCCTCTCACCGCGGCATCATCTCCCTGACAATTACATAAGCTACTTTGATTATCCATTTGCAGTTAACACGTGGTATATGTCGTAACTGTCCATACACGTCGATGGTGAAGTGGTTATCATGCTTGCCTTCCAAGCAAGCGGCACGGGTTCGATTCCCGTTCGACGTATCCCCTCCTTCCCTTGATATCATTTTATCAAATGCAACAAGTCATCAGTGTACTCAAGCCATTCTACCTAAGTAGTGACAGCATATAATTATACATGTCAGCAAAAAAAAAAAAAAAAAAAAACCAAAACCAAAAACAAAGTGAAAGCGACAACGAATACAAAAACTAACAAATCAAAACTAATACGAATAACGGTCGAATGTTCTACCACATCCACCACAAACTGGACATCTTATTTTGTCAATGAGAATGCTGACCGAGCCTTTGCCATTACAACTCCAACATAAATTCCCTCCTATTCTCGGGTCGCCTGGAGAATACACCACAGAACCTGGGGGAGGACCTCCGTAACCTGACACCAGTGTTGTAGATGACCCTCTACTACCGTATCCACCCATTGGAGGGGAAGGGTAATTCTGGAAGCCAGGTCGAGGCGGTAGCGATGGCGCGATACGGCGGTTAGGTCCAGGTACATGAAGAGGAAGAGGTTTCTGAAGGTTTATATTTTGGGTGTTAGATGAAGCGGAGGATGAGGAATAGGAGTAAGCGAGAGGTCCCGAAAAGGGTTTGCCGTATTTGACCCAACATTTGGTACATGGTCGTGAGGGGTCATAGTGCTTGTACCCAGTATTATAACCTAGATTGGACAATGAGTGTTGCGAAACACAAACTTCAGAAACGAAAGCGCGCACATTTTTCACAACTATGTCCCTTCGGATAGACCAGAAGCTGCCCTTGACGAAGTAGCGGTCTACCCGGGACGGGTGTGGTAGTAGGTCCCCTATCGTCTCTCGGACTTTGACTAGCACTCTCTGAGCGTTGTGTATCGTCTTGCTGTAGTGACGTTCCTGCGGCAGTCCCAGCTCCAGTCCCGGCGGCATAGAAATCTCTCACAAAATCAGAAGTGGGTTCAGGATGACCAGGATCGGATAAAGAAGACTGGCGACGGGCGGGTAGAGGTGGAGGAGGTTGCCGTGATACATGCTGAGGAGGAGTCACAGGTCGAGGTGGAGGAAGGCTGCGTGGTTGGCCTGGATAGCCTGCAAGCGGTGCCCCGCGCGGCCGACCGCGAGTTCCTGTTGCACTCCTTTCAATTGAAGTTGCAATTTCATCAATAGAGTCCGTCAGCTGTTGCAAGAAACCTCTGCGGCGTGTGCTACCAGTGGGTTGTGGTGTCAAATGAGGCGTTGAAGCGGGCCGCTGCCGAGCTTGCTGTAATTGATTGGGTTGTGGCTGTTGCACTTGTTGGAAGGGCCGAGACGGACCGAATTCGATAGTGGTCTCTCCCTGAAATTCATCTGCACGGGCTGTATATGGCGGCGGTTCGTCCAGAGGATCGAAATCGTGGTTTGAGCTTATCGTCGTATGATTCATTGGCGGACTGGGTGTGTATGGGGGAGATAAGTCTGGGCTCGATGGAGGTGAGCTCTGCCTTGGAAATTCGTGCGGTTGGAACCTAGAATCAGCTACGCTCAGCATGGCGGTTGAGGACTGGAAACAGAAGGCAAGCGTTACCCGGGTGCTGATATAGGCTGCGGACAAGCTGGTGGCCGATGGGAGCACCTGTGCTGTCTTAGACAGGCACGTGACCCCGTATTGCTCTATAGAGCAAGTCTGCATCGCATTCATCATATTCCTTTGATACCAAGTTACTATCTAGCACTAGCCGAGCCCGTCTTCGGCAGTGTCCCCATCAGAGTCGTCGGGATTGTGCTGGCCCGCCGCTGCTTGCCATTCATATTCGATGAACGTCTTTACAGCCGGAGAAAGCGATCGTAGTAAGCAGTTAGGCTATAAAACTCTACCAAGGTTTTATGATACCAACGCTATGACGCAAGCTCGGCAAATCGGCTTGCGGCTCAATAGGCAAATGCAAGGGGAATGATATTTTCGCTCACCCTCCGCGATAATGGCGGGCCTCTAAATTGGTGCCACACGGCCGACGGAATCGAAGCAGTGAGTAATTGTTCTGATCAGAGAGCAGGGTACATCACCGCAGGTTCACACACTAAGAAATCACCACGCATTATTCACGAGCGATCGTGAGCACTGACTCAACGTTCGAGCGTCCCACTCTCACTGCGATACTGAGCAACTGATATCCGTCTCGTTCTAGGCATCAACATACACTTCGCTGATAATCCCCGCTGCGGCCGAGAAGCTGGTGGTTGCTAGCTACGTACAAAGAACCAGTAATAAATTTCATCTACATCACCCATGTCTACTTTTCCTGGCTTCAAGCTCTATCTCCCCTCTCGACGCCCTTCACTGACGTACTGACCCTTCGCGTTACATAGCTTCTAGTCACACTCGGCCTTTTTTACCGGCTGGAATTAGCCAAGTCTAGACACTAATATTCCTAGAATTCTGGGCGGCCTATGTCCTGACAATTGGAGCGATGCCTCGATCAAAAACGGCAAGCATACACCGTGATCTAAAAGTAAAATAGACACGGCAGAAGGCCTCGTTGAAGTTTAAGGCTAGTGCTAATACGTTAGGGGAAAAAGATTCTTCGCTTTCCCCGCACTGAAATCCTATAAAAGCTCCAATAAACTGGGTTGTCCAGCAACAATCCTCGCCTTACCATCATGAAAGCAACCGCCTTTGCTGCTCTTCTTCTCTGCTTTGCTAGCTCTTCCCTCGCCTACTTGGTCAATGCACCCAATGGCGACCGAGGCATAAACTGGCATGCCTTTGGTCCCCAGACGTACGTACACACCAGGATCTCTCTGTTCCATGATTAAACATGGTATTCAGCCTCAGCTGGAGTCGCGTCGATACTGACGCCCGAACTTTCGCTGTCGTCCTCACCAACCAGGTACGAGAGTCGTTTATCAGGCAGCGTTAGTGGTGCTCACTCCGCATCTGGAACCTTCAGGACCGCACCGTCCTGCCGCGCGATTTTGTCATTGCTACTCACGTTGACGGTACTCGCCTCACTACCAAAATCTATCCCCCTCGTGGAGGTTTCCCTAGGGGTGCCCATTTCCGTGCTAACCTCGTAAAGAGCGAGAATGAGCCTAACACCATCTACGCTCAATCAAACGAGTTTACCATTCGTGCTTAGGCATGCAGACAGCAGACGTTGACCCTGTGGAGCTACGACACATATCTGTACATTTGTAGGCTAGTGGCACACTGAAAAAACGTGTTTAGGATATTTTCAGGTTGGAATGATACATCAAACCTAAGTGATATCTAGTATGCCAATGAAATAGCATGATTTCATTTGTATCCTTAAGATTCTGTATATGGCAACCCAAAGCGATTTACCTCCCATCCATTCACCCTGTAATCAATCCAAACTTCTTCAAACTGTTTCACACTTTTCCATAACCGTCTCCTATTGCACGAGTAATCGCTCGTATATAATGAATGGATGAACTGGACGAGAGGGAAGTCATGATGAGAAAGAACATCCCGAGCCGTGAATGATTCCTTTTCTGCCGAAAGACACTTGAGAGACAACCAAGAATTGAGGCAACTCGTGAAATTGACCGTCTCTTGTGGTTGGTTTTCAAGAGGATATATCCAGAACATCTCCCGAGTCGGATCCGGCCCAAGAATTTCTCTCAGGACCGGATATGCAAATTTAGTGTCCGTAACAATGTCGTGCATCCCTTTGCATACCAATTTGAGGCTTAGGTACGTTGAGACATTGGGAAGATGACGGAATATTTGGTAAAGAATTTCGATTGCTAGACCGGAGAGGCGCCCCAAGGAGAATGGGGTTTGCGAGGCACGAGGGGGTACATCAAGACCGAGGGCAGTCACTCCAATCAGTTCTTCACTTTCTGGAGCTTCAGGCCACCTACTCGTGATAAGCTAAGATCAGTTTCTACCAAGAAATTTTGATCACTCACTCGTGGGGAGACACGAACATCCAGTACCCATAATCATCATATATAGCCTTCTGTATAACGTCTTCATCGCATCCATTTTGTAATGCCGCTGCAGTGTTCTCAGGACAGACTTCGTATTGAGATGTCACGAGCTCGTGTTGAGTCTGTTCGAGCTTTTGCTCTGCTCCTCCGGGATCCAGCCATTCTAAACAACCGTTATCTTCTAGTCACCAGGCATAAATATCAAGAAACTCGAACGACACTGGGAGATACTACTCACTTCTTCCACTCTCTCTCGAGTTAACAATTTCCCATAACTCTCCTATGAACGACAACTGACGCCCATCCCACATCGGTGGTAATGCATCACGCTCAATCCATCCCTCCAAAAATCTAAAACAACACCCAGACAAGAAAAAGTTTCCGAACCCCCCTTGAAAGTATGCACCTGTTCTCGACATCTCTGTGGTCGAGTGTACACCCCCTACCCCTCCAGTAGCAGAATCCCTATCCCAATACACCTCTCCAAATTCACCACACTCTGGGGAACCAACAGATCTCTTCTTCACGAATCTGCCGTCGGGAAAAATGCATTTCACCACAGGGTCATTAACAATTTCGCGAGGCGTAGCACCATCGTGATCAAAATACCCGATCGCGACGCAATCATAAAATGCCGCAGATAAATCCCCAAAATTATATGGATCGTCTTCTGTGACAATCGCTTCTAGAAAAGCTGCCAAGTCCTCTTTGGTTTCGCAAGTCGGGACAGCTGAGAGGATGTTGGGAAAATTCTCAAGAAGAGCAGTGGCTAGGTCTTCTGCAGTGAGGTCCGGACACAAAGAGAAGCTTGTAAGACCGATCGGGGAGACTCCGCATAGGAAGCAGACTTCATCGAAATGACCCATGTGGGATCGGACGACGAGAAAGAAAGGTGAAGGAGCTAGACCAGGAGTTCACGCATCCGAATAAGCCAGATGAATAACATTAATATCACGTTCACGTGTGTTTCGCATGACCTCCCTTCGAAGACCGGGCCCAGACCTGACCCATTATCATGGTAAGAGTGAATGTGCAAGAAGGGTAAGCCGCAATTGTCATTGCTCTCAAAATGACTGACATTTACGGGCATGCTTTTATCGAACTCACACTTTTGCTGGTGAGATACAATACAGACGTGCTCGAGGGATATTAGTCACAAGGAGTCAGGCCAGTTGACGGTACTCCTCTGAGTGCCGGTCGAGCGATGGCGTGTTCTTGCGGCTGGCTAGGTCTGTAAAGGAGTCGACCGTCCCAAGGAGGGCCTGCAGACGAAGGACATCCAACGGTCGATGAATCATATCTGATTCAAAGCGACTAAAGAGCTCAAAAATCTCAGTGAGTAGTCAAACCATTCACTATTCGACTTTGAATTACGCCGCTATTGTCTAAACTTCCTCGAGCCGGACTGGGAGGTGTAGCAATACCTTGCAAATTTTCACCTTACAGTTTATACATCGATAGCCTGTCATTACCCAATGGCTACTGTGCCCGCACACTAACTGTAGCATCTCGACTCCTAGTTTCTCAACTCAATATCGCCCTCGTGATCTCGTGCCAAAACTTCTATGAACTCGAAAGATTCTACCACATTCCTTCCACCAGAAATGGTAGCCCGGTTGTTGAGAAGGACTAGCATCGAGTTGCTATATACCTTGCTCATCATAAGCCCCGGTAACGGGAAATAATCAAGTCCCTTAAAATCGTGAGTGTCGGTCCAGAAAATGAACAAGATTGTGTAAATGATCACACAAACGGCTATAAGGTGTTTGAGCCAAATGATGCAGAGCGTATGGATATGCTGGACCTCACTTGTCGCCATTCCAGTCTCGATAACAATTTGTACAATACTCGTGATACGCGAACGTGTCTGGCGACTGAGCGTCCTCTTACGGTGTTTGCGAAGCTACCAAAAAAATAATTTAGAGAAGGTGCCTGGTGATTGTAAAATCTCCACTAACAAAAGTGACCATGCAAATGGTGATGGTCAAATCGCAAGCCACATTGGTGGGGCCCCATATCTACATCCGTGATAAATAACATTTAGGAAGGAGAATCATAATGCTTACTACTGTGAAACCAACATTACATACTGATGGTGACTTCCAGACTGAGGGGAGAATGGAGATGAATGCAGAAACAGCTTCTTCACGTCTGAAGCATACAGCCCCTATTATACTGCTAGCAAGTTGACCCAATGACATCTGTAGGGATAATGTAACTACCAGATTCTACGAAGCTTTATAATCGGTGACTCACACAAGCAATCATGGTCCTAAGCCAGTGTTTCCTAGAAATCAAGTATATTCTATGTGCGTATAGTGATTGGATGACAACTGCCACTAGAAAGAACGTCATCAGCGAACATTCTTGTATCTGCAATGATAATCATCGCGCACCAGCTCCAGTCAACGCTGTTATTGAAAGCCAGAAATGATCTCCCTCAAAGTCCAACGTATTGGTCTTAAGAAAAACAAGTGCCTTTAAAAACGACATGTTAAAATCCCACAAGGCCAGTCCTGTTTGAGCTACCCCAGCGAGATAGACCCAACCAACGGCAACTTTGAGTAGGGTCCAGTCGCTAGGGAACGAAATATGGTATACATCTCAAGATAAAAGAGGTCATTGAGAACCGGCAAGAGACGACCTCCGGATGAGGACTCACAGACTTGGGCTGTCAAAACTCCAAAAAGTATCAAGTCAAAAGCAAGGCCAAACAACTAAAATCACTCTTCGTAAGTACAGCCCGGACTTCCCAAAGATAATTGGATAACGGACCAATGCAGGATTCACGAGGCCAACTCAATAAAGTCAGCTTCATTATCAGAAATCCGGAAAGAGACGCCGAGGGCAATATAGCGCACCTGGATGAAGGTCCATTTGGAGAGGTAGTATGTTTGGTTCACTGAGCAAGGAAATGTGTGTTATACCTCAAGTGATTTATACATCGTGTAAAAAGTGGAGTACCAGCTCGGGCTCGGCTGTGGCTGGAAGCTTTCTGGCCAAACCGATCACGCCGAGCCCGGTGGACAGCCCTTGAAGCTTGAAGCTTGAAGGATTGACTTGAGATATCAACTAGTCCAAGCCTGGTGATTAAAGCTGCGGCTGCCAATTTGAGTGGTATCACCAACCATCTGGAGGGACGTAGAAGGGATAAAACATCGTCACGGCCATCCATATCGCCCATTTGCCTGTTCAGGCTTTGGTGATAGGCATGCCAGAACCGCACTGTGAGTAACTTGCTTTCAGTCTGAGTGTACTTATGTGCTGCGACCGTCACCACTTGGAGTGAGAACCATGATGCATCAAGCTTGGAGGATATCTGCCTGTGTTTCGGATCACTTGATGATGATAATGGAGTCGGAGGAGATAGAGACGACTCGGAATTTTAGTGATGAACATGACGTTATGGTCTTTTTTTGGAATGCTCCCGGAACGTTCGTGTTTTTTTTTTCGAAGACATTTACCAAGCAGACCATCTCTTTCAATTGGACGTCAGTTGACTGATGCCTATCCCAAAGCCATTTTAGGACTAACATCAGTCAACAAGTCGATGAAGTCGTGATCCGGATAATTTAGGCGCTTTTTGCATTCAAGACAAGCAGAGGGAAATCATGTACGACATGATTGTTCAAGAATCCTGTTTACAGGTCGGAATACCATAACGTCAAAGTCGTGAACTAACAATTAATGAAAGAACACAAGTAGCATCTACTGTTCTTCGGGTTCTGCGTGGGGCAATCCAAATCTATTCACTTCCCATCCATTCACCCGATAATCAATCCAAACTTCCTCTAACTTTTTCACATTCCTCCACAGTCTTCTCCTATTGCGTGAGGAATCATTCGTATATAATGCATGGATGAACTGGATAAGAGGGAAATCGCGATGAAAAAGTATGTCTTCGGTTATGACCAACTCCGATAGTACCTCAGGAGGGCACTTTAGGGAAAACCAGGTATGGAGGTAGTACTGAAAAAGGCCTGCTTCGTCTTCAAGGGGATATATCCAGAACATCTCCCGAGCGGGATCCGGCTGTATGATCTCCTTCAGGACCGGTATTGCAAGTTTCGTGTCCATGATAATGTCGTGCATTCCTCTGCATACCATTTTGAGGCTCAGGTATGTTGCGATATCGGGAAGATGACCAAGTATTTGACAAAGTATTTCAAACGCTAAACCAGAGAAATACCCAAGAGAGGATGAAGTTTCTGAGGCACGAGGGGGAACGTCAAAACCAAGGGCAGTTACTTCAACTAATGCTTGGCTTTCCGGAGCACAGGGCCAACTGCTCGAGTTAAACTCAAACGAATTTCGGACAGGAAAATCACACCACTTACTCATTAGGTAACTCAAACATCCAGTACCCATAATCATCATATATCGCCTTCCTTATCTTGTCTCTGTCAGAGGTACTTTGCAGCGCCATTGCAGTCTTTGCGGGATAGACTTCCCCTTGATGTGCTGAAAGCTCCAGCTGTACTCTCTTTAATTTTTTCTCTGCCCCTCCAGGTTCCAGCCACTCTAAACAACCATTGCTTTCTAATTATGAAACATGAATTCCATGGAGCTCAAAACAACGAAGAAGTTACTCACTTCTTCCAGTCTTTCTTGAATTAACAATTTCCCACAACTCTCCAATGAATGAGAGCTGACGCCCATCCCACATTGGTGGCAATACATCACGCTCAATCCAACCCCTCAAAAGTTCGAGACAACACCGGGACAAGAAAAAGTTTCCAAAACCTCCCTGAGAAGTAGCGCCTGTTCTTAATCTATCGCTGATCCCTGCGCATACCTTTCTGAAATCATAAATGATTCCGGTCTGAGGCACACCCCCGGTCCCGTGTATATCTCCCGACTCCTCAGTGTCAGAATCTTCATCCTGATACCACCTCTCAAAGTCACCGCAATATGGTTGATCAGCATATTGTTTCGTCACAAATTTGCCGTCAAGGAAAAGGTACTTCACTACCGGGTCATCCACCTCCTTACGAGGCGCGTAACCATGGTCGTCAAAATATCCAATCGCAATGCATTCCTCGAAAGTCGACAAATCATGGAAATCCTCTAAATCGTCTTCTGCAAGTATCGTGTACAACCAGTCCCGCAAGTGCTTCTTGGTTTTGCAGCCTCGGACAGTGGAGATGACATTGGGAAAATGCTTGAGGAGCGCATTAGCCAGCTCTTGGGCAGTGAGATCAGGCCTCGAAGTGAACATTGTCGGACCGACGGGAGAAACTCCACATAAGAAGCACACTTCGTCAAAGTCGTTCATAATGGATTCGACAACGCGGGAGATGGGTGAATGGATTGAAGTTGGCGAACCTCTTAAAAGTCCGTGGGTTCGAACAAGTTGGATGACTATCAAATGCACGTGTCTTTCGCGTGTATGGCCCTTTTAAGCTGGGTGCCCCGGCGACGAACCGCCTTTTACTCTATCTCTGGGTGATGGAGGTGCCTCATTTGACGGATGAAGAATGTGTTAACACACTGAGATGGCGCGTTGGAAGTGTGAGAGAAGACCACTATTTCACGAGAATGCGTGATGTTCTGCTAATTGGTACTGAACCGCTGAGGTTTTGTTTATCTTGGAATGGTATTGTTTGTGTCAGCCGAGCTACAGAATTTTCTACCAGGGGAAATTATAGAGAGGGCAATTGCCCGACCGCAAGGAAGATCGGAATGTGAATTTGAAGAAGATGGACTAGTTCTGGAATCCTGCCTGGGTCTTAGGGGCTACAGCAAAAGTGCGGAGCCCGCGCGCGGACGCGGACAGATGCGGTCAGCTGCGGGTGATGGCGCGGATCTGGCGCGGATAAGCGCATCAAACACCCCAATCCATGATACTAAATCAGGCCAAAAACCTATAGAATCATTAGCAGCCATCCTTAACATACCTGTGGAGTACATAAGGAGTCGGTAGAATTTATTTCGCGACCTCCAGAGGCGGAGGCCAACCCCAAGGAAAACGAAGCGGACATGGCGCGGGCAACACGCAGAACCCGCGGACACTCCTTGACTTACACGCGGACCGGGTAGTGTTGATTGTTAAGAAAACACAGCCTCATGCGGCCTCCTCAGCGGCAGGCCGGGGCACAGGGGCCGCGCCTCCGGGATAAAACGGGGACCGCCGGTAGGGACATAGAAAATAAACAAATATATGGAAAGGTATTATATACAAATTCAAATCAGTACCAAATATACACCCCAAAATTAGGCCCCTGTAACAATATGATACAGAAACAGTGCTAGAGACAGAAGATGAACGGCCACAGGCAAGTGAAAGAGGGACAAGAGACTGTTATACACAAGATAACCACAGGCGGAATCAAAGTACCAAGAACCGAAGAGTGAAAAAAATAAGAGAGCCGGGCGGAAGCCATTACGTTTTCCTGGCGTGAGCCTTGAGATACTCCTTAGACCATAATTCAACCTTTGACGCCGCTCTTCTGGCATCGGCTAGACCACGAAGCATTGACCGCCATTCCGTAACGTTGACAGGTTTGCCCAATTTTCCCGAGTCTGGGATATCATCAGCCATGATAGAGCCCGACTGTTTGGCATTCATACCCGCCAGAACACGCTTACCCCAATTCAGAGGCTCAGCGGCATTGGGCGCCTTGTCACGGAAGACAGCCTCAGTGCGTCTTTCCCAGAGCCTCTCGGCATGCTCCGACCAACGCCCTACATCCAAGCCAGAGTTTTCAAAGACCCAGCATTGGGGAAGCCATGACACTTTGGCTGTGTGTAGCTGGTGGCCTTGGGTACAATAAGCAACAGGTCTCTTTTAGTAAAGAAAAGCTACATGACATACCTGTGAATTGAAGGTACACGCCTGATAACAGGTCATATTCCTCATCCGTAAGTTCATCATCGACATATTCGATACCATTCGCATCATGGGCAAGGAACATAAGGTCAGAATTGGCATAAGATCCACAAGGCCCTCGCAAAGCCTCCGATGGGTCCATGAACTCGAGCGCCCGACGACGTGTGAAGCCTCCGCGCATCAGTGCGGCACGAGCTCTGGGAGAAGACATGACTTCCCGACATTGGCGCTGATAATACGAGAGGTCCTCGAGGTTAAAAACATGGTCCGACAGTCTCATAGGCACGCAACTGGCCCCAGGATTGTCCGGCTCAGCTACTGGCAGGTCCACCCGACGGCATACAGTGTGGAATCGTACACCTTCCATCACCAACTCCCGGATAATAGCCGTTTCGTCGAGTCTATCGTGACAGACATCATCTAGCCTCTCCCTCAGACGACAGACCATCATTGCACTCGCCGCACTTGGGACCGCAATGTTCCATGGCACCGTTCTACCCTTTTCAAAATCAAACATATACCAGCTTTCCAGTTTTCGGGTAATAGTACGTATGGATTTGAGAGCAGTGGAGTAAGCCAGGCTTAAACGGTTATCATCCACTAGATCCCAAACATCGCGTGAAGGACGTGTGGTGTCTTTAGCCGCTAGAAGTTTGATGTAAGGCGAGGCTGCCTTTGCTAAAGGCGAATAGAAGAAGCTAGCGTCAAGAGGCGCAGATTGGATACCGAGGACAGCTTTAAAAGCTTTTCTCTCCACTTCGGGCAGCCAAGAAATGTGGTTGTCGGGAGGAGGCAAGGGTAGGGGAGCCACCCAGCCATAGTACTCGTATAGCAAGCGACCAACCTCAGATCCTAAGCGTTCGGATAGATGTTCTTCGGGCGTTTTGGCAGGAATCAGATGAGGAGGAAGAGGTTCGACATAATCCTCTTTATCAGGGTCGTCTCCCCACTCTCTGCAACAGTCCCACTCGTTCTCAAATGCATTGTATCTCTTTTGCTTGTCGCTGTAATCGTTCAAAGTGTCTTCACGCTCATCATTCCTGACGCGAGTTCTTACAAATTTGGGTGGATCGGCGTCATCCCAATCCCAAACAAAGACCGGGCATGAAGTCCTCGGAGGCTGCCTCATGCGAGACTCTCGAGCTTGTTTGGCTTTCGCCGTCTCTTTCTCCATCTTCCTACGATGCTTTTCGTCCTGCTTCTTGAAAAACGGTTCCCACACCGAACGGCCCGAACCGTAGTCCCATACAGGATCACCATGTTGGTTTATCCAAACCCGTTCCTTGGGTCTAGACACGCCTGTATCGGAATTGATTTGAGGAAGAGAAGTCTGTGGCTGCGATGAAGAGGTTGATGTTGAGGGGTTGGAGGACAGATCTATCGATGGGTAGTCGAAAGGATTTTCAATGGAGGGTCCTTCATCGGCATATTCATCTTGGGACGCAAAATTAGACGGAGATGATGAGATCCAAGTGGTAGCCTTCTGAAGGCATTCCGGTGGCGGAGTGATCAGCGGGAAGTCGTCATACATAGACGAACGCCGCTCTTGGTCTCCCCAGCGGTACCACACAGGCACGTTCTGTGCCACAAACCATTCAGCTCTTGGTTGCAGAGGGGCCTTACCGGGATGCTGTAATATTACGCCCACACGGTCCACCTGCCACCAATTTTGAAGAAGCTGGGACGTTCGAATGGCGTCCACATGGGTCGCGTTGACTTTGTTCGATCTCTTAAACACCACCGTTTTGAACCAATCCGGTGGTGTCAATCCTTCCGCAAAATCGGGTCCATTAGGGACCTTTCTCGTAGACCAGTAGAGTAAACCGATCCACATAGCAAACCAATCGCGACCTTGGCTGATGTGATCCATTGCCATAGCCCATGTCCTGAATGACTTGTGATAATGCCACCGGCGAGGAGGAAAGGGAAGAGCGTAATTCAGATGGTACGCGTTACGAAGTATCTCGCAGGTCTCCCAGAGCATATAATCAATTTCCAACCATTTGTCGCTATAGAAAGGCGGCAGTCTGTAGTCCGTTTGATTCTCGCATAGCAGTTTGTTCGGGATAATGCTTAACGGACCAAACCAAACTCCTGTATACGGCACGGGCTGTTTGGGCACAAAGCCTAGCCACTCTGTACCGGCGGTCCACCAGCGTGGCTCTTGAAAATCGGTAGCTGTAGAAACATTCTCTTCGAACTTCCAGGGCATCAGTGGCGACGGAATGGTCTTCAATGGTCGGGTTGAGTTGGGTGAGTATACTATGTCGCCATCCACAATAGTGGCCCGTCCTTCAGGCTGCTTGAAAGTCCATTTCGCCGACATGGATGGAGTTTCGTCTCGTTAGATAACGCGCGATTTCAATGTGAGGTGGACAGCCCAAGAGGGCTAGTAAACAGACGCGAGAGAGTGGAGGATTTAGACTCTGGATCAATGACCAGTAATCAGACCAGAGGCTCGCACAAATATCCAGGCTGTGGGAGAAACCCCGTAGTTTGTGTAGAGTAATCCGCTAGTGAAAAGATTCCTGATCGTGACAGACTGTAGAGAAAACCTAGTAGTCTGGTTTGAGTGTGCGTCGCGTAGAGTCTATCTGACTTTGTGCCGATCAACGTCTGGAAAGAAATTGACCCCATTAGCACTTACCTGTGTTACCAAAAGGTAGAAGGAAAAAAGGCGAAGCAGCGCTATTTTTGGCACCTCCTCTCAGCCGAGGAGGGTTCTTTGATGCCCGAGTGACATGTGACCGCGGTCAGGGCGTCACTTATTTTGGATCACACTCACCTCTGCATACGACGACATCTAGGATTCTCTAGAGTCGGGCCCTACTGTGGAAATCTGTTACTAACCCAAGTTTATCTTCCTCTAGGTTCCTCTAGGTTCACATTGAGGCTACTAGGTTATCTCTAGAGCCTTCGCCGTCCTGGATTCCTAGGTTTCTCTAGTGTCCTCCGAAGATCGTTAGCAGATACTGGGCTTCTCTGGTGTCTACACATTCAAATGTCGATTCTCACCTTTCCGCACCCACTGAAGACCGCGTCCGCGTCAAAGTCCGCGTGTCTGTCCGCGTCTCCTAGCTTCTCGGGCTAGAGGATCGCTCTACTACATACTACCCAACACCTACCTCAGCCTACGAAAGTTGTTCATCATGGTCGAGATCACTGGGTATACTAGGAATGAATAAGTCATGTATTCTGACTGTAAAGCCGCGCCCGGCCTTTCGTCCGCGTGTGTCCGCGCCCGCGTCATCATCCGCGTGGTGGTCCGCGTCTCAGGGCACTTAGAAGTAAGGGATGATGATGTGTAAGTAGCTTCACTGTTGTGGAGGGGCATACAAAACTAATTAAGGGCCTTTACAGTATATCTAACGACTATCCTGCAACTCTACGGCCTCAAATAAGTCATGTATTATGACTGTAAAGCCGCGCCCGGCCTTTCGTCCGCGTGTGTCCGCGCCCGCGTCATCATCCGCGTAGTAGTCCGCGTCTCAGGGCACTTAGAAGTAAGGGATGATGATGTGTAAGTAGCTTCACTGTTGTGGAGGGGCATACAAAACTAATTAAGGGCCTTTACAGTATATCTAACGACTATCCTGCAACTCTACGGCCTCAACCTTCACGCTAACTTTCAAGTCGACCGCGTCTTCGCCCGCGACGTGGGCCGGCGAGCCAGCCTCAACCTTCACCTTCAGATTCTCCCCGGCCACCTCTTCAGCGACGTGGGGAGAAGGGCCAGCCTCACCCTTCATGGTCATATTCTCCCCGCTCACCTCTTGCACAGCGACGTGGGCCGAAGTGCTCCTCTTGCGTTTACGATTACCCTGTTGTCCGCGTCGGCGTCCGCGCCCGCGTTTCTGTCCGCGCTTATGAGATGTCTGCCCTTCGGGCGGCGAGGCGCTCCTCTTGCGTTTTTGCATCCCCCCAAAGCGCGTCCTGGTGTCGCACTCTGATCCGTACTCCCCTGTTGTTGTTCTGTCACATAGCCCCAACCAATCTAGCGATGTCATGGTTAAATACCTCGTGGACTAGACAATAAATAATGTTACAAACCGTTTGATTCGATTCATCAAGTTTGTGGTCCTTGCCTATCCAAGACGGAGGAATGAGGGTATACGGATTCCATCCTTCTTGATGATCCCCTACGTTTAAACCCCAGATATAATCGCCCGCCGCGCCTGCACTATTGGAGAACTCAAACATGAGACGCTCCAAGTGGCTTATACAAATCCTGTTCACATCGACGAGGTTGATCCGACGGGTCGTTGACTGAACCATCCAGGCCACTTCGAGATCTGTTAACTCGGAGTGCTTTGGGAATTCGCTTTGGGCCAATTTATACGCTATCCAAATGGTGCAAGCGTGGCACATAGCGGGACCTATCTGCCATTGCGTCCGGTTGGCTTGCGCCAGATGACGATGCAACCAATTGGTGATGCCGGCAACTTCACGCAGTGGAATCGCGCCGCGTGGAGCATCCTTGACAAAGTATTGCATCGTATCCTTCTTGATGGCCTGTGAGTATTTCATAATGGGAATGTCGCTGTCAATCAACGACTCTGGAGCGTCGGCTAGTGTTTGCAGAGTGGAAAGATTAGGCGACAAGACGGCGTCGATTTCGGCGGTATACTCCATGTATGCCACTTCGGAAACATAATCAAGATTATCTTCCTCGAGCGTACTGGCAAGGTCCCACCGTCCTAACTAGAAGAACATCAGCATCGTGAGCGTCAACCAGGCATTTGTACTCACCCGGACATCCCGTCGTGCCATGACCTGGCCCCACAGAGCGTCGGTTATGTGGCTCTCCGGTTCCCAAGTAATATCATCAGGAAGCCGCTGATTTTCACCTTCCAAGAAATGACAGCGACGCCACCACTGTACTGTCCAACCACGGCTGCCAGCATGGTAAGTAAGCAACCGTACAGGATAATGAAAGTCTCCTAGCCGACAAAGTGCGCCGACTCCAGGCCTCAATCGCTCTGCCAGAGGCCGGCTGATTTGCCACACATCTGTGAGCATACTGGACTGGTTTTCAGTAAAGAGACCTCAGAAGACAATGCGCCCCATACCGTCGGTGAGTCGCACTTTTTTCCACTCCTTGTCTGCCTGTGGGCTGACAATCATGACATAGCCAACTTGCGTCCGCAGGTCGTCCATACGGTTGACAGGCGATATGACTCTGACGCTTGCACTTGGCGCACGCGATCCTAGCTCCCTCACCGGGGGCGATGTATTGGAATATATCGGCGGTTCCGGCGGCTCCACATCGACAGTTAATAAGGGATGCCGCCCTGTTGTGCGGTTCAAGCTGTCGCACATTCGCTGGTCTCGGGCCCTCCGCTCTGTCCAAATCCGAATCATATTCCTCCAAGAAAGCATCTGTGGCGTTCATCATCGCATCTATTTCCGCGAATACTGCAGGAAAGTCTCGAAGCGGAATGCGAGGCTTAGGCTGACGTAAAGGAGGACGACCAAGCGCCAAAGTATCTTTCGGGGGTGCCACAACTGTATTATTCGGCGCAGGCGCGTGGTCATTGGAGGCCGGGGCCGTCGCAACAAGATCATCAGCCAGCACCAAGTCAGGCACGAGAGGAGCCTGCACCTGGTCGGGTCGCGGCTCCGCCTTAGCCACAGACGGTTCGATAGAAGCCAGTTCGGCTGGTAGGCTGACCTGTTTGGTCTGTGGAGTAGGAAGATGTAATGATGGAAGGTCGTCCTCGGGATCGGGCGTCTTCAGGCTGCTGTATGGGTCTCTGTTTGGCTTCTCGTGGCCAGCAAGCGCCTCCTCCGACTCAGGAGTGGGGGATTCTGGATAGACCTGATTGAACATTTTGCTTGGTTGCGAGGGGTGGACATATTCTTTGAACAGGCCTCGATTCTTGTCGTTTTTTATCCATGTACGAAGGTTGGAGGGCAATGGAACAAGTTTCCCACCTAAGTGCACGTTGGTGGCGTTCGCGGGGAATTCCTTGTGGATAACTACATTCAGGGTCGTCTTCAGTTTGGCCACGCGGGCGTTAAAAAACGCCTCCTGAGCTTTCAGACCCCCCCGGAGGCGATAGACGGCGTGGTGAACGGCATGCTTGGCGGGTACTATGACAGGATGACCGCCGACATGGTGTTTATATGACATTGGGCCCATAGCCTGTGCTCTTCCCCCATGCCACATGTCATTATATTCATACACCTCCTTGTCTTCAGGATCATACCATCTTGCTGTAAAATGGTTGGTTGTTGAGGTGGCTTCCGCGACCAAGCTCACACCCACAAGCTCATATGCCACGTCGTGCAACTTGGTGATGTGAGAGTATCCGGGAGGAAGCAATTTAACGGGTATACGCCACTCCACGGGTCGGTAAAGATTGTCTTGGACAAATTCTATGACGAAGATCACCGGCAGCGAAACAACGAAACGGCGATAGTCGGTGCGACGGCCGTCACATAGCCTTCCATCGTCCTCCGACTCTCTCCAACAACTGAGGCCGGGAGTGGGGGTAAACGCCAAAAAACGCTTAAACCACTCGGTCAAGAGGCCCTTGGTCGACTCAAACTCCGCCGGCCCAAGCTGGATAGTGTACAAAGGCCTTAAGCGAGGGGAAATCTCGAGGTGAAGACCATCGGTGGCTTGCGAGCCTGTACATTTATGTACGTCGCAATACATGGGGAAGAAAAAGGGCACCAGCCGATCGTCGTCTGTCAACGAATGAGTGGCGTCGGCCCGGCGAAAAAGAGATGAAAACCATGCCTGTAGGACACGGTAAGTAACTAGGCGGTCTTATTAAAGACATGGCACTCACGAAGACCATGTCCGGTGATTCTAGATCGGCAATAATGTTTTCCTGAAGGAGACACTCCCGGACCAGGTCTCGTTGCACGTCAAGAGATTTCGAGGGACTCGTCTCAGTGTCTGGCTGAGGATTGTCCTTTACATTACGGATTCGCGTAATGCAATTGAGGACGATGCTCACGCCCCCGGCATCCAAAACAGGGAGGTAGACTTCATCAAAATCTTTCCATCCACGATAGATAGCATTGTCAAGCAGGGCCAGACTGACATCAAGCCAGCACGAATTCGACTTCCAATTAAAGTAGTTGGTACCAAAGGTCTTACCCAGAGTTCCGGCTATCTCTCGAAGTTGCTTCAACGGCGATTTGTTGGTTACTAGCTTCGCCATGGTGTCCGGCGCTCTGCCATCGTTGACGTAGACCTTTGCCGCGCTGGCAGCAGGATCACGGTGTGGGTGCGTTCGCCCATGAGCCCGCGCCATTCGGGCCCCTCGAGATTCGGATCCGTAGTGAGTTTTTTGTCCCGCTACAAGATGATTAGGCCTCAGAAAGGACGACGAATGGAAGCAACGTACTCAGAGCGGCGGCATCCATAGTCTGAAAGCTGTTAACCGCTGCCACCAAGGCTTCCAACCCGGACATCAGGGTGTGATTGGTCCCGGTGGAGGAATACATGGACCAATGTCCAGCTTCTTGAGCATTCGTCGTGTCAGGGATGGCCATCCACAAATTCTCCTCCATCACGCGTTGAGATTTCATAATCATCTTGGCTATGGGCCGCCTTAGCCACCACTCCAAGAATTTGGCCGTACGCGGGTAATCTTTCATAAGCCCGCGGGCTATATTCTCATAAGAGTCATAGGACGACACCTGGGATAGTCTCATGCAGCGGGTCATGAAGTCGTCGTGAAGAGTAGGATCAACAACAGCGTGTTTCGCCGCAACGCGAGCCACAGCTTGGCGGAAGTGCTCGTGGCAACCTTTGAGAAGTGACTCTGCACGCGCACGAAGCGTGGCCGTCGGTCTGGTCTCGCCTGGCTGGTTGGACATGAAGTCAATATACGCCAATATAAATCCTTCTCGCTGGGCTTGACTAAAGTCCACAACCTGAAACGCAGTGAGTAAGATGATATAACCGTGAAAACATCTGACTTACCGTGGCGAAATGTGTATCAAGGTCGTTGCCGTCTAGTTCAGAATCTTCCCCTTGGGCCCTCACAACCTCCGCAATACCCTGGAATAGATAGAAGAAATGCACTTGGAATTCGTATGCGCTATGCCCGTCCATATACGAAATAATCACAGGTATCCAGCGCGAAAGAGTGATGGAATATATCGAAGAGACTTGAAGCACGGCGGTAGGATTCCTCCAAAATCCGTGGGCACCATCGGTGACAATTCCGTTAAGTGAGTCCTCGAGGGCCGTGTGGTGAACGCTTTGTTGCCTCATCCAGGGTGTTTGAATCACGAACACAGCTTTAGGCAAGACCTGGATGGAACGATGCAATATGAAGCCCGGGAATTTCCCGTCGAATTCTTGGACTTGATGGAAAAAGTTATCTCCAGCAGAGGATTGCTTGAAGGGCTGAAGAATTTTTTGACGCTGTGCGGCGACCCGATCGGGATTGGTATAGGCCTCCGAGAAGTCGGAGACGGGTGGTGTTCTACCTGTTAATGTGGAGACGCCTACGCGAAGCTGAGCCGGTGTCGCTGCTGGGTGCGCCATTATATGACTCTTGAAAAGTTCGGCTTCCCATGGCATAGCGGTCTTCACTGGCGGACGTGCGTGACTGTGAGTACCCGTGTGTTGGTACAAGCAACCCTCGTTGTACCTCGTCAGCGTATCGTACGCCTCGCATGGCTCGTATACCAAGGGTAAATGACACAAGTCACAGGCCACTTTGGTCTTCTGCTCCTCAAAGACCTTTCGATCAACATGAGGCCGAAGCCTGACTTTGCATTCCAAGTTGCAACAGGTGAAGACCCCTCGACAGTCGCGTTTGGTACGAAACCCGCCATCTGGCGTGTCAGCATTTCGTGAGCCTTTGCGCGAGGTACCTGATTTATGCGCCCATCCCGATCGTAACCCTCCTGTCAAAACATATTCCTCCCAGGTGAAAAGGTGAGTCCAATCGTTGTCTGGCCAACCATCCCATGTTGAAGGGTTCGGCCTTGTTTTCAGGTCGATCGGAAACTCAGAGGCTGTGGGCGATCGATTGGGCTGTATCTGGGCCGGTCGGTTCTGAATAGAGATTTGTTGAGATGAGTTGAACTGGGATATAGGTGGCGGTATATTGACGGGAGGTGTTGGCAACTGGGGTATAGTAGCGGGGGAATTGAGGGGAGTTGGCAACTGGTAAGTAGTTTTGGGAGGATTGGCAGGAGGTGACGGCTCCTGGTATATCACATGGGGGGGATTGACGGGAGGTGTGGCCAAGTGAGGTATATAATGGTGGGGATTGACGGCAGCTGTTGCCAACTGGGTATCAGGTGCCGGAGGTGGTTGAGGAATGCGGTGTTCGTTACCGAGGGCACGATAACCAAGGACTTCACCAGTTAACCCCCAAACTGGAACAAAAGTTTCCATAGGTGGAGGCGAGGCGACGGGTCGAGTGAAGACCTGGCCGCCCAAAGGTGGAGCTGAGGTCCCCATAGGTGGAAGAGATGTTGTGCGTTGAGTCCCCATAGGTGGAGGAGAGGTTGCGGGTTCAGTGCAGACTTCCCCGGCCAAACGTGGACCTGACGACCCTATAGCCGGAAAAGAGGTGGGCGGTTGAGTCCCTATAGGTGGAGGACACGTTGCGGGTTGAGTGAAGACTTCCCCGCCCACAGGTGTACCGGAGGTCGCTATAGCTGGAGGAGAGGTTGCGGTTTGAGTCCCAAGGGGAGGAGGAGAGGTTGCGGTAGTCCCAAGGGGAGGAGGAGAGGTTGCGGGTTGAGTCCCCATAGGTGGAGCAGACGTCTTGGGTTCAGTCAAGGCTTGCCCCCCAATGCTGTACCTGACGTCCCTATAGGTGGAGGAGACGTCGCGGGTTCAGTGATGTCCTCACCTCCCAAACGTAGGGCTGAGGTCTCAGCTTGCGGGGTGGTGATTGAGGAGGGGCGCTCGGTACTGAAGTACTTAGCGACATAACGAATGAATTCCTAATGGTAGAATAAGGCGGGCAGGTAAGGGCTTCGTCGGATTCAGTGACTTACCATGCTCTCTCAGGTGCCTGTTTGGCGAAGTATTTGGGTCTGCGTGGAGTACAGAAAGAAGGAGAAAATTTTTCAACCCCTAATACCCAGTGGTACGTGTTTGAGATTGTATTTTGTACTTATCGCGATATTACAGGAATGGTTTTGTCAAGAAATATTACGTCCCTGCATTTCTCTCTACCGTTTTGGGTTTGTATGCGGCCGGAGAGTGGGCCGAGTTAGGAAATGCCGGCGGGCGGGCACCGCCACACTGGCCCCAATAGGACGCGGGCCATCTCTAGGCGCGGGAGCCACGCGGTCTTTGTTTGCACGACGCGGATGTCTCTCGTCCGCACTCGGAAAGGCGCGGACCAATGACAACTCGACGCGGGCTTGCGCGGGCAGATGCGGCAGGCGCGGACCAATCAGGGGTCGACGCGGTCAGAATGCGGTCTGCATGCGGATGATGCGGACTCAACCCGCACACGACGCGGGTACCTGCAAAAGAACCCTGATCTCGCATTACTGAGTCTATGAGTGGTGCTGATCAAATGACGTTGTGATGGGTTTCCTTTTGGTAAGTGTGTTGCCACTTTTGGCTTCACAGAACCTATATTTGTACTACTTTGAATACACGCTCTAATGTGGTACTGGCCAGACCTTTGCAGCCGACCTTTCAAGTGCTTCGGTCGTCCTCGTGAACAGTGGCAAAGCAGGTATAGCGCTGCTTGGTGAGATCTCTGCTCGCAATGTTGGACTGAACCACGCAGAAAATTCCTCATCACTTTCCATCCTCCAATACCAATCTCGCCTCCCTATGAACCCAACGGTAAACCTCGTTTCTCAAGAGCCTTCACATTCACAAACCCCACATTCACAAATCCCGCATCTTGAAGGCAACGCTCGAGGGAAGAGAAGGAGTGGATAACGATTTTGTTCTTGAAGCAATAATCGTTCTTCGCCTGAAACACGCTATGGATCCGTACAGCGTCAGAGGGGATTGCAAGATATGATGCCGTTCGAGAAATTGGATCCATCCTCCTGGAAATAAAGTGCGATGAATCTCTCATAAACCAGTACGCCATCGCTCGGTATTGTGGTTACCGGTCATGAAGCGTTGATGAACCAGCGAGAATTTATTTGTCGAATGGACGTGTCCTGGAGCGAGGTTTCTCGACAGATGTGTACATGTATCAAGTATGGGAGGTGGCTGCGCCCTCCTTAATTAATCGAATAAACTTTGGCTCCCTCTCAGTTCTTACCGCATCGATGGCCACTCTCCCCAAGCCCTGGTAAGTGTAAGCGCTGTTTGTATTGAATGCCACTGACCTTGGTGCTTGTCAGTCGTCATATTCGGTCTTTCATCAAGCGACCCTTCGTTCGAATATACGGGCCGCACAAGTTCGCGGGTTTATCCCAGGCCGACCAAACGGCTCTAGACACTTACCTGCCACTGTTGTGGCCAGGTCTTTTGGGTCGCCGTAAAAAGCTTGGATTGAACGGTCCGCTTGTGGGCCTGGTAACGTGCGTCTGCTGTATTCCAGTGCGCTCGCTATTGACGTTAGGCAGGGGCGGCGCTCACCATAGCCGGGATGAGCCCAAGAGTCTGCCAATGCACCTCACCGTTCGCTTCTTCGGTCGGTCGCGGAAAGCGTTCGCGACGGCCCACATACCTCCAAAGGCCGGTGAGACGGTGTCTATTTTCCCCACAGTCAATAGAAAATGGGATGGAGTATGCTTTTCTGCGTGTTTTAAAGAACTGATGAGGGTCGCGGTGGCTTAACTTTCTATATAATACGTCTTTCTATATCTCTATTACAATCAGCGAGTGTGTATTAGGGTAAACTGGTTTATAAAGCTATCATTTCTCTCCAGAGCGGTCCCTATACGACGTGCCAGTCGGCTTGATCGGCTGGATGCTATCTGGGGGGCGCGGGTCCAACGCGGACTCGATCCCTTTTCGGGAAAAAGCGCGGACAACACGCGGGTCCGCGTCCGCAAGCGCGTCCGCACTTTTCTGCGAGCCCCTGGGTCTTAGCCATCGACAATTTAATGTCCAACATTTTCTCATTTCTCATCTTAATATTGCGGCCAAGGCCTCGGGTCAGAACATCTACAGATTTGAGTACAGATCTGAGTTGTGTGTAGCAACGTTAAAGTATTTTAAAATACTCTTAAACATAACATGATCCGATTCGATCTGAAGAGCAACCTTGATTGTCAAATCAACATCAGACATAATCGACACCGCGCTTTCAACCTCAATCCAAGGCCCCTGGTACTCAAGTTCCATCCCTTGTGCATTCTAAGTTCCCCTAGTGCGTGATAACTAACAGGCCTCTAATTACAAATACGATAGCATTGTATTAGTGTGCCGAAGGGCCAGCTGATGAATTTTGGTCTCCATTTCGCATTTGAATCTCACTATCAAACCCTCGGACTGAAATATCTACAAACGTCAGCTCAAAAGATTCCCCTCCGTTCCCTATGCTAACAATGTTCGCCCTGTTGTTCAGGAGAGCCAGCATTGAATTACTGTATACCTTGCTCATTATGAGTCCCGGTAGCGGGAAGAGGGGCCCGACGTATAAAGGAATGTGGCTCTCGAAGGCAAATAAGAACGTATAAATGATCATTAAAACAGCTACAAAAACAATTTCAGCTAAGAAAACTCCCGGTATAAGAATGAAAGACTTCACTCGTTGCCATGCCTGTCTCTATGACAATTTGTACCAGCCTCATGATATGTGAACGTGTCTTGTGCCGCACCGTTCTTCCACGATATTTGAGGAGCTAGTGAAGCATTTGTCTGAGAAAGGTAGAAATTAAGAACATAATTGCTACTGACGAGAGTCACCATGCAAACGGTGATGGTTAGGTCGCAAGTAGCGTTGATAGGGCCCCAGATCTCCATGATAGTGTTAACAATATATAGCAAGCGAAAGGTTAGTGCATACCCATATGAATCCAAAATGACATGTGTCCTCCCCTACCACTCCCCCTCCCAATTCCTCAAAAATAGTGTCCGAGTAAAGCGCGCGTTCTAAGCTAAAGCAAACAGCCCCAAGTATACCACTGCCAAGTTGGATAACCGACATCTGTTGGAATATTAGTACTCTCGACATCTTTATAACATTCATATTAGTGACTTACGAAGATAATGATACTTGCGATCCAGCGATTTCTGGAGAGTGCGTATATCTTGTGGGCATACATTGATTGGATGACAATCACCACTGGACAAAGAACCATCAATGAAAACCCTCCCTTTCAACAATCATCCCGTACCAGTCGCCGTTGATATTGTTATTGAAAGCCACAAATGATCCGGGCCTAGAATGGGTATATCACCGACATTATGAAGTGCTTGAAGCCCTGTCAGCCATGTGATGCGAACATCCAACAGAGCTATAGCCGTTTGGACCATCCCTACTAGGTAGACCCAAGCGACGGCAAGTTTGAATAACAGTCTATCCTTTGGGAATGATGTGTGATAGATGTCTGAAGATGTATCAGGGAGGGACAAACGACGGATAAGGAAGGGACACCTACATACTTGAGCGGTCAAAATGCCGAAAAACATCAAATCGAAGGCGGCGCCAAAAATCTGAAGGCTGTCTTAGTAAATATAGCTGTTTCCTCGTAGCGACAGACCAGTGCCGGAGTTAGAAAGGGCCATTTTTCTTCATCTTGAAAAGTACACTCTCAGCGAGGGAATAGACCATACAGCAGAAGTGACGTACATAAAATTGGGGCATTCATGGGGGTAGCAGGTGGTACCGCTGGAGAGAAGTGAGTTATCATTGCTCTCAAAATGACTGACATTTACGGGCATGCTTTTATCGAACTCACACTTTCGCTGGTGAGATACATTACAGACGTGCTCGAGGGATATTAGTCACAAGGAGTCAGGCCAGTTGACGGTACTCCTCTGAGTGCCGGTCGAGCGATGGCGTGTTTTTGCGGCTGGCTAGGTCTGTAAAGGAGTCGACCGTCCCAAGGAGGGCTTGCAGACGAAGGACATCCTTGAACGGTCGATGAATCATATCTGACCCAAAGCAACTAAAGAGCTCAAAAATCTCAGTGAGTAGTCAAACCATTCACTATTCGACATTGAATTCCGCCGCTATTATCTAAACATCCTCGAGCCGGACTGGGAGGTGTAGCAGTACCTTGCAAATTTACACAGTTTATACACCGATAGCCTGTCATTACCCAATGGCTACTGTGCCCGCACACTAACTGTAGAATCTCGACTCCTAGTTCTCAACTCAATATCGCCCTTGAGACCTCGTGCCAAAACTTCTATGAACTCGAAAGATTCTACCACATTCCTTCCGCCGGAAATGGTAGCCTGGTTGTTGAGAAGGACTAGCATCGAGTTGTTATATACCTTGCTCATCATAAGCCCCAGTAACGGAAAATAAGCAAATCCCTTAAAATTGTGGATGTCGGTCCAGAAAATGAACACCGAAAAAACGTGTTTAGGATATTTTCAGGTTGGAGTGATACATCAAACCTAAGTGATATCTAGTATGCCAATGCAACGGCATGATTTCATTTGTATCCTTAAGATTCTGTATATGGCAACCCAAAGCGATTTACCTCCCATCCATTAACCCTATAATCAACCCAGACTTCCTCAAACTTCTTCACATTCTTCCATAATCGTCTCCGGTTCCGCAAGTTATCACTTGTATATAATGAATAGATGAACTGGACGAGAGGGAAGTCACAGTGAGATAGAATATCCCAGGCCGTGAATGATTCCTTCTTCGCAGAAGAACACCTGAGAGACAACCAGGAATTGAGGCATTTCATGAAATTGACCACCTCTTGTGGTTGGTTTTCAAGAGGATGTATCCAGAACATCTCCCGATTTGGATCCGGCCCAAGGATTTCTCTCAGGACCGGATATGCAAATTTAGTGTCCGTAACAATGTCGTGCATCCCTTTGCATACCAGTTTGAGGCTTAGGTACGTCGAGACATCGGGAAGATGACGGAATATTTGGTGAAGAATTTCGATTGCTAGACCGGAGAGGCGCCCCAAGGAGAATGGTATTTGTGAGGCACGAGGGGGTACGCCAAAACCAAGGGAAGTAACTTCAATCAGTTCCTTGCCTTCGGAAGCTTCAGGCCACCTATTTGTAATAAGCTAAAATCATTTTCTGTCAAGAATATTTGGTCACTCACTCATGAGGCGATACGAACATCCAGTACCCATAGTCATCGTATATGGCCCTCTTGATACTGTCTTTGCTGCATCCGCTTTGCAACACTGCTGCGGTTTTCACCGGATAGACTTTCTCCTGGTATGTCGCGAGCACGTACTGAGTCTGGTTCAGCTTTTTCTCTGCTCCTCCAGGCTCCAGCCACTCTAAACAACCATTACTTCCTGATTGCGTGACATAAACATCAAGTACATTCTAAAGACAGGTGATATCACTTACCTCTTCCGCTTCTTCTCGAGTTCACAATCTCCCATAATTCTCCTATGAATGACAACTGACGCCCATCCCGCATTGGTGGTAATCCATGCCACTTGATCCACCCCTTTAAAAACCCAAAACAACACCGTGACAAGAAAAAGTTTCCGAAACCTCCCTGAAAGGAAGCACCCGTCCTTGACATATCCATAGTCTGACCCACTCCTCCGGTATCAGGGTCATTGTCCCAGTTCACCATTCGGAATTCTCCACATGACGGATCATCTACCAATCGCTTTTTCACGAATCTACCATCAGGAAAAAGGAATTTCACTGTTGGATCATCGGTTTCTTTGCGAGGTGTATCACCATCAAAGTCAAAATAACCAATCGCAACACAGGCTTCAAATGCTTCAGACAAGTCATCAAAGTCATCCGGGACATCCTCCGTGAACATCAATTCCAGGAAACCCTCCAAGTCCTCTTTAGTCCCGTACGTTGGAATAGCTGAGAGGATATCGGGGAAATGCTCGAAAAGGGCATTAGCCAAATCTCCCGCAGTGAGGCGGGGGCTCGTAGTAAATTCAGAGGGACCCTCAGGTGAAACCCCGCATAAGAAACATAATTCGTCGAAATCCCCCATGAGCGATTGGATGGCACGGGAAACGAGGTGAGTGAGGTGAACCAGACAAATTTGTCAAAGCTAACTTATAAATGAAATGAACTTCAACTTCACGTGCATTTCGCATGCATGACCCTGTCCTCCAAGTTTGATTCCAGGGTACTTCAGGATGGGCCTGTTGGTATGCTTCTGATTAGGTGCACCAGAAACGTAAGCACGCATTTCCACAATTATTCCATGTTCCTTCAAATATCATTAATAAGTGGGGAACGGTAGTGGTGGTCGCTATGATCTGAACCATCAAGATACCACTTTCCTACTCAAACGACTTCCTACTCATCAATCATATTGATGATACATGCCTTACCACCAAAATCTACCCCTTCTATAGAGGGTATCAAACTCAAATATAGTAGGAGAGCTACATTGGTGTCAGATATTTCCAAGTTCAAATGATACAACATCGAACCTACATTATAAACAATTAATAAAAGAAGACAAGTAACATCCATTATTCTTGGGGTTCTGTGTAGGGCAATCCAAATCTATTCACTTCCCATCCATTCACTCGATGATCAATCCAAACGTCCTCAAACTTTCTCACACTCTTCCACAGTCTTATCCAATTGTGTGAGAAACCGTTCGTATATAATGCATGGATGAACTGGATGAGAGGCAAATTACGGTTCAAAAGTATGTCTAGGCTGGGTTATGACCAACTCCGATAGTACATCAGGAGGGCACTTTAGGAAAAATCAGGAATAAAGGCAATACTGAAAAAGGTTTGTTTCTTGTGGTGGATTCCCGAAAGGATATATCCAGAACATCCCCCAAGCGGGATCCAGCTCTATGATCTCCTTCAGGACCGGTGTTGCAAATTTCATGTCCATAACAATGTCGTGCATTCCTCTGCATACCTCTTTGAGGCTCAGGTATGTTGCGACATTGGGATGGAGGTACCTCATTGGACTGATGAAGAATGTGCTTTTAACATATCGAGATGGTGTGTTGGAAGTGTGAGAGAAGACCGCTATTTTACGAGGATGCTTGACATTCTATTGATGCTGCTTCAAGCTCTGGGTGGGACTGAAGCAGCAAACGGGCTTGCCGTGTTATTTGGTATAAGTGTGGAGGCTAGTGTCTGTCAAGTTAGCCATGGCTAATGGCTGAATCGTGTCTCAAGTTGCGTAAATTATCTTTGTCACAAGTTGTGCTGTGGCTACCGCCGTGCTAACTCGGGCTCCTTACTCGAACGGCGGCATCTTGAACACTGAGGTGTCATTTATCTTGGAATGGTATTATCTGTGTCAGCCACACTAAAGAATTTCTATCAAGGGAGATAATAAAGAGGGCAATTACCTGACCGCAAAGAAGACCAGAACGTGAATAAGATGGACCAGTTCTGGAATCCTGCCTGAGTTTTGGCCATCGACATTTTAATGTCTAACGGCTCAACTCTCCGAGATATCTCATTTCTCATCTTGATGTTGCGGCCAAAGCCTCAGGCCAGTACATCTACAGATTTGAGTACAGATCAGAGTTGAGTGTGCAACGTTGAAGTATTTTAAGATACTCTCAAACATAGCATGATCTGATTCGATCTGAAGAGCAACCTTGATTGCCAAGTTGACGTCAGACATAATCGACACCGCGCTTTCAACCTCAATCCAAGGCCCCTGGTACTCAAGTTCTATCCCTTGTGCATTCTAAGTTCCCCTAGTGCGTGATAACTAACAGGCCTCTAATTACAAATACGATAGCATTGTATTAGCGTGCCGAAGGGCCAGCTGATGAATTTTGGTCTCCATTTCGCATTTGAATCTCACTATCAAACCCTCGGACTGAAATATCTACAAACGTCAGCTCAAAAGATTCCCCTCCGTTCCCTATGCTAACAATGTTCGCCCTGTTGTTCAGGAGAGCCAGCATTGAATTACTGTATACCTTGCTCATTATGAGTCCCGGTAGCGGGAAGAGGGGCCCGACGTATAAAGGAATGTGGCTCTCGAAGGCAAATAAGAACGTATAAATGATCATTAAAACAGCTACAAAAACAATTTCAGCTAATAAACCTCCCGGTATAAGAATGAAAGACTTCACTCGTTGCCATGCCTGTCTCTATGACAATTTGTACCAGCCTCATGATATGTGAACGTGTCTTGTGCCGCGCCGTTCTTCCACGATATTTGAGGAGCTAGTGAAGCATTTGTCTGAGAAAGGTAGAAAATAAGAACATAATTGCTACTGACGAGAGTTACCATGCAAACGGTGATGGTTAGGTCGCAAGTAGCGTTGATAGGGCCCCAGATCTCCATGATAGTGTTAACAATATATAGCAAGCGAAAGGTTAGTGCATACCCATATGAATCCAAAATGACATGTGTCCTCTCCTACCACTCCCCCTCCCAATTCCTCAAAAATAGTGTCCGAGTAAAGCGCGCGTTCTAAGCTAAAGCAAACAGCCCCAAGTATACCACTGCCAAGTTGGATAACCGACATCTGTTGGAAAATTAGTACTCTCGACGTCTTTATAACATCCATATTAGTGACTTACGAAGATAATGATACTTGCGATCCAGCGATTTCTGGAGAGTACGTATATCTTGTGGGCATACATTGATTGGATGACAATCACCACTGGACAAAGAACCATCAACGGAAACCCTCCCTTTCAACAATCATCCCGTACCAGTCGCCGTTGATATTGTTATTGAAAGCCACAAATGATCCGGGCCTAGAATGGGTATATCACCGACATTATGAAGTGCTTGAAGCCCTGTTAGCCATGTGATGCGAACGTCCAACAGAGCTATAGCCGTTTGGACCATCCCTACTAGGTAGACCCAAGCGACGGCAAGTTTGAATAACAGTCTATCCTTTGGGAATGATGTGTGATAGATGTCTGAAGATGTATCAGGGAGGGACAAACGACGGATAAGGAAGGGACACCTACATACTTGAGCGGTCAAAATGCCGAAAAACATCAAATCGAAGGCGGCGCCAAAAATCTGAAGGCTGTCTTAGTAAATATAGCTGTTTCCTCGTAGCGACAGACCAGTGCCGGAGTTAGAAAGGGCCATTTTTCTTCATCTTGAAAAGTACACTCTCAGCGAGGGAATAGACCATACAGCAGAAGTGACGTACATAAAATTGGGGCACTCATGGGGGTAGCAGGTGGTACCGCTGGAGAGAAGTGAGTTATCACGATAGGTTTATATGTGGTACTGACATTTTTCAATCAAAGTGATTGACTGTTATGATCAAGCTAATCTTGAAAACCTTCGAATTCATGCGGCTAATAATGGCAAAATTCTTCCACCACAATCCGGAAGTCCGGGTTCCAGGTAATATAATCCACCAAGAAATGTCCCAGAAAAAGAATAGTATGTCAACCCGCTGATTTACGACAAGTCATCTTCTGTCTGACCGGGTGGTAGGTTTTGCTATGACAATCGCCCCGGAGTGAACGCCGCCGTCAAATACTGAAATGATACGTCAGCTCGTGCCAACCCTCACGCATGCCAGGACCAGCGTGTTGTGTTTCCGTGTGAAAGGTGATTGTAGTAGAATACGCTGAACGTTCGGGCTTACCGTTTTATACCATTGATTATCCTTTATCTTTTCGCTGATGACTAGTTAGAGTTAGAGCATACCCAGAAAGACTGCAGGTTTGCTCGTGCGAATAGTCTTGGCATCAGAGGGCTTATTTGCGAGCGAGCGTGCCTGAGGGACATCAGGGCTTCAGGGGCTAGGGCACCGAAGAAAAGCGGCGCGTGATTCGGCTAGAACTTCCTGGGGTCGAGTCCAGGGTCCTGGGTTGACCGTGTCCGAAGCCCGAAAGTGGCAGGCTGTGTATCGAACACTGAGAGTCCACCAGGAGCTCACCCTCCTCAGATGACAGCATTGCAATGGCCACATAGTGTTATCACCGGAAGACTTCACATCGAAGATCATTCTCAGCGAGCTTCCACCAGCTTCATCAATACCACTTCTCCGGTCTTTTCAAGGCTCATACTCTCCATCTCCTACTCCTGCATTGTTATCCGGCTCCCTTAAATCAGGATGGAGTCGCCGCTACTCCCTGCAACTTTCGCGGTCAATGTGGTAGCTTGCAATGCGACACAATAACTCAGTTGCAACAGTCGATGCAGTCAGTTTCAGCCGACAATTTCACCAGCTTAAGTCTGTGCGAGATGAGTCACCTCAGCTGACAAGATATACCACTTGCCTAGGCTGAGAATTTGGCTTGTGTACGCCTGCGCCGTAAGAGCCCCAGCAATGTTTCATGAGATAAATACACCTTCTGTCATTACGGAACGCAAGGTTCTTTTCTTCGAGGTATATAGAGATATTTACCGGTTCCCTCCTACGACGAATTTTCTCAATGCGAATGAATTTTAAAGGTGGACTGTGATGTATCCTGCGTCGTCTTTGCCTGGGTACTGCTGGAGGAGATAGGTAAGTGTCATCACGTAGAGGTCTCTTGGTCTCATCCCGAGAGGTGAACCAATGGGAGGTGTCCAATGATGTCCGATGAACTCGTGAAACTTGCGCCGATGATGACGGCAGTTGGGCAGCGCCAGACATAAACTTACCCAATATGTCTCGAAGAGCTGTAATTGTTGTTATGTTATGCATGTGGGTCATCAAGTAAAGTTTGACATTCTCTCACTCACATATAGTCGTTTGTAGCCAAATACAAAAATTTTGTTTGTTAGTGAATAACTACGATACGTCGAGAATCGGAAGTGGGGGATGTGAGTCAATGGGACTCAGTCCAAGCAAGCATAATATACTGTAGGGCGATTTGTGTGATACACAAAGGCATTGAGTATGGTATAGCGAAAGATTACTTTCCAGCCTTGCTAACTTACCATTGCGTTCCAGCTTGCCGTGGGCTTGCACTACTGTCGACACCAGAATTGAATGATCTTTGACTACTTGGGGAAGCAGCAATGCGTATACATAGCTGGCTTCGGTGTCAAAATAGTCGGTCCATCCGCTGAGACCTCAGGGCGACATTGATTCTTGGGACAGGATAGTGGTCAACGATAGAATGTGTCCGTTTTTGGTATTACATTCCATCAATGATCGATGGTTAACGAATCATATCATGATGAACAGTCCCGTTACAGTAGCAGTAGCAGTTTCAACAGTCTGGTAACCTGCCTGTTATGAACAGACACAAGTGGTGTAGTATTACCTTGTCTCTTGTGGTGATATAATACAGTGTTTCGAAAACCGTCATCAATCAGTACTACTTCTGCTCTAGGGGTTGGACTCTATTCTGCTACTGTGGATCACTGCCTTCAAAACCTGGAAGATGAGAAACTTCCACAAATTCAATAGGCTCGCCAACATTCCTTCCGTTGGAAATGGTCATCCTGTTGTTGAGAAGTACTAGCATCGAATTGCTATATACCTTACTCATCATAAGACCAGGCAGTGGAAAGAAGCGACCTATGGTTTGGAAGTTGAGGCTCCATAAAGAAAATAGGGCAGTGTAGATGATCATTAAAAAAGCTGAAAAAATAAGAAACCAAACCTGGTTTTAGGCGGGAGAGTTTAAGAGTATAATGTGGACTTTACTCGTTGCCATGCCTGTCTCGACGACAACTTGTACGAGCGCGGTGATATGCGAACGCATCTGACGGCTAATAGTTCGTGTGCGATTTTTGAGTAACTATCCGACTCATGGTATGAGAAAAAGCTCAAACAGGTTTGTAACCTTGGACTGACAAATGTGACCATATAAATGGTGATGGTTAGGTCGCAAGAAACATTAATTGGGCCCCATATCTTGATCCACGATTCATTAGTGTGTGGTTTGTTTAGTGAAACCCGCTACTTACCCAGGTAAACCCATCCTGGCATATGGATCCATCGAAATATGCTCCTGGTAAATTCCACGCATAAAGTGCCGACTGATCGCTGAAGCAGATAGCTCCTAATATACCACTAGCAAACTGACAAAACGACATCTATTGAAGTACAGTCAGCTCAACCGATTCCTGCGCAGATTGTGGTCGATGGCTCACGCATACTATCATATTGGCAAGCCAAAGTTTCCGAGAGATCAAATATATTCTATGGGTATACAACAATTGGATTACAATTGCCACTAGTAAACCGAATAATTGCTCAGTTAAGCATTTCTTAAAAATATGATCCACTTACCAGCGGAAGTAGACACAGAGTTATTGAAACCCACAAGTGATCGCTAGCCAACATTCCGGTTTCCCATAAACCGGGCCCAATCAAGTGCCAACCCGAACCCCATGCAAAGACAGAGGCGAAGAGATCTACTAAAGCTAGACCCGTTTGTGTAACGCCGGCGAGATAGACCCAAGCGACAACAACTTTGAGTAAGATTTTATCCTTGGGAAATGAAAGGTAATAGATATCTGGAGGACAGAAATTAGTAAGAACTAAGAGTCAAATGAGCAGATCAGAGAGGAACACCTACAAACTTGGGTGGTTAAAATTCCAAAGAGTAATAAGTCGAAGGCCACTCCGAAGAGCTTAATGTACGCTTAGTGAGTCATCTGAGCTCCTGAAACTTTAACAACAAACCACAGCAGGAGTCACGATTGGAGTTATTTCTGACGTGATAAATGTAATAGACACTACAGTCAATGGTGCACCACCGATTGTCATTTTAGGGAAACAAGAACGTTGTTGCTCATGGTGGGCACTCACATGTACGACTTATAGGGTGGAGAAGCATACTGGGCGCGAAGCAAAGGAAGTGGAAGGCAGGTTTATATAAGTGACGTTGGAGCAAAGATTGATTGATGAACCACGAT
The DNA here is from genome assembly GCA_029719445.1 of Agaricus blazei. Lineage (NCBI taxonomy): Eukaryota > Fungi > Basidiomycota > Agaricomycetes > Agaricales > Agaricaceae > Agaricus > Agaricus blazei. Next base: position 610,919 of record SSNC01000005.1, read on the forward strand.
GCATGATGCACTGATGTTCCAGTGTTAGATACGGTCGCCACTAGTCGGTCATGGCAAACGTTTGATATTTTACCAATATAGTTTCCTTTGCGTCACACGGGCCAGAAAACAGATTATTTTACCCACCTCCAAACGTCACTGACTGAGGAAACTGCTGCCCGTTATCTGCTCTTCAAGGGTACATACACTCTTAATGACAACTTTCTTCAACTAGCCATCATTGGGACACAAAAGTGAGTTGGCCATCCTTTACAGGAGAACCACATTGTACATAACCCCACTATTTCAATACAAAGTATCCGTTCAAGCCAGTTGAAACAACATTTACCTTAATCGTAGCCAGACCGAGCATTTCGGGAGAACACAGCCTTTGAAACAGAAGAAAACGTTTCCTTGCGTAAACCTTCGAACGTTCTTCATTTATTTCCAACACCCGAAACGTCTTCAAGCAGCAGCGGAGATTTCATATAATAGAACGATGAATCCACGTCTCGAGGGCCCTGATCAGTATCAAACCTAAGAAATCAGCAATATAACAATGAGGTAAACCATTGCTCTAGAAGCCTGTATTTGATAGGCGTCAATTGAAGTCTAGAAGCTCTTGATAGCACATAAATCTAAAAATAGACTTCCGCGCCGAAATGCAGTGGTCCTGCTGAAACATGAAGGGAGATCAATTAATAAACCGGACGACAAGGTCAATCAACCCTGGTTGTTGCAAAGAACAACTTAGGGCACTAACGGTTGGCTAGCAACCGTGAAAAATAACAGTTACCCCGGTAATCCACCCACACATTAGCTGTACATAGGAAAAGGAGGGAGAAAAACAATGGACACATACAGCAAGTTGAACAGCCTGCCACGACTCTTTGGAAGTTGAGAGAGACGAATACAAGTATGAGTATAAGACGCGTTGCCATACTGATACTCTGGAACCTCCGTCTTGGGGTATAAAACTGGTACGTGGTATGTACCTTGAGCCGTATCATCGTATTCCGAGATCTCTTATCAACGTCCTACTCAGTCCGATGTCCAATGTTCAACCCTCTGCCTCCTCGTCGAACAGGTACATGTCGGCCAAGGATCGAATTTATCAAATTTGGTCACCACAAGAACAATTCGAAGAATGTTTTTTCAACTCTATTGACGCAAGAAACAGTGCTTTACTGATTATCGTTTTTTTTTCCCCTCAATATAGAAATTTAAACAAGGATACGATATCAGCAAATATTTACGCCCGGGCGAAAAGCTACCCGAATGGAAATTCGACGAGACAATAGCCATTGGATTTTTGGCAGATCGTTATGGGTTAGACCGCAGGATGTTGATGTATGGCGGAGGATGCTACGAAGTCGAGGATGATCATCACCACTTCGGACAACTTGTCAAGGCTTGGATCCATTTGAATATCGTATGCACGCTGGCCGTTATTGTCCGATATCCACTACTCACTTGGTACAACTGTTTAGAACGGGATCAGGTTCGCAAACGTCACGGCAGAGGTAGTTATAGACCGGTCCTATGGTAAAATTGTCGCTGTCTCTATGCCTTGCTTCAAACTCAGTCCGTTCAAAACTCTGATTCCGTGCAATTATCACTTACATGTTTTCATAGAAAGATTGCCAGACAGATCATCCAGAGCTAGAGTTGGCTTAAGAACGGCAATAGACGCTGCTAAATCAACTCTGGGAAGAAAAGCTTCCAATCTCGACCTTGAGAACGGTGACCCTTGGGGAGCTGAACATACGTACTTAAACTACGTTGCTTATCCAGATGGTTCTGCAGCACTCGTTTATTCTCTGAGTCGCGATAGTGGTCCAGACGGGCCAGTGTACGTTGATGCCTATGAGGGGACGGTGGTAGCAGTAGGATACAGCAGCTTTTTCCGCAGACAACCCATGGTGATGTGAAGCGCGATTTATCCTTTAGTCGATATGTGTGTTTGTACTATTCATTATTCATTCTATATAGTGATCTCTTGGCTATGATTGAAATGCATGTTTATATTAAGCTGATGACAAACACAGAGATACAACTCAGCTCGATTTCGTACTAAGGCTCTGGAAAAACTCGTTATATGCGTGCTCGATATCGAAAAGTAACTGGCGGGATTGCTCGTCACTCAATCGTTCAGAGATTTGCATGCCATTCAGCGTGATCAACCAAGAAACCATCCGACTCCGGCCTTCAGAATCTTTGTGTCCTTTGAATTTGGAGCAACTCGTGACCAGATCTCGTAGTAATGGGTGCAGTTCTTCTTTAGTTCTGAGATTGAGACGAAGCGCATCCATGAAGGTGATAAAGATCTACACGCGAGAGAGATGAGTTCTTGTTCATTGTTGGAACAAGGCGGTACGCACCTGGGTCGTTTCAGCGACTTGTTTAGCAGTCTCCGGGCCGGCCTCAGTCGAGTGTTCTACTGTCGCAGGCACCCCGACCTGGATCCGATGCAACGCAGCGGGGTTATCCATCTGAGTTCCCGTGAGCTCTTGAATCTGGCCGAGAATGAAGGCACGACGCACCCGATAACGAGTCATGAACTGTTCGATTGATTGCACTCCGTCTCCCACCAGCTTGAGCATCGTCTTGTACTGTGACAGTAGCCGCGTGCATGCCGGCGAATATCTCTATGACCAAAATGAAGATCTTAGCCAACTCCGTTGGTAAAGGAGGTTCGAACGTACTCCGCAGCAGTGATTGAATCGCGGACGTATGCTCGCTCAAGATACTCGAGCGCGACGACGATGCCATAGAGCGTGGCGAGGAGGTTGTACCTCTCGCGTTCGGTGTTGGTGGTGTAGAGGCGGACCTCCTCGTCGAGGCTGATGCTGGCCATGGCGGTTCGGGCGCAGACCGGTTGCTTACGCGTGTTGGGCCAAGAACATCACCGCTCTTAGTAAACCTCCGGCTCTTTCACCTATAAATGCGCCTTCTGTTCTTCCTCGCACTCTCCTTCCTCACACCCACAATGGCTCAGTCTTTCGTTCCATCCGACAACTCTAATGCGGCCCTCGGCCCACAGCTCCAACCATGGCGCCCAGAATCCGATTTTAAGGTATGATCCACTCTTCTTCGCTTCCTGAGCACTATCTCATGTCATTTAGACCTTCGGCTCTGGCCTTGACGTCTCCAAGTATACGCCTGAAGGCCAATCATTTGACATAAAGAAAGTGTCTGTTGCGTTTCTCGCGGACTATTATAAATTCAACCCCGATTCCCTGATCTATCGCGAGGGATACGAAGATCAGGACATGGGCGTCAAACACGCATGGGTAGACCAGACTTTCGTATGTCCGCTGCCTGTCATCTCTAGTGTGGTAACTCACTATCACTATCAGGATGGTATCAAATTCGCAAATACCGATGGAAAGGTAACTTTCAACCGATTGAATAAAGTCGTCACCGCTAGTTCATCCTTCGTGACGTTGAGTATGCATTAACCCTCTATCGCCTTCATCCCACACAGTTCTCACGAACATTTATTACAGCAACAACGCCAATAACGCCACCGAAACCAACGATCTCTCTAGAACAGGCAATTAAAGTCGCTGAGGAAGCTCTGAAAGGAACTTACGTTCCTCCTACCCCGCCCTCGACCTCAGTCACTGCTGACGATAAATCGTCTGTATTATATCTCGCTAACCCTGATGGCTCTGCTACACTGGTCTATTCCGTCCCCGTGAAAAATGATTCTGCTGGAACATACTTCCAGGGTTATGTAGATGCCCATGAACCAAAGCTTGTCGCCGCAACAGATTATGTAGCTCATTAATCTTGTACAATTATGATTTCCGAACGACTTCTGGAATCTGTAGCTCTAGTACCATAGAATCTGCCGTATTCCAATGAATGTAATAACACTAATACGCGAGATTATCACGGCTAGGTTCATGCGGGTTTATTGCGTGTCGACGTCTAAAGTGCCTCGCTGTGATGAGTGTAAAGCTTCTGGTAGCTATCAACGTCTCTGATAAAGGCTGGATCCGAACTACTCCCTCCCAAATATCTAAAATTACTTCTCCGCGATCGTTATCCGGTTCCGCGTCAGTCGCGCCGCCAGCGGCATGACAAATGGTAACTCCCGACACTGGCCTGTGGCGTCTCAAAGATCTACTCTAATCAAATCTATCTTCGTTTATCTGCATTCCCACTTGTCGTCATTCTTTATATCATCTCGACAACACACCTCGTTTGAGCAAAAGCACGAAAAAACCGGAGAAACGAGGCAAACGACAACGACACGCTTGAATCGGCAAAGTATACATCTAACAAAATAAACTTTCCTGTCCAGCAACAAGCCCACCGAAATAACATGTCAATGCTTTCAGCTTGCTCCCCATCCACTCTTCTTCAACTTCTATTTGCTCCCCCGGTAGCCCCACCGGACGTCCTTGATCATCGAACCCATTCAGTAGTCCACTGATTTCTGAAACATCAGAATTGCGAGGTAGGTAATAGGCAATATTTGGTGTAATCTTGCGTGTAAGGGCAAAGAGATCCTTGCCGTGAATAGGTTGAATAGACGAAAGGGAATAAGTCGGATGAGAACCGGTTCTCCGAGGAGAATTTTCATTCCTATCATCGACTGTTTTGCCACTGGGGGAACCTGAGAGATAGGATGGGCCACCCCATGGAGGACTGAGAAAGACAACATCGATTTTTCTCCGTAAGTTTTGTTGCGGCGTTGACACAGTAGACGAAGATACTGAAGTTGAAGTCAACGACTGAGCAAATGAAATATAATCCGCTTGGATAAATTCTATTCGATCCGCAACGCCGTATATCTGAGCGTTATGTCTCGCTAGAGCTAGCCGCGTAGCATTGGTATCCAACGCAATCACTAGAAAAAAAAGAAAAAGGGGGTAGTGTCTCAGCGAAAGGTAAAAAAAAAAAAAACAATATTATCCCCACTAACCCCGTTCGCAAGTTTTCGCAAAAGCGATAGTATTCCCACCTACACCGCAAAAAGCATCCAGAACAACATCACATCTGCATCTCTCAGCTATCTGATTGGCAACTCTCTCAGGTGTGACGCTATACCATCCCTCTTCATCGAGAAGGCACCCAGGTGGTTTGTCGTATAACGAAAAATATCGTGTTCGCTGATAAAAGTCTACAAAGAGAGAAAACCGGTACAACAGTCATAAGCTTTTCGTGTGCTGGACAAAAAGCCGAGGTAGGAAACAGACATTTCTTCAGATGATCGGGGACCATAGATTCGTGGGTGTATGTAGGTACGAGGCCAGTGGCATCATAGGGAGAAGTCATAGCCGGTCGTTTCGGCACCGTCCCTCCTGAAAGAAGACTCGATGTTGACGTTGTAGCTGTAGGAAAAGCTCCAGTTGCCTCATTACTCGAGATATCATTCCGCTCGGAAGCAGAGACTGCCAGGTCGACAGACTCTATAGATTTCGAAGATGGCGCTTCAGATTCTCCTTCATTGAGAGCGGAGACAAACCGCGACAGCCCAGTCATCGCAGTCCTTGGTCTTCGTTTGCCCATCTGTTCCTGGCAGTAAACAAATTATGAAAAGAAAAGCAGGAGCGTAAGAGCAAAAGGGCGCAAACTGGAGATCAACTCTATCAAATGTATCTTCCCACAATCCAAATATAGTACATGATCTACTTTGTCCACCTTGAACGTTGAAGAGGTTAGCACAAGCTGACGCCATCGTGGCGGCAATATCTACGTCATAAAATCTGCACCACTCTCTTGGAGACAGATCCGACGCATTAGACCCGTCTGAGAGATGGAGAGAACTGAAGTCACTCAGGGATTAATCGACGGTCCGCGTCCAGTAGTCCTTGAATAGCCTCTTCATGCTCCTATAGCAAGGTTGACCAAGGCTAGATGTCTTTCATTCAGTTTGGGTTCTCTAAACTTCTTTTGTAAATATCTTCCCAACAACGAGGACTCTCTTGACCGTCAACCCTTAGTATTCTTGCACGTGTAGTCTCGATCGTTCCGCAGCCGCAAATGCCGGAGCCACTGCATGGAAGTGCGATAAAAATGGAAGTTCGGACATACCACAGAGTTTCTGTCTACTTTCTCATCTCCATTATCCTCTGTACCTCACGAGTCGATCGGCTCATCGGTCGTAAAAATTTCAAATCCAGAATTTTTAAGCCCTGAAAGGCGCATTTTAGACTCTCTTTCAGACGGAGAAGTGACGTTCCAGCCATCCCAGTTCCGACTCCCGTGGCCTATTTGTCCGAGCAGACGAATCGAGAAGATAAAAGCAAAAAGCAAGGAGAAAACAACCCGAAGTGGGATCAATTCTATCAGATACATTACAAATATAGTACATAGTCTGCATTTTAGTCTGCGAAGTTTGGTTGGAAACAATAGCGTAACTCGTGGTTACCATGGAGCCGGCAAAATATAATAGCCACATCGTTTTTGAAAAAATATTGTACAGCCCAACCTGCCGGGTAGAGTACAACAAAAGGGACGGTAGTCGAGAGTCGCCAAGATCACGACTGCAACATTTGAACAGCTTCTTCATAAGCATCGTCTGGCGAAGTCGACCAGGTCCACGCCCAGTTTTGTTTGACGGTCTCCAAGAGCTCCACAAGTTTATTCCGTAATCTCTCGCCCTGAAGCATGGAGAAATCAACCCCTTTATACCTCAAAGCAAAGTATTGGCCATTCAATCTCGATGCCTCAGCAGCATCGTGTGCTCGGGGCCGTCGAACGATATCAAAAATTTTCAAGGCACGTTGTACAGAAGCACAACTTCCGTCCCTGCTGGCGTGTCCGAGGGCAGTAGCTAATATGTACGCGTCCTGTTTCGAAGGAAAATTAGAAATGAGTGAAACTAACTCGTATTCCGAGGGATGCAGGCGTTCGTACCTCGATAGCTTGCCCTGCACCTGAGCCTTGCATCGGATTCATCGCATGTGCCTGTGAAAAATTCAGTATTCACATCAAGAAGATTGGAGCCATTTTTACCGCATCTCCCATGATCGCCACGCGACCATCGGTAAACGTGGAGAGAGGCTTGACAGTATGAATTGCCCAACGTAAAGGGTGATCAGCACACTGATATATAAAGATTAGCGATCAAACTTGCGATGGCAAAAACATGACCCAATCACATTAACAAGCATCTGAACTTCGGGCTCCCAGTCCCTGAAGTGCCTGGCCATCTCCTCTTTTTCAGTGGGTGTGAACCAAGGTCCGCCGAATTTGGTGTTTTCTCTCTCAAAGTGTGACACGAACGCAACAAAATTTATCAATTGCCCTTTCGAAATAGGATACGCGATGATGTGCTGCCAATAGAAATCAGAAAACGTCTATTAATGTGAAATGACGGGGAGATTAAAATTAAAACTCACCGCGTTCTTTCCAAGGTACTGCATTACCAAACCATTTAGTACGTCACAAACTACGACATGAAGAACAGAAACTAACCTGCATTGGCTGCGTAAATACACGATGGTTGGGGCACCGAGACCGTAGTACTTCAGTGGATATCAGCGCGCGGTATGAAATAGTGCCGCTCCACCGTGGTTCAATAGAAGCCAGGTAATCAGCAGCTTCTGCCCGTCGTCCTTCCATTTGGGCGAGTTGTGCCTTCTCCGTCATGAGGACTTTTCGAACCGCGGACTTTAGTCCATCTGCGCCGATGAGTACGTCGCAGGTAGCAGTAGATCCATCCTCAAATAAAAGTTGGATAGGTTGATTTGGCTTCTGATTATATGCCTGAAGACGCTTCCCACAATGTGTTTTGTACGCTGAGTTAAGGCGTCTCAGGAGGACTTGTTGAAAGTCGGCGCGATGGAATAACATAAGACTTCCTAATTGTCAGGGTTAATAAATGATGGTCACCAACATCAGGCCGCTAACAAACCTTGCGTAAAGAGGGTGTAAAATTCTATTCCGTCGGGACAGTCACTCTTGCGATATGAAAAAGTGCGGACTATAGTAACCAAGTCAAAAGTTGTCCGGGAAGACTATTCATGAAAGAACATTCCTGGGCCTTCTCGACGTTTTACTTCCGTTACATTCAATAATTCTTCTTCCAGACCGAGCTTCTGAATAATTTCCCATGGACCTTTAAAATTGTACCATGGCAACAATTAGTCATTTACAAATGGTGAGCGGCGAGCGGTTAAAATGACATACGCGGAAATATACCGACGCCCGCGCCTACCTCAGTAAGCTTAGCAGCGGCCTCGTATATCGAGACATCGACATTAGGATATTTGGATAATGCAACTAGAGGAACATATTAACTTTTTGTCAAAGATGAAGGAAAACCGAATAACGCCGACCTGCAAGTACCAATCCTCCTATCCCGCCACCGCTGGTATGATACAATGAGATCATCAGCTGATGATGAATGGCTATATCACATACCAAATACCGACTCTTAACTTTGCAGGCATCTTTATGTGTACTTTGTGGAAGAGTAGGAGGTCGTTCAAGTCAGTCGGACCCAGGGGTACTTGAGGTTATGAGGTTTATTTACAGGCCCATCTTTATGTGGCTGGCTGTTGACCGAATTACACGGTTGGACCGGCCTTGTGTAGCATTGGTGGTAGGAACATCCAACAGGAAATCTTGACAATCTACGGAGATCTGTACCAGATAAGGGGTTAGTTTTGTCCCACGGTTTGGTCGCTCCTTCGAGGGGTGCGTCGAAACCTCGATGATATATTCAGCAATTTCTTTGTTTTTCCTCCGCCGGGTTGGACAATAATATATGCGCACAATGATGTGCAAACTGGATACGAACAGTCGTTCTAGTACCTGATCGTGAGCGCACATGCAAGGGAGACAAAGCGGAAACTGACCAAAGTAGGAGCAAGAGCACATCATCAATCTATCAGACTACGGTAAGGACGGTGTAGCTTTGAACCAAAAGTAGATGAGTACCTCGGGGTCAAAGAGCAGGCACCCAACTGATCTATGCCCGGTATAGCTGATGGCGGATTACGTCCAGACCTCGTTCAGCCTTCACCGCGTCGCGCAACCCACCACTTACTGCACTGATCGAATAAGGTTTGCCGTAATTTGGTCACCATGTACACAGTCGAGGTCCGATGCTCTCAACCCTGTGATACATTTTCATTGACCTTAGTCGGGCGGGCTCTTGGATGCCCTGTTTTCAGCTTTGATCAGCCATATGACTGGTACTCATTGAACGCTGAATCTCATCATTCATACTTGGAACAGTGGGTCACTCACATATGCTTCTTGTCCGATCTTTCCCCGCCTAAGATTTGCTTGTGTAAGTCAAATAAGAGAAGGCGGGACGGACCTGCCTTCTCAATATGTTTTTTTTGATAGCTGGAAGGGAGTTTGTAATACAGGCATTTACTCCTCTTTCAACTCCGACAGTTATCAATGATTTTAATCTACATTGTCAGTCTGTCACACTATCAAATATCGAGTGGAACGCTATTGTTTTCAATATTCACATCTCATCAGCCCGGGGTCTTGCCGCTCAGACAAAGGTTGAATGGTCACCGTTAGTGCCACGGGTTCACATCTATATTTACATAGAAGACCCAGTGACATGGGTATTGCTCATGGTTGTTGATTAAATAGTATACGCTTGAGAACTCCTTTCACTCCGGATTATTCATTTGAGCTCAAATTCCGGTCAAAAATCCCGGACAGATCTATCTTTCAATCTCTACCAAACTATTGCCAATCTTAGTTAGTTCTACTATGCACGTTGACGAGGGAAGCGAATAGCTGACGCCTACTACCCTTGAGTTTCATCTCTCACCCTCGCACTCCTTGATGATTGTTGTAGATGATGTAGCGAATAAGCAAAAAAAAAAAAAAAAAAAAAAAAAAAAAAAAAAAAAAAAAAAAAAAAAAAAAAAAAAAAAAAAAAAGAGCGGCTTTAAGCTCTCTTCGGTTTTGGCACGTAAGGTAAACAAGGCTGCAACCCTCAATGGCTCGATCTCGAGAAAACGACGTGGAATGAACGAAGTAGCGGCTTTAGACTCCACTACAACCATGAGTTTCCAACGAACGGTGACATAACAACAGTTTTTTTTTTTTGCCAATTAGGCAAAGTCTGTATGTTTCTTTTTTTGTTCCTGGGGCCTCATCGAAGCATCGGACCTTATAACTTATCACCATTTTAAACTCCCCTTATATTTCGGTCGCCACGCTGACTCGGATGACTTCCCAACACCCTGCGACATTGCCTTAAGTGTCAGTAGTCTCTCTAGTTTCAAGCAGAAGCTAGTGAATCAGCCGCACAAATCGTGGGGCAATTCTGCGCAACATGACTTTCGTGAGTGTACAATGGGCGTGCCATGTAATTTCCGGAATAATCGTGTGAAGTATGCCTTCAAACGACAGAAATGACTCTAAAAGAGTACCATGATGAAAAGTTAACACTACAACTATAAACATTGAAGGATGATGATCCTACCCAGATCCTACCAGCCGAAAATCAGGTCGGATACCTGTCCTAGTACACCTCTACTACTAGCGGGAGACGTGGTATTATTTGCAGGGAATCCAGGAGGCTTAGGTGCTAGTGGCGTTGAAGGGTTGGGGGGAGCTCCTGCTTTCCTGAAAGCAGATGTCGAAGGAGCGAGCCTGATAGGATTACCGACACTGGGCGTGTTTGAGGGAAAAGGCGATTGCATCGGTTCGTCAACTACCATTGCCGAGCTTGAAAATCCATTTTCCGCAACCGGTCCTGAAGTGCTCGATCGGAGTAGCGATTGACCCAATGCGGCCTCAACTTGTGCTGGCTCCTGTCAAATAACATAAGGTGGTCTGAGATGGAGAGTCAACCGAGTACGAAACGATAATCGCTTACCGCCCATTTGGTACCAATCATCCAGCTGCCCGCGAAAACCTCGCCATTTTTTCGAATAGCTCGAACAGCATCCGCTGCCTCGTGGTAGCCAATTCGGAAACAATTTAGTACTTCAGTATTGGGTTCCGCCTCTGTTGATTTCCCTAACGATTTGAAATACTCGACAATCAACTGATATTTCTCCGGAGGATAGCCGAAAACAACGACATATATTGGTTGAGATGTTGCAGTACCGGGATTGGGGCGCGTGTGGCGCCGACCAAAATGTGAAGATTCAGGTGATAGATTCTGATTCCTGCTGTCAGCGACAATATAGGACCCGAAAATTGGATTGACCAACTTTTGATGGCATGCCATGAGTCGATGACTCAGAGCGAACCTCGTTGGGTATATCATGAATAGAGCCCCGTGGAGGAGCATCTTCATCTGCTAATGTCTGCCGCTGTCTTTGTGGCGTGTCATTAATCTATCATCGAGAACTAGATGCCAAATGACGTACCGCGTGCTTTGGAACATAGACTCCATGCCAAATTCAGAAGCCGATCCCCTCGTGAGTACATTATTCAACTTTGCCTTCGTTTGCACGATAGGAATGTCATCAACACGTTGACTGCCTTGGGCGTTATTCTGCTCAAATATAAGGACACGCTGTGGCGAGCAATAACGATCATCAATTACCGTATCTTGCGAGGCAGACTGTTATTGAATACGGTGAGTAAAAGGATGAAACCAGGAGAACGAAACAGACCATTAAATATCCTGGTTGGTAATGGCTTCGCGACTGTGACAAACTGTCGCTAAACGAAGCACCTAGTTGACCACTCGTGCTCGAGCTAGCCCACGCATTAGGATGTGTGCTTGTAGACGAGGCCATGCCTGCAACTGCGAAAGACGAGCCGAACGAACCAGACATTGTGGAAGTAAAGTTAGCTTGAGCTGTTCACAAATTGAACAACGACGCGCTCCATTCCAGTATTTGGCTGAAGCTCTAGAGGTAAACAATATCACGTGTTATCGTTTGGGTCACGCCAATTGCCGACTGGCAAACTTGAACAAATCTCTTGCAGGCCCGAGATATGGAGTGATTTTATCATTGTGGCGCCCCCTTGTTCAGGGTATTCGGAAATTGGAGTGGTCTGACTTCTCAAATCTTTGATTAATTTTCTGCACAGAGTGCCAATCGTTGGTATTTTCTCGCTCCTATAATGGCCTGCCAAAAGTCGGGAGCCCTGCAGAAACCTGCAAATTCTTTTCAGTGATATGCGTTGACAGTCAGGGTTTTGTTTACAAGTCGACAGGATTTCAAGTTTCAAAATTTCAAGCTGTTCGGCCATTTCCGCCTACGTCTCCCTTGGTCGGGGCTCAGAGTCTTTTCCGTGATCGGCAGAGCCGGCGCGCCGTCTCGAATTTATTTTCCTGGGTCTTCATTCCAAAGGTAGCCGCTGCATGGGTCCACATTTTACTGTGTACCGCCAAAATCAAACTTACGGATAATAGCATAAACCCTCGGGGACCTTGTCGCTTACGCGGGCTCGGACTCAGGGACCCTTAATTACCCATGCGGGAGGACCTTCCGTGTATCCGCTAACGCTGATCGTACGAAAAATTTCTCGTGGACGTCCCCGGCTATATATGTACTCAGTATACCAGTTAGGCGACAGCGGATGCACCCGTAGAACCAACGTGCTCCACAAATACCTAAGTCACGACAATGCGACACTATTATAGTAAGATTTCCTTTTCGCAGCATATCCGGGCCTACCCAGCCTCAGTGAGTAGTCTCGGTCCACGTTAACACCATTTTTGCGAGTCTCTGATTAACACCGAGGACAAAGTTAATTTACTCGCCTTGATCCGTTTACCGATAAGCAACAAAGTTCAGTTCAGGTTCGATATTCTTTTTCGCTAGGGTCTAAACGATCACAGTCTCGTATGGAAACAATTTAATTTATGCAAGGTAAGATATAGAATCCTCCAAAAGGAGAACAGAATACGATAACGAAAAAAAAAAAAATGAAAATCCAAGTGTGTGCAGTACGATTGTAAGTTATAGAAATGTGATGTCCCGAATGTCCATGAATAATGTAGGGAATGAAGACGTTCTCGATGGGTAGTGTCAAGTCCACGAAACAAGTTCCTCCTCGGCTCTCATCGCTTCCTCTGTGACTACTGCTGAAACGCTATTTCTGCGCGGTACGAGGTGATAGAAGAGTTGGTGAGGTCGAATTGATAGATATCCATCCATCGATTCCTTATCGGGCAAAACTGGCTTGCCAAAGTCATCAACCGGTGGCCGAATATCGAAGGCCCATAGTGTTCTATCATCAATTTAAGCAATCGAGAAGAGTAAGATCGCGTCCCAGCTACTCACCTAGCGAAAATAATCAACAACGAATTCATAGCAACATGCATGCCCGGACACATTCGACGACCGAACCCGAATCCCGCTGTGAAAGTTGGGGTTTTTCCATCCAAAAACCGTTCGGGCTGGAACATATCAGAATCGGAAAACATCTATGAATAGATAAGTAAGTATTCAGCCGGTCACCGGTTATCGGTGGACTTTGAAATCTGATCCACTAACCTCTGTGTCGTGAGCCATGGCACTGGATAGTAGCGTTAACACCGATACTCATGCGAAAAGATGATGTCCAGATACTCACTACACATTCGCGTGAATTCGACTCCCTTTGGGAATGAACATCCCATTATAGACATCATCACAAACGTTGCTGTGCGCCACTCCTAGAGGCATGACAGGTCGCCACCGGAGAGTTTCCTTCATAACGGCTAGTGTGTAAGGTAGCAATGACATGTCTTCAAACTCAGGTTGACGTTCCGAGCCAACCACACTGTCCAGTTCCTCTTGAGCTTTCCGCATGACGTCTGGATGGTGTATCATGGCCACTAGAGGGATGAAACAGAAATTGAGACATGTCAACGCCACCATACAAAACAAATGACTCAACTGATGAAGATGTGATATATAGTCACAGTCTACACTGAAGAATGACTCGCTGGAACCCATTTAGAAAGGGAAGGAGCTTACGTTTGTCACTCCTGCCTGCCATGGCGCACTGAGAGCGTAGGCAATCTCGACGTCATCAAGATGCCATTTGCCTTTTTTCTCAAGTGCTCTAGTAGCGACAGAGGGCATAACAGTCCCTTTCTGCATGCGTTCTCGCACATCATTCAACAGGCCGAGATACACTCTGGTATCCCGTCGACGCATCCTTTCTGGTTCATAACGGAACCATTGGAGCCATTTCTAAACTCATAAGCTCGCGCCATCTCCACGGGAAAAAAAATCTTACGGGCAGGTATAGGAGGAATGGATACTAAACGTGTATAAGCATGCCATATTGAGCCCAAAAAGAACCCAAATTACTCACCGAGTCTACCCATGAGTTTCTGATATCTCTGCTTGACAATGAGATCCGGAATGTGTGAGTTTAAGAGTAAACGTACAATGCTCTATTTTGAAATAAAAATCAACGTCAGAAATTCTGTGATCAGTAACTAGGCAAACAAACTCACTTTGACAAGTCTGTTGATTGACGGCAAAGAACAAACCCATCAGCTCATGAAGGAAATAGAACAGACTTGTATCCACTCACAACGGTCAATTTCTTGATTATCCTTGACCACTCGATCGTCCATGTCTTTAATCCTTCTACCATATGCCACGCTCGATGTAATTGAAATGGCATACCTAGACCCAACATCCACAATTAAACAAGCTGCATGATAATCTTATGAGAGACTCACCGTCGCACGCGCACCTCATAGTCTTCCGTATTCTTTGCTTCCAACAAATCCTTCGATAAAATTTTCGATTCCAATGATTGGAGCGTCTTGTAATCATGAGAAGCATCAACAGACAGTCCAGCATGCATCAGCTGTAACAAAACAGTAACCCATCAATCACTCAAGTCCAACAAAGAAAAAAACCAGCAGAGTTTAAACAACTTACAGCCCTCCAATTTCTCCAACGCGTACCATAAGGCATACCAACACCTCGCATACCCCCCGAAAGAATCTCTCTATCACCAACGGTCAGTCACAAATCATCACAACCACAATCCCAAAAATGATGCTCACTAACCCCATGATATTCCTCGGTCGACTAGAATAAATATTTCCCCGCTTATCCAAAATATCCGTAGCAGCTTGTAAACTTCCCAGAACTATCATCAACACAAAACACACACACAAATAATACAACATTTTCCGATCAACTGGAGGTTCCAAGAAGACTGAAAGACACACATTACCTATAATGGGGGTCCCGCCCAACCAAAATGATATTATATCGCCTAAAAAGAAGCATCCAAAATGTCAACAACACTATCCCACCAAAAAAACCAACAAACGTGACACTCGCCGAAACTCTTATGCCATTCCAAATATTGTTTCCAAGGTTGATAGAATGGAACGTTCCATCGGTTATCGCCTAAAATACCAGGTGCAGGTCCGGGAGGCATACACCATCTCGTCTTACGCCTTAATTGCATAGCGATCGCAACCAGACATATACCACTGCACGCGATAAGCGATAACAACGAGCCCATGGTCATACGAAGTGGGAGGGGGGGAGGTGGGAGCGCAACGCTGATCAAGTAAAAAGGCAAGAGGTCGACGTTTCAACGCTTTAGAGAACTAGCCCGCAAGTCTCTGAGCAAACACTCAGAAGGTAGCAAGCAGTGATAGGGAAAGAAAAAACGTTGCGAGCTCATTGGAAAAAGTCAGTCCGTTAAATATACCTTTACAATCATCAAAGACCTGCTAAATGTGCTGGCATCCTAATTCGGACGTTATAAGCCCTGAGGGGGTAGAACTCCGAGTCGGAGATCTAGATTCTAAAGCCTGGGGTTACGCAAGAATGGGGATCAAAAACAGAACATGCTACCAACCTGCTTTGTGTTTGTTTGTCGTCGCTGCGCCTCCACCCAGGAACTAGCTCGTGGTCATGTGTGGTCCTGCAACATCAAGCTTCTCAGAAAACAAGTACCACCAGTCTGCGTCATGCCTTCTCCAGCGATCTTCCCAGATCCAACTCAATTTCAAGATAGTTTTCCTCTCTATGAAATGGCTCGTAACTCCGTGGCGATGAGGATAAATTACGATGCAGAGGTACCGAGGGGTCGACCTTGGCGTGATACAAGGATTTATCCTAGGCGATGCGCGAAGGGTGGCTCGCAGAGCTCCAAGCTCTACAGGGTAGGGTGTGTTTGATCTCCCTAAATTTAAATTGGCAAGCCAAACCTTGTCATCCGCGGGCCCAATAACGAGGACGCCACAAGCCCAAACCATCACAGGCAGTAACCCACATAGTGGATGGTTTCAATTGCTGCAGGACAACCCGTATAATATAATTGGTAATTTAATCATTACCTTGGCGCCAAAGCTATAATATGAAAGGAAAAAAAAGCATGCGATCGTGAAATTCATAACATCACACCCCTACAACTATCAAACAGCGCGACTTATAGTCGTGTTACACCTCCGACACAACCCATAAACAAAGCATCAATGGTCCCACCGGACTTGTCGTCAAGCCATTGATCGAGTCCCTCAAATAGTTCCATCGCGGGCCCGCCTTCCGCTTTAACTGCCTTCTTGGCCGGCCACATTCCTTTCTCGGCTAAACCGATAAAATTCACTAAGAGCGTCTCGTCGTCCGTGGCATTCGGAGGAGACTTGATAACAAGGTCAACGCTCCACGTGTCTATACCGTAGAACGACGCTTCTTTAATGAAGTGGCGGCCATGCTCATCCGGAGGATGATTGTCCAATGTCCACCTCAACACATGAGCATCGAATGCGATCACTACAAAGGGTTCGGAAAACCGCGTTTTGCGACAAGGGAGGGGTTAACGTACCAGACCAAATCAATCCAGGATGTTTGACTTCGAGGGTTAAACTGCGGGTCCCTGCGTCCGTGTCCCGGACATCGTTGATGGCGGAGACGGAAAAGCGATGATCAGCAGTCCACTGTGATCGATAATTTGGGTCGACCGCCAACGGAACTTTGTATGGGGTAAGGAAGGCAGAAAACGGATATAAGGTATCCCAATCCGAGTTATAATCATTCATCACGACCGGTTGGGGTAAGACCTGTGTCGTGGAAAATTCTTTCGCCAGATCTTCCACGAGAAGTTCATAACCGGGTGCACCATCCGCACCAGCTATGTGCAGATGTTGTTCACCTGTTGTAATCTGATGAGAGTTTCAGCTCTTCTCTTCTTAGAAGAACAAACAATGGACAAACATTCTCAGCGTGGATTATGAACAATCTCTTCTGATGCATCTCATCAAACGGCTGTCTCATGGAAAACACGGCCATGACGATTGCGGTTGCAATACTTGAAAGAACGATACCATTCCAGATTTGGCGACGTTCAAACCTATGGATGAAGGGCAAGAGTGCTGGAAGCATCTGAGAACCCAGTACAGAGACAATACTGGCAACGATATGGTCTGCAGGCGCCTGTGCCCCGATACGGCCGGTCTAAAATGCCAGAAAAGTCAATATCACAAATTTCATGAACGAGGCCGCAAACGCACAAGAGGGACAAAAACTTCAGCGACTGTGGCAAGTATTAAGGTGCCAACCAGTAATGGCTCTACTTGTGCCAACCCATAAGCTACCAAGGATATGGTCTTTGCATTTCCGGTAACTAAGCGATTGATAGAGAGGGCAACTAACATCGGCAATCCAGATAAGAAAAATACACTGGCAGATCCAACTCCAGCCATTTGAATGGCGAGTGCCAGGCCTGACTGCAGCAGGAGCATGGCGTTGAAAATGGCCTGTTCAGACACCGGGCCAATTAGGTACTGAGATATTAAAACACCTAATATGCTTGGCGGCCCGTAGAGAACGAGGGGAGCGAAGGGACTCGAGAACCAGCTCATACCCTTGTTCAGGAGCTTGTTCATTATGAACGCAACCACATTGGGTATGACGATGGTGCCCAAGACACCTGTTACGACTGCCATTACACCTACGGTTAAACCGGCACCCTCCCCACCTTTTGCGGCCGAGAGTCGTATAAATAATAGAGTTGCGACAAAGAACGCGCAGTACATCATCTTCGCGGTTGCAAAGGAGTACATGAAGAATTTACCGCCCAGCGTGAGGTACACGGTCGTCGGTGGAGTATACCCTGAAGTCAGGTTCGGGAGAGGTGATTCCTCAGAAGACAAGAAGCGAAGGAGTGCGAGGGTATTTTCTCCCATATGCTGTGTGTGTGATGTTAGCCGATTTAATCCAACAAGTGTGAAGTGGTATGTTCACCTGAGCAAGACCTGGTTGAATATTCTCGACCAGATCCTAAACGTAAGATGACACATAATCTTCAGTATCATGCAGCCTTGAGGGTAGTATCCTCCTCACCTTGCGCATATGATACAGATAACTGTTCCCGATTACTGCCATCTGGGGTACAATCAGTAAAATTAAATATCATCAAAACGAGGACTACATACGTCAAGTCCAGTGACGTTAAGATAATACTCAAACTGGCGAAAGTCTGTGCTATGGGAATGTTAACCCCGAAATCAAGGAGCATTTCTAGGACGAAACTTACTCTGACAACAAGATACCGGAACTAAAAATGTCACTCGCGAAAACAGTACCAAATGGCCTTTAGGGAAAAAGATAGTCAGATGGAGAACTATAGATCTAAGGCACGTGTATACCGCGGGACATGAGAATATGCTTGAATCATCTGCTCAGACGTGGCTTGGAAAAGCAGCTCGCGACCAGTCGTTCCTGCAGCTATTGAAAATAAGGGTCAATAAAGCTGCTCGAATAAGACAAAAGGTAATTGAAATTGAATACCTTCGAGGTTGATCACCGCTCGAACACTATAATTATCAGGGTCGTGCACAAATCTCGATAACAAGAGACTTACGTCGAAGCCACGGGGTGCTGAGATGAGAATAGCTGAGAACCGTCTTGTAGGGATTCTTCCGCATTATTGAACACTGATGACGTTCAAGAAACGAGGATCGTGGATTGGGCGGGGATTAACTCACGAAGGACGATAGCATGTCTAGGGGACCAGTCGGGAGAGTTGATTAAAACACGCATACAGTCTAGCATTACTCCAACGGCCAGCCCGTCGTCAGCAGCCCCGGGGCTGGGTAATGTACTGTCCACATGGGAGTTGACCAGAATTGCGTGTTCTTTGCCTGCAGGCGTGCCATCCGAAATACGGATGACGATATTGGTTAGATCGACATAAGTCTTGTACAACCTTTTGCCCATCATATCAAATCTAAGAGAGGAAACCATCATTTCTGATCAGGAAGCGATTCAGACCAACAGGGGCTAATCGTCTCACCTATGGCTTCCGCTACCGCGCTGATGCCACACTTCACACTGCAATTTCCGGCCTGTGGCTGAAATGATTCGCTGGCATTCCTTCTGCATTTCGTCTGCACGTTCAGCCATCCACGTGTCTCCCAGAGCATGTTCGTAGGTTCCAACAGTTCTAAATCCGATGTCTTCTGATAGGGTTCTTGCAACACTGAGGATGTTGGCTTCTGAGATTTGCGGGAGCTGGGTGGCTGGGTCCACCAGCTCAACAAGGGGCTTCGGTAATGCTGCGCGCGAGTAAGAATGCTGGAAATGAAAATGAAGTAGATGACGTGACGTACAGTAGTGTTGTATGAGTGAAAGCAGCGGTACGCCGATGAGAATGGGCGAAAGGGCGAGCAGGGAGCGCAGTGGCCCCCATTGCCAGCTCACGGTCATGGTGAAACACTAGCAAGGAGCGTAGGGCCAAGGAGGCCAGAAGGGGTGATCCACGAGATGCTGCCCGAACGATGCAAGTTTTGGAATGCTGTCGCCCGGAGACTACCGCGTGATGTCTAAAAGAGTCTGTCTGGGGGGGCTCGCTGCCGCGTCCTCGAGTGCACGGAAAGAGGGAGCGCAAGGGTCTGCAGGAGCGGTATGTTAAATCCAATCTGGCTGGTCGGGGTCACGCCCGCGCTGGCCTTCGCGGCGCAGTCACGGGATCGCCTCCGCCCTCTGCCAAGCAGCATAGCTATCCTCATTCATCTTATTCGCTGCGCATTCGGTCAGAGCTGAGCTTTCTTATACACGCTCCAAGGCCCCGTGGGCCACTTTTAGTGTAGAGGCGGAGCGGCAGACGACATCGAGTCGATGCACAGTCCTCCATGCTCAGCCTGTGCTCTTGCTCAGTACCCGCTAGTGCAAACCCCTGTAAGAGAATGGAAGCACGCGTCCGAGCCCCAGCCTGTGAACCAGACCAAGGTAATTAATTATCATCATCACGGCTAAAATGCCTCTTTCAAAAGCTGCTACTTACAAAGTAGTATGTATCACTGGAACCGACATTCTATATCGGAACCAGTCTGGCGGCCCGATTCGGCTGGATCTCCGGCTTCTTAAGAAGTACAAACGGCCCAACCTCGGCGTCCTAAGCGCTCAAGAGCGGTCATCATCCTCGAGAGCCCAAACCGATCATAAGCCACCGACTACCTTTGATAACAAACAACCTTTTGATAACTGACCGACCGCTGCATTTTCTACGACGATAAAAATTGAACACTCCACCCCCATCATTAAGATCACGTCGGACAGATCTTTGCGCACCATCTACAAGAATAACCTAGCACGAAGCTATGGCACAACGAACATCAGACCCTCACATTCCGACTCCCCTCGGCCGTTTACACTAACAATCGGACCTTGCCGCCGCCACCTCAGACTAAGTTCCAACGGGCTTAACGGAGAACCCACCACCTGCCTCGAAAAAAAAAAAAACAAAACAAAACAAATTTTCCAAAACTAGAAACCAGTTGATCACGATAATCACTTTCAAAATCAGTTTGCGATCTCATCGCCAAAACCTGACAAATAAGGCCAATTATAAATCGAGGATTGGTATTGCAGGGTCCCTCGCAATTCATTGAACCACTCGCGGATGCCCGTGACTCCGACAGCATGAGTTTAAGGAACAACCTCACGGAATAAAGTACAGTTAAATGAATGGGCTCTGGTAATTTGTGAAAAGCCCGACGTCTAAACCTTACTTTTAGTGCTGATCTACAAAAATAAAGAATCCGTTCGAGGGGGGGGAAACGCAACAGCCCCGACGTCCCGGAAGTTCCCCGATGTCCGGGTAGCAAACAGTTGAATAGACTCTACCACAAAGACACTAAAATATCCAACCAAAAGCACAGGTTCGACAGCAAATACTAGGGATGAGTTATAAAGTGCTTGGTACACAATTGTATTGCGAAACCATATGGCGCCTCGGTCATGTGGAAACTTCCGGTAAATGGGTGCGCTTATCCGACCAGTGCCAAACCGTGTGGGCGTTTGTATTTAACGACACATTCCCAAACCTCCGATAAATGATCTCGTAAATCCCATTCATCCCAAAAATACCCAATGCACAGACCCTGCTTCCCCGCCAACAGTATCTCCCACACCAAAAAATCTTATTTGATACCGCCATACACCAATAACAACTCAACCCCAAGCCAACTTGTCAATCAATCCTCCAGCCACAAGCCCCAAGAAGATCCCCAACTGCCTACATGCTCCCTTCCTTTGCGAAATCTCGGACCGTCACAATCTCCTCCCCAATTAATCTATCTCCGGCCACGCACCATCTAATTCACGCCGCCGCTATGATTTTCCCGAAAACTGCCAACCGCCCTTTGCCACTCTCTCTTCTCTATATATCCGAAACGGAACATTCCCGATTCGGGCCAAACACCCCGACCATTCGACCCAAAAAAAAAACCCCCACCAGCTCGGTAATCACCTATCTCAGTGAACACTCCCTTTAAATCCCTCACGAGCGCCCCGAATCGCTCACAGCCCACCCAACACCCAAAACCATCACCCCTCCCTTCAGGAACCCAACCCCAACCCGAAAAAAGCAATCCCAAACCGACCCTCCCGACTCTTCGGAATGCCCAGAAGCACAAGCAACAAAAAAAAAATCTTCTCAGGGCCCTTCCCCATTTCAATCCCACAAAAAAAAAAGGAGCATTTTATGTCAAAATCACGAAGGGAACCAAACACTTACAATAATAGATCTTATGATAGCCGGATGATTATGCGTGAGATTACAGGTGGCGGAAAAACATATGGGAAAAATACACCCTGTCCAATTCCTTTTGCCGTATGTGAACGACGACCTTTTCGCATCCGCAAAATCGGAAACCCATTTCCATTCTACTACGAGTGTCTGATTTGGAAGATGGAAAACAAAGTTTATATGACTACCTCAACATCTGTACCACCCCAACTACGGCCGCACGATCCGATAACCAAGCTAGGGTTTGCTTATCTTGTTCACTATCATTCAGATTTATTACCCCGCGGCCAATCAATAATCACACCCGAGACCGTGGTGTTATTTTTCACATTTATATTCCACACAGTGTTGAGAAGGGGCAATCAAAAATGAAAAAGATTTTTTGTATGTAGAAAATCTGCTATAAGAACGACATATGTGGTGGTGAGCGTTGTCAGCGCATTAGCTCCATCAATGAACCGGATTAAATTAAGAAGAGAGGTACTGAGCTAGCAATGCGGGGCCGTACGAAAAATCGGTGAGACGGGAAGGTATAGCCGACTCTTCGAGGCCCGACACGCTGTGGCAAAACCGTAGCTCGAAACACAAGTCAAATATTCTAGCACAACGTCAAACTCAAAACAAACACATTTATTGCAACATTTTAGAGGCCAACCAAGAGATAAAACGATAGATGGTACACATTGTACCTTGTTCAGAGTGAGGTAAACGAGATAATACATGCAAAAATAGACAGCGACAACCTCAACCCATCGGAAAACTTTTCTTGACAGAATCATCGTGTTTTCCAATATTCACAGGGATTATTTTCCCACATGATTAAAATATGAGGAGTCAGGGTTAGGAACACCTCCATGTGTGGATGAACCTATTGCTTCTTCTTCTTGGAGCCTATAATTACCCCAATAAGACGGATCATGAGAACGTAGGAATGTATTCAGTGAACCAGATACGTACCAGCTTTGCTTTTACTATCGGCCCCGATGGGAGACTCTGCTCGTTGCCTCTTGCGGTTGCTCTTTGCGTCCCTCCAGAGACCTACTGGCGCGCCAGGATCATCGATACACTGGGGACAGAACCATTCCCCTTCAGGTATCTCACTCAATGGAGGGTTCAAGCAATGTAGATGCCATGGAGCGTCGCACTAAAGAAAAATTCATCAGTGGAAGACATATTAATAGAGGATCAGATCTACCTTATCGCATTCCAAAGGATCACCATCATCTTTCTTACACCCGACACATTCCTGCGGGGGTTGAACATCAATTGGATGTCTGGGTAAGTCGGAATACTTGTCACTTGGCTTCGCTAGCAATAGAGTGGTATTTTGACCAGCGGCAATACTGCAAACGGAAACTTTATGAGGCACTACTCATCACGTTAACCGGGGACCGGATATCTCACTCGAGGATTTCAATGCCAACCAATGTGTTATTCTTGGTAGGCTTGGTTGAACTCTTCGGCTCGTCGGGACCGAGGCCGAGTTCCCCGTTGGCAGCGTTCTGGCCCCAGCAAACAGTCATCGGAGTACCATCATCATCAGGGGTAATGAGCCAGTGGGTCACACCACCAGAACGAGGATGGGAGACCTTGCAACCCCTGATAATTGTAAGTTAATTAACTGAGACGATGGCAAGCGCTAGCGGACAGACTGACATGATGTCCTGTATGAAACGGAAGGTAGAATATGGGGAACCAGATGATCCTTTTACCAGGCCGTAAGTACCAAGCTAATATGCGCTAGTTCTCACTTACCCTCTCCACTATTCTTCCACTAGTAACATTCGGGAGCTCAGCTCAATAAGTAAACGGAAGTGAGGGAGATCATGAAATACCTTGCCAGCCATATGGTACAAGCCTTGGTTATCTATCACGACAGAGTTCGTGGGACCTGCAGCAACTGCAGTAGCAAGCGCTGTGTCATTTTGACCAGAAAACTAGGTAAATTAATGATAAGTAGGTAGAAGCAAGGTATCAAGTCAAGGAGATTTACTTGGGGGACAGGTTTGGGCTTGAGTATATCAACTTGGTTGCCAAGGCCAAGTCGACAGTAGCCGTTATAACCCCATACGTACACAACACTTGGATGCGTCAGTCCGAGAACACGGGCCCAGATAAGAAGATAAGAGGATCGCGTACCCAGTGTCATCCAATGCGATGCTATGTTGTTGTCCTGAAGCAATCTGTACAATGTTTTTCCCATCAAGTGCTTTGATGTACACTGCGCAAACTTTGGTAAGAATCATCCACGCAAATGGGGAATACCTTACGTGGTTTCTCTTCAACGTCGAAGGCTGTTTTATTTCCGGTCGTGATGCGCTCGCCGGTGGTACCATTTCCAAGCTGGCCTTTCTCTGCACTCCCAAAGGCAAAGACTAGTAGAAACAGGGAGTCAGCTGAGTTTAAATTCATGAGACATGTGCAGAAAGTACCTCTGCCGGCGTCGGTAAGTACAAGAGAGAACGTGATGCCAGCGGAGGCTTGGACGACATGTTCTTTGTTACCATTGAAGTTGACTTTCACCTCCTTGAAAACAGGAACATCGGGGCTTTGCGAGTGGCCGCACTACCGCATCTTGTCAAAAAAATTGTCACCGTACTCACTAAGAAAAGACCACGCACCTGACCAACGTTGTTGACTCCAGCAGACCAAACACTTCCGTCGCTTCCCACCAGAAGCGTGTGGTTTCGACCACAAGCGGCATGCACGAACTTTGTGTCTCCGTGCGCACCTAAATCAGAGGGCCTGACCATTCTTGGAGCGTTCTCCGATATATATTCCTCCCCCGGGCCCGAAGTGCCGAGGCAGGAGGAGCCATTCCTGCCAAATAACCACGCATTCCCCTCGATGTCGATGGCAACGAAATGGCAGCCCGCGCATGACGTATGCACAGAAGTCACTTTAACATTGCTTAGGGAACGAAGGATGTGTGGTTCGAGGAGGTCTGGGTTTCTGTTGAGGCGGGGCGAGCAATGGCGTCGCAAGTCAGACGTTGCAATTGAAATTGATGTTACCGGACGAATACACTCACAGGGGCTCCCCAGTTTCTTGATTAATCGTTCCCGGACGATCTTTTCTTCCTAATCGAGGCCTGATTGGTTATAAAAGAGAACCGAAGATATGTAAATGGACTATGTTCGACTGTGAGAAAGGCGAGACCCACCAGTCTGTGCCACCACAAATTAGGACTGGATGTGAATAGGCCATGAGTACCGCTGGAGATGTACGGGAGAAGGATACATACGTCTGCCCCACTGAGGCTGGGCGGCAGCAGAGCCGTCGTGGGCGGCGTCGTTGTTGTTTGCGCTCATGATGTTGGGGGTTGACAAGCAGTGGCAAACGCTCGCTTCGGGTCAACTGGCCTCTAAGTATTTCTCCAAAAGGCTCCCTTTCTGCTATGCTACAACACTGTACACTACATCCCTTCTCCTGTCCCTCCGGCCCCCCTGACCCCTCCTGTGCTCTTCACCCTCGTCCGCTGTCTGCCGCCTGCCGCGGGTGCCGGCTTGACGCTGGCAGGCCAAACAATACTGCAAAACACTCGCGTCAGCGCGCCACCAGCCGGCGGGAGAACGTCACTTACGGATACTAGTTCCAGTACGCTTAATAGAGTACTAGCCATACAAAGCACACAATCAGAAGCGCCTCTCACACGACGAGACAAATATACTCACTTCAAAATCATCTCCCTCCAACAGCACAACATCACCGTGAACGAGGCTTAACGTCATCTCCACCTTCTCACCCCTTTGGTTCTTCCCCATCACTTCCCTCACTGTCGACGATGCTGATACTAGATGGGGCTGTCCCCCCTTCTCTCCTAAATTCAAAATAGTGTTTTCTTCCGGTTCGGGCTTCGTCAATTGATCCTCTGGCGGATCGAGACTCTCCATCTGAATCAATTTATCAAGATCGGGCAACCGCGTCTGATTGTCATTCGGTGGCATTGCTGACTTTGGGCTTATACTTAGAATTACTTCGCAGCCGAGGCACATGACGACGATGCACCGCTCCTTAGCCTGTAACAACTCAGAACCCTGTTCATTAAGACAATCATGTCATTTCTAAATTCATCCTAATCTTAAATCGAGGGAAGACCTACCCGCTTACTGCCGGAAGTTACCCATGCGCGAATTACCAACTTGTTGATATCCAATTCTGCCGCAGTCTTCTTGCCGTATGTTCGTCCTCGGCTAGTCATCACCTCTTTGGCACGATGCAGACTTTGCGGCGCAGTCATCCAAGAACTAGAGTCTTCACCTTTTCCCTGAACTTCATCCACGGTATGCATAAAATAGGGATCTAGATGAATGTGGGGTCAGCCAAGAATTCTCCATAGAATATCAGGACCTTCGTACACATATGTGCATCCCCCGCAGGTCTTTTTAAGGGTACATCCATCTGTATCGAGTTGAACAACTCTGATGGAACCCGTTGCAGATCCACCAGGTTACACGTGAATATATGTTGCACCCTCACCATCGCTCCAGTAATGGTAGTTTCAAAGCAATAGACCAGTGTCTTCATTTTGTCATTCCAAACCTGTATTAGCGACTTGGACCGAATATAATCAGGTACGATGTTCAGAGGTAGCGTTAACGGCGTCGCATCCTGTGGATCACGCAGGCGATCAACCTCCACCATATAACCCTGAGCCACAGATTTATCCTGCCCCAACGATGTATCAGTGAGAAACTGCCACATGCTAAATGATGAGTCCGATCACATACCCGACAATACGAGCTATCACATCGTCGGTGCCTGAGATAATACCGAAAGTTTAACTTTCCACAATCCGGACAATGCCATCCTCGGGGTAACACCGCATCAGGTATCTCGGCGTTGATGGGTGCCAATAGATGCAATGGCAAGACACTACAAAATGTCTGATCAAAATGATAATGCCTCCTCAGAAAGTTTTGATTTGTTCTTCTCGCGAGGCGATACGTTTCCGTTGATTCATCATCCGAATCATCAGAACCATTTCGGGGTACGACGGCCAGCTCTTTTGCGTTCAACTTTGAATTCCACCAAGGTGAACTAAGTCTTTGAGAATCACGAATCTGCCAGCCTTCGCCTCCAGGTTCCCACCTCAACTTCAGCCTCCAGCGCACGCGGGTCTTGGAAACCTCGCTCGTAACCACCGCACTCCCTTTCCCTTTCGTCTCCTTCCCACCCTCATTATACACTCCACCTTCATCCGGACTCTCTAACACCCTACAAACCCTGTAAAACCCCATGAAAGCATATCCAATCTCTTCCCCTCGCGCCAATTTCAAACCCCAAAATCCTTGTATGTAGCTGTTCGAAGCAAACACACCGATCGGTACACCATTGATATACGCATCAACCAAAGCCTGAATTTCAACGGGAATAGGTAATGGTACACCGTCTTCCCGTAGCTGGACAGGAGTAACGGAGCTTAATGATTCCATTGGGGTCTTCAGTGGTGTTGTATGGAGTGCACCAGAAATGGATGGCAGTTCATCAAGGGTGGAGCCTGATCTGACGGGTACAGAGGGACTCGCAACCACTTTAGGTGGCCGTCCGCGTCGCTTGGCAGGCTTTGCAGCCATGGATACGGAGGACAAAAGTGACTGATCCCTCACGGCCACATCGGCCACCTGGGGAAGCGCTTGAGAGGAACGAGTCGAACGTAGCACAGAATTAGAAAGTGATGGACTTTGACGTTCTCTAAATTTACCGCGCGGGAGCCCTGGTGTGATGGTCATAGTAGGCTCAGAACAACTTAACGTCACTTTTGCACTTTTAGGTGGATGTCCACGCCGTTTGGGAGCTTTGACACTGGAGGAAGATATGGATAGGGAAGGCGTTTGATCATCCACAGCCATAGCACTAGCTTGAGAAGGCGTTTCGCCGGACTGTAAGGCCGGGAGATCTTCCAGCTTGGTCTTTGAAGAACAAGCTATCGGCGTACTTAAGTCCTTAAAGATCCGGTTTACATCAACGATGGGATCGTGCCACACTTTGGCTTTCTTGGCCTGACGAATTTCATCTTGCATGCTGGATGAGTCGTCATCAGAGCACTCTGGTGGCGGAGCCTTTTCTTTGCCTTTACGCTTAAGCGAGGGTGCAGGAGCAGTAGCACTCGGTGGCAATTGTTCGGTAGAGGTGGGTGGCGCAGGTTTGTTGGTTTGAGAATCTGTTGGAATGCCTACTGCAGCTGTGACCTGTGGCGCATGGGAAGGAATGGCTGAAACATGAGTTGGCTCGATTGGTATGGGTGCAGGTGGAGCGAGAACCGGGGGATCGTCAGTAGAAGATCCCATTATTAAATCGTTAGCAGGGGGCGCTATCGGCGATAGGCAGGCATTGATCAACGCAGGGGCAACACTTTGTAAAGGTTGGGTGGATGAAGCAGGTGGTGTGGGTTCATCAGGGAGCGAAACCATTGTCACATCCTTGATAGAACAGGTGGCCGGTGTTAAAGAGGGTTGAATTTGTGTAATGGTGGTGGCAGATTCACCCCCGATACCCTGCAAATCCGGATACATGTTTCTCAAGCCGGATAAAGCAACAACTTGATTATGAGAAACGCCTGTGACACAAGCCGCTATCTTCAAGTTTGACTTTTGCAATTCGAGCCACGCGCGGGGGCCTAGTGGGGGAGGTTTTGCATCATAGGGTGCGGATCTGGGACGCTTGTCGAGACCAGGTAGCATCCAAGGAGAGGTGGGAACGGGACTATGACTGTGAGCTCTCAGATCCCCTGGAAAAGCTGGATTCCCAGTTCGTCGAGGGGCTCCATGATCCTTCTGAACGGGTGGCGCATCCCAACGAGTACCCACAGTACGTCTCATTTCAGCCTCGAGCCACTTCCGACTCGGAGTGAATTTATCCACACACAACTCTCTCTGGGGTGCACCCGATTCAGGAAATCTTCCCATAGGCGTCTGGTTCTGGTGAGGGGGCCCCCATCCAGCCGCCCAACCTTGATGAGTCTCGGGCGGGCCAACGTGAGTCTGAACATTGCCAGCCCAATAATCATCACGTCTAGTGTCCATTTGATTTCGAGTAAGGCCTCCAAAATCAGCAGCACCTCCAGCCGTCGTTTGTACTCCAGGTGAGGTATCATGTTTCTCCACAAAACCGAGAGAAAGCCTATCGAAATTTGGGAGTAACCGGTTATCGGGAAAGTGATTATAACCTGGATCAAAATGCTCTTCTTGACCTCGAACGATATTCTCTGGTTCTCGCATAGATCTGTCTGGGGTATGATGCCGCGGCGGATGCCCATTCAGTTTCACAGGCTGCTTCTCTGGAACGCTCTGCGGCACACCAGGTGTATTTTCAGACGTTTTAGGTATAAATACGTGCATGGGAGCCTCTTTATACTTCTTGAAACGGAGAGAACGAAGAGCTCCACTCTTAGAGTGAGCTTCGGGCCCCTTTCGTGGTCCTTGTTCAGGCAACGAATTAGATGTCGCAGGAAGGGAATGATTGGACGGTATCTTGATTTGTTGAGTCACAGGCTCCGAAAGAACACGTTGAGCGACTTCTCCTACGGGTGCAGGTGGTCGCAGAATATTACCCAAATAGGGAAGATTCCGATCATCAGGTAGAGGATTGTACAGAGGATCCTTATTATTTTGCTCCTGCAGGATATTTCCCGGCGCGGACATTGGCAAATCGGGGGTAGAGTGTAATAGCACTTCCTTATTCGAATATGAATCCTGGCATGGGTTTTTGTTTGGAGGATCGCGGACATCTCCAACAGTGGGGGCGGATGGACCAGAGGCGAAGACAGAGGCAGGGGAAAGTGCGGCACCGGATGTTCGTGGCACCTCAGCATTGTTATCCGAGGCGGCTGGACTGGTGGTAGTATCTTTTTTCTTCGTAAAACGAAGGGATTTATACGCCGAGTTCCGACCGCCTCCCAGGGCATCCCATGGGGTTTGTACGGTTGTAGACAAGTCCTTCTGAATGGGTGCTGCCGGTCCCTTTTTCTGCGGTAGTTGTGAAGCACTCTTGAGGTGATGTCCGCGCACAGGCGCCTCACGTTCCTTTTGATCCGAGTTGGACTTCCGGGCGCGAGCTGATGACGATGTCGCTGAAATACCGGGTGATCGCGCCCGCTTAGAGGGTCCTTTTGTTGCCTTCTCGCTCTGTCGGATCCCCTCTCCCCTCGACTTGGTCAAAGAACCTAACTCGGGACGTTCACAGGTATCCTTTTCCGTGTCCTTTCGTTGCCTTCCCTTTGCACCTTTAGACTTGACCCCTGTATTCGAATGCGAGAGGCAGCCCGTATCGGGTTGCTCAAGAAGAGATTTATCTGGTGAGTGTCCGACTGTCTTTCGCGATTTTGGAATCAGTTTCCTGATCTTCGATCTAGCTGTTGAAATAGATTCGGCGTGATCGGATATTGGTGTATCCATGTGTTGTATTTCTTCGTTAGGCTTGTCTTGTGCTTTAGGTTGTGATACCCCTTGCGCAGAGTCAGGAGGATCAGCATCAGGTTTGGGTGACGCCTCTAATCGTCCTCCCGGTCTTAGCATGGAGTTAGGAGTTGCGGTAGAATCCGAGGGATCATGTGTTGTTGTAGGAACAGGAAGGGTTTCGTCAACATTCTCTTGTTTTTTGGGCTGTAATAGGTTCCAAGCAGTATCGCGGGGAGCCTTATTTGTAGACTTAGGCGACGCCTCCTGCCTTTTGCCCCTCTGTTCAGACTTCGCTGTGGGATTTGGCTTAAATTTCGAAGAATCGGGTAATTTGGTAGAGGCCGGAGGAGGCCCAAAAACTGGTTTGCCCTGGCCTTTGGATCGCGAAACGGCTTTTTCAGGGTCAGGAACAGACTCATCGGAGGGGTTCTGTTGCACCTTTGGTTGCCTCCCCCGCTTGGGCTTTGGTTTATCCGCCGTAACAGAACTTGAAATATCAGCTAGAGTGGCAGACCCGTGATCGGTGGCTGATGCGAAGACGGAGGCATCATTGGAATTTTCAAGTTCCTCGGACTTGGTTACATCCTGGACGGGTATGAGAAGAGGTTTACCGGCGGTCTTTTGTGGCCCCTTTGATGGTTGACCACCTTTTTCAGATTGAGATACAGGGTTTTCCTTAGAAAGTAGAGGTGTAGGATCAAGATGATCCTCGGTTATGATGCTTCTGGGCTCGTTTTGAGGAGTGCGAAGCGGAATTTTGGTTAGGGACCTGTTTGCGGATTTCTCGGTAATTAACCCTTGTTCCTGCAGGGCCTGATTAGGCTTGCACTCCGATCGAGGAGGAGGAATAGGCGTCGGGATAGTTGCGGTAGTGAGCCTAGACTCATGGATAGGCGGCGGAGTCTCTTCCTCCGGAGGACCATCTGGAAATTTTTCAGGCATAGACGGCATCCTGTGTACAGGCTTCGAGTCGTCCTTCGTCCGAGAAGGGCTGGGATAATCCACAACGCTGTCTTCATCCTTTTGAAAGGTGTTTGGGTTTGTGTAATGAATCTCTCGAATGCTGAAGGTGAGGTCAAGAAAAACGGATTGGTATAGTGTACGCTAGACTCACAGGACAAGGTCCATAGACAACTCATCTCCCGCGTCCTTTGATTTCTCCAGTACCATGGACTCATTGTCCAAAACCACAATAGGCATGTCTGTAAGGGTCCAAGATATTCCATTGACACATTTAGAATCAGAGATCTCGACGAAGGCAGACCCAAGTTCAGCCCGGTTCTAGGTTGTTGATTAGTAGTATTTCCAGAAAGAGTTAAAAAGGTTGTACCATCGACCATAACCGCGGTCTCGCATCCACAAGCACCAAATCTGAAGGCACCTGACGTTCGATCGAAGGCACCACCGTGATCCATTTGGAATCCCCGAGTTTGGCTAGCAGGGTAAGGAGAATGCGTTTTGTGCGCGCCAGCAACGTAAGCAGAATACTCACCCGCTCTCGTTCTCGCTGTTGAAGCGCGTGAAGTCCTGGACACTCTCAGCCGAGCAGAGTCCGTAGATGACTTAATTCGTTTGGCAGGGGGAGCTTCAGCGGCGCCATTTATCTTTGACCGTTTCTTCCTGTGAGAAGCAGTTTGATCCTGAGCGTGCTAAGTATAACAGATACATTTCTGGAAGTTTTCCCGACGGCAAGGCAACAACGTACGTTGTTCGTTGCTAGTTCCTGCCCGAGATCCATAGTAGACAAGGAGTAAGAAGTGCGCAGGACTGGTTCAGGCTCTCTGTGCTTTGGCAGACTAGGGTCGTGGCGTCATGGGTCCAGCGAAGGAGCAACCAAGTTGTTGCTTCCATCCATCAGTCCCTGTGTCGGATCAATCCCGGCACCCTATAAATAAATAATTATTTCTTCCTCTCCGCATGTCAATCTCGTATTCCTTATTTTCTCCCAGCACAAGGCTTCTACATTACTCGGGGGATCTAAGCTTCAGCCTCCCAGATGCACCCAGAGTTCAGATCGTCCAGATGCCAAGCTTATCCCAAGCACGTCAACTTAACAAGCAACTTCGACTTGTCATCTAAGCCCACCCTATCTCACCTTAAATCCCGGTCCCCAACCGCTATTGTACTAGGGGCTCATCGCCTACTTCGAACAATGTCCTTACCGCATTGTATGATAGTCAGAGACTGATCGGATCTTTTTTGTCAAAAAGGGCAGCACATGCTTACCATAAGAACACGCGAAAAGCTCGATCCCCGGACAAATTGAGTTGTATTATTCTTGTCCGTTGAGGGATCTAATAGAATAAGCATGACGTGGAATGGTTGATGCAATCTATAGGGCCTCAGATCCCTTCACAGGCGAAATCTCTGTTTACATCGATCGTCTCCAAAGTTCATTCATCCAATTGATGGCAGGTGGGAAAGGGAGTCATGCGACATCGCTGAGAAACCTCTCAGTCACTTCTGAGGTATTCGTCGATAAAACTGCTTCCTGAAGCAAGAATATAAAAATCTTAAACAATACGGCGGTGGTGCCTCTATCAACGACTGATTTATAACTTGTCGCCTGATTTTCACGGAAACTAGCGAGTAAATTTCATCAACCCCACGTCTCTTAAATTTATAATGAGGAGCCCGTATCGCATGCTCACCGGCACACCCAAACCGAAAACCCGACTTTCCTCATCATCAATTTCCATCATTATTTCCGCCTGGCATAACTCAGGGCCCCCGAAAACACGGACATCCCAAAACATACCTCCGATAATCCTAAAACCATGTACCTCGAGTAATCTCTCCCCACCTCGAACAAACCGAAATCTCGGAGTTCGTTCTCGCACTTTATCAGTCTCCGACGTTGGCTTCCAAAGTCTCCCTCGCGTATCAAAACACCCAAAAAAAACTATATATCCGCTGATTACCATATCAGGAAGTTCACTTTTCCAAGCGATCAGGGAAATCAAATAAGATCCAGGGGAGGGGGAAAGGAAAGCATTCAAACACAAAGAACTCATCCCGTTCAATTCAAATCGCCTCATACGCCACTCGCTCTACACCCCCTTCTTAACTCTGAACAACGAGTAGTACTTCTCGATTATACCCTTTCTCGGACAAAGTCTCCTTCCATTCCCTAAGGGCCTCAGATACATTATCGATGTGGGGATGGAAAAAAGGAGTGTCCCCCGACTCGGGATACCGAAAAGCTACGCCCGCGGTGTTTGAACCGAATTACAGTCTCCGACGAATCTCGGACGCTGGAGCACATCACATCATGATGCGCCGCTGTGTGGTATGTCGTTTGTCTTCATAGAAGCAGATTACAAAGGATATATCTGACACTGGTGTCCTTCTATTATCCCACCAAGACCTGTGTCCACCCTTCTTCAGATTCACTCTGTGTCCAGAAATTCTCATCTGTTTGCCCACAACACCTACCAACACGACGAAGTCGTCTTACATTGCTCGTTTAGCACCCTCGGCCGATTACAAAGGATTTATCTGACATTGGTGTCCTTCTATTATCCCACCAAGACCTATGCCCACCCTTCTTCAGATTCACTCTGCGTCCCGAATTTCTCATCTGCTTCCCCATAACACTAACCAACCTGATGAAGTCATACATCACTCATATCGCATCCTCACCCCAGAACGCGACTTTTTAATCAATACATCAACCTTTTCAGGGCCGGGTGGAATTACTAAATGATGACCCCCACAACTGTAAAGGTGGTGATCTCTAGCACGAAGAAAACAACAGGATAGTGAACAAACAACAAATCACTCCCCCAGACCATATTTTCTTTTGAATCGAAACACCGTGGTCAATCTAATCCATTTTCTCCTTACCACAGCAAATCGCGAGCCTACGCCACCAAACGTCAGACTAAGATCTCCCCTCAATGACCCACATAACTTGCAAAGGTGATGGTCTCCAGCACGAAGGAAATAACAAGACAATGAGCGGATAACGGATCACTCCCTCAGACAGCATTTTCTTTTGAGTCGTAACACCGTGATCACTCAATTTCATTTTTTCCTTACCGCAGCAAGTCGCGAACCTCCGCCACCAAAACGCCAGACTAAGATCCTAAGCCACAACCACCTCTCAAATCAAGTCAAAAGGTACCCAAACACTCTCGAAATCAAGTCCCCAACCCAATCCCCAAACTCAAACCCATACTTTCTCCATTATTCCAAAAAGCATCCCTAGCGTAAAATGCCTCGTGAAGTCAACAACTCATCAAACCAACATAACAATAAGTAACAAACCCACCACCACCACACCGTCGGCTAACGGATCACCAAACCGTCACGATCAACACAAGCTCTTATCTAATTCAGGAATAGCCTCGTTCCAGCTGCCAATCACAACCGCAGAATTCCCCCCAACAAGGGTATAACTATGACAAAAAGGAACGTTGTCAGTGCGTGCTATATGATGATCAAAATACTATACTAAAAAGACACTCTAAAGTCCCACTCATCATTTCCCACCCGAACTTAACACATCCTTGAAGCTGTCACTGCCAACGATCACTCCTCGACACATCATAGTACCCCGCCCCCGTATCTCCTCATTTTACCCTGTAACCACCGACCGTTACTCGACTCACAGCAACCACAACAACAAAGAAGAAGAGGAAATCATGTCATGCCCGGATTGTACTACCGGCGCTACCCTCCCGGGAACTCCCAAGGGTACACTCAAAGACGACGGCTCATATTTCACAACAGCAGCAAAAGAAGAAGATCCCGAACCTAAACGTGCCATCTTACTCTTAACCGACGCTTTCGGTTTAAGTCTAGACAACCCGAAAATCATAGCGGATTATCTCGCTGAACAGTTACAATGTGATGTATGGATCCCAGATATCTTCGCAGGTGAATGGACCAAAGTTACCTAGGCCTACCCTTTTGAAGGGGGAGTCTTCGTTTCTGATTACTCATACACCCCTTCTCGCTCCCTTTTTGTTTG
Organism: Agaricus blazei; assembly: GCA_029719445.1. NCBI lineage: Eukaryota > Fungi > Basidiomycota > Agaricomycetes > Agaricales > Agaricaceae > Agaricus > Agaricus blazei. Next base: position 646,175 of record SSNC01000005.1, read on the forward strand.
CGTGTAGGAAAGCCCCTGGTCAGGGAGAATGAATTGAAACTGCCAGAGAAGGCAGGAGACAAGATTGGTTTCTTAGGATGGACCCGTTTCTGCATGACCGTACTCCGCAAACTCCCAACATTCATCTCCAATCGCCCCGGGGTAGTCGACAAACGCATAAAAACGGTACGCACAAGTCAAAATTAGCCGTATCCTTTTAGCTCCTCTTCTTAAGCACCTGTCTAGTTCATCAACAAGATCAAAGCCGAGCATAGGTACGATAATTTGGGAGCTGTCGGTTATTGCTTCGGTGGTGCATGCTGTGTACGACTAGCATGTATAGATGCCCTCGATACAGTCGTCGTCTGCCATCCCGGTAGATTCTCATTGAAGCTCGTCGACAAGTTCATCATTCCCGTGTCTTGGGTTTGCGCCGAAGGTTCGTTACCCACACATACCGAGAGAGAGAGAGTGTGTGTGTGTGTCAAAACTAATGATCTCTCCCTCAGACGATTTCACCTTCTCCACGGCCAAGCGTCAGCGCGCAGAAAAGATACTCGCACAACGAGCCAAAGATGAGAAACGTGCACTCGACTACGAGTTCCAAGACTACAAAGGTATGCCCACGAGTCACCAATCCATCATCTTGACACCATCAATTAACTTATACAACAAAAGGCACCGTTCACGGTTTCGCCACTCGGCCCAACACACAGTTGCCCGAGATCAAAGAAGCTTTCGACAAGTCGTTACAACAGACAGCCTCTTGGTTTAAGAAGCACCTGTAGAGCTCTTCACAAATGTGGACATATATATATATACCCTGTTTTTTTACTCGGACGAACACGCTCCTTCGGTTCATAATTCTGAAACTATTACTACATACTATAACCACGTGTGGCACTATTCTCTGTTTATTCTTCCCTATTGCTATTTACCTGACACCTCTGTTGTCTGTGAACCTGTGAATACATTCCCTCCTTTGGTACATGTAGAGCTCTCGATGTTCGAGAGAAATGCACACTGTAGAAACATGTTGTTAGACATCGACATCCAACAATTCGCTTCCCCAACCCGAAGCCATCACGCCACAGTTCGCCAACCGATTAAGTGGTGTTCATATTACAATGAGTTAACAGAGCGGAAATACCAGAGCAAGTGCACAACTTGAACCATCTTTTTGATTAACGTAAAAACATAAACCGTCGTGACGACATCCTAGTCATTATCCCCATTTCTTCCACTGGATGTAAACTGTCCAAGATACGAGCCATCTAGCGCACCTATAGCCACAGTACTGAGCACCATACCCAAAAAAGGATAAACACAAAAAAAAAAAACACCACTCACGACCGACACTATTGCTCAAATGCTTTCCACGATACGCCGATATCACAGGACTCGGCGTCGACAATATATTCACACTCGACGAATTCGACGCTTGCGACATCGTAGACGAACTCGCAGGTGGCACACTATAATGAACCACTCTCGATGGTGTCGAAGCCGGAGAAGTCGGGTAATTGGTCGTCATAGAAAGACCAAATGAAGACGATGGTGAAAACGAAAATGGTTTTTGTGTTTGTGGACTCGACTAGAAAGCAAAGCTTGGGCATCAGCAAACCCGATACATCGTAGAAAAGTTCAAAACGGTGTCACCTGTGGTGAGAGTATTCTAAATGGTCGTTGAGGTGTCAAAGAAACCTTGCGTATTCCTTTTGGTCTATTCGGAGAAGTGATTGGAGGTAACGAGTCACGGGGATAATTCAAAGCATATATTCCGTGAAGAAAGTTGACGAGGAAGAGACCCAGAGCTACAACCTCTACAAACCAAAACAATGAGTGCTGAAAAGCTACAAAGGGGAACCAAAACACACCAAATATACAAAACCACCTGTACATCCCCTCTCCATACCCATGCTCGGCTTCAGTATATCCACGAACCACGCTGATGGCTCTGTGGAGCGAGGGAACGGCAGGTAGGAGATAGGTTGAGAGAATGCCAGCGACAAGGCAGATACCGTTGACCTGGGTGCGATAGAGAGCCTCTGCTCGGTGAGGCTTGAGGTGGTCCAGCAGAGCGGCGTAGATGGCAGACGTGCTCGCCATTGCAGACTGCTCCGACGTAGATGCCAAATTCAACGGGAGGTGCGGCCACGTGATCGGTAGTCCTCGTCTTTGTCTATGTCAATTCCAACCAGCCCGCGGCTTCGCAAGGGAACACTGGATCTACCTGAACCGTTCTCTCAACTACGGCCAAACTATTTCACACTCGTGCCGGAGGGGTCGCTGGCTTTCATAACTCATGTCTTACGTAGACCTTGGCTACTTCAAACCCACTCCGCACCCTCTATGCGACTTTCGGGGCATGGACGATCAGATCTATAAATTCAGCCTAGCTATAACAAAGGAGCACCACTGCCCGTATTTCTTGTACATACCAAAGGTATGCTGAGCTTGTCTGTCGCTATTCCAAGCTTGGCTAAGATTCGGCCCGAACATATGTAATATTCGAATCGACATGACAGCCCATAGTTCAGGCGCTGCCCTGGTAGCACCAAACCTTGCTATGCTCCGAAATTTCAATCCGGATCTGCTGCCTTCAGAAATCACGCTCACCGATCCTTAACTGGTGCAAATCAGGCGTAATGATTCGATGACGACCTGAATCGGGATCCATAATTATGGTCTGACTCTCAGGTACCCTGATCATCCTATGAGCCATGATAACAACCATGCTTTCGATGTCGCTAATACAGAGGTTCGTTTAACCTTGTTCTATCCTATCATTAACGCCGACATCGTTTTTTATTACATGACAGGCTTGCCACTCCGTCTCTAAAGACATCATTTCTATCCAGCCTCAATCTCAGACCTTCGTCCTCCAAATCATTACATCGCATTTCTATGTATCCTCACCCACGGCCGACGTCTCGTTAGACTCCCGAAGTCACTACCATGACTACACTGGATCATAACAGGCGGAGAAATGTTCAAGACCTCATGATTGTAACCATCCCCACGATCGCCGAACTTGGAAGCTATCACGGAATGGCATATCAACGCACACTGGGTACTCAGCCCACACGAAGCCTTCAGGTGTAATCGAGACGTTTGACTCGCCAAACAACCAACCTACCGCATTGGCATCCATCTTCTAAATGTCTCACCGAACTTTATTATTATACTTGATGAGGATACAGGACACTTATTTGCTTGACAGTCATCCGGTTCGATGACATCGTTCAACATCGCTCTTAATGTTCCTCAATCCTCGAATGAGGATTCCTGTCGTAGAGCCTGCAGATAATGCGGCTGGTCAACGTTCAGTCGGTGGCGATGTCGGGCTGTAAGATTGCAGAGTCCATGAAAGGGGTGGCAAGCAGCGTCGAAGGGCGACACGTGGAAATGAGGATCAGGGCAGAAAAGGAAGGATTTATCACACTCGCAGTTCATTACCCAGAACCCAAATAACATTAAAAAAATAAGAATATTATAGTAATGTACCGACAAAAAAAAAAGAATATGCATCATCATCAAAAGGTCGTAAAACACACACACGCATAAATAAAAAAAAAGCTGAGGATAGTAAGGACTGCAAATTGTAAAAAAAGAGTGACTATAAAAAAGAACGACAGCGACAAACACTTTTGTCTAGATTAACCGGATGATCTAAAACGAGAGAAACCGAGTGGGAGGGGGCGCCGGGAAATATTACAACTCCTAAACATAAACTCCATCTGGGGTATCGAAAAACAAGAAGCGGGAGAGTGATAAACATAAAGCGGCAGGGCATACGTATGCCCAATAACATTTAACAAAGCTGATAATCACAAGGAAAACAAAGCTCACTCGGAACTCAATACCTGTTCTCCCTCTCTACTACCTCGCGCCCCGACCTCCCTCTTCAAACCTTCTAGCAAGGAACTCATATTCATCATACTACTCCGTTGTGGAATCACCGATTGAGGAAGGTCCGGATGAGTAGTTGTACCACTAATCGATCTCCTGGGAATCAAGGAAGCCCGCCGCGATCTCAGTTTCGACTGAAGAGCACTACTAGATGGTTCAGCACCATCCTTCGCCAGAGGGGAAGTTATTCTCGCCGACGTCACCCGCCTAGGTCGAGGAGTAGAAACGAGTGAAGGCAATTTCGACGAAGACGTAGAAATCGAGGATTCCGCTGTTCCTGAATCGCTAACCACGGACTCAGCAATCCCCCATTCATTTGACAATGACGGCTGTCCCTCTTGCAGCGCCGGCTGTGAATCCATTCTCGTTTGACTTTCTGTCATTGGCTGCCGTTCCGACACTACCAATTGATCTGTCAACGGCAACTGAGTTTGAACTCGTTGAACTGATTCTCCTGCCCCTTGTTCCTTCCGCCTCCTTTCTCCCACTTTCCATATCACATCCTTCAACTCCTGTACTACGTCCCCACCAGGCCCCCATTTTTCACCGTACCCTCGTCCCTCTTCACCATTTTCATCATCGCCGTCACCATGAATCAGAGGCGAAGGTTTCAAATCTATCCCTGTGCCTCCTATACCTAACCCACTCTCTCGACGTGCCCTCATAAGCTTAATCCGCTCTTCTCTACTCAACTTCGATTTTGGCCGAATAGGCGATAGGTCAGAAGATATCGAAGTATCAGCTTCGAAAACTTGTTCAGCACCAAGATGAGCAGGTGGTAAATGTGCCACATCTACGCTGAGAAGAAGTTCTCTAGAAGCATCATCCACGAATCTGATGTCTTCGTCAGGATCGACGACGCCGACGGTAGCTTTGACTCCATCTTCGGAGTTTACAGGCGACATGTCATGTTTATCTGACTCGTCGCTTTGAGAGTCATGCGCTAACCCGGGCACACCTCCCTGTATCTCTCCCTCCTCTTCATCGAACTCTACGCCAGCCGGTTGGGGTGGTTTCACTATATCCAAAAGTCGATTTCGTCCCCGCTCGCATTCTCGTAAAGCAAACCCAAGTTCCCGTCTTAGCTTCTCGTACGCCTGTAACGCAGGATGAGAATCATTATTATTCTCTTCGTCATCAATGTCGGGCTGAGTAGATGAGAATGACGAGGGTTGTTGATTGGAGGATTTGAGGTTGTTGACACAATCCTCTAGGTATCTCCTAGAGTCTTCTAAAGCCGTTTGAACAGTCGCAACGTGTCCTGCAAATCTGCTCAACGGACTGGGCATAGGCGCATACGAGACGACTCCTCCAACTGTCGACGTTATGTCGTTGCCCGCCATCATCATTTCACTCAGTCTCGTCCGCTTGCCCTCTTTCTCGGCAATCAACTTCTTCACTTCAGCGAACTCAGTTACGTGGCTTGTAGCGGAAGGGCGTAGATCGACAGATTCAACAGGAGTGGGCGTCTGATCCCTCAGTCTCATAGCGTCTACTTGCCTAACAGCTTCACATAACCGAGCGCTGGCATCACTCAGTGCGCCAGTGAGTAGCTCCATGATACTCTTTACATCATCCCAGTATCCTCCTTCAACCTCCCCCGCGCCATACCCAGCTGCATTAGCGAATGTTTGACCCAGAGAGACTGGTATTGTATCATCACCAGTGAACCTCAGGGCAAGTAAATGTGCACAAGCATATCGTTTCGCAGCAACCGCAGCTTGAAGGGAATGTCGAAGTGCAGAAAGTGATATTGGCTGTCGCGAGGTATGGATCGATGTAAACCGCGCTGAACGGCGGTGACTGAGTGGGGAGGCATCTTCGGGCTCATAAAAAGTTAATGCTGTATGCGGCAAGGAACGACGGAGAGGTGACATGGGTGGTGAGGGGGGAGGGGAGTGGTCATTGGAGAATGACTCGAGCCCGTCGTGTATTCTATTCTGTTGCAACTTTAGCGCAGCCGCAGCGAAACTCGAACAAACTCCTTCCACATCAGCCCCTATCCCATCTGACGGTTGAGTGAAAGGATCATCAAAGTGCAGAGTGTCTGCGTTTGAGATCTCTGACACCTTCGCAAGGGGGCTGGAAAGGGCAGGCGTGACGGGCGCGCTGAAAGACGCAATGGAGCCGGATGGTGGAGATCTACTGGCTGACGACAAATCTGACCGACGCTTCAAAGCCCTCTTCATCGGCGCCGTCGATGCAGAAGACGGTCCATTCCATGTCATACGTTTATGGTCCGTCAGCATGACTCGAGTTGGAGAAGATGAGGGGACGGATGTCGTTCCCTCACTCCGTTGGGCGCGACGGGGGTACGAAAATGACTTTGACAGGCGTGGCAAGGTTTCGGGCTGTGAGAACTGTGGTTTTTGGGGCGATGGAGGCGCATACATCTCGGCAAGCTGAGATAGCTCCGACGGGGATGTCAAAGCAGAAAGAAGGTGCCGTACATTATCGCATTGAGTTTCTGTCGTTTGGAGAGTGGAATGGAGCGCAACACGTAGGGGAGAAGATGGAGAAGTATGTGATGACGAAAAGCCGAGGACGGTACGTTCGTCTTTTTCAAGGGTAGTAATCACTTCCTGAACGATGGATTCCCATTGGGTGTTCGTTGATATTAAGTCGTCAAGTGTTTGAAGGCACTGTGACTTTTTATGAGAAGACGCGATTTATGGGTTTAGGAATCACGTACCGGAGTCAGATCGAGGTGTCGCGTGCTCTGACTTCGCACACTCAGGTAATATATGGCCGCGAGTCCAACCCACAATAACAACATTGCTAACGTGGTCAATCCGACACCAAGAAGTATGGAGAAAATGGCACTCAAGCCTGATAATAGGCCGTAGTGCACTCCTCCGCCGCCGACATCTAAAGGATGTGACGTCACAAGAGCATTGTTCTGGAGAGCGGGTATGTGTTCACTCGGCGTCCGACTGTGCAAAAATTTGCCAGGTAGCTGGTTACATGCACTCGAGTTGCGGTGGTGGGTATGCGTATGGGGATTGGGGAGGTTCGACGAGAGGAGTGTGGAAGAGATGACATTATACTTGAATCGTTCAACGAATGGATTTACAGGTCTTGCGAGCTGGGCATTTGCTAGAATATGTTCTATCGACTGTTGGTGTGAGAAACGTGCATCAGTCATTGTCACGCTCAGTAGCTCAAAAATTATAAATTTGACATTTTCGATTTCCTCTCATGAAGTAAAGGAGCTGCACAAAGACACTTACCTGAGAAAGGTATATTAAGAACTGAGGCCTCCATTCCACTTCGGATTGGTCTCCCGGGCTGCCGGTGCCGGTGTCGGATTCGTCTGCATCTGCGAGTAAAGACAGAGGAAAAGGCTCGAGCTCTTGCGTCAGTTCGGCGGTCGTGCCAGGCATGAATTCCAGGTCTTCACCTGCCTCTGCCAATAGTTGAGCACCGAGTAGGACGCAGAGTAACGGACTCACGGCGTAGGTACTGTTCTAGAGGATGTTCGTCGAAGACGGGCTGTGCCATGGGCGCCAAGCAGAATAGGGTCGTGTATGTCGTGAAGAGAGATAAGAAGAGAGGAAATGGAGAGCAGCTAGTCTGGAACACACAACTGGCAAGCGCTTACATAAGCAGCCCTGCACGGGATGGCAACCGATTCAGTAATCTTCTCGCCTTATTCGTCTCGCTTCAGCCGGCTTCTCGCAAGAATGCAACCCAGTCTACTTCCAGAGCTCTATCCAGTCTCCGTCGTTTGCTCTGGACTGGCACCAACAATCTGGCGGATCGAAATGCACCATCTCACGATGGGGTCTTGAAATTGACCCATGCCATCTCGGGCTTTTGTTTCGTAAATTCTACCATCCAAATCATCGAGACGATATGCAGACAAATGGATAAATGTCTTTTTTTCAAATGTCGTTCGATCCCGGCTTTCAATGTTACAGGTGCCTCTTACCTACATATCCTCCGTTGCCGCGATCTCTGCTCTTTTCTACTACGTTGCTCGCTCTGTTAAATTTATTTTCTACCATGATCTGTCCAAGTACCCTGGCCCTCCTTTGGCTGCCGCCACAACACTTTACCGAGCCTACTATGACATCGTCAAAGACGGTGGGTGGCTCGAACACCTCTTCTCGCTCCACGAGAAATACGGTATGTGTCGCGTCTTGGCAATCTCCGGGCGTGGAAAATCAACTCATCGTTCCCTAGGTAGCGTCGTCAGAGTCGGCCCGAATGAGGTGAACCTGGGATTCTCACCATACACTCGTGCTCAATTAACGTAAATCTATTGCAGCTCCACTTCAGCAACCCCCGCGCCTACCAGGACATCTATGGCATCGGGACTCGTTACATCAAAGAAAAGGAAATGTACTCGTGCTTCGCAACAGACAAGTCCGTCTTCGCGATGCACAACCACAAATTAGCTATGCAGCTTCGAACTGCAATTGGTCCTTTCTTTTCTCGAACGGCTATTCTCGACCTTGAGAACGTCATTCAATCCAAGGCATGCAATTCATTTCGTTCAATTCCCTTTGATTAACACTTCAAACGTCTAGGTTGACCACCTAATTTCTCGGCTCCTCACTTACACCTCGACCCCGGCAAATCTAGACCTGGCTTTCCGTTCCCTCTCTCTCGAAGTCATCACCACCTATTGTTTCGCTCGCTCGTCTCACGCCATGGATGCCCCAAACTTCCAGCATCCGATCCTTTCGGCTATCGACAATACGTTACCCATGATTTGGATTTTCAAACATTTCCCCCTAGTCCAGAAAGTCCTCTTGAGCGTTCCAGAATGTTTCGCATCCGTCTTGAAACCTAGCACAACAGGAATTATAGAACAGAAAAGACTTATCAAGGAGCAGATTGATCAAATTCTCCAAGATCCGTCTACTCTGACCCACGGCGGACACGAAACCATTTACCATTATTTCTTAAACCCCAAGACCAAGGAGGAGTTTTCAATGAGGCTCGACACAGATCCAAAGGACGAGCGTTTACCCATTTCGACTAAAGGATCTGACGAAGGGACTGAGTTCACAACTCTTTCAAAAACCTATCTTCTTGATGAAGGTCTCTACATGCGATTCGCCGGAAGTGACACGGTTGGAAAGATTTGCACCACAGCGCTATACTATATCCTCAACAATGCACTCGTGCATAAAACTTTACTCGGAGAACTCATGGAAATTTGGCCGGACAAAGGAATCCTCGTTGGCTACGAAAAACTCGAGAAACTCCCCTACCTCGTATGCCACTTTCTTTTCCTTTCTTCAGCAGGTCCTCACCACAATTATAGACGGCTGTTATCAAAGAGTCACTGCGACTGGGTCACGGCGTCGTCTCCCCACTTCCTCGCATCGTCGGTCCATCTGATGTTGAAGTTCTGGGAATGACCGTTCCCGCCGGAGTGAGTGCATGCCTACTGTTACCCTTTCAAACAGAATAAATTAATTTATTTCTACAGACAGTCATCTCAATGGGCGCCCCAATTCTTCACTACAACCCTGAGATTTTCCCAGACCCCATGTCCTTCATTCCTGAAAGATGGATAGGCGAGGAAGCTCAAAGCCTCGAGAAATATCTGGTCTCCTTTTCAAAAGGACCTAGGAGTTGCTTGGGTATCAAGTAGGTTCATTCAACGACGACTCCAGCTGAACCTTTCTGATGAATTTTTTTTTCTTGTTCTAGCCTCGCTTGGTGTGAACTTTATCTCACCATTGCTAATGTAGTCCGCAAATTACATTTAACACCTGATGATGCAACGTGCGTATCCAACTCCACCTATTTTCATATTCCATCCGCTTATATCATTCCCAGAATCGATAACATCAGTTTCCGCGAGTACTTCGTCCCCGTTCACCGCGGTCGTCATTTCCACGTTCACGTCCAACCACATGCCTACTAACACGGCCCAATAAATCTCGAAGACAGAAGAAACCCGAACTGAATAAGACTGAAAACGTTCTAGACAATGTTAAATATAACTAAAGTACATGTAAGGCACAGAATGTAGTAGTAGTATGCGCGTATCAAACCAAGAACAATTTATTTTTCATCTTTCTGTCGCATGAGGAGCCGAACGACTGGATAACCTGTCGTTCCTACAACTCCTGCCACATAGATAAGCGCAGAGCATTCCCATACCTTATGAAACACCACGGCTTGTACTGGACGATAGGCCCGTTCACAATTCTATGAAGAGTCGATTAGTTGTGCCCTTACCGAATATACCCTATAGATCCCGATGCTTCTAGCCTTCTTTCTTCTCGCCCTGTGACCTAATGTGAGTACCCTCACAGCAACATCCTCAGACTAACCTCACGCTTTTCATACCACCTTATCCGAGTCTACAAGCACTCTCAGTGAACAATCCGATCATATTAATCTTTGATAATCGATCCGGGTATATACTAGTGCATACCGCGCCCCATTCCAACCTCCTCGAAGACATTCACTGGGAATATTTAACGCCTTTAGTATACAACAATCAAACCCATGACCTTCCCGCGAAGCGGAAGGAAGAACACGAGAATGCCACTATGATACCCGACGCTATAAATTATCAGAAATATATCAATCACGTCATCATTTACTCCGTATAGAGAGCCCCAGCTAACAGCATCACCACCCAGCAGTACCATCCTAGACTACCAGTACCGCTAGACCAACTTACTCCAAGAAAAATGATAATCAGTTATCTGGATATTCAACCGACTGAGACCGCAACTCTGACCACCACCAAAACTACCCCACCGACTCGGGACCGAAAATACCTGTCCTCCTGTCATGAAGCCTCCCCACCCGAATATTCAATCAACGTGGGGGAATTTGATAACAGTTTCAAAAATTTCAAACCTTAAACAAAAAAGGAGGGTAAAACTCGTGCTTCCTCGTGTCAGGGCCAGGGCAACAAACCAATAAGCGTCAAAAAATGAAACGTTTCATTCCCCTCCAAAACCAAAAAAACCACTCTCAAATTAAAAAAGTCAGACTAACATACATTACTAAATAGTAAACACCGAGTCATACACCGTCATAACCCTCCCCAATGATCATTCCCTCCCAAAAATGAAAGCTAAAAAACCTCATTAATCTCCTCATACGGCCAAGCCCATCAAAACCTGACTCCCTTTCATAATACAAAGCTCCACAATGGCACCGGGAAAGGTAGAGACCCAGAGGGAAAAAAACAAAAAAAAAATTTAACCCGGGGCCCATCAACATTCTCACATATTGTAACTATGTAAAGTAAAACAAAAGGGTCCAGACGTCTGACAGACGACAGGGCTAGACACATTCTTGTCAATGAAATTCCAAAATTAGATCATCACTGGATACATAGTCGCACAGCCAAAAAAAAAAAAAACCCCCACTAAAATCAGCCGTTTAAAATATCCGTATACTTCTTCATCCAATTCCTGAAAAATTAAACATCGTCAGTAAAGAAACAAGGAAATTAGTAGATAGGAAAAGAAAGAAATCCCCCACTCAACTTGTGTAAATTCCTAGTAAACCTCTTAGTCAACCCTTCCAAAATCCTCACACTCTCCCTCGAATAACCCTCCACAAATTCCTCAATCCTCGTCCCTTCCCCATCCCTCCTAAACCTAATAACCTTCCTCGCCCACGAATCAATATCCCCACCACCACCAGGATTCAAAACCCTAACTTCCCACAACCCAACCCTCCCCTCCCCATCCCAAACAAAAGTCCCCCTCTGAACCGTAACATCCTTCAACAACCCACAAAACGCAACCAAACTATCCTCAACTTCAAACTTAACCCTCTCATAACATCCCTCCTTCCTCCCCTCACCATCACCAAAAACAACCCCATCCACATCTCTAACACGAGCATCCCCAACCGCACAATCCCCCAACTCAACCCAATCCCTCCCCATCTCCCTATACTCCAAACAAACAGGGTTCACCCTCATCAACTTCTCGAAATTATCCAACCCTCCCACCCCACGTACAACAACATCAACAGGTTTATTTATAGTCCTAGAGATAGTAAATGACCACTGAGCCTTGGCTTTCGAGTAATCATCATCACCATCGCGTCGATTGACAGATGCTGTAGGAGAGTGTGTGAGACGAGGTTGAGCCGAATTTTGTCCTTGTCCAGCCATCGGCAGCGCGACTAGAATGCTGAAGGACTCGCCAACATTTCTGTATATATTGGTCGCCGCACTGAATGACCACGGCATGAGAATGGATACCAGACCTCTTTAGATAATTAGTTTAGTCCGTCAAACCCTGTAGAATGGAGTAAAGAATGCACTAACTTTAGTTCATGCCTCACGTCGAATAAGAGTTTTTAGTACAACCGTGAAACTCAACACATCGAACAAGCTTCAGAAGCAGACTAAAGTAGAGAGAGATTTGATGAAATTGTGCACGCAAAACCAGGATAACAAACTCAAAAAAGAGATAGAGGGACAGAGAGATAGAGGGAGATAGAGAGTTGTAATATACACAGCAGAGACAGAGAAAAAAAAAGAGAAAAATTTAAGATGATATCTATCAAAAAAAAAAAAAAAAAAAGAAAAGCAGGCGAGGCTGTAGTAATTAACCAACTACGGACACAAAAAAAAGGGACAAGAATAATCACACACACGTACAGTAATGAAGAAGCGATAAACGCAAAAATCATATGCACGCTACCCAACGAACAACAACCATACACTAAAGATGAAAGCACAGACAACAAATTTTGAGTTCCACCGGAAGAATCGGCCGCACGAGAGCAAATCCGGGTCGAAGGTGGAAGTGGAGGCAGTCGGGAGTATTAATCCATACAACGCGGTGGCTTGGCTGAGGCGAAGCCGGGATTGGACGTAGCAGAGACGAGGAGTGAGCCGGAAACGAGGAATGCATAGGTGAGTAGATTGTTTCGAAGCAGGGAGGGCGGGTGGGGGTAAAAGGACGAAGTGGTATACGCAAGAAAAGCACAAACGCACGACAAAATGGCGAGGGGAGACCAAGAAGGGGGAGGTAATGTATAGGAAGGGGAAGGGAGAGAGAAAACGAAGGGAGGCGGGGGAGCGGGAAGTTGGATAAGTAAGGGCAAAGAGACGTAGATGATACACTAATCAAAATATAATAAAGAGGTGAGAGTAGACAGACACAAGAAAAGAACACAGCATTAAGAAAGTAAAAGAAAGGAACAGAGCACAGAGCACAAGAAACGAATCCACCAATCCGCTCCACAGGAGGGTGTGTGAGAACGAGCAAAAGAAGAATATCCAGAAACACAGGGAAATAGTCCACAAAATACTCGACCGACACCCACTACTTCAAATCGAGTGAATCCTCTGGATGGAACCACTGTCCGAAATCTCTCTCGAAATTTATATCTCCGTCCGGCCTAAACACCATCCCAGGATCGAGATCGTCCACAAGAGTGTTGGCCACACTCTGCATGAATTCATGCGAAAAAACTAAATCCTGCATACCACCCATACCACCAGCACCACCAGCACCAGCATCGCCGTTGTTGCCGGTGGATGATGATGAGGGGTTCAGAGAATTCATACCACCACCAATTCCTGTGCCAACGTGTCCGTTTATACCAGCCATCGGATTCATACCCAAGAAATTCATACCTGAACCAATTCCTGCTGCTGCACCTCCAACAGTGTTGCCTCCACCAACGCCGCCTCCTGGACCAGCACTCCCGGGACCTCCAGGAGCGCCACCACCACCGGTCCCAGGGGCAGCGTTGTTACCTCCCGTATTTGAACTACCGGCCATACCAGGATTCGGTGGCGGTTGGTTCATCCCCATCATCCCTCCGATGCCTATGTTCATACCGCCAGTCTGATTCATTGGGTTCAAACTACCCATTACGGCACCCGGAACGGGTGAAGGCGCAGTCCTTGGGCCACCGACAGGTGTTCCATGGTTCGATGTTGCGTTTTGATGATTAGGCGCAGGGGTTGTCGGACCTTGATTTTGTACATGTTGATTCCGAGGTGACCCATCGGTCGGTTTTCCATCCTTATTTCCATCCTTCCCGGGGGCAGGAGATGCTGGTGGATGCATTCGATGCTGTGGTTGTCCACCAACGGTAGGGTTGTTCATCGGTCGAGAACCCGGATTCGGGTTGAATTGTGGGCCAATACCCGCATTAAACGGTGAATCACCGGGTGACGTCGAATTGACGGGCATGTTATTCTTGTGCATATTGGCCATATTCTGACGGTAGGCCTTGTTATTATGGGTTTTGTTAATCAATCGACGATCTGATCGCCAATCTAGAAGAAGACACCTACCGTCATATTTGGTGGAACTCCCGGAGGACCCATCTGGTGATTCATTTGCGGCATTCCTCCCATCTGTGGTGTCATGCCCATTTGCCCACCGCTGTGCGGTGCACCATTCGCCATCCTCCCTCCTGGCATCATCATATTCGTCGGTCCACCCATATGAGGTTGCATTCCATGTCCTGGCCCTCCACCAGGCGGGCCTTGCTGCATTCCAGCGGCACCCGGAGGCATTCCACCAGTTTGGGGTAAGGGACCTTGGGGCACCATATTTGGAGCCCCGGGCGCTGGCAGCCCAGCCGGACCGTGACCTTGCATGCCCGGAGGCATTCCAAGAGATGTGCCTGACTGCATACCTCCCGGTTGCATGGGCCCTGGCATGTTTGGATTTGGACCTTGCATGCCACTAGGTCCCGGCATTCCCCCAGGCACTCCGCCAGCTCCAGTTTGCATCCCGGGGTGTTGCATTCCGGACGCCCCTGGCTGTTGCTGCCCTGGGTACATGGGTGTCATAGATGGCGTCTGCCCAGGCGACGTCCGTGCGCGTTTACGATCAGGTGGCGATGACTCTGTTCTAAGATGCTCGTGCTGTGAGAGAAGTCATCATCAGTATCAAGAAGGGGTCCATGCGGTGATTACAGGCAACGAACAAAACCAACCTCGTCACCTGGTGAATTACTATTCCTCTTGTTGGTGCGGTTTTGCATGCTTGGCGTTGGCTGTAAGTTTGGGCGCATAAGGTTTGATGGACCCGGTCCCATGGATTCTCCGGGCTTGGGAATACTTGGACGACGGTTTCGGTACGCTGATAATATACGTTGCTAAGATAGATAATGAGTGAACATCACCAGGGCAATTTTCTCGACAACTAGGGGCGCACCTTGTCGTTCAAAGTCAGGGCACTAACGTCCTTTCCAGTCAGACCCAGGTCACTTTTCAGCACTTCTAGGGCGGCATTCGGAATATTTAAAACTTCCATGTTGATTAGGTCTCCAGAGACTTGTCTCTGCGTTAAGGATGGACTGGGATGGACATCGGCAGGCGTTGTCGTCCGGCTGGGTGGTCGGCCTCCAGCAAACTGATTAGGGCCGTGCATGGGCTGCTGACCGGGCTGAGGGGTGTTTCCTTGAGTGTTTGGGTTCATCGGACTGTGTGGAATCATGTTGCGTCCCATCATACTTCCCATGTGCGGCGAGGCACCGACGTGGACGCTAAACTGATTGGATTGTTGGGGTGGCGCGGGGCCCGTACCAGGCGGTGAATGAGCCATAGTCGGGCTCTGGAAGGGGCCTGTTGCTGCTCCACGGACTTGCTGCAGCTGGCCTGAGGAGGGTGGGGGGCCGTTTAGCGGAGGTCGTGGCACGGCTCCCGGCACGAATGCGGCGCCTTGCTGAGGGGGAGGGGGTGCTGGTTTGCTGGGTTGGAGGTGCCGTTGGGCTGGGTAAATGGGGGGCCCGGGACGCCCGGAGGAGCAGCGCCGTTTGGTAGCGAGCCGTTTGGCAGAAAGCTTCCTGGACGCTGCGGTTGCGGTAAGCCATTGATCCGATGGGGCATCCCCCCGATGAAGCAGCAGCTGTAAAGAGGCTCAGCGCATACACGTTGCGATGGACAAGAGAGGTACCGAGATGAAGTGGAGGCCCGGTTGGGGGAGGGGCCGATGATTGGGTGTTTTGGAGGCGCATCGCAGCCTGCCGGGCCTGGTGCTGGTTTACGAAAGCGGGTGAGAGGACTCGAAAAACGGGGCAGAGAGGACGGACCTGGGTGTAGGTGAGGGCGTCTTCGGTGGAACCACCGAGCGGATTTGACTTTGCCTGGAAAAGGACCCAGAAGACACTCCACCATCTGTGATGGATACATGATCAGAATCGGGAAACGGATCAGAGTTGGGGGACAGACTCGAAGAGGAGGCCCTGGCGGGCATTTATGGGGGGGGTGGACTCGGGGGCAATGTCAGCCTCGGCGAGGAGCTCTCGGGCGGTCTTTTTGAAGCCTCGTTTGTGGCAGTAGTCGTATATGTAGATGTTGAACCTGTGGGCACGGTGAGCGGGGCAGAGGGGACGGGGGGCCGACGCACATCTTGTCGCCCTCCCACGAGAGCCCGGACGAGGCGGCATCGGGGGCCGGCTGCGGCGGCTGGCCAAGGGGCGGCTGGGGCGGGGCGGCGGAGGCCATGGCGGCGAGATAAGCCTCGGCGGGCAGAGACGGGGCCGCGGGCTATCGGGGCGGCGGCGGCGGGACGGCGAAGAGCGTGGGAGAGCGGGCAGCAGCGGGGGACGGGCTGGCTGGCGGCGACGGTGTGGTTGTTGGGAGAGCTGGCGTTGGAGTCGCTGCTTGGCTTGCTTGGTTCCTGCCAAACACCGCATCCTTCCTATTCGGGCACCGCCCCAATCTCCGCCTAAATTAATACTATTCTACACGTGCCGCCGCACGGCCGCTATCTGCACGTCCCAGCCCCCGAACACATACTTCACCTCCACCAGCCGCCGCAGCTCCCGCCACCCCCCGCCCCCCGTCTCCCCCGGCCGCCCCTCCCCCACGTACACAAAGTCCGCCGGCGCCGCCAGGCTCCGCAGCAGCGACCCCAGCAGGAACGCGATCACCGCCACAATGATCAGCCTCGACACCGACCGCCGCCGCCCCCCGTCGCCCTCCTGCGCCTCCCGCCAGACGCCCGCCTCCCCCCCGACTCCCCCGGCACCGTCCCCTCCCTCCCCTCCGTCCTGCCCCCCTCCCCGGCCATCCCCAACCGCGTCAGCAGTGGCTTGTGCAGAAACCCTAGCAGACCCCCAGACGCCCCTCCTCCACCAGCCGCACGGCCCACATGAGGTGCACTCTCATCCTCGCCCTATCCGATCAGTAATTTCTCAGTGAGCTATTTTTAAACAAACGTACCACAGTTTTCGGTGCTTCCTCTCCCGCCGACTTATCTTCTTTCCCCTGCCCTTCCGTCACCCCTCCCTTCTCCTCCTTCCCATCATTCTCAGAAGAGCCAGATGCTTCCGCATATGTAGAATTTGTCAAATCACATAGATCATTTGCTATCCCAACCGGAGTCTTCAACTCCTCGGGCAGCGCTTCCGCGTCGTTCGGCACCCTGTTAGTTCACCCATCAGCGTCCCTAAATATACAAATATGAAAAGAAACAAAAGGTCGGCTGCGACCCCCCCCTTGTGAAGAGAGCAGAACAACAAACCGCCGCCGAGCGGCAACACATTAAACGCACCTTGAGATAACGCTCATTTTAGACACCCTATCATCCATTAATTCTTCTCTCCCGAGCTCCGACAAC
The DNA here is from genome assembly GCA_029719445.1 of Agaricus blazei. Classification (NCBI taxonomy): domain Eukaryota; kingdom Fungi; phylum Basidiomycota; class Agaricomycetes; order Agaricales; family Agaricaceae; genus Agaricus; species Agaricus blazei. Next base: position 663,601 of record SSNC01000005.1, read on the forward strand.
GCTTCCGCTTCTCTCACAACCGCAACCTCCGTCTTGTTCACCATCACCACCTCACTCTTCCCTTTACTCTTCCTCCTCATACTCCCTTTACTCACCGACCCGCCAGCACCCGAAGAAGCAGTACTTGTCGCCGGTCTCACCTCAACCCAAACAACCGCCCCACCAAATTCCAACATATCACTCCACCACTGAGGTTGCTTACTCTCCACCGCCGACGGCGTTCTCCTCATCTCCCCCGTCAACGGATCTCTCACCTCCCCAGCTCCAGACCCCATCATCATCGCCATCTTCTCAACTTGCGCCGTCGGCAACACCATCCTCACCAAATGTCTCGTCCCAGCCTCTCCAGACGAATGCATCGCCGACAACGGCATAGCATGCACCGAATACTTCAAAGGAAGCACACTCGACGCAACACCCGACTCCCCACCCTCAAGAGGCACAAACCCACCATTCGTTCCCAACTTCACATTCTTCTTCATCTTTGACCCAACTATCACTTCATACCCCTCCGGATACATTTTCTTATCCACCACCAACTCCATCACAACCAAATCACTGTTGACAGTCGACGGTGGTGCAGATGCCGACGATAACGACGTCGATCTGATCATTTTCCCTCTTGTGATAAACGTACTGACACTTCTGCCTCTTCTTTGATCTTCAAAGGCAGAAGCTGCCGCAGCATAAATAGGTGATATAGTCGCCGTTGATGAAACCGTTCTACTGCGCATTGGAATTTGCCGCGTTGGAGGCGATGGCGTGGTTACCGAGGAAGCATCTGAACTCGTAGATGAAGGCATGATCGTCTCATTATCCTCCTTCTCCAAAGGACTAGTAGTCCTCGACGGGATAGCCATGGGAGGTCTCGGCGTCGCATCTTCTATTCCATCATCCCCATCCCCCTCAACACTCCCAATCCCACTCCTCACCCTCTCAACACTCTCCTTCTCCAACTCAACCTCAACACAACAACTCAAAACCCTCTCCTCCAAACTAAACTTCTCCCAAACAACCCATCTCGACCCATCCCTCCTCCTCAACCTCCAAGCCATATTCTTCAACCCAACAAACATCTCCTCTTCCTTCCTCCCAACACTCCCAACAACCATAGCCGTCTTCGGCAACCTCATCACCGGCAAAAACGGTTTAGGCTCCTTCACCGTCTTGATAAAATTCTCCAACCCTTGTATACTCCTCGGTATTATCGACGAATTAATCATCTGATTGACGGCCAGAGGTATCGAACCAGCATAATCCACCGAGATATAGCGCGTGACCCTCGTTGAAGGTATCATATAATTTTCTTTAGTATACGGATCAAGAGTTTCCAACACCCACGCATCAACATGTGTCCGGCCAATTGGAAGAGCATAAGGATTATACTTCGACGCAACGAACGTCGTCGAAGCCGAATTTGACATCGATTCGGGATTGAAAGAAGCTGAAACGTAGTAGATCGCCTTTCTTGAGTTAGAACTTGAAGCATCGGCCCCACCAGCATGTAAACGCGTTTCAATCGACGGCACCACTCTACTGCCACCCACACCGCTACCACCACTCTCATCACTCCCATTCATCGAACCCAGCCTCGACAACCCAGGACCCAACAAACCACCACTACCCCCACTACCACCCTCCTTCACAACCACAACACTAGCCACATAAAACCCTCTATCCCTAAACGGAAAAACCCCCAACTTTTCAACCCTAAACCCCGTCCAACACCCCCCTCCATACGTCTCCAAAAACTTAAAATCCCCAAGCCTATCATCCCACTTCTTCCTACACGCAGAATGAACAATCAAAGGCATCAACTCATCAGAAGAGAACCCCTCAATCACTTTCGATCCCTTATGAACCGGAATAATAGACGACACCTCCGGCGCCAACTTCCGATGAGTTTGAAACGGCTTCTCCGAAACGACCGACCAATCGTTATTATTCGCACCATTAGAACCACCATTCAACAACGGAGGTGACAATGTCGGTGATAGAGATGTCGCAGATGATTGACCAGATGATAACAGTGACAATGACGAGTGAGTATCTTGAACCCAAGAAAAAGCCTCCAGAGCATATTGCAGCGGTAATTTCGACGACGAAAGAATGGCACTAGTCTCTCCGGAAGCACTCGTAGGAGTTATAGCAGCTACAGCCTGTTGCGTCGTCGTCGTCGCCTGATCAACGTAATAATTGAGGAATCGCGTAAGAGGACTTGATACTTTCGGTGCCGAAGCCCAAGCATTAATAGCCTTGTCCACCGGCTTATTCTCCATCAAAGGACTCGCACCAGCACTAGAATTGACATCACCATCCCCCCATTCCGCATTCTTCTTCTTAACATTCCCCACCACAGGTGGTTGATCCAAAGGAATCCTAATCGGTTTGACCCTCTTCTGCTTCGACAAAGTCTTGACCTCTTGTTCCGTCAACTCCTCAACATCAACTTGAATCTTCGCTCCATTAACCATGACCAACCCCTTCTCCTTCCCAGGTGCCTTCCTAACAATAGTCTGCAACCTCTCATCATCCATATACATCGCATCATGTCCCAACGTCAACCACAACCCCCCACCTTCAACCGACAACCGATGTCTCCTCAAACAACATATCGTCTGCGGCGGTGGATCAACAACAATATCCAACGACCCAGCCCAAGTATCAATATCACACCGCAACTCCAATTCAATAGCAGGCGAATGCGAATCATCATCTTCATCATCACCACTCGAAGGTCTCATAATAGTAGTCGTCGAACCAATCCCAACAATCTTCGTCATCCTCCGTTTCGCAGAAGCTTCATACTCCACTCTAAAACTCGCCTTCTCATAATCATACCTAACCTCATTGATCTTCGCACCAGAAAGTCGACTCACAATCGGTGGCCCACCACATTTGATCGCAAAATCACCAATCCCAGCTAAAGTATTGATCATCTGCGTAGGAATAGACGTCTTGTTCGTCCATCCCTTCGGATCAGATTGTTCAAGTAGCGTAAGGAATGTCGTTGTAGGTGATAATGCTTCTATGGACCATCCCTGTAGGTCAACCTGAGTGCGAATGATATTGGGCTCGGGGGTAGGGATGTTGGGAAAGAGATGAGGTTCGTCTGCAGAAAAGGAAAAGACGTGGATGGCGTTTGGAGATTTATAAACAGTTTTGAGAACGACAGAATCTCGCCCACTGCAATGTAATATATCAGAAACAAGTTCTTAGATATTTATAAATACTCACTTGACCGGCCAAGCCGGTTTGGTTTTGTAGTGCCACAACTCTGTCAACTCATTCACATCTTCCAGTAACACCCCATCCTCATGCTGTTTATCCCAGTACTGTCTCGCTCCGGGGGTTACAACAGCCGCATAGAGATCCCAAAGATTGACACCAACAAACGTGGCTTCGGCACGATAGACGACAAGCGTCGGATCAATGGAGTCCAATTGCGTGATTGAAACACCGCGACCCTCAGTAGCTAATAAAACATGATTAATACTCAGAACACATGAGCAAAAGCCGAACACGTACTTCTTCTCCACTTGGCTTCTGGCTCTTGGAGCAAGGACGAGAAGTAGATGTAATTCCGTCGTACACGCGACAGGATGGATTTTTCGCTAGCAGCCGAACGTTCTGGTGCAGAACGATTAAGCTGCGTGACCGAAGATACTGCCGAGTTCGCAGTACTGACAGTTCCCACTGACGTAGTCGTACTGAGATCGGTCGTATCAGTGATATCTTGCAACATCGTCGGCGACATGAAGTGCGATAACGGATCCCGGTCCTCTGCTTCCACGATCGACTTGTGTATGCCATTAAGTCGGACACCTCGCGAAGCTGCCGCAAGTTCGATAGTGATCTTGACCTTGAGTACCGAGTACGCATCAGGGAGGGCGGTATGCGTGACCCGAAGGATGATTTGATCCCGTGAGGGTGACGTGGATGAATTTGTCCTTAAAACATTAGCCGACCAGGGTAGCTTCTCAACCTCCTCCGATGAAGCTCTAGTCGTCACCTGAACTTCCCAACCTTCGAGCGACGGTAATATACATTCTATTGATCGCGTTAGTCGCCGCTGCTCCCTCAGGGACAGAACTTCTTCCATCCCCTGTCCTTGCTCCGTTGGCATAGAATGTTCATCGTCCTCCGGAATTATGGTATATTCCACATCAAGAGCTTCTCGATCAATTTGGTATCGAATACGATCTATCGACACGCCATTCCCGTAGCCAGAGAGCTTCGCAACACGATTTCCACGTTTCAAGACTGTCTTGAACAGACTGAGGGTCATCGTCGAAAGCTGTTGCGCCAAGGAGCCAGACGAGTTGATGACCCACATAGCCTTGAAGTCATGTTGCCAAAAGCACGTTATGCGTAGTCGAGCGGGCTTCTTCTTAGTCGGATCATCTTTATCGGATTGAGTTTGTATAAGTTGTATACACCATGCGAATACTGTGCGCAACGTGACGTAAGTAATGGTCTGTATATGACGGCAAAATGAGTATGCAAACATTTTTCGTGTGAGCGAACAAATGGAGGTGAGGGGCGCAGATAAGCAGGTTCGTCCGCTGAACGTGGAAGTGAAGTAGAGATGCTAATGATGGTGTTGGCGTCATGAAATAGTCTTGCAATCGTTACGGCGTCTCGCGGGCTAGGGACCCTCTAAGTTCCAACATGAGTCAGAAACATGAAAAACTCACTTCGCGGGCCAGCCTAGAGTAAAGTTCGTCTTTGAAATCCTCGTCTTATGGTCAAACATCTCCAGTAAACGAGCTTCTTCCACGGCAGGATCCCATTCCTGCCTGAGCTCCGGTGTAGAGAGAACAGCCTTCCATGGCTCTAGCGAGACATTCTCATCTCCAACTGCGACGTCCAACAGCATTCGATAGACAGGATCCCCTCCAGCTTTGTTCGTATGTCGGTGCACAATGACGTCGCTGAGCTCTGGTACGGTCGAAACACGTCCCTTGCCCTTCTTGCTCGAAGACTCTGGTGCTGTGGAGATCCGCTTCCAGTCTGAAGACGTGAAGAGCTGTCGGCAATGAGCCTCTGCGTCGTTGAGGGCATTGTACCATGTCTGTCGCAGCCTACAATGCAATGCAAAGGGGTCAATAAAACTGAGTGTTTGAGTTAGGGAGCAGGGCTCACCGTGGACCGTCTGACATTGCTCTGAGCGGTTGGGGTAGAGGTAGCCTAATGTACAAGAATAGACGCCAACAATCCATTTCCTTTTCAGGCAATTACACATGATATCCACATGATGGTATGATGTCAGAAAATGAGGACAGACAGTTCAATTCTGTTCATTGTAGACACGCTCGCAGCCACTGGTGCTGTCGTATTCATTAAACATCAAGATTGAAACTTACTCTTCTTAGACAGGCGAGGAAAAAATACGTCAACACTGTCGCAGAACCGGGAGCTGGCAAGTTGTAAAATCTAACGTTTGAAAAGAATTCCATTCCTGCTCTTACCAATCTTTACACTAGCCCTGCTGTTCTACGGGGTGAACAATTTGTCTCCAAAGGTATTAGTTTAAATTCTCGTCCAACAGTGGGTTTCGTCTGAGAGGGCGAAATTCGTCTAATACTTCCGAACAAGTGTGCATCACCGTCGAGACAGTAAACCACTCTACACTTTAGAAATTTATCTTTATCAATGAATTCAATTGGGTATGAACACTCGCTTTTCCCATTCTGGTTAAGGTTCCTTGTTACTCGCGCATAAGACGAGGCATATCGATTCCTCCTTTGGGCATCTCGCGACACAGAACAAGTCGTGGCCCGTTTCATTTCATACTCTACTATAGCAGCATGAGTAGCCGGTATAACCTAAAGTCGCCATAAAATACATTCACCTATGCAGCTATAGCAATACTGGGTGGTGGACCAGAGACCGTCGTCTATCCAGAATATGGGTTATCCTCTAAATGTGGAACGATGATATCTTTCTTATCACCAAACGAGAGAATCATGCATGGCACTGATGGTGAAGTTGCATGCATAGTAGTGCTTTCTAGAGACTTGCAATGGAATGTACTAGTCAGACCAAGAGTCCATTCCCCTAGCAAAGTGCTAGCCAGGGTACAATTAATTGAGCCCCTTGTTCAAACTGTACCCTAAATGATTTTGGGTCGATTGGAGCATCGAACCTAGTTGAATGAAGTCTAGGGAGAGTCGGTCTAAAAATGGCGAATGGCAAGCAGCACAGCATCACACGTCGTCCCGATCAATCTTCTTATCCATACATTACCTACCTCGGCCTTGTCCGACTTGAATGCTCGTATAATTCTCTAAAAGCAGCTTGCGGCACCATGGACATTCGCGAACGCATTCTAAGCATTCAGTCTCACGTTGTTTTTGGATACGTCGGAGGAAGAGCTGCAGTATTCCCTCTAGAGTGCCTTGGATATGATGTAGATGTGAGTCACGATTTTTGACATGAAAGCCTGGAAAAGGGAGTTTATCATGGTTACAGGTTGTCAACACCGTGCACTACTCCAATCATGCTGGTCCTCGATGCCACTTTCGTTTCTGCCTTCCATGAGCATGCTAACGTGGATCTGTAGGGTATGGAAGATCTGGTGGAACCAAGACTAGTGCCAAGGAACTCGAGGACGTGTTTAGAACCCTGGATGAGAACGAACTGTTGGCGCCAACACGACTCTTGACAGGGTATATCCCTGGTGCAGAGTCTTTGTCTGCCATTAATCGGATTGTTCGCAAACTGAAGGAAGAAAGGCCCGAAGTGATATACCTCCTTGATCGTACGCAACTTATTACTCAGATGGTTGTGTTCTGCCTGTGTTGATGCATTGTCTAGCTGTGATGGGCGACGCTGGAAGGTTGTATGTCGCTGCAGATGTTGTACCTGTATACCGGCAGATGCTACCCCTAGCGACTATCATCACGCCCAACTGGTACGAGGTCGAGTGCGTATTCAATCAAGTCTCTCCATACCATTCTGAACAACTTTCATATTTTACCCAGAATCCTCACTGATACCCCCATCATGGACATGCCCTCCCTCCAGAAAGCCCTTCGAATTCTTCATGAGAAGTATCGAGTCCCAAACGTCGTAATCAGTTCCATCCCTCTCAAACCATGGCTTCTCGCTGCACTACCCTCATACCTATCCCCATCTCACGACGTCGATGACCCTGATGCAGGATCGGACTGGCTTTTCTGTTTGTCGTCGTCTATCAAAGTGATCAATGACGCGATTATACCCCCTAATACTCACATCAATGGGTCAAAATCAATCGAATTCTCCTCTACCGTCCATGCGGCTTGTATTCCATTAATTCCAGGATATTTTTCTGGCGTTGGTGACCTTTTCTCAGCATTCGTACTTTCGCATTTCCACCCCTGCCCTGCGGTAACTCTAAATTCGACAACGAAGCCTCTATCACCTCCATCGAAACTTACGCACACCCAAACGGCGTTCTCCTATGCCGTTTCCCTAGCGTTAACAAAGACTCATGCTATCCTGTCCAAGACGCACGAATATTCACTTTCATTACCTGAAGAAGAAAGGTTACCTAGTGATGACGAACTGGATACGAAATATCCAATGAGAAAAATTAGGAGGATGCGTGGACGAGAATTGGCTATTGTGCAGAATCAGGACATAGTCAGGGGTATCGGATTGGATGTGACAAATACGAGGTGGATGGGCAAGTGGGATTCTTTTTGGGAGAGTTGAAGCCCGAAGACCAACTTAGGGTACACTATATAGATCTCAGTCTTCTTTCTTAGATTCAAACCGTAGAGTATGATACCTAGATGCAGATGCAAACTGACCTTTACTTTCCGTAATTTCTATTCCTAGTAATAATGATACTGAGTTCAAAGAGTTTCGCGACCTCACTCTCTAGAACACTGCACAATCAAACATTATCCCGCGGAAGCTGTTCGATCTCTACTCGAATTATCACCTATCATATCAATCCACTCCTCTTATTATTCATGACCATGACTAAGTCAAAACGTTGATGATCCAATTCGCTAACTTACATAATTGTGTTACTTGCACCTCAGCTACTGGAGTATTAATCTCTTCTACTTGGTCGAAACTTTTTACCATCTCTAGTATGTTTGAAATTCTCTCGAACATCACCTTCTCTAGTTCTTCAAGAGCCCTATCGTTGCCCGGACAGACCGTTCAATCTACAGTGACTTCGAAGGCACAGCGTGTTTTTAGCTTCTCACCTCACCCATTTCACTTGGACGCGGTATCATCACGTCTCCATGAAGACTGTCAGCAACGACCACGATTTTTTCGCGTTTAAGATCATAGCTTGCACGGCTTAACCTTTTTCCTGCCCTTCCACATCACACTTCTATAAAACAAAGTCAAGTGAATGGGTTTCTATATCCGTCTGGCCCGGAGTCATTCATTACCTTCCTCCGACAAGCCTTCCGCTGTGCAAAGTAATCTGGAACTGCGGCAGAAGTGATCTATTTTCAGTCAAAAGCCACCGCATTCGATGTCATCCGGTGATAGCCGTCTATCATACAAAATCACTTACTTCCTTCGGCACAGACAGACGAATGAGATTCGACATCAGTTGACTCGCCCTAGATTAACTTCGTGAGTGCCCCATTTCAGTCTAGAATCTAATGGTGGAACAATGGCTGTATACAGGCGAAAGCTCTCACTGTTTCGAGGGTGCTCTTCATTGTCTCCTGAAAATTCGTAGATTCGGCCCTCGTGACGGAAAATCCAACTATATCTGGGTTGTTCCCAAAGGATTTTCTCTTCGAATCGAGAGAACCATTATGACGTTCTATGTTCCTGCGGAACCCCATGGGAGAACTTGTGGGGACTTGCGTTTGCTTTAAAGGCTTTCGCTCCCGTCGTGGACCTTGGCTGACTAAAACATGCATTTCACCTTGTTCATTGCTGGTGTATTCGCAGCAGTACAAGTATGCAAGGCTGAGATAGTGAAGTCATTCCATGATATTCGTTCAACACAATTTGACTTTATCATAATCGGGGGTAAGTACCAACTTTCATATTGGAATCATCTGCCATAAAATCTCTATAGGTGGAACTGCCGGGAATGTCGTTGCGAATCGACTTACTGAAAATCCAGGGACTAAAGTACTTGTCTTGGAGGCAGGGAGCTCGTAAGCACGTTTTGCTACTAATGCTACTCGGCTCTTTATATTTTGAATCCAGTGCTGATGGGGAATTAAACAATACCGTACCTTTTTATTGCCTTCGAGCGACGCCAAACACGCCTACGGATTGGAATTACACGACTGTACCTCAGGCGCGAGTCAACAACCGATCTGTTTCAATACCAAGGGGTTTTGCTTTAGGTGGCAGTAGTGCGGTCAGTAAGTATATTATATACATGCTTTTCAAAAATACGGTCGACGCGTTTCTTAGACTTTATGGCGTACATGAGGGGTACTTCGGAAGATTGGGACCGTTATGCTCGAGTTTCCGGTGATCCTGGTTGGTCATGGGATCGAATGCAGAAGTATTTCTTGCGGGTTTGTCGCATTCTGCCACACACATCTTATTGGCCTGATATTCTAACATTCTCGATAGAACGAGAGGTGGATGGCGCCCGCCGACCATCACAACACTAATGGTCAATTCGACCCACGCATCCATAGCTTCACCGGGGTCAACTCTGTCAGTCTTGCTGGGTTCCCTCTATCTCTCGACAAGAGAGTCATCAACGCGGCACACCAATCTGATCGTGACAGCCAATTTGCATTCCGGCTGGATTACAATTCGGGTCGGCATCTTGGTTTTGGTATGGTTCTACTTTACATGTGAAGTAATTTACTTTTGACACCTAGTGTTTCTTCAGGTTATACCCAGTCCACTATCAAGGACGGTCGAAGGAGTAGCTCCGCCACATCTTACCTCGCACCGCAGTATGCAAACAGAAAGAATCTGCATGTCTTGCTCCATGCGCAAGTAGCAAAAGTCCTCGATTCAAGCACGAAGAAGAACAAAGGACGACTCTCATTTGACACTGTCGAATTTACTAACAATGGCGAAGGTAAGAAGAACGCTACTAAATCTTGATCTTGATCTTGAAAGAGTGCCTGTGTCAGTTCACCGTGTCCAAGCGAAACGGGAAATAATTCTATCAGGGGGAAGTTTCGGCAGTCCTCACGTCCTCCTGAATTCTGGGATCGGCGACTCCGAGGCTCTCAGGAAGGTTGGCATCAAGGCTGTTCATGACCTTCCTTCAGTCGGTAGAAACTTGTCCGACCATATCATTGTCACCAGTGCATGGCTTGTGGATGCCAGTGACTCGGAAACATTGGATTTAATGAATCGTAATGCAACTCTCGCCAACGAAAACCTTGAATTATGGCAAAAGAAACGCGCGGGCCCTCTTGTTGATGGTATATTCAACACAGTAGGGTTCATTCGTGTTTCCCCAGATGCAAAAATTTTCAAACAGTTCCCGCATCAAGACCCATCACCTGGTCCGAATACAGCTCATATTGAATTACTTCCGATGGTATGCTCTCTTTCGATTTTAAGTGTGAAGGCTAACAGTTATACTCTCCCAGAGTGGCATTCTTCGGCCTCCGTTCCCTGCTACAGGCCATTATATGTCGATAGGAGCCGCCCTTTTGCAACCTACATCACGTATGTTCAATCACTATCTCAAATTTATGATTATTAACTCAACCCCCACTGCTCATAGGTGGTACTGTTTCATTGAGATCCAACAATCCCTTCGATGCCCCCTTGATCGACCCGAAGTATCTGGCCAATGATTTCGATGTCGCACTTATCAGAGAGGGTGTCAAACTCGCTCGAAAAATGACCACTCTGCCTCTGTTCAAAGGTTATGTTATTTCGTCGTTGACAAACGCGACAACGGACGACGAAATTGATGCATTTGCGCGGAACGGTCTCGCTACCTTCTCCCACCCTGTATCCACATGTGCTATGTCACCTCGAGGAGCAAATCATGGTGTTGTAGATCCAGATTTGAAGTTGAAAGGAGTGGACGGTATACGTGTTGTTGATGCTTCAATTTTGGTACGCAATTTCCTATTTTTGCAAAATGACTATGCCAGCTGAGCCCTCCGTTTGCTTCACCTTAGCCATTTACCCCGGCTGCTCATACTCAAGCATCTGTTTACGCTGTGGCGGAGAGGGCCTCAGATATGATTAAATCTCACTGGAGGATTTAAACTTCTTTCTGTATAGAGCATGATGGACTCTGAATTGAAGACTGCTTGTATGGCTGTCTTGATATCGCGCACTTCTTATGGAGTTGACTGTGGCTATCAATTGAAGTGTGATCTGTTTTTGTAAGCCAATCATTGACGGCCTACTTACGTCTCATACGAGATCCTCTATGAGTCTATTGAACATCACATCACATTGCAATTCCTGGCCAAGAAAATATGTCACGTTGAAAAAAATGGCACAATTGTTCGTAGGTAATACAAAACTCGCACAAGACGCGAAAAAATACACGAAAAAGAAACAGAAACTAAACGCAGTTCTACATCCATTCCGCATTGCACACCCAGAATTTGCCTATATATCAATCCCCTCTACACTAGAAAGTCTCCAGGAATTTCAGCTTTATACTCCCATCTTTAACGGCGGCCTCGCCTTCTAACAAACGTACGATAGATGCTTCAGGTCGCGAAATCTCGAGACCGAAAGGCTGTGCCTGACTGCATCCCAGAGCCCTCTGTTTCATCACATCAGGTAATATTTCAAGGTATGCTCGAGTCTTGGCTGATTGAATCGACAACATCCTCAAGTGAGGCAGATATACTGGTTGATTAGCAAACCAGGCCTGCGCGAGGCTGAGAAGCTTAACCATGTCGAGGTTAAACGTCTCAAAACAATCTCGCAAAACCAACTCCTTCGTACGGCGAACAATAATGAGAAGTTGTGCTAGCCCACCAGAAGTCCATTCCCCCCAGTTTACCAACTCGAGATATTGGAGACTTCTAGACGATTGAGAGAAGAATTGGATAACAGGCTGTGGACTGATCGAATGCATGTGATCCGCATCACCGTAAAGCTGGAGCACGTTTAATGCTGGTAGCTTTAATCGTTGAATGAACGACAAGTTGACGTTATTGTTGGAAAGAGTCCAGGTAAAGTTTCCAAGGAACTTGAATGTAATCGTTTTGGTGTCGGAGTCGGAGTCAGGAACGCCTTGGGGTATTTTTGGAAGCCGACAGTGAACCTGGACGACGTTCGGACAACACTTTAAGACTCCAATACACACGACGAGTGATGTCTCTACAAAGTCCAAAACAGAGATGCTATGCTCCGTGATTTGAATTTTGCACCAGACGTTCCTCAACGTCAACTGCTGAAGTTGCGGTACGTTCAAATGAGAGAGTGTGATAGTTCGAGATGTAGGAGATGCTTTGTCTTCAATGTTTTCCAGTGAAAGACATTCAAGGTGGGGCCACATTGACACAATGGTGTACCATCGGACCAGCGACGTGGGTGGATAGCGAAGACGCAACGTGCTAAACCGGTTAGCATTGCTCCTCATGAAAAAAAATAACTGTTTGGCTCTGGTTGTGACCCGCGAGTCTGATGTCGCACCATCCGAACCTTGGGTTCTCTCGAATCCCAAATCCACTGTTATTGGAAATTCCTGTGACCGCTCCAAAAGGAGTTCCATTAACTTCCTTTCAATCTGTCTATCGTTAGGTCCGATTTTCAGAGCCAACGTTGTCCAGAGAGTCGGGGTGGACAAGATCAAATTTCTCCACAGAGAAGAGACACTCGCGCACCGAATGATGGATACATTTCTCTCCATATGTACGGGAAAATATGGATTTCGGGAATAGTCAAGAAATGTCGACTGGGTGATGGGAGTAGCGACATGGTGAAAGATCAAAATCAGGATCTCTCGGGGAAGCTTTCTAGTGGCAGAACGGAGGGCGTTCAAGCGACAGAGTCGGTCTTGTTTTACCAGCTGTAACTGCTTTATCTTGTGATCGAGCCTGGAAACGTCGAGCTCGAGAGATATAGCCTCGGACTCGTCATCATCAGAAGCTTCGGAGCCACAATATCGTCGATACCGACAGTCTGTTCTTGTCAGGGTGGGGGGACGTTGATACTGTCTCGCGGTTTCCGATGGCTGGGTTGGTTCCATTACTTGGTGGTGGCGTACATTAAGAATTCGAATCAGCTTCTTATAGGTTGCTGCTCAGTCCTTCTAGAAGCATTGATCAAGCTGGTCATGCGGGGACAGGCATTGGGACTGGTGCGGATCTAGACCAGAATTCCCTAGAACGTGTTTCACTGTAATAGCCGGTAAACTACAACAATCGGAACGCAACGTATCTTAGTCATTTTAGTAGTCAATGAATCATGATGATGCGGCATACAAGCACATTCCTCATATACGAGATCCTTTGCCAGCCTGACAGTGTTTCATGTCATTTTTAGAGAACGAGATGTATATTTCTACAAGAAAGAAAATGTGGGAAGGTGGGTATGACACCCGGCAATGCGAGCAAGAGGCAAAGGATATAATTGAAGAGGCACACAATAGTAGACATAAAGTAAGCAATGATTTTGGCGACATCCAAATACGCAGGTATAGACTTGACTGTCAAAAAAATTCAAAAGAGTACTAATAACCATTCAAGGTTCGAAACGGAAAGGACGAGCAAGAAGGTTGCCAGAAAATATTTTTGGATACCACAATAAATATATCTTTCTATACCACAATGCTTGCATTCTCTTGCCTATTGCTAGTCACTTGAAAGTCACTTTAGACTGATCACAAAGTGCAGATGTTGACGTGGATAGGTGTGCGTCAGTAGCGGAACCACCGTGACTAGGGTCAGCGACAGCGACGCCGTAGATTGTCCACCGAATTCTTGCCCGCGGTATCCACCCGCGCTGCATGCGGGTAGACCTTGATATTCCCTGGTAGCCTCTTGATATCCTCCGGTGGCAGTATGGTTGTCGTGACCATAAGCAGCATGAGAGCCGTACAGCTCAGGATTGTAAGCCATCTGGTGTTGAATCTGGAGCTGTAAATGCCATGCGACATATCGTCCACTTCCTCTTGCTGAGCGCTGACCGTAATCGTGTCTGGAGGAGGCAGCTCCAGCGGCGCCTACGCTAGTCCTGGTACCGGGAATGGCGTGACGACCAACAACATATAGCGCAGGGGCACCGTCAGAGTGCATGTGGCTGCCGCCTCCGTATGCAACTTTTCCAGCCATTCCTGGGCTATTGGTACTGTCACAACTGAATTGAGCCATGGAAGGAGGTTGAAGAGGAGGGTCATTGATGAGAGTGCTGACCAGGAACCCGGAACGACAGAAGTCATCGTCAATGATTGTATCGCGGCGGTTGCGCTGACGAAGTCGTCGCTAGCGTTGCACAAATATATCGAGTTAGTCAACGTGGTAAGGAAATGAGTGGAGAGCGCACGAGGATGAACGTTATCAACATGCAAACACTTTACCGCCGCACCCATTTCTGCTACCTCTTCCCATACTCCTTCTCCCACTGCTTCTGCTAGCACTAGTTCCAGTGTCAAGGCTGGTCCCGTTGTTGGTGGCATCGCTGGTGGTCTTGCTGGCATTGTTGTCCTTGGTCTGGATAGGGGTGTGAGAATGAAGGTGTGAGTGAGCTGGTGGGGAACGAAGGCGAGTTAATCAAGAACCGAGCATGGAAAAAAAAAGGGAAGCGCGCAATGGTCGTTTGAGAATTGGAAGACGCGGAGGGGGTAGAAATCGAGGTCGGGTTCAACGAGGCGGAAGACGAGGTCGAAGTTGAGGTGGGGCCGGATGAGGTAGAGGATGGGGCTGAGGAAGTGACAGGAGGCGCCTCGGAGGGAGTGGACCACTGTTGGGTAGGGGGGAGGGGCGAGTGTTGAGTGGTCGTTCGAGGGGGGCCATTGCCGCCACCAGCACCAGCACCCGCGCCACCAGCACCCGCGCCACCAGCATCGACGCTGTTACCGTTGCTATTACCGGGTGCGCAAGCATTTCCATGGTCACCACTACTTGGAGGCTGGTATGGATTGAAGAGCAATATTCAGTCTATTTTTATAGATGTATCACACGATAGATATAACTTACACTACAAAGGTTGGGATGGCGGTGAACGATAACAACACCCCAGCCCAGAACATGAATGTATCAACAGCAGACTTGAACTGGACAAACGAAAGCTCGCTTCTCAACTCTTCTGTGGAGACACAAGTTAGAAGGGCCAGCGGAGCCCGATAGCCATCGACTTGAAGTAGACGACACACCAGTCACTGCGACCGCGAAATCCAAGAAGACCAAATCCATATTGTGTGCATCAGTATTGGCCAACAATCGTTAAATGCAATTCGAATTGTTGGGCTAATGTGGCTGCAACGTCACGTTCGAAGTTGATCAGAAGGCAGCACACGTTCTGGAAATCTGAGTTACTCGAGATAATTTTATCACCGTCCAGTCAGTCATTGTCCCGCCGGTGATCAAGGAGGAGGCAGTGGGGTGTGTCGCAAAGCAAACCAGTGAGGCACGAGAATGTACGAGAAGAGACAGTCAGTTCATTGGCTAAATCATGATGCTGATTAATATTGACAACGCGCTCTTTGGGTGAAAGTTACTTTCTCCTCCGGGCGCCGGGTACGCGTTCCCAATGATAAATATATAAGACTATGGCCATGTGAGCGGGGGAGTGGAAAGGCCTGGAGGGATAGTCGTCTCCAGGTCTCCAGGCGGTAAGAGCGAGGTTGGAACAGCATCGGGTCGCCCAAGAACGAGGGGCACCGCCCAGCCGATGCGTTCCAAACTGAGGCTCACCCCAAGAGCGGTGGCAAAAGTGGTTAGTTATTGAGGTTTCTATATGTATATTTGGACTGTCGGTAGTGCAAATCATTTACTAGCCAACAAATGGCATAACATACAAAATATATTCATGAATGGCACATAAGCCAGTGCACGGTGTAACGTGCGATATATATCAGTCAATGGCACATAAGCCAATGCACAGCGTAAAATGCAATATATATTTGATAGCATATAGACCAACGCACAGCGTAATGTGCGGCTTGTATATTCGAGTGGCACATGGGCCAGGGCACGACGTAACGTGCAATATATGATTTAAAAGGCTCATAAGCCAACACACGGCGTAACGTGCGATTTGGGAGTTAAATGGCACATATGCCAACGCACGGCGTAACGTGCGATTTTGGAGTTAGATGGCACGTAAACCAACACACGGCGTAACGTGCAATTTGTATATTCGAGTGGCTCGAAAGCCAACGCATGGCGTAACATGCGATTTTAGAGTTAAATACATGACAGGACACCGTCATCTGGTCCGGCAAACATCCTCGAGTCGATGTCTTGGGCATTCTGTCATGTTCCGGAGTGAGCGATTGGCGACGTTGACGATAGATAAGTTTTGTAAGACTGTGTCGTGGCGGTCGTGGTGTCCTAGCTGTCGAGCATGTGGGGCAGAGGAGGGAGTTTGACGGGTCGGTGAATCAAGAGGGGGAGATGTTCATGGTGGGCATTCAGAATTAAGAAGGGATTTGCGTAGCGCTTGTTGTCCGTCGTCAGGCAGTTGCAGGTTCCTCACAAGTCCCATGAGCTGTGGATTCGGCAACCCAGGTCGCTGGGGGAAGAAAACATTGATTTTGTGGCATCCTGCGAGAGAGTTGTGTCCAGAAAGTAAAGGAATCGCGAGCAGGTAGCGGTGCCGTCCACTCAGCACAGGGAGGAGAGAGACAAAGATTATATCAAGGGTCACTATATTATTATGATTCCATCTTTCACACGGGCTGCCCTTCCGAGACAACACACCGCGCTCGTTCCTCGCCCGGTGTTCCATTGATTCCATCTTTCACACGGGCTGCCCTTCCGAGACAACACACCGCGCTCGTTCCTCGCCCGGTGTTCCATTTATGAGCCCTATGACCCCGGAAAAACAGGACCCCCTATTTCATTCGCTGACGCATAATGGAGCCGTGTTCCCTTCCTTCCAGCCTAGAGTGGTTCTTGACTGTCGAGACTCGAGGGCACACTAGACCAGCTCGAAAAATGTCTAAACCAATTTGAATACACGATTTCCTTCGCAAGCTCGCACGGAATAATCATGAATGATCGAGTTGTCGTGCTGCCTCTATGACGCTGGAACAAATTTATTTGATATCTTGGCTAGTTGATTATCTATCTCTCCTGTTCTCGCCAAGCGGCCACGGGACAGCTCTCATCCATTTACTGTAGTCTGATATCGAATCCCCCCACCGTGGTCTCGCTCCTCAGGATGATGCATTCTTACTCCTGGACTACATCCAATTGTTTCTGGTGTTTGGAATGCGCATAAGCCAATTGGCGCGTCTAGGTGAGGGAAATAATTTTGGTTGGCACATAGCTTCAATCAAAAAACTCAAACGTTCCGAAGCGCGTTCCAAGAGAGCCCATAAACTCATATTCACCATCTTAAAAGCTCATCTCTATACCTTCGACTCCACTACTATCATTAAGCGGAATGCAAACAGATATCTTCGAAGTTTGATGCATCATACTTCTCGTTCCAAGTGGTGTTGGCAGTGGAGAATAGGTACACGCAATCTGAAAGCAACTTAATCCAGATAATGTGGGAAGAACAGGACCACGCCTTTCCCTCGATCACCGTCACCAAAGATCTGTCACAGCGGTTGTGCTTACGAAGTCCTCTTCAAATGCCAAGGGGAACAATAACAAGACCACTAGCGATGCGACCAACGACTGGGACCAAACGTTGTCCTCGTTTGTAAAACTATTTCCATCAGCTTCGACCCCACTACCATCGTTGAGTACTCCAGTAATCAAAGTATACATTCCCGAACCTTGATGCATAATGGCCCTTGCTCGGGATAGTATAATAACAGCAAACTCGTATAATAAGTCAGACTCAAAGTAAGTCACTGGTAAGTGAACCCACCATTCCATTGCTGAGGTGGGTGCGGGGATGTTTAGCAACGGAGGCGCTAGCTTGGGGAGTATGTGTTCTTGTGCTAGGCAGCGTGGGGCATCAAGCACTGGTTTCAATTGCTGTAACAGTCGTTGTTAATCGCATATATATTTTTGGGTGTTGTGGTGCGTGGGCTGTCCTACATATATATATATATATATATATCGTTGAGATATAATTCACATCTTTTTCCTGTTGGTTGTCCAACATCACCTCTCTTTCGATCGTGATTTGCATGTACGTTATATTCCTTTGAGCTTCTTCCTCGACCTCTGACAAAAAGATTAGCCTCATTCAGACACAACCATGGATCCAGCTTTGGTCTGTCACCCAGTTGTTTTGAGAAGCCTGGTCTATAATTATGAGGGACGACTCTAGATGTTTGGCCTTTCTTTTGACTTGATATTTTTCGGCATTTTGACAGCTCAAGTCTGTAAGTGCACCATTGGAGATCATCTCTTACTTGTGTTCAACGACGTACTCTTCAGATTTCTATTACATTTCATTTCCCAATGACAGGATAATACTCAAAATTGCCGTTGTTTGGGTTTATCTTGTAGGAGTGGCTCAGACGGGGCTGGCTCTATTGGATAATTATGACTCATTCTTACTGGCGCAATCGCTACCTCAAAATGCACGCGAACGTGGCTACGAACTTGATTCCTTGTCCATGTATATTGTCCCAGGAGATCATTTATGGCTTTCAGTAACAGCATTTACTGGAGCTGGTGCGCAATAATTTTGGAGTCACAAAGCATCTGGCTGATAACGCCCCATCTAGTGGCAATTGTGATCCAATTACTGTATGCATACAGAATATACTTGATCTCCAGGAAACGCTGGCTTGTCATAATCATCGTTTGCGTGGGTCATTGTCATTTTTCATAGTACTTGGTAATTACAATACTCTAACAGATGTCGTTTGGCCAATTGGGTAGCAGTATAATAGGCACTGTCTGCTTTAGGCAGGGAACAGAATTTTCTGGATTCAATGTAAGTATGAGTGAGTTATTGTGCACTTGGGGATTCGAAATGGTAAGTGTTATGCTTTCTCTTCCTAGACGTCATCTACACACAGATACAGGTGTGGGGTCCCATCAACACTGCCTGCGACTCGACCATTACCATTTGTATGGTCACTTTTGTTAGTAGAATCAACATATTTATTGGACGTGTTTCTCTAATGGATAGTTAGCAGCTCCTCAAATATCGTAAAAAAACGTCAAGGCATAAGACACGTTCACATATAATGAAAATCGTACAAATTATTGTCGAGACAGGAATGGTGACAGGTGTGGCCTAGCATATCCATATGCTCTGGATTGTTCAGCTGAAACATTATAGCTGTTCTAATGACAATATACACAATCCTATTCATCTTCAGAGGTCACTTTGCATTATCTCAAGCTAGTACCTTCTACCCGCTACCAGGGCTCATGATGAGCAAGGTATATAGCAACTCAATGCTAGTTCTTCTCAACAACCGCGCGACCATTTCCAACGGAAGGAATGCGGTAGGGTCTTTTGAGTTTATAGAAGCTTCGGCACGAGATGCCTCGGGCGATATCGAATTGCGAACTAGGGGCCAAGATTAGAATGAGTAGCGGGCACGGTATTGTTTCGGTAGCGAAAACGCAGGTTCACTCAAACATACCAACTGCATCGCAATTCTCCAGACAACCATATCCGTAATCAAGTTGAATTCAATATAGTTAACATCATAAAAAACAAAAGGAACCGTCAGACATAAACCAATAAATTGGAACGGAAAAAAAGCCGCAATACTTCATGAACTAAATCTACTTCTCATACAAAGTGATCCCGATACCAAAACTCAAAAAGAAAAAAGAAACAAAATACCCTAGTTCCTTGCAATATAAATATCCATCCCAGCGCACACACACATCTCCTATATCATTCTCAACTCTGCTTCATTCGTGTGTTGTCGCAGGCATAACATAGTCCTGTTGATTTTCTTCTTCTGTTTTAGTGTTCCCAATATGACGGAGACGAGATATGGAATGGTGAGCCGATGGCGGAAAAAAGCGATATCGTCTTGTTGCAAAGAGCGCGAGTGGGTCGAATATTGGGCGCATGCGTGTGACCAGTCATCATTAACTGTGGAAGAGAAAGGTCCAAGTGGATATGTCCAGAGAGGGAAGGCGATGAACCGAACAGATGAACAATCCACGATGACGCTGGGAAAAGTCAAGAAATCACCAAAAAAACGGCCAGGCCATCGCTCATTCAAAATGAGAAACAGAGGAGATGGCAGACAGAAGAAAAAGTTAGTATTATGAAAAGAGAAACAAAAGCGCAACAAAAGAATAAAGTAAACAACCGGGCAACGAAAAGCTGAGACAGAAGTTTCGGAAAGTAACCAGAGAGTGATGCAGATCGCAGGATATAGAAGTAACGGAAGCGAATTATAACTCCATGTATATTCCACATCGCGCACCCAGTACAGGCAGGCCTGAAGCCTCTTGAAATATATCCGTTTTCTACTCCTCTTTACACTACTAAATTTTTTCGAGGAAGTTCAGTTTGATATCTCCATTTTTAACGGCCTCCTCAGCTTCTAACAACCGTCCAACAGACGCTTCAGGTCTCGAAATCTCGAGTCTGAAAGGCTGTGTCCGGTTGCCTTTCAAAACCCTCTGTCTCATCAGATCTGGCAATTTTGCAAGATACGCTCGAGTCTTGGCCGACTGAATCGACAGCATCTCCAAATGAGGCAGGTAATCCGCTTGATCAGGGGATCCGGTTTGCGCGAGGCTGAGAAGCTTGACCGTATCGAGGGCAAACGTTTCAAGACACTCTCGTAGAATCACCTTCCTCGTACTGTGTACATGACTGAAAATATCAGCCAATCCGCTAGAAGTCCACTCCCTCCAATAAACCAACTCTAGCTCCTCGACACCTCGGGATGTTTGATGCAAGAATCGCATAACGGGTAATGGATCGATCGACCGTGGTACGCGATTCGTATCACCATAAAGCTGAAGCCTCTTTAATGCAGGCAACGCAATTCGTTGGATGAATGATGCATTGAGGTCATTGTCCAAAAGCGTCCAGGTGAAATTCTCGAGGAGCGGGAATGTAATGATGGAGTTGGGACGAGCCTCGTCTGAATGCACTTCCTCAGCTTGCGGCGATGTTTTTGGAAACCGACAATGAACCTCGACGACATTAGGACATCGTTTAAAGATCCCGATACATACAGCTAACGATGTGTCGAAAAAATCCAAAACGGTGATATCGTTTTGCGCGACCCGAATTTTAGTCGAAATACTCCGCAAAACCAACTGGCGCAATTGGGGTAGGTTGGATAACGTGATGGCACGAGTATCACTCATATCTTCCAGCGATAAGCATTGAAGCTGGTGTAATGAGGATTTGGTGATATGGCGAACCTGGGAGAAGGGTGGACCACGAAGTCGTAATATGCCAAGTCGCTCGGCGTTGTGCCTCACGAGGGAAAACAACTCTATAGCTTTGACCTCCCATGTTACGCCTCCCAAATCTCGGGATCCTTTGAATCCCAGATCTACTGCCAACGGCAAATCTTGCGATCTCGTCCAAGAGAGTTCCATCAACTCTCTCTTGACCTGTCTATCGTTAGGTCTGACGTGCAGAACTAACGTAGTCCAAAGGGAAGGGGTGGACAAGATCAAATCCCTCCACAAGGAGCAGACACTCGCGCTCCGAATAATGGAGATGTTCCTCTCGATATCTTTAGGATAGCCAAGAAGTCGAGAATAATTGAGGAAAGTCGAGTAGGTGATTGGAGTGGCGACGTGATGGAAAATCAATTCCAAAGTCTCTGGAGGAAGAATTCTAGTGGTCGAACAGAGCGCGTTCAAGCGACGGAGCCTGTCTTGTTTCCTGAGCTGCAGCTGCTCCACATGGTTGTCTATCCTGGAAACCTCGAGTTTGAGAGATGCGGCTTCGGATTCGCCATCATCAGGAAATTGAGCGCCCGAACTTTGCAGATACTGACACTCATTTCCCGACGGCCGCTGATAGAGGCTCATGGTCTCGGGCGGTAGGCTAGGCTCCACAAGTTGCTAAAGAGCAATTCCTGGGAGTTGAACCAGCTTCTTATAATGCATCGCCTATTTGATCTAGAAGATTGATTGATGGGTCCGTGCCAAACGGGGACGGCCAATGATATGCATCGTAACCGAGAGTATTCATCTTCGTGTCGGACTTGGCCAGCGAGGGTCACAGTGATTGATATCAATATGAGGTTTACAGCAATCGAGCAGCTTGAAATCCATACCTTAGTAGGATGGTCTGCCCTTAATAGATTTACACGTTCCCCCAGGACGATCCACTTACACCATGGACTCCAATGCCGACAAATATCAACAACGCGATAGAAGGCAACGCCAAGAATCTAAGAAGCAAACAAAAAAACAAGATCCCACACATATGTATATCTTAAAATGGAGCAATACAAAACTCCAAGCATTCACATACAAACCGACAATTAAGAAATTTCTAAAATGTAAGAACAAAATAGCAGCAAAACAAAGAGAGAATAGCATAATACCACCATCCCCCCACGTACTCCAGCCTACTCTATAATTTCCAACTCCCGTAGCCGAGCCTTCGCAAATTCGTCTTTATAAGTGTCCCATATCCTAATCAAAAGCTTAATGCTACAACCTCAACAGTAAAAGGAGAAACACACCGAGTAAGCTCTGTTATATATTTCTCTTGTACCAACCTAACCTCCTCTGTCGTTGGCTTATCATGTTGCTTCACCGAGATAGGTCGTCCAACTATCATTCCTCGCAGTCAATTGATTGAACTTGAGCAATAATACTACATCCTACTCACTGACAACAACAATACGCCGTCGATAAGGCATGAGGCCCAAATTATCTATTGCATTCATCAGTTATTCATTGTTACGAGGACAAGAAGGTAATGGGAGGAGGAAAGGAGAAATAACAACGCACAATTTAGAACTCCCCGTCCATGAAACAAGGGTAGCGTAAAACCAAAAATGGACTGAAAATGCTTCTGAAGTGTATATATTGTCGTTCCCTTTTCGTTCGGCATTTGCTCATAGATCTAAAATTAGGTCGAGATAAGTAGGGCCCAGGCAAAATAAAAAAAAACAGGAGGCCACCCTCCTTTCAAAAATACATACATCGTTTTCCCCGAATGAGAATACAGGGACCAAATCCGCACTACGAACCAAGTAGTCAATACCCTGCAAAGAAGTTCAACACACCCAACGACTACATACCCATGCTGAATCGCGACCTTGATAAACCCAAGCCTTACGACCCCAGTCCACCAAATAAGCCTCGAATCCAGTTGAAAAAAGAGACAAACACACCGCTTTCGCAAAGTTAAATTAACAGTCCCCGGATGGGCGCTCAAACTTTCCGCCGCCCCTCCCACCACAATCGTAATGGAAGACCCCGGTCCGGCCTTCAAAATATTCGAACACGAAGCTTTGCTGACACTATAAACACCAAGAGCCATAAGAATATCACGATAGAACGGCACTTTGAAATTGTTGGTTAATGTTAAGAGATGTGGTGTAATTCCGGGAAATGATTCTGAAAACCCTGTTGCTGGATTATACGAAAAACAAAGATGGATTCAATGTTACAGCAATGAAGAAGAAAAGACATCGCGTCAACATACCTTCTGTAGCAAAAGTCACGAAAGCCCCCCTTCACATATTCGCCTTCAGCCGATGCGATTGAGTAAAACATCGATAACAGACATACATGCCAATAATACCTGCAAAACACAAATTGTACCCTCGATCAATCAACCTAACCTCCAAGCCAGAACAACTATTCAACACACCATGCGGATGATATCCGAATACATAGGGCCTGTCCGGAGGCAGTTCCTTTTCCTATAAGTGAGACTGTTATCTGAACACCCCATTCAATCCTATGATTCGAAATGAAACATTACTTTGAACAACCTTATCAACGAATGTCATAAAAACTCACACCTAGAACAAATGCGCAAACTCACGAAACAGGATAATACGCCGCAAAATATCTCCAAAACTTGCTCCTCCTCACCCAGGGAGATATTCTTCTCCCCGTCTCAGGCGCCGTATCCACTTGCATCCATATCCAGTACATCGCTAAAAACGGCCATAGCGCAGGGTACGAGCTAAAACAAAGTATAAAATTAATCAAGTACGAGTTCTGCATAAGCACGAGGGGTCGAGAATGCAGGAGAATGGAGCGAACGGCGTCCTAACACCGTCAAGATAATCTCCACGCGCGCGTACGCCGCGTCGCGATCCAAAGCAACGACTTACCATAAATAAAAGAAAAAACAAAACAAGATAACGATACTACTCGACCAGATCGCCACAGCCATCGTCTGAAGCCTCCTTTTCCTAGGAATCTTCGCAGGAACAAATCTGTTTCGACAGGACACATTGTGCGTTGATCAACAAACAACGAAAGGCACCGGGGTGAACGCAACAGAAAGCCACGTACTCGATGCCTGTATTTAGAGACGGGGTCGAGGTCAACTTGGACAAACGCTCTCTCAACGAACCCGTTGATAGTTTTATATGTGATGAGGGCGATGACGCAGGTGTTTCCAGCTTGGAATTCTGCGTTTGTGCAGTCATGCCGCTAACCGGATGTACAAGGAGCGAAGGAAAGGACGGGAGAGGGCGGCGGCGACGACGACGACGAGGGGAGGTGGTTGGGACCAAGGCAGATAGTGGGCCATGGACAATGCGATGAATACCGCAGGCACGTGCCCGGTAACCAAACCAGCGCAGCCGGCTCTAAAACACGCTCCTCGTCCGCAGAAACCAAATCTATTGAGCTAACTATGCCTGAACTTTTGATATATTACACTAAAAGCAATGTGCTGTATGGAGAACAACCACGAGAGAGAGAAAACCGGCAAATTACGCATACAAATCGTCATCAGCATCTTCCTGGAAACCTGTATTGCCCGCGGGGGCACCAGAAGCTCCGCCAGCTGCAGAATCACCGCTCTCCGGGAACTTGAAGTTGTTTCCGAATCCACGCGTTTGTTGGAGGTTCTAGAACATGTGTAAAAATCACGGCTTCGACGATCCGCTGTCTGAGCTTACCTGTGCAAACATCTCGTATCGCCTGATATCTGAATCTTGCACGGAGCGACGAGCATATTGCATAGCTTCCTCAAAGTGTTCCCTACAAGATTCGAGTCAGTCGTGTATCAGTACAAAAAAAAACGCAGGCAATCACCGACCTTGTAATCATCGGTACAGGGTCTTCACTCTCATCTTCCATAACTTCCTCTCCCGCTTCTTGACGAGCCATCCTCTCTCGCTCGGCGCGAATGTCAGCGTCAATGGATGCTCGGATAGCCAATTTCGCCGCCCGTTGACAAATCTCAGTCAAATCAGCACCAGAGAATCCATGTGTCTTGTTAGCCAAGAACTTGAGATCAACTTCAGGTGACACAGGCGATTTCTTGAGAGCAGCTTTCAAGATCGATATGCGTGAGACTTCATCAGGTAGAGGAATGTATATGAGCTGGTCAAGACGGCCGGGACGGAGGAGAGCGGAATCAATCTGATCCGGCCTGTTGGTAGCACCAATGATGAATACGTTCTTCTTTTGGTTCATCCCGTCCATCTCAGTCAGGATCTGGTTCAGCACACGATCACCGGCACCTCCGGCATCTCCTGATGAACCACCACGAGCTTTGGCGATGGAATCCAGTTCATCGAAAAACATGACACAAGGTGCAGCGGCACGGGCCTTGTCGAATACATCACGAACATTGGCTTCCGATTCACCGAACCACATGGTCAGGAGCTCTGGACCCTGCAAACCTACAATCAGCATATATCGGGTTTACGAATTCAAACTCCTTACTTTGATACTAATGAAGTTGGCATTGCACTCATTGGCAATGGCCTTGGCAAGCAGTGTCTTACCGGTACCGGGAGGGCCATAGAATAAGACACCTTTTGATGGCGACATACCATACTTGAGGAACTTGTCCGGGTGCTCGACGGGGTACTGCACCGTCTCTTGAAGCTCCAATTTGACCTTGTCCAAGCCACCAATATCGTCCCAGGTGACAGTGGGAACTTCGACAACAGTTTCGCGAAGTGCAGAAGGATTCGAAGTACCGAGTGCGAAGCGGAAATTCTCCATAGTGACACCGAGGGAGTCAAGGACTTCGGCGTCAATGGTGTCTTCGTCAAGGTCAATCAAATCCATCTTCTCACGAATTTGTTGCATAGCAGCTTCAGAACACAGAGAAGCGATATCAGAACCGACGTAACCATGGGTATCTGCAGCGATCTAGAAACGAAAACGATTAGTACAGGAAGACACGACACTGGCAACTAAGACATACCCTCTCAAGATCAACATCATCGGCCAACTTCATGTTCTTGGTGTGAATACGGAGAATCTCAAGACGGCCAGTAGGATCGGGGATGCCAATGTCGACCTCACGATCGAAGCGACCAAAGCGACGAAGAGCAGGATCGATGGAGTTGGGCCTGTTAGTAGCAGCCATCACTACCACGTTGGAGCGAGCCTTGAGACCATCCATGAGAGTCAACAGTTGCGACACGACGCGACGCTCAACCTCTCCATTTGTCTAGTCGACAGAAGTCAGATAACCAAATCCTTTTTATCTTACACAATTGTACATGCCTTTTCACGCTTTGGCGCAATAGAGTCCAATTCATCAATAAAAATGATAGCCGGCGAGTTCTTCTCAGCCTCTTCGAAAGCTTTTCGGAGGTTGCTTTCTGATTCACCAGCCATCTTGCTCATGATTTCGGGGCCATTGATGAGGAAAAAGAATGCGCCGGTTTCATTTGCAACAGCACGGGCCATCAGCGTTTTACCAGTACCAGGGGGACCATACATCAAAATACCACGCGGAGGTTTGATACCAATAGATTTGAAAAGTTGTGGGTGTCGGAGAGGCAACTCGACAAGTTCACGGATCTGCGCCATTTGTTTGCGGCAGCCACCAATGTCGTCATAGCCGACATCAGCCAAGTTTGATTCTTCATCTTCCCGCTTGACAGGGTCGCCCTCTGTAAAATAAGCGATGTCAGTGTTATAACCCTGACAGTGGCAACCCGATACTTGCCGGTGTGAATGACAGTGTCCTGAGCGACGATACAG
Source organism: Agaricus blazei (assembly GCA_029719445.1). NCBI lineage: Eukaryota > Fungi > Basidiomycota > Agaricomycetes > Agaricales > Agaricaceae > Agaricus > Agaricus blazei. Next base: position 690,705 of record SSNC01000005.1, read on the forward strand.
AACTCTGAGGGGTCGGTCTCGATGACCTTAAATTCGACGGTGCGCATACCACCACGGACAAGGAAAGTATCGCCCTTTCGGACCGGTCGATATGCTGCGATGCCAAGTTACTCGGATATGAATTGATTGCAGCGTGATGACGCGTACCTTCAAGGAAATACGGCTTAAGATAGACGTCGAAAATATTTCCGCTGAGGCCCTCGATCGAATCGTCGAAAGGAAGGATATGCACCCGTTTTCCATATTTGATATCGAGACATTGGTGTACGTTGACGAGATCAGCCAATTTGACCCGAAGGTTATTACGTGCAACCTTGTTCATTTGAATTCGACCTTCCTCGACGTCATCAGAACTCAGACAAATGAGCACTGTGTCACGTCTCTTTTTTCCACTGAATACACGGTTAAGAGCCAAGAATAGAGCAATAGATGTATGCAGACGTACCGAACAATAATGGTATCACCACGGAAGAGACCAAGGAGTTCCATTGTGGCAGGATTTAGGGTTGCGACTGCAGATAATGAGATCAGGGGCTGAAAAAGAAGAAAATAGTGCCATACCAGAATTATCGTCATTGGTGGCTTCGTCTACGATGAGGCGATTTGGACTGCAACGAACTCAGCAGGCGAGATTAGATGGACGAAGATAACTTACGATTTCTTTGGCCTGAGGATGGCGGTGGAGACATCGTCTGGGCCTGGTTGAGGGGGAGCGCCGCTTGGGTCTGCCATGGTAGTGGTGGTTGTGGATCAGCTAGTTCGGTACGGAGAAACGGAGGGACACGCGTCCTCATATCGGGCACAAACACGGACAAATACAACATGTCTTTCTACAACATTCGAGATCATCTTCTTTCGCGCTTAACCATATCGAGGGACCTCCACTCTTTAGACTTGGTCTCTGGTGACTGGACAGATATCTGTGCACTGACCGATAGATTCATGCATTGACTGCTGCACATCTGGCATGATTCAAGGCTCAGCTGGCGAAATCACTTTTATCTGTTGGGCTTGTGTGTACTCGGGCCATGATAAAAAATTGGTAGCTCAACGTATCTCTGGAGCCTTACGATAATCCTTGCTTTATGAAGGAACTCTGTGCATCAAGTGGTATCATGCGAGGTGTCAAACGATAAATCTGGAACAACACATATAAATCGAACTCAGGTCTGCTAAACAACTTTTGCGCTGGAAAACAAAGAGCAACCCCTGTGCTCCCCATATCCAGACACACTGGTCGTTGACAATTCCTTCGGATAAATGCGCCACTTTGTATCTGTCACATAATTGCAAAGAATGTAAAATACACCTGCTATACGCTGCTGGATTCATGAATGGAAAATTCGCATCGGACTCAAATAAGGTTTCGAGATGTCGCGCTCAGAACTTGACTAGTTCAGGGGTTAGTGATGATGAAATAAATAACGTTTGGGACTTGCAAATGATCGCTGGTCTCGCGCTCGAGTGTCCTTGGATTTCCTACCCAGGCTGGACTGACAAGTAACGTGCACCTCATGACGATGGTTGAAGCAATTTAAACTTAGAAAATATTCCAGAGCCCAAACACTCTGAGAGCCTTTCCGAGAGAATACGTCAGCAATGCAATGCCATACATTAACTCATCAAAAATCCTAGAATTCCGATAACCTTCACCAGGGTTGTGATGATGGAAGCCAATAGCTGTACTTGAACTCAAGGCAATACATTCATAAGTGGGCTCACTATTCCTTTTATGATAAATATGACTGAAAGTGTTGTAGCGTCGGGAAGTGCACGCATTTCCCCGAGATCCTATGGACGGTTGATCCTCACCCATCGGTAAGCGGGAAAACTGATATAACATGTATGTATTCTCCTCGTCATAAGAGATACCCTTCTCTCACTCCCTTAGTTTCGCATGGATATATACGATACGAGTCGTAAGTCGCTTCCCTCTCGAGGTCTATTGTTGGCTCCTGGCTGAGAGCGCGCTTTTATTCAGTCCCATTTATGCCTCCAGGGCTGGTTCGTCATTCAGGCACTCTCAAGAAGTCAAAACAGATGTTTATACAAAATATTTCTAGTTATTCGGTGTTACTTTTGACTGAATACTTTTTGGAGTCCTGACCGTCCAAGCTTGTAGGTGCTCATTGCACGGCTACCCTTTGCGTGTCCTCAACGATCAAACTTCGAGATATCTATTACATTTCGTTCCCTAGGGATAGGGTAGTGTTTAAAATTGCTGTGGTTTATGTCTATCTCGCAGGAGTGGCCCAAACAGCCCTAGCTTTATTCGATCTTCATCTCTCATTGACAGTTGGGCTTCGACAGGCCCCAAATCAGTTCTACCCCCCGTGGGATCATCTGTGGTTCACAATAACGTTATCAACTGGAGCCGGTGCGAGATTGTTTTTGATGTAGCCGGTTGTGGCTAACGATTCTTAACCCAGTGGCAATTGTCATCCAATCAGTGTACGCACATAGGATATACATGATTTCCGAGAAACGATAGCTTGCGGCCATGATTGTGTGTGTAGGTCGACACTACTCAATCTTCACAGAATTATGACGCTTTAACAGATGTCATTGGCCCAGTTTGCTATCACTTTGCTCGGGGTTAGCTCTTGCAGGCGCGAATCGGCACTTGTCAGAGGGGAATTTACTCCAATACTATCATCAAGTGTATGGATTTCAGAAGCATGTTACTATGGATTATCGACCGTAAATGCTTAATTTTCATTCATTATATGTTATTCATGCTTGGCTGTAGATATGGGGTCCCGTCAACGCCGCCTGTGGTTTTACCATCACTGTGTGTATGATCACTTTTGTTAGTAAGCCTTATATGGTGACCAGAGATCACTCTCAATCATACCCTTCAACAGCTCCTCAAGCGTCGCAAAGAGTCACTAAGGCCGCGGACACGCTCATATATAACAAAAATTGTACACATTGTCTTCGAGATGGGAACGGCAACCAGTAAATCTTATCATGTCCCTCCATGGTTTGCCTAAATTAACCCATCTTTTCTCCAGCTGTTTTGGCGATAGCTTATTATATCCTATATTCTTATATGAGTTCAAACTCAATATTGGGTAACTTCTTCCAACTTCCAGGACTTATTATGAGCAAGGTATATAGTAACTCGATGCTAGTACTGTTCAACAACAGGGCGACAATTCACCAGGGAAGGAATGACTGTGAATCTATTGAATTTTTAGAGATTTCAGCGCGAGTAGTTGAGGGTGATATCGAATTGCAAGTTAAGAGCCAAAATTCTGCTGTGAGTGCGCTCGCACAGCAGTAGTTTGTTAAAGTAAGTACAAAAAATAATCAGATGAAATCAACAGATACTCACAACTTGACAGCGGTTTTAGTTTGAGGTGTCCGCTGAGCCTTACAATATTAATACCGTTGATCATGTGGACTGAGTCAGTGTTGGGCAAAGCTGCCAATCAGCAGAAGCTGCCGGATGGCATCTGCAGCAGCTGGCAAAAGATGGCAGCTTTTGATGGCAGCTCAGCTTTGATTGATGGGTCCCATGCACTTTGCTGTCTGTGGGAAACATGCTTGTATAAGTCCAGCCAGTGATACAATAGAGATATAATTCGACATGTACCACTTATAAAAAGGCAGACCCAACCATATAACATATATAATTAGTATTGCCCGTGCGCTGAGAAATTACAGTTGAGTACTGGGCTTCAAAGAGGAAGTTATGCTCCTACCTGGGCTAGTCTTCCTCTCTTGATCATGGCTCACAATTCCCTTGTTAACGAGTACTGCTACCAATTTCTGCTTAAAAACACCTTTATTAGCGATGCCCGGGATCACCAGTGGTTTAATTTTGGAGAAAAAAAGGGAAAACGGAAGGTTGCATGCAAGGGGTGCTTCGACCAAAGGTTTCATCTCCTTAATATTGCTGAGGAAAGTTTTGAAAGAGCACACCTGGGAGGTTATATGCATAAATCTACTATGCAGATTGAGGCTGAAAGTAAGTGCTCTCAATGACTGGGTGCCGTTTAAATCACAATTAAATTAATGATCTAGTGTGGAAAAATGACAACTGAGAAACCAGAATCTATATCTCATCAAATGCAGACACTGTGATAAATCATATTGTCAAGTGCGAGGCCCAACCAAAGGTTGCCCGTGATGCTGCAGCTTTAAAGCAGTTGCAGACAATTATGCAATGAAATACAAATAAGTATGGACCTAACATTCCCATGCCACTGACTATACCTCCCTCTGGTTCAGTGGGAAGCAGTTCAGAATCTAGCATGCAATTCTACCCTTACCCCTGCCGTACATCAGGTCCACAAGGCTCATTTGAAATGTCTAATGAGCCTTTTTATGATGATACAGTCACACCTAGCAACTCAGCTTCCCAACTACAACAGTCTCATCCTACCTATTCCGCTGGTATGGCATTTTTTAACAGAGAAATGTCACGACCAAATTCCTGGCTTGGTGGCGGGCCTAGCACCTCTTTACCAAGTGATTTCACATCCCACATCCCCAAAAATCTCAGCTTTCCACCAAGCATGGCTTTTTCAAGTCAAGCAAATTCACAACCAAGTTCTCAGCTGGGTGGGGGTTTTTCTGACACCTCTTCACCAATCACAGGCATGCCACATTTTACTGAGTGGGAGTTTAATTTGAAGGAAGAGTTTGAAGAATCATTTGTCAGGCTTATTTCGGCATGCAATCTCCCTTTTAATATTACTGACAATCCTGAATGGAATAGATTCCATTCCTGGTGGATTCCAGGATTACCTCATGTTACTCGCAAATGTCTCACCACTCAAGTACTGCCCTGGATAGTTGATGGATTCCATTCTGCTACACAAGAGACTGTTAGGGGGAAAATGGTTACACTTCAGAGTGATGGCTGGACATCAGAGTTCAAGAGCCACCTTGTCGCATTTCTTATTACAATAAATGAAACATGCAAGGTAAGACATTGTCTATTTCAATAGAAATATTTATCATGGCAAGACAGGTTCACATTGTCAAGGTGAATGAAACAACTCTCGAAAAGAAATCTGCAATCAATTTCAAACGTGATATTGTGGAGGTTTACTGGTCATTGACAGCAGAATGGAAGGTAGATGTTGTTGCTCTGATGACAGATGCTGCTGGTGAGGCAAAGAAGGCACACAATGATTTTAGGAAAGACTATCCACATGTGGCAGTCTTAGATTGTTATGCACATCAGGTATGGTGATTGATGAAATATTGGCAAGATCTAATTTAGATAACTTAGATCAATCTCATCATCAGCCACTTTTTCAATAAATCAAACTCACCACTTCTTGCTGCAGTATCACAAGCTGAAGAACTCATTACAACCCTTCGTTCAAAAATACGAATTCGTAAACAGCTCTCTCTTGCTGTGATCCATGCAGTTCTTACTCAATGGACATCACATTATATTGCATTTTGGAGATTGCTGTTACTATGTGCCTCATTAAATTCACTTCTCTGGGCAGATAAATCAGAGATTGATGAATCAAAAAAAAAATTTGGCCTTCCTAAAGATGCTCATGGATGATGTATTATGCAACAAATGATATAAACTCTTGAAGACAGTCAATTCTGGCATTCTCTTGCCTTGTAAGTTCTTCAATACCTTAAAAAAGATTAGTAGTAATGTTTCATAGAATTGTGCATTATCTTGAGCCACTAGCAATAGCCACAAACATTGCTCAAGGCTCATTTTGCTGGATGGATCAAGTTCTTGTCACATTTGGATATTTGACAATGGTATATAGCTGGCCAGAAATGGGCTATGATACTGCAGCACAAGCTGCTATTCTTGGAAATATTGAAAAACGATGGGCATCATCTGATCAAGACATTGTTTATTGCATGCATGCTGGTTAACCCTTGCTACCAGGCTCGTCTCTTCAAGCAACATCATTGTTTCAATAAAAACAATGTCCTTGCCCTCTTTCAACACATTCATAAACAATTTTATCAAAAGGAGCCACCAGGAACTTTTACAGATGAGGTTAAAGATTTTTTCAATGAAACAGGAACATTTTCAGGCCTAAATCAATCAATGAAACAGGCACTTGAAACAGCATATAGAAATGTATGTGTTTATGCTTTCTATTATGCACTAATTTTTATTGCAGAAAACTCAACCAGATCCCATTGAAATACTCTGGACATGTGAAATGATGGGGTCAACACTTGAAGAACAGTCAGAATTTGGATGATTGGCCATCTGACTCCTTTCAATCCCGGCTAATTCTTCCTGTGAACACCTTTTCAGTGTTTATGGGAATATTCTCACCAAGTTTTGTAACTGCATGCTTCCAAAGACATTAATTAATTTAGGAGAAGCAAAGCTATATATCTGTGGAGAACATAGCTGCCGTAATGAGACCCAGTCAAATGCTCAACCTTGATCAAAGTGGAACTTTGGTCCACCTCAGACTGGTCTAGATGCTACACCCAAGCAGGTCACCAGTGGAACACAAGATGCTGAAATGTCTCATTCTCAAGCACTCCATTGAAATATCACAGGTGTGTAACCATCTCACTAATTTGACCTTGAGTCCCTCACATGATGCTTCCTTCTATAGATATCCTTGAAACATCACTGCAAACTCCACCTACCATAGCATCTGATGGGCACCTGACACCATCCAGCATGACTGCTCCCAAGGAACCTGCTCACTTAGGCTCAGAGAATTCATTCTGGGGCTTAGTGTCAAGTCAGGTAACTGAAGCCCAGGCTGATGAGGCTCAAGATGCTGAGGAATACACTCCACCTCATGGAAGCACTTGGGCTCGGGTGCCACTTTCACAACTATTCACTTATGATTCACCATATTGGGAGTCAATTTATGGTCAGTTTGCAGCTATGTCATTTGAGGATGAACTTAGCATGTATGAATTAACTGATCTGGATGCATATGGAGATAATGACAATTTTTCAGACTTGGAGGAACAAGTGGATGTTTCTTACAAGGAGACAATTGATGAATCTACTGAGTTTATCAACTCAGTATAATTCATCGATGATATGTACAATTATTTACAAATTTATTTTGCTTATCCATTACAGACTGTGCTACAAATTTGTCTATCACTAGTGAATACAGACAGCCTATCTGTTGACTCAATGCATCAACTTTGATGCCATCGATCAAAGCTGCAGTTGCCTCAACACATCAGCTTTTGATGCCATCGATCAAAGCTGTGGATGCCACATCCAAGATGCCAGCTTTTGTCATAGCTGCCATCTGGATGCAGCTGCTGTCAGCTAGGCACAACACTGGACTGAGTCCTACTATTAACATCACTGACCAAGCCCCTCGACTCACTGGACTCCTGAACACCACCCCAATCACACTGTACCAAGATTGCACTTCCCGTCCTCAGGTGTAATTCGATACAGATAATACTGGCCAGGATATATATACCATAGAACTAGATGGTAAAAGTGACACTCTGGAGTTGAGTTAAAAAGGATGCCTCATCACATTGGTTTCACTTGTTCATGGCTCCTGCCAGGGAGAAAAATTCCGCACTTCTGTTCCATTGTCCCAGGATAGTATGCTTGGTAATCGAGTGAGACTAGAATAAGTTCCTCTATTACACACTCATTTGTGCTTGTTGACGAGGGATACATGACATTGGGCCCAAAGCCTCAGAACTGATGGGAAGTTCAGTGCAGTAGGGACGGGGACGGTCAGCCTTGTGCAGGCCTTGTGACATTATAACAGTTTGACTTAAGTGTCTTGTTTCAAGGACCAGAATCCTTGGGGCTCAAGGCTCATATGGTCAGGCTATATCTGACTGATGTATAAGGACTGTAAGCCCCCACTTACAATGTCATCACTATTATTAGATACCTAGAGATATACTAACACAGACACGTAAGCCTTCTTCCTTCTTCCTTCCATCTTGTTCTACATACTCTTGTCCGATATGCATATCTTTACTCCACCTCAATACACTGCCTGGAAATACTCTTGACTGTGTGACAGTGAGTCTATCTTAGAAAACACATTCAGTGAGCCTTTGGGCTTTCAAGGACCAATGATATTTCAATATCCTCTGCTCAGAACCAGACTGGTGTTGGTATCTGTTCTATAACTGAGCTATCGGATTACTAGTATAACTCTTAGAAAGTTCCTCACATCAAGGTCAGTGCAAGTAGATCAGTCATGGTCGAAGCAGTATCATCATGATGACTTCCCAATACAAGACCATCACTCCATCATACATTCTTTCCAACACCGGGACTTATGATGAGTAAGGTATACAGTAACTCAATGCTAGTTCTGCTCAACAACAGGGTGACTGTTGCTAATGGCAGAAATGCGGTGAAGTCTGTTGAGTTCATAGAAGTTTCAGCCCAGGATGTTTGTGATATTGAGTTACAAACCACACAATATCTAGACGACTCAACCAGACTCTAATTGACTGGGCATCAATAGTGATATTGAACTGCAAACCAGGAGCGATAACTCTACACTAATACAGTCATCATGATGTTACAATAAGGGAACTTGAGGTCGCGTTGGTCTCAAATAATTGAGGGAACAATTTCCACCACAGCACCTGGGGCTATCTTTCCATGTTTGATAATAGTGTTGAAGTGACGTTGAGTGATAATTCGAACATGTTCCAGTGGCTCTTGGCATGATTTAAGTTAGGTCCGAGTCGCTCACCCTTACGTTGTCTTCACAAAGATGCTGTAACTCTATTGACACGTGAAATGTTCCGTCCATTCTTTCCACATGGCTCTTCGCACCTGTGCTCAGTCAGACAGACTCACTCAATTCCTTCAACTCCCACCTTGGTTACGATGGCGTCCCCTTAATTGGCATTGATACAACCCATTTAGACTGTTGTAAGATCTCATCAGATTAAACGTTCAACCGCCTTTCTCCATATTGTAGTATTCGGAGACTTGAATTTCCTAGGACTCCGCATGTCATTTCGGATGCACATGGGTGAGTACGACCAAATCTCACTAACTTGCGGTACTTATGCATTGATATTGCCTGCAACTCAGTGAACACCACTGTTTTTGTACGGTCACTTTTGTTAGTAGAGATCGTAGGGTTGCCGGATGTACTCCAAACGGGGATTTAAAACTCCTCGAGGATCGTGCCAGAATAATGACTCGGGCGTACCAGACACATTCTCATACAAATGTTGTGCAAACTGTCATCGACACAGGAATGGTAACAGGTAAGTTTATCATAGCTATACATAGATTGGCTCAGATGACTGATTCTTTTCCAGCCGTTTCAATGATCACGCACACGGTCCTATTTTCCCTCCGGAATAGTCCCCATCATTTGCTCATACCTTCCTTCCGACACCGGGACTTATGATGAGGAAAGTATACACGAACTCGATGCTAGCTGATCAAAAGCAAAGTAAACGTAGTCAATGGAAGAAATACGGTTCAGTCTTTTGGGTTTGTAGAGTTTCAGCTAGGGGCATTGGTGGAATGGCATTGCGACTAAATCGGAGCAGGATTTTTATGGCAACCATGGAGACACAGCAACAGAACGATATCAGACTATAAGGTAACCATACAGGAGGGACAGTTGAAGGGCATATTGTTCCGTAATCTGAGAATAGTCTTGAACTGCGGCAGTTGGAACTCGAATATAGTTCAGCGTTCAATTTCGAACTTTGGAATGCTTACAGGCTTAACACGTTTCCCGCCATTTGAAAGCCGAAATCAGAAGTGATTCTAGAAGTATTACATCTCCTCCGCCTCCAGGTCCTCCTGAGGGTAGTCTCCCACTTTCACCTTGTCTGGCCGAACAAACACGCCGTACTTCGGTCGACAAGTAAAATAATGCTCTCCTTGGACTGACCCATCATTCTTTCCGAACGGCTCGTCGTACTCGATCCCCACCCAAACGCCCTTGCTGAATTTTGTCTGTCCCAGATATCGTACAGTGCCGCGTTTGCTCAGACCGGGCTCCGCTGACTCAACTTCACACCGGGCCCCGACCTCTATGCCAATTGCTTGTTGCGGCGTGTCCTCGGTCTCGTTTGTCTCTGCAAATCGCCCCACTTTGTTTCGTTTCTTATATGCCAATACACTATCTGTTGCGGCATTAGTGATTTGGAAACGATAAATAAAATATCACTCACCCTGCCGTTTCGCATATTCTGCCTCGCTTAGTTCAAATTTTTCTACCTGTGACACGTCAGTCAATTGACCGGTGAACGACGTTGATGGGTTGCTGTCTTCGATCTAATTCCATCAGCACTAGAACACTCTCCCTCAACTCACTCACCTTGAGAACTTGCCAGTCACGTAACCCATACTCTGAGAGTGCCTTGGAACTATCCGACAGCTGTGCCAACACGGTAGCATCATGATTCTCAGAGTCGAGCAGGAGGATACGTTGATTTGAAGATGGTATGCCAGTGATGACTTCAAGTTTGTCCTAGAGATGCCATCAGCTTTTGTTAGAGACCTGCATCAGATGCAGTGCTTGCCTTGAGCTGTTGGACGGTCCAGTATGGCTCGATACGTCTTTCTGAACGCGTATCCGGCGAGACGACAAAGAGATTCAGCACACCCGACATTCAACGCGATGCAAGTATGGTGCAAGTGGGAAAAAGAATCTTATCTTATCAAGAACTTGCCAGAACCCGGTGCCTAATTTGTCGGGACGATCCTGCCTCAAGATGCCACTCAAAAGCCTCCCTGGATTTTCTCATCAATCCCGCCCTCGTTCCCTCTTCCCACACTTTCAAATACATCTGGCAACTATCCCCCCCATCGCCGATACAAGTACCCTTGGCGACGTCCATCTTCCTGGAAAACCCGTTAGCCCGATCTTGGTTACTGCTGGCTTCTTGGTTGCTCCGACACCTTACTTTAGAGCTACTTTCGACAAGCTGGCTCTTTCAAGTTTCATTCTCCCCCTATTCTCGAATGTCACGCTGGTTACATATTGCCACATCGTGAATGCTGCCGACCTCTCTCTACTCCGCACTTCTTGCACCATGGCTACAATGTGCATGCTTTTTCTCGATCTTGCTCTTCCCTGCATGTATCCGTGCTCAAGTGTCGACACAAAACACCACAATATCATTAGGCTCCCCTCAGATTATCTACACTCCTTTCCTTTGCGGGAGAGATAACACTTCCGCAGACTGTAATGGTGGATGGTCAGTACAAACCACGCGACCATGCAATATAAGGCTCCAACTCTACTTTTGCTTTTCCTAGGGAACGACAGCACATAGACGGGTCGAAGACCGTCTCAACCACGGGTCCAAACCAACTATCGAACAACATCATTCCCCAAATGTTTTTTGATTTTCGTGGTTCGTATTCAGTTTCTCCTCTTCGTTTCTCCCATGGAATATTGTTCATACCGATCATTCATTACGTCTCTTCATCATTTTTCCACCTTCAGTCTCAGAAGGATTGATGGACACTCACCATCATTGATATCATCTTTGTTCATGAACATGACCGCCTCAATCATTATAATTCTGACACTTAATCCCTCCTAGGCTCGGCCTTATACCTATTTGCCTCATCGACATCCAACGCTCAGGCCAACATCACGATTACCACCAATGGAACTACAGTGTCTGCAACGTTCGACTCCACCCTCGGTCAAGCTTCGATCCTTAATCTCGATCCTTCCTCAATAACAAAATTTGCATTGACATTCCTCCCCTCAAACGACCCTCGTGAATTTTCTCTTTCATCAATGATCATCTCGATACCCAAGGGCGCGTACGTCTCCAATCAAATGCAACAACGATCTTGTCGCTGATATTTCCCGGCACATTTGTTCTTTTTCATCTAACCCATCATCCAAATATCTCTCTCAAAATAGCCTAACAACGACACTTCCTCTACTCCAGAGCATGACACTTCCGCCATCCTCCTCTGCCCCAATCTACACCCCTTCTCCAACACTATCTCAAACTATCCCATCTTCATCACCTGGTATAACATCCAACCCCCAACCCGTCTCCTCATCGAAACACTCTAATATCGCAATCGCCGTCGGGGTAACTATCGGTATCGGTTTAGGTTTGACTGCTTTAGCAGGGTTCAGTTTTTGGTGGTGCAAAAGACGACGTCCAAAGAGAAGATGGATTAAATCCTTGACAGCTGGTCAGACTAATGTTCCAAGAGAAATAGGATTTGAAGGATTTGAAGCTGATAATTTCCGTGAAACGCCACGGATTGGTGCTCCAGATATCGGAGATGCTTTTAGATTTGGCGAAGGTAGACCAAGATCGGTGTCACCCGTTTGGAGAGACAGTAGTGAGCCGTGATGGTTGTGCGGCATGCAACATCGTCCTGGCTCCCCTTGAATTTTCTTTATTACGTTCTCTTACGACCCTATCACGGCGTACATGCTAGTGTTGACCAGGACCTTCCTATCCCTTTTTCATTCATTTATTCATCCATTCGTTCGTTCCTTTGGGTTTTGTGGAACTATTCTCTCATTGTATCTATTATATGGTAGCATTTATGAGCGAGTAGGTTGAGCAGCAGCTTTCTAACACTTTGCTGATTCAAATCTCAAGCACTCTTGATATTTTGCGCAGTGGTGATCTGAGGCGAGGTCTACTTCCTAAGACCAGTTATACACTTTTTCGACTATTCGAAACACAAGACCCAAGACCCCTCCAAATCATGTTGTCTAAAATGTCAATATGTAGTAGATTTCAATGAGGCTAGTCAAACAAAAAATACATATGGTTTTACTTATAGATTGGCTGGAGATGAAAGTCTCTAATTTCATGCTACGAAAGACGTGATGGATAGAGATGTAGAAGATGGATGTTCTAATAGAAGCACAAATAATTGGCATAGAAATATTTGAAAGAGATAGAATGAGAATGCTAGCGAAATTGCGTTAACGTGCCTAGTGGCACAATGACAAAACCTAAATTCTATGATTCTAAGGGCCATCAGTGCCCTGGTTCGCTGTGACTTAAGTCACTAGCTACAAAGGAAGGGCGGATTTGGCGCAGTTGGGCACGAGACACAGGAACGAGGCAGACAGGACAGCGACGTTGATTGGTTATTGTCTGATTAATGCATCTAGTATATGATCGTTGAGTCAATCAATATTGATATGATACAAAATCCTCTCACCGGGCACAGAACAGATGTCCGCATACGGTCACCACGCCCTGCTGTGGGAACTGGCGACAGATTGGACAGATTAACTGACCTCCCGGAGAAGTGGGACTCGGAGGTACGGTCTCTTCACCCTCAGGTGATTGACGTTGAGCGGGCCAGCCAGAATAGGCATAACCGGACTCGGCAACATCACCAGAGACGAGGAGTGTATGTTCGCAAAGCATACTTTTGTCCTCCATAGAGGCACCGGAGAGAAGCCGTGAGCCCGAACGAAGGGCACATCCATTACCAATCTTCAGGTGATTCAATGCGAACACACCCCTCGAATTGATGTGCGCTACAACTGAACAGTCGTCCAAGCTCACGTCTTCCCCAATCTAGGTGATAACATTGACATGGTCCGAAATTGAATACTTAAAAGCAACTTACCTCGACAAGATCCGGTTCTGTCATTAAACCACTAATTCCACCCGCGAAAAGGGCACAGTTCTTTCCGATGGTCGCACCGAGAGAACGGTAGAACCAGACAATATACGCAGAGCCGTTGAGATGACCGAGAATACCACCTGCACCGTAGCCCTTATAGAGAAGGCGACATAACGAGAGATGTAGTTGCCACCGCTGACAATAATCGCTCTTGTCCCATTCGTACCGACCTTGACGACGTTCGCCGATAACAAGCCACTTCGTCGCAACGGCCCATAAGACAGCGAGAGTAGCCTGGATATTGAGCACGACAATGAAAGATAAAGCAATGAGAACATATAGAACTGCAAGGCGATACCAGCTTGGCTTGAGGAGGTTGGTGTGATTAAGCTGTACATGGAGATGTCGGAGTAGCTGAGCGGCGGCAACAGGACTTATTGACCAGTAGGCCGCAGTGACGGCAGTTATTGCTAAATTCGTGCCCAGAATAAACCAATATGGGAATACCCAATAATCGGCTTTTCCTTCGTAGAAGGCTCGTCCAAAAGGCGTACTTGTGGGTTCCTTTTCATGCTTTTCAGAGAATTCCTTGTCGTTCCTTCCAAAGCATATAGCATCGCCGTTTTCTTCAACGGTGATCAGTATGGATGTCCTAGCCTTGTGATGAGATACTCACCACATCCCATCCAAGTTGAGCCGTCTTCGTAGACAGTGTCCCTCTTTCCAAGGGCACCCGAGCCCATCACCGTCCGCCTGCCTACTTTGCATCCCGGAAGTAAAACCACGCGATCTGCAATCATTGCTAATACGAGTTAGGCTAAGGAGAGAACGAGAAAAATGATTATATCCTACCCCCGCTGCCAATGGTAACCTTTTTTGTCCCTAGTCGGTCATTTGTGAGGATCTCTGAGCGTGACCCAAACACTACATCATCTCCGATTTCAAGTAGTTCAGGATCCTCGCAGACGACTCCGGAACCTGGCCAATATATGCGCTTCCCAATTCTCGCCCCCATCGCTCGGTACACAATCTAGTAGGACTTTAGCTGCCGCACTATGATATAACCACAAATAAACCTACGGAGACAATTTCGTAATGAGCTCCTAGAATCGAAAAGGCATCGCGCAATAGGTTTTGGGAGAGGATAGCTGAATTGATGTAACGTCGCAGCAGCATCGTTTGAGAGTATTCTTCTGTCCGGCACTCCTTGTTAAGTCCCATAAGACGCTTCACCGCAATTCCAAGAATCAGTTGAAGAACGGGGGTTATGATGGCGCGCACAACTCGGGATAAAGTATGGTATGCAACCCGACGAGGATCTGCGAACCACCAAATGACGGCTTCCAAAGCATTCAAGCCTGTCGCAAGGAATTGAACCTCCTGAATCATGAGCCAGAGACAAAACATCCAGGGTATATCTGTGAATACTTAGTTCCGTTGCTAATTAGATGCAAGTCTAACTTACGGGCTATTATGACGATCAAGGCAATAAGTGGCCACGCGACCAGGACTTGAAGGGCCCAATGAGGCTCAGGGGTCAGCGTACGATTGTATATAGCATATGATTTGGCAAAGGGCGCATCGTAAGAGGACGCATGAGGACCGTATACGGCACTATCAGGGATAGTGGCTCCGGGAGAGACGGTAGTATAGGTGTTGATAACAGCACATTTTCCGATGTTAATGGGATCCAAGCGGAAGTATCCCTCTCTCTCCACGCAGAAACCCCTTATGTGCGACCTGTCAATACGGCATCCATCCTGAAATGTTAACATATCATATTCTCCTAGTTTTGTCTTAGGGTCAATAACCACGTTCTTGCCAATCTTGGCACCAAGAAGTCGATAATATAGGATCGTCAAAGAAGGGTGGAGGGCGAATAGACCTTTTCCAGCAGATCTATGAACATTGTGAGCGACGAGAGATACGAGAAGCTGCGGGACGACGAACCTTATACTTTGATCCACTAGCCAGCAACGAAGATAATAGGCAGACCACCTTGAAGGACTGTTATATGCAATGTTCTTATCATTGATTAAGCAACTTACATGCGATAGGTTCCCGCCTGATACTTTCCTACTACGATCCATTTGAACAATATAGCAGTGATTGGGGCGGCAATTCTGACAGCCATTCTTGAAGCAATAATAGCAGCTATCAGAGAGCTCAATTTTACCCAGAAACCTCCATTGAAAAATCGTGCAATATAAGATAGTGTAAAAAGCAAGAGAGACCCTACAAGTCAAGTCGTGAGGTGCGGTAAAAAAAAAAAGAAAAAAAAAAAAAGTAACTGTCGGTCACTTACAAGTAAGCGCGGCCTTGAGTGGATAAAAGAATAAAACGGGAATCGCCTGAGTGATTAAACAAAGGGGATGGTTTTGCCCGCGCGCCTTTGCCTTTTCGAATAGCTGATACTCCTGATCATAATCATATTCAAACCCGAATGCTGTCAAGGATGTCGTAGTAGAATGACGCGGTCGTTCCTTCTCATCCACCGACATGAATGATCTCTTTGGCTCTTCGGCATCTACAAGTGCCGCCATTTCGCCGACCGTACTGTTATTGAACAGGGACGAAACAGTAAGCTGTGTCCCTGTCTCTTTACGAATGTGGTAGGCGAGTTTCCCAAGAAGGAGGGAATTGCCCCCGATCAGGAAGAAGTCTGACTGAGCAGTGATATTGCCGCGATCTACCGATAGAATTTGGGCCATGAGATCTCTGATGCGAGACTCTGTTCTTGACATCGAAGCGGAACTGAATTGAGCAGACAACCTTCTAGTTTCTTGAAAGTCTACCTCTCCGTCCTTGTTTCGTGCCAAGGAGCTATGCATCAAATAGACCATTTCGGGTACCAAGTATCCATCGACTTCTTGGGAAATAATTGCTTTGAATGCCTCCGAATTCAGAAGACATTTGGAATCGACCCTCAGATACAGTTCAACGGCTCCGTCAGGACATGAATTCACGGCAAGTTCTTTGACTTCTTTCATACGTCCAAGGAGTGCCTCCACTCCCTTTGAATTCAACGGCGCGCGAGAACAAGGGATTGGTTCTGATAGGGATGCACGCGGCGGCGGGACCTGTGCCTCGAAATGACGTTGAGTGGCTGAAATACCATCGTGGAATGAAGGGAGACCAAGGCGCTTTGCAAGGTTGATGCGAACGGCTTTTCCAGTGCTGACGAGCAATTTTAACCTACTATCTCCAATTAAATAGAGGACTTACATATTTTTAGGAAGATCATCCATATAAACAACTACAAAAGGCCATTTGGACGGGTGAAGGTGATCTCTGTGGATGTGTTCATCGGTGTTTTAAGACCAGAGACCTAATCCTTACCGTAGACTATCGTGTAGCTGATGAAGGCCAATTCGCGGTTTGTTGGGTACAGGAACTATCACAACCCCTATTGCCTCTTGTAGGACGTCGTGTCCAACCGCGAACGCCAGGGTACTCTAAACTGGCCAGTTCATATGAACGTCAATTACTGGTCAGAAATGACGGACCTTGACGCGATCCTTAGCCGCTGTTATAATTGCTTCTTCGATCTCAAACGGAGATATAACCTCGCCACCTTTGTTGATGATCTCTTTTGATCGACCTGTAATATAGAGGTATCTGTTGCCAATTGGAGGTGAGGAGCTCCTGCTTCTAAATTTACCACGTACCCATCAACATCTAGATAGCCCATGTCGCCTGTATCAAACCAGCCATCAGACGAAAAACAAGACCGGTCTAACGGCACATTTCTGTCGGGGGTCGTCTCATATCCAGAAAACATCGGAAAACCGCGGACAGCGACAGCTCCTGTGTTACCTTGAGGTAATTCACGATCAATGTTCGATGCATCACGTATGGATAATTCTGGTCCACAGGAGATGCCCGAGCAACCGGGACGTTCAAGTTGATAGTCTTGCGGCGGAGAAGCTATTGGCATGCACCTGTATAATTACCACCGCTTTAAGTCCATTTCAGAGTGAAAAAAAATCATAATAACGTACTCTGTCATGCCGTAAGAGGGAAGGATCACTGCTTTGCCGAAAGTTTCCTTCATTTCCGAAGCGAGAGACGGTAGCAGTCCGCCTGCAGCGTTACAAATCATGCGCATCCGTGAGTCTTTCATAGCATTGACATGAGATGGGCGTGACGATAAGATAGCGTGGTGTACAGTTGGTGCCCCATAATACCTGATTGAGCGTCAAGGACTTAGCTTTTTACGATTCTATAGCAATTTAACGCTTACCAAGTAGCTCCGAAATGAATAGCCACGTCCCAGAAAGCAACGGCATCAAAACCGCTACACATAATAGTACTGCCCCAGAAAGGATAGGAGCGCATAAGCTCCGTACAAATCCACCAACATGGAAAAGAGGCATCATGTTCACTAGAAAGCATTTTAGTGCGAAATTGAATGGGTTTGTTCGATTCTACTCACGATTAACGTCATTATCTCTTAAAGACCACGAGTGAACGACAGCCCATGCTCCCACAATCAACGTCCGAAGGGAATATGGAACGACTTTCTTTTTTCCACTGGTCCCAGATGTTTGTAGAACAAGAGATAGATCGTCTAATGCTGAAGGACGCGAAGGTTCATGGGGAAAGATCGTCTTCCTGTGCAAGCAAGTCATTGTGAAGAACCCAGACGGCCCTTCAGTAGGCTCAGCGATAACAACATCACATCCCAGTTCTTCTTGTAGGAGCCCTAATCCGAGGCGTTCCACCAAGTCGGTGGAAGCGAGAATAAGCTTGGCTCCTAGCCTAATGGCGTCGTCCCTGAGCTCGCTGGGCGTGCAAGAAGCGTTAACAGGAGCACATGTATGATAGGATGCAACCGAAAGCAGGGCTAAAGCGTTGAGCGGTCCGTTAGGAAGGGCGACGAGAACACGGTCGTTGGGCCCTAAGGGTGTATGCGTTGGGGAGTGAGGGAGTACAAACGTTGAGATAAATGCGCGTAACTGATCGTGAGTGAGGACCCGCTGTGTGGTATCCGGGGAGAATATAGCTGGGTCGGGAGTAGAGGATAGGCAGTCTAAAAGCGAGTTAATGTGTAAGGAATCTGCAAGGCGGTCAGCTATCCAACGACCCAATGCGACGCCTTTTGGGAGAGCAGGAGCACGCAAGAAGGACAGAGGAACCGACATGGCACAAGACCAAGCAGAAACCTGTTGGGCGGGGAGGGAGTAGTAGAGAAATGAAGTGGGGTTGGACCAGAAGACAGTTAACAGGCAATGGAGGCTAACACTTGAATAAAAAGGCTGGCTCCAGGTTTGATTTGGCAACAGATCTGAGATGTATGTTTTGGCTGACAACTCGATCGACGAACGCAATTCCGATTGCAGTATAGGACTTCCTGTCAGGGATAGCGTACACAAGGCTATTGATTCTTCTAGCCGACGAGAAACCTCCGCCCTTTCTCGCGACAAGTATAAACGGCTATCGTAGGTAGTCGTAATCTCTTGCCTTGCGGCGCGAGTTTGACCTAGAAACCGGGCAAGAATGTGAAACACGCCTTTGACGGAACTCCTTGAAAATCGTTTTCAGTGCTCCAGGAATAGACCGCTCCTATTGAAAAGACATCCTTGTAACGCTTGTTTTTCAAACATGAAAAGCCATGAAAGGGTTGCAAATCTATGAAATAGAATGTTAGCACGCGAGCAATTATGAAATTGTCTATGACATGTCACTACAAACAGTTGTTCACCACCTCTTCCACCGTTCGACAACTTCAAAGGGGCGCAACGCCGACATAACTCCACGGCCGCTTCCTATCTTCACCACATGAATTCTTAATAAGACCCTTGGCGACCGAACAGAATAATCTACATATTCTGTAGATATATCCGCTCTACAGCCGATTCCAAACGGGCTAGCTAGTGGTGAGTGGGGCCCCTGAATATATCACAAAGCAACTCCTTAAATGTTGGTGACACGGGGGTCCGATAGCAGGTTGCCAGGCGGGAACCTGACCAACAGATAGGATACGAAGAAGAGACGTATTTCACCTTCATCAATCAAGCTCCACCTCTCAGTTGCTTAACACTTCCATTTGCCATGGTCTGGGCCCTATAAGTTGCACCAAGTGGAGCTGTTCATCGAATAATTCAAGATAAACGGAGTGCCAGGGCGATTAAGTGGCAGCGGCGGTCCAGTTCCGAGTAGCAATCCCAATGTCCATCGTTGAGCGAACTTCCAAGCAACTTTCAACATCTATTCCGCAGTTTCAGGTTGCCATAAGTAGGAGACATATCATTGGGCTTTGATTCTTCCATAGACCACCTCTCTAACCCGGTCTCCGGGATCACATTTCTTGAGACGATCATAATCATACCAGACTACCTCTTCCCTGGAATGCGCAACAAACGCCTCTTGTGCGAGTGAATAGGCCGAACCCGTTATTCGAAGCGTAGAACGACCATCTGTATCGTCTGAGGAAGGTGGAATAGGCATGTAACCGATTAGGAGCTAATGATAGGTCCTTAGTACACTGTTTCGAGTCAATGTCCGACGACAGCGTACCGAATCAGGATAAGTGACTGGTCGTCGAAACTTAATTTCAATGGATTTCAGGATGAGCGACACGCCCTGGCCCTTCACCATTGCGTTAGCCTTTTGAGGACCTCCTAACTCGCGACCGAACGAAGTCATCCACTGTATGCGAGACTTCGGGACTCGGTAAATGATTGGAACGATGCGATTCAAGGGAAATCAACTTACGGACTCGAAGAAACGTGCTGGCCAACGTGGGGGTGAAAAATCCTCATCTTCATAAGAATGACAACATACCATAGCGTACATTGTTTACATGCCTGCCTTGTCAGTATTGGAGTGCGAAGCAGTAATATGGAAGCTTACTGAAAGGAGTCGAGATCTCCCCAGGCGATGCGCTGCTCCCAGAAAGACTGAGGGTCAAACCCTTGGTTTTTCATATGCTCGCGAGCCTTGGCCATGGGACTAATCGCCGCAGCGTTAAATCCATAGGTATGTGATGGCGAGTCTGGCGCTTCTGGCCCTCTTGTTCCAGGAGGAATATGATATGGCGACGATGGATCATGGAACTTGGCCTGAAGCTCCTGAATATTCGAATATTCGTTGAGAATTCAGGTAACAATGGAGGAATGCTGCGCACGCTGACAGATGTCGTCTTCCACCGACGAAGTGCGCTTCTCGTTGTGTTTAATGACAACAATGGCCTAGGGAGCTGCCGAAGCATAACCAAAGTTTCAAAGTTCAGGAGGTGTGCAGGAGGGGGAAGGGGGTTAGGGTCCCGGGCAGACCGGCGACCTACTCAACAGAAATACAGTCATGCCGAAAAAGCAGTTGAATATGCCGAAAATAAATTTTGATCCGACTGCCTAGGACCCTCACCAGCACCTCCAGCGTTCAAGTTGCTCTCCAGCCGTCGAATGGCATTTCCCTGACAGGTCCTAGGAATTTTCCCGGTGAAGCTCGGGCGCATCTTCCCAGGGGCCCTAAGATGTAACGTATTGGGTCTTTATGCGACGCTTCCCACTGCGAAAAGGCTCCCGACAGCTTGCAGGCTTCGTCAGGCGCCAGAACCAAAGGACTTCGAGCCGTCTGTCCCAGCTTGGACCTCGATATAGAGACTGATGGAGTGGTATATATTGTGCTCGGCCGAACCTGACCGGAGGAGACTTGACAGTGATTGCTATGATGCTATTGTGCAGTGCTACTATAGTTTGGGCGCTGGAAGCTCGGACATATCCGGTCAAAGGTGGCAGCTAAACTCGACTAAAAAATATCAAAAGTATTTGGGCTGACATGCTTTGGACACCGCAGGACCAGCAAGACCAGCCAGCGACCTCACCTCTCAAGTCCTCATAGGTTGCTGAATCAGCATCTCACTGACAATTGATGCCACGGCTGATGTTTCGGAGGATGGAACAACTAATGTAATGCCATAAGCCCACCAATCAACTCCTTCGAGTAAGCATCTGAGAAAACCTTCCGATGATGATCACTCGTGACCGCTTGTTTTCTAGCTCCTTCCCTTCCCCCGCTTCGTCCCCGTCCTCCCCCCCGGCAGAACTGTATTTCTGAGGCATAGTACCACTTCCAATCCTTTCCAGCACGATCTTTCCTATATTTTCTCCTTGAGATACGTCTAATTTTTCCGCGCCCATGATCCTTCGGAAGCGTCATGGCATTTCAAACCAGAAAAGCAGTATATTCCGCCGACAGGCCGCAGTCCCAAACCCCAACCCTTGTAAGTAAGAGATTTAAGTTTTGCTCATCGATTTAATATATTTGCAGCTGCCACTCCCTCGGCGCCTGCTGCAACGAATCCAACGCCTCGACCGAAACCTGTGGAATCAGCCACTACCACTCGTCCAGCGCAGCCTCCTACAGCTATTCCGGCTCCCTCGAAACCACTCTCTTCACTTTCACAAACGACAGTGCCTATAGTGTTACCTTTTACTGTTAGTTATCTTTCTCGATTAGCCCAGGCTATCTAATGACCTGTATCTTACAGAGTAGCCTGCCACCCACCTCGTCGAGCATATCCGCCCCTTCGACCACCTCCTCAAGCATTTCTGTCCGACCTTTGACTTCGGCATCACACGCACCGTCTATAGTTGCAGATGTCACGCCTACCGATCCTGCTCCCAGCGCATCAATGGCCGCTGCAACTGAAAGTACTAACACTGGTGTGCTCATAGGAGCCGTTGTTGGCGGTTGTGCCGCCCTTGGTCTGATAGTTGCTGGCGTATATTTACTTTTGGTACGATTGCTTGATCGTTTTTCGTCCCTGAGCCTGATGTGCTTTTTTTAGCGCCGAAAATTCCGGAAGAAAAAGCAATATGACGAGGCATTTAATACATCTGATTTCCGTCGATCTGCAATCCTTTTGGACGACAGCAGGGAAAAGCCAGGAGCTATCCAACCGCTGAGGAGGATTGAGGGACACGTTCAAAACACGCCGTTGCCACGTACACCGCCCGTTCAGCAGCAGACTCCCTATGCACCTGCAGTTGGATATTATGGAGGAGAGCACAGCCGATGTGACGATCCATTTGCTGCTCAGCCTTCGCGCAGCGTAGTTTATCAAATGCAGTATGATGCTCAGCCTGCGCACGCCTACCCTCCCAATCTCAGGCCCTACGACTATAATAATAATCCTCATGGTTATCCTCCTCAAGCCCACTACCCTCTTCAACCACAGATTGTTGCTCGGTCCCAGAAATATGACGCTGCATCACCGTCCCATTATACCCATTCTGAAACATCATTACCCTATGCTCGACAATACGATGCTATTCCTTCGCCGGCACATTATGCTCGGTCTGAAACATCGTTATTACACCATCCGGAGCCCGAAACGCCGTCTATCACAGTTGCACATGATGCTGTCTCTACCGTTCAAGATAGGCATTCCATAGAAGACGACGAAGATGTTCCTCCCCCGGCCTACGAAATCACAGAAACCTTTGTAAATCACAGGCCTGATGTGAAGACTCGGCACCTCACATATGATGCGGCTAGTACTATAAGTGCTTCTGGTAGTACAGCTGCACCGCCTTCCGTTTTAACTTCCGCTGGCCCTTCCACCGAACTGCCATCACCTTTTTACGCCTCTGCAGGCCCATCTACTGAACCGCCATCACCTCATTACACTTCTGCAGGTTCATCTACTGAACCACCATCACCCTTCTACTCTTCCGCAGGTCCACTTGCTGAACCCCCGTCACCCTTCTACGCTTCTGCAGGCGCCTCTGCTGAGCCACCATCACCCTTATTCTCGGGCCCGTCACGGCACCACACTCTTTCGTCCCGTCCAGTTTCTGGCACGAGTGCAGTCACAATTGTCTATGAATAGACAATGTGGTAAAGTGAAAGATGATCAAAATGGTGATAATCCAATGTCATTCACTTTTTTCTCCCGCTTCGACCACTCGTAGTCGTATTTATATTAGTATTATACATTCGATCCTTTCTGACTCTCGTTTTTTGCGCCCATTGTTTAATTCGATACCTTTGCTGGGTGAGAGATTTTCTACGTGTTTGATTGTTTATTTTTATTAGTTACTCATAAGATCTCCCATCTGTTATGTCGCCGTGCCTTGCGACTCCTGATGTACTGTACATATATCCTTACATACTACCGGTCGTATTTTGTCGCTTCTTACCTATATACCTGTATCAAAGTGGCCGATATAAATGTAAATGTTCGTCAGCTCCGTTTGGGATTAAATATGGATGTAATTAATGGATGACTTTCCGTAACTCTAAACTCTAGATTTCTAGATTCTAAACGATTCTAGATTATATTTTTCAAACCCCGCAATCTATAAAATCTATGGAACCGTAACGCATGTATATAGACTAGATAATAGGTATAAACAGAGGTATTGCCATACCAAGGGCTGATCCGTGAATTGATAGCATCACCATTGTGTCACCGTGATGGGTGACTTCAAAACTTCGATTGCGACAATATGAATGAGAATTTTGCGACTCAACAAATCCAAGGCATGTATTTCATCAACTGCAAGCATTGGAGGACAAAGAACAGAATTTTCGGTGCCGGTATTAGCTGGCATGTCAAAATACCAGTGTACACAGGGCGGATGATAATCAAGCCACTGGACGACTTCCCGTAGCGTCTGGAAAAATAGAAATATTTTCCAGATTGTGTCCCAGCTGATTGCCGGACGTGCCGTTGACTAAATCGGTGTTTGGCAAAAGCGGATCTTTAAATTCACGTCTTTCCAGACTGCAATCTGGAAGAGGGGGCCTCTTCCAGATTGCAGTCCTCGAATATTACCTCACTTTATGCATTAAAGGAGTTATGGACGTCACGAGTAAGATCCTATCTCCAACTTTCAGGTCAATATCGTGAGACACTGCTTCAGCAACCGATCATGGCCGGCTTCAGTATTTCACAGCTCAGGCGTATGTGCTTTTGAACAACGAAACTTGAGTGCACTATCATTGAAAAATGCTACGGATTGAGTGTGCATCATTGCTCGGAATGAGGTGCTCTCAGATGCCCGTGGCCCGAGTGAGGAGTGGCTGAAAGAGCCTGAGTCCAAGGGTAAACTGTAAACGGTAGCTGCAACCACTGTCGTTGTTCAGCCTCAGACATCTCATAATGAGCAGAAGTGCGTGCATCAACCGTTCTGAACGCAAGCACTATCCATCCTATTTCATACTCACAGTCTATATCCCTGCCTATGTTTATTGGCCTTGATTTATTCTAAACAGTCTACGGTTTAATATCCTGAGTATAGACGGGCGGAGTTTCAAATGAAATAAGATTTAGAAAAAATTCTGTGTTTCCAGACGCTGCGGGAAGTCGTCCTCTAGTCGTCCTCTAGTCTCACCTGAGTAATTTCCCGCCAACAATCTGATCGAGTGTGAGAAATTAGGTTATACCGTAAGAAAGTTTAGAAAGGCCTTCAAGTCTGGAGTTTTTCAGATTTTCAAGATCCGCTGGCACAGTTACTTGATATATCCATCGCATCTCCGGCAAGTAGTTTAGAATCTAGGAATTTAGAGAAATCTATTATTTAGAGTTACGGAAAGTCATCCAATATCAAAGAAGGTTTTGGGGCACTAAAGTTTTAAGGTGATGATACGGATCAGGCGCTCGGGAGGTATCTACTTGTGCACGATACTATTCGGGTTCAATGGTTGGGAATTTCGTACAGGTACGTCTTTGTAAAGGAAGTGCGTAATACGCTTATTTAATCTCGAAGCTTATCTACTATGTTGTGTTTTTTTGAGTAAGGTAACAAAGGAAGGTTTCTGATAATGATC
This sequence comes from Agaricus blazei, assembly GCA_029719445.1. Taxonomy (NCBI): domain Eukaryota; kingdom Fungi; phylum Basidiomycota; class Agaricomycetes; order Agaricales; family Agaricaceae; genus Agaricus; species Agaricus blazei. The sequence goes on from SSNC01000005.1 coordinate 716,008, forward strand.
ATTCAAGTGTGAATATGATAAATAGTGCAAAGGAATGAATAATCCAGCTATCGTACAGTTGTTGAGGAAGGGAAAGCACCTATAACAAGGCGAGTTCCTAGAGAGGTTCATCATTTCAGAGTATCGTAGAAAAATCTCTATTGTCTTGAAGGCGGTCAAAGGCATCTTGGACGATTCTAGAGTTCCTTGCTTCCAGTTCAATCGCGCTGGGTGGCTGACACCGTTCCCGGAGTTGAAGGACTCTGTCATTTAAATCGGTTTCACGTTAGCAACGGCATATGCCAGTTTTGACAGGACAAGTGACACCAACAATCGACATGCCTGGGATACCAGATTATTTATTGCCGTTAGTTGTCTCAATGTAACGTCAGTGAGGAAAGTTTTACATACAACAAGATTTGGCAGAACAAGGGCCATTGGGAGACCTGTGCCATCAGCTAATCTGAGTGCGTAATTGATGTTTTGTGTCGTAATCGAATCAGAAAATCTGGCTTACTGAAAAGATAGAATTATACTCGTAAGGTTGATGGCGTAGACAAGGACGAAAGCGCAGATGCCTGGATACAATATAAAATATCAAGAGATATTCGCACATGATACCAAAAGTAAAGCATGCCGTACCTTGTTTCTCAATGTACCGCCCCAATGAAACATCTCTCGCTCGGGTCCGGTAACATTGCTATAATGGAAGGAAGGCCGAAATGAACGCACAAAATGCTCGGCTAGTCAATTATGACTTACGATAATGACTATTGATAAGCAGATGATGTCCATGATGGCCGAGGCGAGCTGATGAATTTTGAGATCAGCATGATGTCAAAAAAACTATATCTAGACGAACAATTGACCACTTTGGGTTTCGTTAGTCGTGGTGAGGATCGTGTAGGTATGTTTCAACCGCTTACTCGCACTCGTCTCATCACAGCGCCATCCGCATTGTCAGGGTAACATCCAGTTGGACCGATGAGAGCGTATAATTCTTGAGGGATACTTAGAGGAGTGCAAAAGACCCAGAAGTTGATACCAATGAGGATGAGGTAACACAATCCCAGAAAGATTAGGACTTGACGGCTACGGGAGGTGAATGCATATGCACGCATCAACATGACACCTGCATTACAGGGTGAATATAGAAACTTGTTTTAAGATGAATTGCCAGTGTACCATGTGAGGTAAATTGCTTGGAGACAGTGCATTTTAGTCGGAACGATCAGTAACAGCGAATAGACGCACACAAGGAGCCAGTACGGCATGAGCAGGTTTGACAATTCGGGCGCATACCTCCTTTGGATAATCTCCAACATAACTCCACGTTATGCCAACCCACGCGGCAGCAGTATAGTACCGACAGAAGAAGTAGCAGACATTAATGAACGATATCCGTGCCTTGTGGATCTATCACGTTGTGTTTCAATCTTGGTTTAAATTACATGATTGGAATGTATGCCAACATACGAATTCAACCTCCCGACCTAGTCTTGAGAATATTAGATGGTCGTGTAGTCAGACAAACCCAGGAGAAGAACACTTACAATAAGAGCCACTCGTATAGCTGCAACGCGGACAGCGCAATCATAATCGAACGAGTATGCCGGATACTGAATAAAACATTGGACATGGACCCCATAGGGAGCGAAGCGAAAAAGGGGACGCAAAGCGAGTTTTGCAGTTCGAAAAGGGTGACGATAGAGGACGAGGGAAGGATGGACGAAAAGGATTATATGTATAAGTAGTTTATATATGTGTTTGTCTGACGTACACCAGAATTCTATTGGCAGGTTCAGGGTGCCGGGGCCTAGAGGTGTCACATTTGATGGTGAAGCGGTGTGTTGCATTTGTTCGGAAATCGCGGCGGTTCCGGCTGGCAAGTGGCAAGTGTGATCGGCGTGTCCAACATGTGCACACCGTGTTATTCCAGCAGCCGCGAGCACCAGATTCGCTGCCTGTTCCAAACATCGAGCGGAACGGCAACTACTGTCAAGTGTCTGCAGGGTCTTCTAGTGATCTTCTTTGTCTAGAATTTGTCAAAAAAGGGCATATTGCGGGACGTAGTGAGTGTTATTTTTAACCCCGTCAGCCCAGAGCTTACTCGTCGGAACACTGCATACCAGAAATGGATACTCTCCTTCCGATTGCAGACAGGAGATGGCAGTTCGAGTTGAGACTGAGACCAAAGACTCCCAAACACGAGGAGACATATAACTGCTGGACGGGGCTGAAACACCAGCCCAGTCTTCCTTGCTTTTAACACTATCCGTCCCGGTGACCCCCACAAACTATCCCACATTCTCTAACATTAAGCGACTGGTTTCGCGTGACTCTTCTTTTACAACTACAAATCATGGTCGCTGTGGGTTCTCGTTTTGCTCTTCTCGCCACACTGTGCACGGTTGCTGTCCTCTCTTTCAACCCCTTATTGGTCGGCGCTGCGGTAATTGATACTCGTCATTCTGGCCAACCGACTGTTTTTTGAACGCGAAAGACATGGCCTGAAGCAACAAGTCATTGTAGGTGACATCTCACCGCATATACTCCAATCAAACTTACGTCGTGATAGCGAAATATCGAACATCTACCTGCGGATCAATTGATACGCGTCTTTGAGTTACCGGCAGGGCCATATAAACGACAAAACAATGACGATTGCTCGAAAAAGGTGTTTGTGAACGGCGACGCGAACCGTCTTCATTTGGCTTGTCGTGATTGGCATGACCATAATCATAATGAGGTCGTCGATGGCAATCGTCATCGTGTTCGTACCCGCAGAGAATTACTCCACCGTTCGCCTAGACACTCGCGCCCGGCGGTCCAACCGCGAAGCGACCCCGCAGCATCCAGTAACAGACCAGAAGCAGTCTTAGGCACCGTAGAGGTCACGGTAAGCAGCCCAGCCAGTCATAGTCTTCCATTTCTTCTAACAACGGGTTCGCACCAGGGATCAGACGGGTCAAATGGTCAAGATAGAGCTTTTGGGCAGTTTCTAGTCGAGAACAGGAATGGTGGTTACGACGTTGGTGTTTCTAGCTCGAACCAGACCATGTTCTACTTGGTCGGGGCTCCCTCACCAATCGCCGGTGTCGTGGGCTCACTTCCCCTTTCTGGTGTTACTGGTGTCGCTGGTGTCGCTGGCGTTGTTGGTTCGCTTCCGGTTCCCCTTCCGGACACTGCTTCACTTCCCCTCGGCTCACTTCCACTCAGTTCTGGTCAGCTTCCTGTCGGTGGCGGTTTACTTCCTGTTCCTGGCCAGCTCCCTGTCGGTGGTGGCCTACTTCCTGTTCCTGCTCAAGCTCCGAGTCCCGGTCAGGCTCCCACTCCTGGCCAAGCTCCCGCTCCTGGTCAAGCACCTAGTCCTGGTCAAGCACCCACTCCTGGTCAAGCACCTAGTCCCGGTCAAGCTCCCGCTCCCGGCCAAGCACCTAGTCCCGGCCAACTTCCCCTTCCGGTCCAGCTTCCTGTTCCGCTCCCGGCTGCTTTGGGGCAAGTTCGCGTCACTCTTCAGACCAAGCTACCTAATCGGTCGGAATGGTCTTGTTGTTCATATGAACGGAATCCCGACGGGCCACGGCCGATGACTATGGAAGACTGTAAAGCCTCAGACAGCGATGATGATCGTTTTAGTCAGATTTTCTTGTTTGAACCTGGTACCGGGACGTTACAACCAGTATATAACGGGACCCATTCGAATTCTACATCGACAAGTAATGCTCCAGCCAACTCTACATCGACAAGTATTGCTCCAGCCAGTTCTGCGTCAATGGGGGCATCCAGAGAACAGGCTCCGGACGGAAATCAGAGCGTCAAAATGATATGGAGACCATTTGCACAGGGGAGCGGAGCACGTAGTACCGCCCCGGAAACCCAAACAGTGACAGTTACGGTGACAAGTTCGGCCAGCGCGAGTTCCGGGGGCCTGCGGGAAGCAACTTCGAGCACGGCCATGTCTTCTGCAGCGGGGAGTTGGAGTAGTAGCGCGGCGCCTGTCCCGTCGTCGGCTGCGGTGAACGGGCTCAAGGTGGAGGTTGCACCGAATGCATCGTGGTCTCGGAGGATGCGCAAAGGAGCTGCATTGTAGACTAGATCGTAGCGTGTGTAGATAGCGGAATGGAAAGAAGTTCCCACACCGGGAATGATGGTTGTCGTTTGATTTCTTATTTCTCCTGTCGCCGTGCTTTTTTCTTTGCCAGTCTGTTCGTCTTTGTTCGGTGCTTCCAAGGCTCGCCACATTCTTTTGCCCCCACCCTCCTTTCCTCCTATGCCCTCCCATGCCCTCCATCTCCGCAGAGCCAGGGCCTTGCTTCGCCACAAGGCCGACAAGGTCCACGTCCTCGACAAAAGATTCAGCCCGACTGCCACTTATGCAGAAATGACAGAAGTATTTGATGATGATCCACCCAACACTATCATCTGTGTGTAGCCTTTCCCGATTGCCCACTTGCCTGTTTCTGACAAGGTCCCTAGTTCCTCCCATCGGGCACGGACACGAACATCACAGGCCAACAGTGACCACTCCCATCCTGCCACCTCTCATCACTCCAGATCCCCCGACTACAACCACTCAGATCATCCCTATAATCCCTATTACACGTTCCAATACGCCCAGGACCACGTCCACCGCCACTCCTACGACCACGTCCACCAGCGTATCATCTTCTGTTTCGGCTATCACCCCAACCCCGGTTGTATGCTTGCCTATTTCTGCTATTTTGAACTTATACCTGACAGTGTGTATAGGTTCCAGCAACGCACCCAAACGTGGTGACGTCTGACACCAGCGTTGCAGTCGATTTCAACACGGTGACAACCCTGATAACTACGAGCCATGGTTCTCCCGCAGCAGCCAGTGCTTCCACTACACCATCCCCCAGTTCTGGAGTCAGTACAGGTGCTATCGTTGGAGGCGTCGCTGCCGGTGTGGCTGCAGTAGTTGCCATTGCTTTCGCAGTCATATTCTTCGTCGTGAGTATTCTAATTCTGTCATCCCGATGTCGTCTAAAATGTTCCTGTAGCGGCGTGTACGTAAACGGAGGGAAGATGCCATCGATTTTAGTCCGCAAGATTTCCGCCGTTCTGCGGTCTTGCTGCCAGACCCCCCGACGCATGAAGATACTGTCGCGCGCGGATACAATCCGCCTCCGCCGCCGGTTTCGCCGATGATGCAACAACGCCAGCAACAGCCTGTATCCGCCTCCACCGCGGGATTTAGCGAACCTTACTACCGACAAGAGAGGGCTGCGTACGGCAGTTACCATCAATATCAGGAACAGTACCCTTCTCAGGAACAGTATCCCTCTCAGGGCGCCTTTTCGACCTCTACCCCTACTTCGCCTCAGAGGGCTGCCGCCATATCCCCATATGTGCCTAATTCCCTCGCACCCAGCTCGTCACTACCGTCTCCGTATGAGCCTACTGCCGCCGGAATCCCACAGCCTGCAGGGATGATCCGCCAGCTTACCGTTGATGCGCACTCGTCACCGCCCTCATTGCGGAGTACCCAGGTACCTGCCAATGATTATGTTGACTTGAGCCGTTCCAGCGTATCTCCTTTCCAAGCTGCTCAATATGCAGAGATTTCTCGTCGATTGAACGGCATTCCTAACTCTCCTGCGGCGGATGAACGTTTTGCTGCATCTGCAGCTGAGCTTTATGCCACTCAACAAAAGGATTTGCCTGCAGTACCTCCACAGCCTCATTCTGTCGATCCTTCTGCTTCTGGCAGCGAAATAATCACCCAAGCTCCTGTTGACTCGACCTCTCCGCCGGTTTCTGTAGCTGACACGGTCAATTCTACTACCCAAGGGCCTGTCCAGCCTCCCCCCGCTGCTGTCGTTTCTACGTCTCACAGTGTTCCCGGTTCGCCTGCGACTTTGCCCTCTCCACCGTTTGTTACAGCTGCATCCTATGTTCCCCCGGCCAGCCCCTCTCTGGATACACTCAGTGTTCAAACTTCTCACATTCCTACGCTTTCAACGGATTCATTTTCCCATGAGCCACTCGAATTCCCAGTTCCACCATCTCCAGTACTTTCTTATTCCTCGCGTTATCGCGTTGACTCTCCTCCCCCAATATTGCCAGAAATTGTTGTTCAAGAACGATCATCAGTGTCGTCTTACATTCCCCAAAGTCCCATGGTCGGCACTGGATATATTAGCGGAATAAGCGACATGAGTGGTGCAAGCGGGGTCAATAATATGGGATTGCAATCGCTCCCTGGATCTGCTAAAGCGGATGGAAGGTTCGTTCCAACGAAGAGTCCGTTGGCGAGCAGTGTGGTCGTGGCTACACCGATGGAGGCACAGACAAGTGTGTTTGCCGCAGAACAGGACAAGGCGCTTCACGATAGTTCGGTTACCACTCCTTCGACCGCTAAACTAGATGCCACCAAACAAAACGCTGCTGCTACTGCTACTGCCTCTGCTGGTACCAACACCGCTACTAGCCCTGGGGTTGAAGAAAAGAGGACTACAGTTTATAACCCCGACGATGCCTATGGTGGGTTCTGAAAGAAACGAGGCAATATTAATCGAGGGTTATCCTCGTCGCGTTTCCTTCCTGTCCATTTGTTTTATATGCTTCGTCACACTCGTCGACCGGTGTGCGAACCCAGTGCTGGCATCAACCCCACCTTCCCGTTCGGGACCGGATACCCGACAAAGAACTAAGTAAACAATGTAAATCTGTTTTCACTTTACTTGTGTATACCCCTTGACTTTCTTGTCAAAATGGTGCATCCCTATCGATCTAGGTCCATTTATACCTTTCGTATTTGGGCTGAAATCTTGTTCTGATTATTTTCCTTGTTCAATTTTTGCAATCTCTTACTAGATGCTGGGCGTTGATCCTTGATAGGTGTTGCATTATGTTCCGTCCTTCCTTTTTCTCTGACCCACAATCGGGTTTATATGATTATTATTAAAGTAAATACGGGAAATTTTTGGAGTGTGTATTTCCTGGTGATATACATTACTTTCTATAATGTTTGAAATTGTGTTTCTCGTCGCTCATTTGTCACCCCTGTTTTGCAATTTGTGTATTTTTTATTTTTCCTTGAAAGGGTTTTATGTTCTTGATCACTTTTGATATTTAGGTTTTCTCCTAAAGTGTTACTTGTTTTTTTGTTCAAGATATACAATTGTGTTTGGTTCTTCTTTTTATGAGCGCGGATCTATTTATTTCTGGCGTTGAAGTAGAGGCCTGGCGTGAGAAGATTAAACTCCGACATACGTCCCAGACCACATATCATTATCATGAACAAGAAAATACTTTATATCATATCTTTTGGTCATCGCTACGGTCCACTCTCACCTACACCTACACTTTCCTATGATATCCGTGATATCCCAAATCCTCCCCGAGAATTTAGGCTCCAACAAAAAGTCTCAAATGACGCGACTGCTCTTCGTCAATGGTTGATGAATAATGAGGTCTTCATCTCTAGAGTTGAAGTTGCCAGACGAGATATCCTCGATCACCTCGCAAAACTTGGTCTGGAGGGGGGAAGATCAGATGGGGATGTAGCAGTTGGTGTTAATTGTTACTTGGGTCGGCATAGGAGTGTAACGTTCGTGGAAGAGCTGGCAAGACGAGTGAGAGAAGATTTGGGTTCTTCTTGGGAAGTGAGAGTGAAACATCGAGAACTGGAGAGAAGTTAAAGTGGCTTCGCTTTTTTAGGCGGAAAAGAACTTGTAAGCATGTGTTATATAAGATACTTTGTTATCTCCCTTATGGTGTAACGGTCATTTGGTCGAGTAGGTTAACTTGCTTACAATACTCCTTCCAGTGCTTCCACATACAAATCGATTGACATAACTGGCCTCATCGTAAATAGGACACGAAATACAATGCATTCGGCCAATAGTAGTTCCTTGCTCATGCCTATGTCCCCTTTGGAATAAAAATTTCATTGTGATGAAACTAACCTCAGAATCATATTCACAGAGTTAATCATACAATTTTTCAGATTATTAAAAACTCAATGAAATAAATTCGTAAAAGATCTTTGGCCAGGACTTTTGGCATATTTCCTTAAACTGAAACTTGTGCTGGAACGGCTCCCTCCACTGTACGCCTGGGCATGAGAGCACTCAGGGTCATATTTGGCCTCCCAATAAGCCTTGAGCTGCATTTCCAGTACAAGCAAATCCCACAGTAGCTGTGGATGATCATCAAGGGCTATTCTCAGTTTCGGATATGATGAGATTCGCGCTAACACCGAAGGATGGATACTTTCACTGGTTCTTTCGTCGGGTTTTTCAGGAACTTCTCGCTGGATGGTCTTCGGCTTAGCAAATATCCCAGTAACAGAGCTTTGATATTACCTGGTCAAAGAAGTAAGTTCTGGGATAAATAGACTCAAGCTTACTTATGCGGCTCTTGTTCACCCCATCTTGCGACCGGTTCCAGACATCTTTCCAAGTGTCTGATATCTAACGCTAGGATGGGTTCGATATTTGCCTGAGTATTTTAAGTGCGTGACCAAAACCACTAAACAAAACAAACTGACCGCCATCCAGATAAGGGCAATATCCGAGAGATCGTGGTTCGAGTATCCTCCGCCAACCTGATAGAGATGAGTGACGGATAATGTATAGTTCCGAAGCACCTACGTCTATATGGGTACCTGATTGGGTTTTAGATCTATCAGAGCGACTTTTTAGCCCCTATTGGAAATCGTGAAATACCTCCAAACCAGCACTGATTGATTGTGCATTGCGATCAGTTGCTTGCCTATCAGATTTACTGAAAGATGCTTGCCTGACGTAGCACCTGGCCCTTTTTCTGACCATCTACCGTTTGTTTGAATTTATTACAATTCTGTGACTTCATCGGTCTAGTTATATGGTAAGATGAGCTGAACTCACAAAGTCTACCCGACGTTCATCTAGAGCGAGGGCTTGAAATGCATATTGGATATGGGCTCCTAGCCGTCCGGGATTCTTGAAGCCAAACAACTTGTTATTAGGGTGCTTGACAACCAGTTCGTCCGGGATGCCATAGGTCCCAACTGTATCCCAAACACCGATGCACCTGGGCATCAAAATGTTAGGGGTAAAAAAGAGGATGTGTAGGGACCATACTTGATGGTGAAGCGATCTCTATCTCTATCAATGACAACGCGCCTTCGACCGTTTGACTCAGGATCCAACCATGGTGCGAGGTTCGATTCTATCACTTCTCGTTCTGCGTGATCAGAGTTTTAGTACATTTTTGCGACGGCATATACACAGCGAACTAGTTACCTGCCGGGCTTGTTTCCAAGCCCCGCCTTTGAAAGTTGACTAAGATGCTTGCGAAGTGGTCCATACCGTTCCTGTCAAGTAGACCGATCTCCCCCTTGTGTAATTCAGGTGGAAGGTTGACATTTTAATAGAACTGAACACTCACGATGAACGTAGCCACCATTCTAGCGATGTAGGCCCCCTAAAAATGCATTAATATATCTACGGTTGCTATACCGAAGTATTGCCCACTCTTGAAACCCCGAAGAGGTAGATCTGCAGATTCTAATTTAATCAGAAACAATGAAACAGGGAGGCTGACGCACGTCGTCGCCAGGCCTATAATTACTGGTTCATTTGATCAGTGCTTGCTATTGGGTGGCCTAGGCAAAACATACTGAGCAATAAACGTGTAAGCTTCTTCAACCTGGGCACCTACAACCCCCGGATTCTTATCTGTAACCATATACACAACAAACTGATAATATTCAACTTACCGAGAGATGCGCCGATAGTGCCTAAATTGAATGATAGCTTTTTCAGTAAACGGAAGCTTACATTGATACGGACAAACGCATACTATCATCACCATATTTCGGCCGGGGGCTGCTTTCTGTACCAATGCCTGATTGGTAATAGACAATCTGGTCAATGGTCCTTTGTTTAGCAGCGTCCTGAAAACAAGATCGCGTGTCTTCGCTTTCAATAAGTCTGGCTAGACGCTATATAATCATTGCAAATAAGAAATTTGATGTAGTGGTGTACTGTAGAGTAGAATGAGCCCACCATGACGTTGGAATTGTTGGATTTCCAGTGCGACTCCTTGGCACGTCCGTCTGGCCATGTACTAAATGGGATGAAAAGCGCTGTCATGAACTATAAAGTGAGTGCTTGTGGGATGCCCACCTGTCACAGCACACGATAATTCTTCTCTTCGCAGGGATTTGAGTGGCTTTGACGTCTACTTCAGCAGTCCGGTCTGCGAGAGAGGCGGAAAGAGACGCACTGACTTCTGCCATGCTGGAGGATGAGTGACGTATGGTGGGACAGCTAAGGGCATATATATGTACACATGGATCTTAATCATGTCCTGAGCATCACACCACTTTGATGTTTCCGGCATCAGAAGGCACCGAAACTCTGCGGCCTCGCGTATGTGATAGTTGTAAAACGACGTTGCCTGAAGGGAATACACATGCGAGCACCAGAGCAAAATTCGTTGACTTCAACTTTATTCTTCTGGTAGTATGGATTCATTCATTATAGGGTGACGAGATACAGCTTATCAAAATTTGCATGGGTTAATTTGCAGGGGTCCCAATGAGCCGTTTTCTGGATGTGAAGTAAGGTGAATTTCAGGCGCTTCAATAAGGAATTTGAAATAAATTTAGAGTATGGAAATGCCGAATTGCGAACTAGAAACTGAACCCAACCCTCCCTACTAGTAACATTGAGCATTCAAGTTAACATCCCTGCAGCTTACACCTGATAGAAACTCAAGGAATCATGCACTCGCAGAAAGAGATGTGGTTGTAGCCATCGCTATTCCTGACGACGAGTGGATGCAGTAAACTCAGAGAAAGCCTCAGACGAATTCCGATCTTGTTCAATTTCATTTGGATTTTGCATGCAAATTGGGTGAATGCAAACTGAGCTGTGAATTTGGGATGCTGTACTACGTGACACAGGACTCCGCTCCCCTCTTCCCACGTTGCCTTGTCAAATGCGCATATCCGACTTTCTATGCCCTCGGCGCCGTCGTCCACGAAAGGGACTTCCAGCTGATCCTAGGGATGCTGTTCCCGTCCAGCCTTGTGAACCGCACGCCTTATCCTCTGGCCCTTCCTCAAGCCTTGGCACGCAACAACAAGGTATGTGTGCTTTAACAGGTATATTGTTCAAATACTCACTCCGCTACTCAAGATTCTACAGGACGCCTTCCGATCAGTAAAGCCCAACATGAGCCAGCTAGTCAACTTGCTCATACACCGGTTATGCTGGGGCACTCAGATCTCACGCCAGCACTTGATCATGCCCCCCATGGTTCGATCGCCCCAGATCCGCTCTCTGCCCCTCCATCACAACCCCGGGCTTTGCCCTACCGGAGCATCCCACCCTATTAGCTGGACCTCAGCCTTCACTGGTTCCTGGACCAGCTTCCCAGAATCGGCCACTTTCTCAACAGCTGACAGTGAGTTTCTATGACCTAACTTGCGGATGAAAATGTTAAGATACCCTAGCCACCTCTGCTCCAGGATCTACAAGACCAAAATCGCAGCGGGTTTTATAACGTTCAGAGCATTCACGACTCAAGGAACGTATCTATCGAGGGTAACATGAACACTGGTCAGAGTGCAACATCATATACATGACAGACCGATACTGATTTACTGTCAGTCACTTATACAAATGTCGTTGTTAACGACGCAAAAGACTGTAAGAAGTTGTCCTTGACGTATCATGTTCACTAACAGCCATTCGTACTAGTCATGAAGGAGCTACTGGAAAAAACGATACTCGGCGCAGAATTTGATTCCTCCGCTCGTGACCCTCCCCCGCGATGTCATCCGGGGACCCGTCTGGCCATCTTAGAACGGTGCATACGCTTCGTCGTGGATAACAATGATAAGAAGATGCGTTGGGTGTTCGGAGCAGCAGGAGTTGGAAAGTCAGCTATCATGCAGACTATCGCAGAGTCCCCCCTCCCTTCTGTGACCCTACGCGCTTCAGTCTTCTTCAACGTCACTGGGCGTAGCGATGGAAGCAAAACTATCATAACGCTCGCTTACCAGCTTGCAGTCAAGTGCAGGCCTTATCGCCAGTTCATCGAACAGGAGATTTCCAACGATCCCTCTCTCCTTCGAAAGTCGATGTCAGTACAGTTCGAGAGATTCATTTTTGAAGCCTTCATCAAACACCCTGCGTTGAAATTTGTTGAACGCGTCTTGATCGTCATTGACGGTCTCGATGAATGTGACCAGTCACGCACTCAACGAACCCTTCTCCAACTTATCTCTGACTTTTGCCTCACAAACCCTTCCTCACCCGTCGTATGGATGATTGCCAGTCGTCCAGAGCCTCATATCGCGTCATTCTTTGCTCAAGCGGATATTGGGCCAGCCTACGAGAAAGAGGAAATTCTTGTTGACTCTAACGAAGCTCGCGAAGATGTAGAACGATTTCTTCGTACCGAGTTTAAAAAGATACAAGTTGAATTTTCACTCAACTTGCGGGTGCAGTGGCCTGAAGAACGGGACATCTGGAAGCTTGCTAATGCCTCGAGCGGCCTCTTCATATATGCTCAAACTGTCGTCAAATATATTGGCGACCTTGACATAGGAGACCCTGAACTACAACTAAATGACGTATTCAAGGTCATTGATTCTCACCCACTGCCTAATATCCGGCTTGAGGATCACCCGATGGCGCCACTTGACGCACTGTATTCGCGGATCTTGTCCAGAGTTTCAACCAAAGTCAAAGAAAATACTCGAAAGCTCCTGTTGGCGTTGGCTGTAGGTTGGGAGCCCAAGTTTGATCAAGGAGGCAAAACACTCATTGTGCTATGTAACTGGCTGGGTATGAGTTCCAGTGAGGCTTATAGCGCCCTTCGTCCTCTCAGTGCTGTTTTGGCTATCCCCGCGCGCGACACGGCCCACGTAGAAGACCTGCGATGTTTTCATAAATCATTCCTTGACTATATATCCGACTTTTCTCGATCCGGGTTTTCGCGCGATATTCAACGTGAAGCTCGCGAACTTTATGTTCAGTGTACGCTCAGGGTCCTTGGGCAAGCCCCAATGGCATCGATGTTAACGATCTGTATTATGACGTTAGCAATGAGCGTACCATAGGAGCTCTGGCGCGTGTTTCTGGAAAAAGTGGAACAATTTCGCTTACTTGGCCAGCGGATGAAGAAAGCGTTTGTGACGACGGTAGAACGAGGATATTTGTTTACCAAATGGCCGTTGCGAGCGTTGTGAAAGGGATCGAACAAAGAGATCAAACTTTCTATGTTGTGTCTCACATTCGACTCCTGGCTACGTGTTTTAGGTCATTGACAGCACCTGGCATTCGGAACTTGCATGAAGTTGTGTTTGTAAGTTGGTCTAGCGTTCATATGTTTGTGATGCTAAAATGGAATCCTAGGATGAATCTCGTCGTGGTGAACTCTTGGCACAAGGTTTGCTGCGGCAAATACCTGTCAAAATGCTTGATTTTCGACATCTGCAGTGGCACATCCGGTTGCAGTTTCGCCGCCCCAGCTCCCCCGAGATAAAATTAGATTATCCGTGGAATCCGTCTTGTATAGTGAGTAAAAAATCTCCGGTCAACGCAGCCCATTGACCCTCTACTGTACAGCATGAACGTGTGGGTAGTTGGGAAGAATGTGGGGGGAGGGAAGTCCCGGATCTGAGTTGGTCAACTGATTTCAGCCTGTATCGTGAAGCTACCTTTGGTGGATGTGATTTCTGTTATCAGCGGTTGGGGCGTCAATTAGAAAGCAGGAAGACCGGATTTCCGGATGACTTGGTTACGGTTCTGTTCACTTCGGCTGGAATGTGCTTTGTGGAATTTAAATTTGTTGATTCGGAGGATGGTGTGTCGGAGTGGACTTATTGGTTTGTGCATTATTTTGCGGGGGAGAGGCGTAAAGAGTTGGGGAGCATTGTGTAATTTTATTTTTTTTTTGTTTCCAATAAATATGGGTAATGACCTCCGCATATACTGTGAAATTGTTTGACTGAAACGTGGGTTCGGTTGTTTTGTTCCAGTTACTTTGATGATACTTTACGCGGCACTGTTTATATTCTGGGATGCTTTTGAAAGGTTAGATTATTTTCCGTTACCGATGAGCAACCGAGACGCAGGTGGAGTAGTGGTATTCAGTACAAACTTTGCGGGGCTTTGGTTTTCTAAGAACTTTTGGCTTTGTATACAGTATCAGTCTAGGTCCCGTACCTTTGCGTTCAGATCTATACTCATTTACGTTTGAAAGACATGATATTAAGCCGTAATACAACGCATAGCCATCGTGGAGTAAAGGGCCATATCGAGTAAAACAATGTTTAGAGTACCCCAAGGTGAGTAATGGAGCAACACATTCCAGCTGTACTCTCAACCACCACAGCGCATACTCTAGAGGCGCAAGCAAAACTCATTTGATCTACCAGAACACAAGTTTGTCACATTGGCGGACCCGATCACAGCGTTGGTATTGTTGGGGGTGGCAGTGACAGTGATTGTAGTGGACGAGTGTTACAAGGCCTACCAGAGACATAAACTACGTAAGGCGACTGACAGGGAGCTCGGAATAACGCCTGCAGACCGTCGGCAGATACGACGGATGGAGAGAGAACGGCGGAGAGAAGAGAGAGAAGTAGCCCGGGAGTGGCAGAGACGAATGAGAGAGCGGCAGAGACTGGCTGAAAGACTGCGGCGGCACGGGTGGGAGGGCATCGAGGTCGAGCAGGACGACCAGGCCTGGGACGAGATCCGGGAGGGTCTCGGGCTGCCTGAGTATTCGGCGGAGCCGAAGGACGGCGATCGCTCGGTGCCGGAGGGGGCGGCGGGGAAGAAACGGAGCCTCCGGGACCTGTTCAGGAAGCGCAAAGAGGAGGCGGACGGTGGGCGGAAGCGGCGGTGGTTCCGACGACGCGGCGAGCGGGCGGAGAGTCCGCCGCCGTACTCAGACTAGAAGCGCGTCACGTGGTGGTTACGGGGGCGGTTGGGCGGTTTTGTTGTTTTGTTGTTGTGCTCCCTGTCCTGCCTCACGTCCTCGCCTGTCCGCTCGTTTGAACCCACTCTCCTTTAGCTCTATGACTCTCCAACGCAAGTCCCACAAGCTCGTCAGGCGCGCCGGTCTCGCCGGCGCCCTGCCCCCTGACGCCCCTGCTGCCGGCCCCCCCCTTGACAATCGTGCGTGATCGCGTCTCTGCCTGTCCTCTGCGTCATCCTCATTTCTACTTACAGCTGCCGGTGGCGGGCAGAATGACGGCGGCGGCAATGGCAATGCCCAGCCTCCAGGTGGGGGCGACAATGGCAATGCTGGCGCACCCGCCAATGGCAACGGCAACGGCATCGGGGGAGGTGCGGGTGGCCCAGGCGCGGGTGCTGGTGGTGACAATGGCCCCTCTCGAACGACCTCTCAGCCCTCGAATACCCCAAGCACCCGTCCCCCTCCTACCCAACAGCAGTCCACTTCCTCCGAGGCGCCTCCTACCACTTCCTCCACACCATCCTCCACCTCATCCACGACCACTTCATCCTCTTCCTCGACCTCGTCTTCCACCTCCTCGAGCTCGTCCTCGACTTCTACTTCCTCTGCGTCTTCCGACTCTCAAACGTCCACTGTGCGCTTACTTTTTTTTTATGCTCGGCTCTTGATTAACTGGTCTTCTTTCCCCATCAGTCCACTCACACCTTCATTCTCACGGCCCCTACCCAGACCAACACCCTACTCCCACCCCTGCGCCCATTTCTGCTACCTCTTCTCATACTCCTTCTCCTACCACTTCTCCTAGTACTAGTTCCGGTGTTAAAGTTGGTCCCGTCGTTGGTGGTATCGCTGGTGGTCTTGTCGGTATTGCTATCCTTGGCATGTTGATTTCGTTCATCCTCGTACGTTCTCCATTCGTTTACTTGCCACGTTAATTGACTCGAGATATCTGTGCAACACCAGCGACGACTTCGTAAGCGCAACCGCCGCGATACAATTCTTGGTGATGACTTCCGTCGTTCCGAGTTCTTGGGTTCCAATACTCCCATCAATGATCCTCCTCTCCAACCCCCTTCTATGGCTCAGTTCAGTCGCGACAGCACCAGTAGCCCTGGAATGGCTGGACAAGGTGCATATGGAGGTGGCAACCACATGTACACTGATGCTGCCCCTGCTCCATATACCGCTGGTCGTCATGCCGTTCCCGATTGGGGTGCTACTGCTGGCGTAGGCGCCGCTGCAGCTGCCGCGTCCAGACATGATTACGTCCAGCGTTCGACAGAGGACGTGGATGATATATCGCATGGCGTTTACAGCTCCCAGCCCCAGCACCAGATGGCTTACAATCCTGAGGCTTACGGCTCCTACGCTGCTTATGGTCACGACAATCATGCTGCCGCCGGTGGATATCAAGAGGCTACCAGAGAGTATCAAGGACAACCCGCATATAGTGGAGGTGGATACACTGGTCAAGAATTCGGCGGCGGTCCGACCTACGGCGTCGCTGTGGCTGACCCTAGTCACGGTGGCTCCGCTGCTGGCGCGCACCCATCCACACCTACGCTTCGTGATCAATCTAAAGTGACTAGCAATAGGCAAGAGAATGCACGCAGTGTGGTACAGGATGACGATGTCTATGGCGGTATCTAAAAACAGTTTTCTGACAACTTTCTTGCTCGTCCCTTCCGTTTCGAAACTTGAATGATTATTAGTACTTTTTTTTTGGATCTTTTTGACAGATATCCATATCTGCATATATTGATGTCGTCAAAGTTCATTGCTTACTTTATGTCTATTATCGTGTGCCCCTTTCTTCTATATTCTGCGATCTGCATCATCCTCTGGTGACTTTCCAAATCTTTTGTCTCACCTTTGTGTTGCCCGGTTGTTTACTTTACTCTTTTGTGGCGCTTTCGCTTCTCTTTCCATAGTACTACCCTTTTCTTCTGTCTGCCGTTTCCACTGTTCTCATTTTGAACGGGCGAAGGCCTGGTCATCCTTTGGTGATTTTTGACTTTTACAGTGTCATTGTCGTGGATTCTTTATCTGTTCGGTTCATCGCCTTTTCTCGCTGAACATATCCACCTGGACCTTTCTCTTCCGCCTTCGATGACGGCTGGCCACACGCGTGCGCGTATTATTCGACCGACTCGCGTTCTTTGCAACAAGATGATATCGCTTTTTTTCCGCCATCGCTTCAGCATTCCCTATCTCGTCTCCGTCGTATGGGAACACTAAAACAGAAGAAGGAACATCAACAAGAAAATGTTATGCCTGCGACGATACACGAATGAAGCTGAATTGAGAATGATGTTGGAGATCTGTGTGCGCTGGGATGGGTAATTTATATTGCAAAGAACTAGGGTATTTTTGTTTCTTTGTTTCTTTTTTTACTTTTGGTATCGGGAGGTTACTTTGTATGAGAGGTGGATTTAGTTCATGAAGTTTTGCGGTTCTTTTTTTTTGTGTTCCCTTTTATTTATTTATTGGTTTTATGTCTGACGGTTCCTTTTGTTTTTTATGATGTTAACTATATTGAATTCAACTTGATTACAGCTATGGTTGTCTGGAGAGTCGCAATGAAGTTGGCGTGTTTAATTGAAGCTATACTTTTGCTACCGAAACAATACTGTGCTCGCTACTCATTCTAATCTCGTCCCCTAGTTCGCAATTCGATATCGCCCGAGACATCTCGTGCAGAAACTTCTATAAACTCGAAACACTCTACAGCATTCCTTCCGTTGGAAATGGTCGCGCGGTTGTTGAGAAGGACTAGCATCGAGTTGCTATATACCTTGCTCATCATAAGCCCTGGTAGCGAGAAGAGATAACTAGTCTCAGTGAATATAAACTTATTTTCGAGGATGAATAGGATTGTGTATCCTGTCATCAAAACAGCTATATTGTTTCAGCTGAACAATTCAGAGCATATGGATGTGCTGGGCCACACCTGTTGCCATTCCTGTCTCAATAATAATTTGTACAATCTTCATGATATGTGAACGTGTCTTGTGCCTTGACGTTTTTTTACGATTTTTGAGGAGCTGTTAATTGCCCTTCAGAGAAAGACGTCCAATAAATATGTTGATTCTACTTACAAAAGTGACCATACAAGCGGTGATGGTCAAGTCGCAGGCAGCGTTAATGGGGCCCCACACCTATATCTGTGTGTAGACGACATCTAGGAAGAGAAAATATAAGACTTACCATTTCGAATCCCCAAGTGCACAATGGTGCAGTCAGCTGTGAGGATTGCAGCGGTAACTCAATAAGTAGAAAGGAATTATGACCTCTAAAGCAGATAGCGCCTATTATACTGCTCCCCAATTGACCAAGTGACATCTATTGAAGTATTTTAATTACCATGTACTATGAAGAATGCCAATAACTCACACAAATAATGATTGTGACCAGCCAGCGTTTTTTGGAGATCAAGTATATCCTATGTGCATATAGTGATTGGATGACAATTGCCACTAGATGGAGTGTTATCAGCCAAAGGCTTTGTGGCTCCAAATCATCGCTTACCAGCTCCGGTAAATGCCGTTATTGAAAGCCATAAATGATCCTGTGGGATATAATACAACTCCAGGAGATCAAGTTCGGAACCACTCTCACGTTTAAGTCGAGATATTATTTGAGCAAGTAAGAATGACTCATAACTATCCAATAAAGCCAATCCCGTTTGAGCCACCCCTACAAGATAAACCCAGATAACGGCTAATTTGAGCAACATCCTGTCATTGGGAAATGAAATGTAATAGAAATCTGAAAGTAGGTCATTGAACACAAGTAAGAAACAATTTCCAGAGCGTCACTCACAAACTTGAGCTGTCAGAATGCCAAAAAACATCAAGTCAAAAGAAAGGCCGAACATCTAAAGTCGTCCCTCATGAATATAGGCTAGGCTTCTCAAAACATTTGGGTGACAGACCAAAGTTGGATTCATGTTTGTGTCTGAATGAGGTTAATATTTTTGTCAGAGATCGAGGAAGAACTTCAAAGGAATATAACGTACATGCAAATCTTGATTGAAAGGGAGGTGGTGTTGGATGACCAACGGGAGAAAAGATGGGGGTTATATCTCACCGAGGGATATATATATATATATATTGTGTAGGACAGCCCATGCCGCTGTCCCAAAAATATGTATGCAATCAACAACAACGTGTACAGCAATTGACACTAGTGCTTGATGCTCAACGCTTCTTAGCATGAGAACACATCACCTCAAGCTAGCCCCTCCGTTGCTAAATATCCCTGCACCTGCCTTGGAGATGGAATGGCGGGTTCACTTACCAGTGACTTACTTTTGGTCTGACTTATTATATGAGTTTGCTGTTATCCTACTGCCTCGAGCAAGAGCCAGTATGCGTCAAGCTTCGAAAATGTATACTTTGATTACTGGAGTACTCAATAATGGTAGTGGAGCCGAACCTGATGGAAGTGGTCATAAGAACAAGGACACCGTATGGTCTCAGTTGTTGGTGGCATCGTTAGCATCTTGTTATTGTTCTCTTTGGTAATTGATTCTGTTTATCTTCATATGCTCTCCATGGATTCGCTTACTGTGTTCAATGACTTGTGTATCCGAGCAATATGAGTGACAACTTTGTAAGTGCAACTGCCATGATAGAATCATTGGTGATGGTGATCGAGGGAAAGGAAAGGTCCTGTTCTTCCCATGTTGTTTGGATTGAGCTGCTTTTCAGTTTGCGCATACCTATCTGCTGCTACCATGCCGCTGAGAGTCGACGGAAAACCAGAGACATCATACAATATTTACAGGACGACGTACCTACCGCCGTTCAATGGGCCCAATTCGCTGAAGGGAGTCCAAAACATTTCCCAGAGTCTGAGTGGAATAACATCATTAGAGGACGAGCTGTTAATCTCGGGAAGGTACTCGCCTCGCGCTTCATATTGAGACCTTTGCCTGAGAATGTTGGCACTGTCGGAGGAATCGAGGTCCGATTCCCAGGAAAGGAAAGGGGGAGGAGAATCGAGGGGCAGAGCGATTGGTACAATGCGTGGAGAGCGACGGCCAGAGCGACTGCGTTCGTTTTCCCCCATCGCAAAAGGGAGCTTGTCGCCTATGGGGACTACGTCATGGAGAAATTCTCCAGATGCAGCCTCGCATACCAATCACAGGTCATCACGTTTGACGAGGCGATCCGCCAAACTGTGGGAGGAGGGGAAAGTCGATCCTTGCTCGACACGGACATCCTCCAGGAGTTCAGCGAGGTCATGCTCGATTCAAGCAGGGCAGAGTTCCGAGGCAAAGGAAGGTCTGGAGCTAAAAAAGGGCAATTATGCAACAAATTCAACCAGAAGTCAGGGTGCGATAGAGAAGACTGTTTTTATGAACATAAGTGCCGAGGTTGCAAAGAAACAGATCATGGGCAATCGGCGTGCTCGAAAATCAAGCCCAATGGCAAGGGGAAATAGACCAAAATACTTGTGGTACAATAGGTGGGATGTCGAGGGGGCCCAATCCCGGGGGCGGCAGACTGGTCAGAGCAAGCGATGCCGTTGCCTCGACCACCGAGGTTGAACCAAGACCACGTGATCAATCAGACTTTGCAAGCACGGGCGAATCTCTTTCAAATCGTAACCCCAATCAAAATTCAAGTTTTCCGAAAATTACTGCGCACACATCCCAATCAAGACTTTGTCAAATCAGTATGCGACGGGTTCGAGGGGGATTCTGGCCATGGGCTGTCATCGATATGGAGGGGTACCCGGAGGTGAATGATCAGGCACAGGCTGCATCGAAGTCAGAGGCCACGGCGGCTTTTCTCAGAGAGCAAAGGGACAAAGAAGTAGAGAAAGGGAGATTCTCGGCTGGATTCGGTGGAGAATTGCTCCCAGGCATGTACTGCATGCCTATTTTTGCAGTGCCAAAATCGGAGCCTAACACTTTCCATTTAGTCACACACCAAAGCTTTGGAGAGCATTCTTTGAATTCTATGATGCCCCCTCACGAACGCTCTTTCCCAATGGATAATCTAACGCAGCTTGGAGACCAGCTAATAAGGATACGACACAAATGTTCAGCTGGGCAGAAAGTTATGCTATGGAAGAGCGATGTGTCGGAAGCTTATCGGCTGCTGCCAGTCACGCTGGAGTGGCAGATCCGACAAATTAACACGATTGAGGGTACACGACATGTCGACCGTTGTGTGGCCTTTGGGGGCAGACGATCCGGAGATCTATTTATCTCTTTTATGAGCCTGGTGTTGTGGATATCGCAGCACGAGCGCGGAGTGCCACACCTGAATGGTTTCGTCGACGACACTTTCAGCATTCAGATCGGAAAAGAAATGGTCTTTCACGCTCCTCTAGGGAAATCAATACTGGTTGACCAAGCACGGATGCTTCAACTGTGGGATGATATTGGCATACCTTATAAACCACACAAGCAGCAACACGGAAGCGTGTTGACTATCCTAGGCATCGAAGTCGATGCAGATGCATTAACGTTCACGTTACCGCAGGAGAAAAAGGATGAACTGGTGGCGGAGATGGAGAAATTTATATTTTCACCTGGACTACATTCAAATTGGTTCTCCATGAGAGAACTGCAAACCCTTGCAGGATGGTTTAACTGGGCCCTAAACGTTTTCCCGCTGTTGCGGCCAGGGCTGTGCAATGTATACGCGAGGATGCGGGAGAAAGGGAAATCAAAGGCGAGGATGCAGGCAACCAGAGCGATGAGCGATGACTTGAATTGGGCCAAGGGACACATTCAAAGATCTAACGGAATATTTTTGTTGATCGAGTTGGATTGGAGGGTGGACGACCCGGGTGTCATGACAATGTACACCGACGCATGCTTATCCGGGATGGGGGTATTCATACCGGACTTCAACCTTGGCTTGTGGCACACGATGGAAACCAAGTTGGAGAGCGACTGGATATACTATAGGGAACTATGGGCTGTGGTGTCAGCGTTACACTATTGCGTGAAGGTTTTGGATCTCTGGCAAGATCGAATCGTCATCTTCACTGACAACACCAATTGCGCCGACGCTTTCAATACCCTAGCCGTCGATCCACTGTACAATTCCATGCTATGCTTCGCAGTGGATCTGCTGTTGGGATCGTACTGTCAACTACGAGTTCTGCATATCCCAGGAACGGAGAACAGCGTCGTGGATGCACTGTCGAGGAAGGATTTGGGAAGGGCAGTGACTTTAGAGCCTGGGCTCAACATTCAATACTTTGAACTCCCTTGGGATGCGTTGGGGGTGTTAAGATAATAATGATATCCTCCAGGGAATCATCATGCTAGCAGCTAACTAGCGTAGTGGCAGGTTGAGTAGTACTTACTAGAAGTAGTAGGAGATAGTTCTGAGGAGTTGAAGTATATGACGAGAGTAGTAGAGATGTAGAAGATGTATCTTCGACGATGTAGATTACAGTGAATACATGGGGTTTATATACTAAACTACTAGTCCATCCACAGGTAAATCCTTTACTGTGGGTCGCATATTATAAGTATAATTGCTCAGCTTAGAAGAGCATGAGCTACAGGTATCCACATACACGATTAGGCAGAGCTATGAGTCGCTCAATGCTCGGAGAGATACAAGTATATCTATCTAAATAAAGTACGAGCTTATACAAGCATCTAATACTATTATTATTCTAACAGGGGGCGGTCAAAAAATGAGCACACTATCGTGGCGGGGTTTGGCAAAAGTGCCCTTGCCAATACCTCAGTTGGACGCCCTGGTGGCGGAGTTATGGGAGCACACTATCGATAAATCCACAGGGCAATCTTATGATTCCCATCTCTCAAGTTATATCAGTTTTTGCAGTATTCATAATTTCCCTATCATGCCAACGCTTTTGCAGGTGGCCCAATACGTTGGTTTTTCAAGCAGACTTCTATCACCAAACTCGCTCGATTTGTACTTGTCTGGGATATCGTTTCGACTACGACCTCACTTCCCCAAGATCGTGGGTATACGGAACAGTCCTTATATACATGGCCTGGTTAAGGCGGCAAAGCGACTACATGGTAAACCTATTCGACAACGACACCCGATATCTTTCAAACAGCTCAATGAGATTGCGAGACACTACCAGAACCACAGCTCTTTCAACAACCTCCTTTTCCTGGTGTTACTCGTGTCAGGTTTCTTCGGTTTATTGCGCCTCGGTGAGCTGACGGACTCCAACGATAAGAGACTCGTAAATTGTAGGAAGACGATTCGAAGAGACTCACTACACATCACTGCCTCCGATGCTTGCTTTATATTACTGGCCAGCAAAACAGACAAATTCTTCGCTGGCAATGAAATCCTGTTACGGGAAAACAACTGTGCAAGTAGTCCTTTACAGGCCATCAGCGCATACGTCAAGGAGAGGGGCACTTGCTTCCTGACAACACCGTGGCTGTGGCTCACAACCGATGGTTCGCCTCCCACATGCAGATGGTTTTTGGATCGTTTCCATCTACACCTCGACTCCCGCTTTGGGGGTCACTCAATGAGGTCCGGGGGCGCCACTCTGCTGGCAGAACATGGCGTCCCCTTCGAAATCATTCGCTCCCTAGGACGATGGTCGTCTGAGGCCTTTACTATATACATCCGTACCCACCCCGCTATGCTGCGCGCTAGAGGCGGCTTCCCTGATGCAGAAGATGGTTAGAAGGGTAGCCCAAAACGACCTGGGGACTTCTCAGATCGTTTCTTTCTTTCTTTCTTTATTTTTATCTATTTGATCTATCCCATTTGATCTTTTCCATTCACATACAAATTATCGCATACCGCGAGAACGACATCGCGGATGCCTTATGTATGAGTATAAATTAGTATGATATTGTCTATGTTGTATCGACAGAATATCAAACAAACTAACAGGCATGGATATCGTGCCTGTTTACCCGTACCCATATCTGGAAGGAAAGAAGGGATCCGAGAAAATCCTTATCATTGGATCAGCGTCATGACTCAGCCACGTAACTGTCTCTTCTGGTACATCACATTCTCGCGCCTCACCGCTTCGCGACACACCTCTTTGATGGCGGGGCAATGACCGATTGGACGATTGTAAAGGTATCTCAAGTAAGCCAGATTTCAAGAACTTGTGTGTTGTCTACATCAAGTCAGTGACTATCAATGCTACTGCCGGCCCTTCTGACTTGTGTTTCCGCCGAAGAGTCGAGGAGCGAACTTTCGTCTTTCCAGTTCGAGTCTGCTGTCGATATAATCTTGTTCTGGGCTGGGGTGTTGTTATCGTTTACCGCCGTCCGGACTTTTATGGTGTAAGTTATATTTATCGCGTGATAGATCTGTAAAAATAGGCTGAATATCGCTCCTCCTCAGTCTATACCCAGCCTCCATGTAGTGGCAACAATGGAAATGCTGGCGCACCCGGTAACAGCAATGGTAATGGGGTCAGTGAGGGTGGTGCGGCGGCGGTGCTGGTAGTGGTAATGGCGCTCTCGACCGATCTCTCCACCCTCAACCAATCCAAGCACTCGCCCCTCCCCTACCCAATAGCAGTCCACTCCCTCCGAGGCGCCTCCTACCACTTCCTCAGTATCATCCTCCACCTCATCCACGTCCACCTCAACCTCAACCTCAACCTCAACCTCGTCTTCCGCCTCATTGAACCCGACCTCGACTTCTACCACCCCCGTGTCTTCCAATCCTCAAACGTCTACTGTGCGCTTCACTTTTTTTTCATGCTCGACTCTTCATTAACTCGTCTTCTTTCCCCACCAGTCCACCCACACCTTCATTCATCATTATCATCATTCTCACACCCCTACCCAGACCAAGGACAGCAATGCCGACAAGACCACCTGTGATGCCACCCACAACGGGACCAGCCTTGAGGAGGTAGCAGAAATAGATAGATGGGTGTAGGGGTAGGGTGTAGGGTGTCGACATGTTGATTTCATTCATCCTTGTATGCTCTCCATTCATTCATTTCCTTACCACGTTAACTGACTTGAGATATCTGTGCAACGCTAGCAATGACTTTGTAAGCACAACTGCCACAATACAATCATTAGTGATGACTTTCGTCGTTCCAAGTTCTTGGGTTCCAGCACTCTCATCAATGACCCTCCTCTCCAACGTCCTTCCATGGCTCAACTCAGTCGTGACAGCACCACTTGCCGAGGAAAGGTTGGACAAGGTGCATATGGAGGCGGCAACCACATGTAAACTGATGGTGCCCCTGCGCCATATGCTGTTGATCATCATGCCGTTCTTGAACAGGGTGCTACTGCTGGTGCAGGCCCTGCGAGCTGCCGCTTCCAGACATGATTACAGTCAGCGTTCAGCGGAGGAAGTGGATAATATATGTCATGGCATTTACAGCTCACAGCTTCAACATCAGATAGCTTAAATCCTGAGGCTTACGGCTCCTACGCTGCTTATGTTCATGTCAATCATGCTGTCACCGGAAGGATACCAAGAGGCTATCAGAGTTCAAGGTCAACATGCATACAGCAAGGTTGGATTCACCGGTCAAGAGTTCGGTGGCGGTGCAACCTATAGTGTCGCTGTGGCCGACCCCAGTCACGGCGGCCCCACTGCTGGCGCGCACTTATCCGCGTTGACACCTGCGCTTCATGATCAATGTAATACTATCGTGTGCCTCTTTCTTCCGCGATCTGCATCATTCTCTGGTAGCTTTGGTTGTTCACTTTATCCTTTGGTTGTGCTTTTGTTTCTCTCTTCATAATAGTCCCTTTTTCTTCTATCTACCCTCTCCTCTGTTTTTCATTGTGAGCAAGCGATGGCCTAGCCGTCTTTCTGTGATTCTTGACTTTTTCCATTGTCGTTGTCGTGGGTTGTTTGTTTGTTCGATTCAACACCTTCCCTCTCTGAACATATCCACTTAGACCTTTCTCTTCCACACTTGATGATGGCTGATCACACGCATGTGCAACAAGACAATATCGCTTTTTTTCCACCATCGGCCCACCATTTCCTCTCTCGTCTCCATCGTAAGGGAACACTAAAACAGAAGAAGAAAAATCAACAAGAAAATGTTATGCGTGCGGCGATACACGACTGAAGCAGAACTAAGAATGATATAGGAGATGTGTGTGTGCTGGGATGGGTATTTATATTGCAAGGAACTAGGGTATTTTGTTTCCTTTTTTTTTCTTTTGGTTTCGCGAGATTACTTTGTATGAGGTAGATTTAGTTCATGGAGTTTTTTCTGTTCCCTTTTACTTATTTCTTGGTTTTATGTTTGACAGTTCCTTTTGTTTTTTATGGTGTCAACTATATTGAATTCAACTCGATTACAGATATGCGCAATGAAGTTGGCATGTTAAAGTCAAACTACACTTTTGTTATCAAAACAATACCGTGCCTGCTACTCGTTCTAATCTCGGCCCCCGTTCGCAATTCGATATCGCCCGAGGCACCTCCTACGGAAGCTTCTATAAACTCGACAGACCCTACCGCACTCCTTCCGTCGGAAATGTTCGCGCGGTTGTTGAGAAGGACTAGCATTGAGTTGCTATATACCTTGCTCATCATGAGCCCTGGTAGCGCGAAGAAAAGACTAGCCTGAACGAATGTCAAGTAATCTGCAAAGATGAATAGGATTGTGTATACTGTCATTAAAACAGCTAAGTTATAATGTTTCAGCTAAACGATTCAGAGCATATGGATGTGCTGGGCCACACCTATCGCCATTCCCGTCTCGACAATAATTTGTACAACCTTCATGATACGCAAACGTGTCTTGTGCCTTAAGGTTTTTTTGCGATATTTGAGGAGCTGTTAACTATCCATTAGAGAAATATATCCAATAAACATGTTGATTCTACGTACAAAAGTGACCATACAAATGGTAATGGTCAAGTCGCAGGCAGCATTAATGGGGCCCCACAGCTATATCTGTGTGTAGATGACATCTAGGAAGAGAATATATACTACACTTACCATTTCGAATCCCCAAGTGCACAATACCGGACTCAACTCCATAATGTATCCAGCAAATTCTGTTCCCTGGCTAAAACAGCAAGTGCCTATTATACTGCTACCCAATTGACCAAATGACATCTATTAGAGTATTATAATTACTGAGTACGATGAAGGATGCCAATGACTCACACAAACAATGATTATGGCAAGCCAGCGTTTCTTGGAGATCAAGTATATCCTATGTGCATACAGTGATTGGATCACAATTGCCACTAGATGGAGTATTATCAGCCACTGCTTTTGGCTCCAAAATGATTACGCACCAGCTCCGGTAGATGCTGTTATTGAAAGCCATAAATGATCTGTTGGGATAGCATAGTTGAAGATTCCAGCTGCGGATGCAACTTGATGTTCATGTTGAACCAGATCTTGCATGAATGAGAACGAGTCGTAACTATCCAATAAAGTCAACCCCGTTTGAGCCACTCCTACAAGATAAACCCAAATAACGGCAATTTTGAGTATGATCCTGTCGTTGGGAAATGAAACGTAATAGACATCTGAAAGTACGTCGTTGAACACAAGTAAGAAACATTTTCCAGAGCACTTACAAACTTGAGCTGTCAGAATGCCAAAAGACATCAAGTCGAAAGAAAGGCCAAATAACTAAAGTCGTTCCTTATGAATATAGACCAGGCTTTTCAAACCATTTGGGTGACAGACCAAAGCTGGATGCATGGTTGTGTCCGAATGAGGTTAATCTTTTTGTCAGAGATCGAGGAAGAACCTCAAAGGAATAGATTTGAATCCTATCTGGAAGAGAGGTAGTATTGTATGATCAACGGGAAAAAGATGTGTGTTATACCTAACTGAGGGATATATATATAATGTAGGACAGCCCACACACCGCAACACCTAATATATATATGTAATTGCTGTTATTGTACTATCCCGAGCAACAGCCATTATGCATCAGGCTTCTGAGATATCAGCTTCAATTTCGAGAGTGCTCAATGACGATAGTGCAGTCGAAGCTGATGGGGAATTGTCGGTGGCGTCGCCAGCGGTCTTGTTGGCATGGCTCTCCCCGGCACCTGATTTTCGTTGTTTTCGTACAGTCTTCATTGTATTGCTTACCGCGGTTATATGTCTTTTGTATTCGCGTGATGTGAGCAATAACGTCGTAAGCGCAACTGCTGTGATAGAGTCATTGGTGATCGGGGGAAAGACGTGGTCCCGCTGTTCCCATGTCATTTAGATCAAGTCCGACGCTTTCAGTTTATGTATACCTATTCGCCACTACCAACACCACTTTGAGCAAGAACTATGATGCATCAAACTTCGACAATATCTGCCCACATTCTAGATCACTTAATGAAGACGGTGGAGGCGAAGGTAGTAGAGATTAATTTATGATGTCCATTCCATTCCAAACAACAGAAACAATTGAACGGTAGTCCAGAATTAATGATGTATCAACCCAAGGAGCGAGGACGTAGTGGTGAGATTAGATAGCAGGCTACAGTAAGCGGATGAGTGCTATCCTGTGTTTGCTTGGACGGAACACAAGAGAGAGATAATGGGCTTGCAAAGATATTAATTAAGTATGTTGCAGCGTCATAGAGGCAGTACGATAAACCAATCATTCATGACTCCATGCGAGCTTGCAAAGGAAATTGTGTATTCAAGTCAGTTTAGACATTTTGCGAACTGGTCTACTGTGCCTCAACAACTGAGATCCGTTCTGGGCTGGAAGTGAGGGGAACACGGCTCCATTAGCATCATGACTCAGCCACGTAACTCTCTCGTCCAAACAATCACATTCTCGCACCTCACTGCTTGGCGACACACCGCACTGCCTCCTTGATCACCAGTGGGACAATGACTTACTGGACGGTGGTAAAAGTATCCCAAGTAAGCCAGATTTCAAGAACATGTGCTGCCTTCTGATTAACTTCAAATGTGACGTTGCAGCCACTTTAGCGCAACAACTCGAACTGCATTAACGATTGTTGGATGATACGGATGCACACAGTATTGGATTAGTCTTCTTGGATTTTGCAGTCGCAGTGACTGGTGTGTTGTCTAGTTCAAGTCGATGGCTAACAATGCTACTGCCGACCCTTCTGACTTGTGTCTCCGCAGAAGAGTTGAGGAGGGAGCTTTCGTCTTTTCAGTTTCAAGTCTGCTGTTGATATAGTCTTGTTCTGGGCTGGGGTGTTGTATCGTTCATCGCCATCCCGACCTTTATAATGGTGTAAGTTATATTTATCGCGTGATATATCTGTAAAAATAGACTGAACATCGCTCCTCCTCAGTCTATACCCAACCTACAAGTAGTGACGACAATAGCAATGCTGGCACACCCCCCAAGGCCAACGGCAATTGTGTTGGTGCAGGTGGTGCGGGCGCGAGTGCTAGGGCGGCGATGGCCCCCCTTGGACGACCTCTCAACCGTCAAGTACTCCGGCCAGGCCCTGCCCTCTGACTGTCACTGGTTCCCCCCTCAACAATGGTGCGTGATCCCATCTCCGCCTGTCCTCTGAGTCATCCTCATTTGATCTACAACCGACGGTGGTGATCAGAATGGCAGCGATGGTATCCCATGATACACCTGTAGAAATAGACTGGATATTGCTCCTCAATCTATATTCAGCCTTCAAGTAGTGGTGGACAATGGAAATACTGGCGCACCCCCCAAGGGCGACGACAATGGTGTGGGTGTGGGTGGTGTGGGTGCGAGTGCCGGTGGTAGCTATAGCCCCCCTTGAACAACCTCTCAAGCACTCCAACCACAAACCACTCCCTCCGAAGCGCCTCCTGCCACTTCTGCAGCACCATACTCCACCTCATCCACGCCTATCTCAACCTCAACCTCGACCTTACCTTCCACCTCGACCTCAACTTCTATCCCCTCTGCATCTTCCGACTCCCAAACGTCCACTGCGCGCTTCACCTTTTTTCATTCTCGGCCCTTGATTCATTGCTCTTGTTCCCCATCAGTCAACCCACACCTTCATTCTCCCCAGGCCAAGGACAGTAATGCCGACAAGACCACCAGCGACACCACTAACAACAGGACCAACTTGGACACCGGAACTAGTGCCAGGAGAAGCAGTAGGGGAAGGAGTACGAGAAGAGGTAGTGGAAATGTGTGAGGGGTAGGGTGTAGGGTGTCGGTATGTTGATTTTGTTCATCCTCGTACGTTCTCTATTTATTTCCTTACCACATTTACTGACTCGAGATATCTGTGCAACGCTAGCAACGACTTCGTAAGCGCAACCACCGCAATACAATCATTGGTAATGACTTCTGTCATTCCGAGTTCTTCAATTCCAACACCCCTTCTCTATACAATCCCAGGCTTATGGCCCCATGCAACTTATGGTCATGACTATCATGCTGCTGCCGGAGAAAGAGGCTACCCGGGTATATCAAGTTCAGCGCGCATACACCAATCAACAATTTGGTGGTGGTGCGACATACGACATTGCTGTAGCTGACCCTGGTCAGTCATTCCGCTGCTGGCGGGCACCCATTCACATCGACACCTGAGCTTCGTGATCAGTCTAAAGTGACTAGCAATAGGCAAGCGAATGCACGTAGTGTGGTACAGGATGACGATGCCTATGGTGGTACTAGCATTTAATCATCACTTGAGTGGCCCATGAGACTGGATTGTCGTATAGTTGTGGACTGTTGCAAATATTATTATGGTGCTCGATGTTGGCGTCCGTCAAGCCTTGTCTGGGCATGCCTTGAGTACAAACATCCCTGAGAGCAGTGGGTCAAGGTCGCAGATAATTTTTGGTCTGTCAGGTTTGTATGGCCGGCCAAGCCTGGAGGCGAAGGAGATGTAATGGTTGATGAATCATATCTGACTCGGGCAAGTAAATGGCTCAAAAAACTCTTGATTGGTCGAACTTCCACTGTTCAATATTGAATTATGGTTCAGCCACCCTTTTCTAGACCTCCCCGAGCCAGGCTGGGAAGTTTGACGGGACCATACAAATTTACACGTTACTTTATATACTGATATCTTGTCATTATTCAATGACAGATACTATGCCCGCATGTTCATTCTAGGCCCCTAGTTCGCAACTCAATATCGTCTTTGAGACCTTGTGCGGATACTACTTCTACAATTCTGAAAGATTCTACTGCATTCCTTCCATTGGAGATGGTCGCCCGGTTGTTGAGAAGGACTAGCATCGAGTTGCTATATACCTTGCTCATCATAAGCCCTGGTAGCGGGAAGAAATTTCCAGCCTGAATGAATGCAACTTCAGTTCCGAAAATGAATAGGATCGTGTATATTGTCATTAGAATGGCTATAATGTGTTTCAGCCAAATAATTCAGAGAATATGGATACGTTGAGCCACACCTGTTGCCATTCCCGTCTCGACAATAATTTGTACAATTTTCATGATATGTGAACGTGTCCTATGCCTTGAGGTCTTTTTACGATGTTTGAGGAGCTGTTGAGTGTCTCTTAGAGAAACAAATCCGGTAAATATGTTGATTCTACTCACAAAAGCGACCATACAAACGGTGATGGTCAAGTCGCAGGCAGCATTCATGGGGCCCCATACCTATATCTCTATATAGATGACATCGAGAAAAAGGGAAAATATAATACTTACCACTCTGAATCCCCAAGTGCACAGTGACGCACTCAGCTGGAGGGGTCGGGGCCAAATCTGGATAGGTCCAGAAGATGTTTCACTTCTAAAGCACACGGCGCCTATTATACCGCTACCCAATTGACCAAATGACATCTATTAGAATATTATAATTACCGAGTACTATGAAGGATGCCAATGA
This sequence comes from Agaricus blazei, assembly GCA_029719445.1. Lineage (NCBI taxonomy): Eukaryota > Fungi > Basidiomycota > Agaricomycetes > Agaricales > Agaricaceae > Agaricus > Agaricus blazei. Next base: position 747,674 of record SSNC01000005.1, read on the forward strand.
CTCACACAAACAATGATTATGGCAAGCCAGCGTTTCTTGGAGATCAAGTATATCCTATGTGCATACAGTGATTGGATCACAATTGCCACTAGATGGAGCGTTGTCAGCCAATGCTTTGTGGCTCCAAAATCATCGCATACCAGCTCCGGTAAATGCCGTTATTGAAAGCCATAAATGATCTCCTGGGATAAGATACTTCACTTCGGCTGCAAGTCCGGGGTCATTTTTACGTTGACATTCAACCAGATCTCGCACCACTGAGAACGAGTCATAATTATCCAATAAAGTCAGCCCTGTTTGAGCTACTCCTACGAGATAAACCCAGATAACGGCAAGTTTGAGTATTATCCTGTCATTAGGAAATGAAATATAATAGAAGTCTGGGTGTACGTCGCTGAACGCAGGTAAGAGATAATCACCAGAGGAGCACTTACAGACTTGAGCCGTCAAAATGCCGAAAAACATCAAGTCAAAAGAAAGGCCAAACAACTACAGCCGTCCCTCATGAATATAAACCAGGCCTCTTAAAACATCTGAGTGACAGACCAAGGCTGGATTCATAGTTGTGTCTGAATGAGGTTAATCCTTTATCAGAGATCGAAGAAGAGCCTCAATGAAACATAACGTACATGCAAATCCCGATTGAAAGAGAGGTAATGTTGGACGATCAACGGGAAAAAGAAGTGGGTTATACCTCACTGAGAGACATATATAATACCCAAAAATATATATGCAACCAACAACGACAGGTACATCAATTGTTATTATTCCTTGATTCCCAATGCTTCTTAACATATAACGTATGTTTCTCAAGCTAGTGCCTCCGTAGCTAGCTATCCCCACACCTGTTTGGGGATGAGTAACAGACTCACTTACCAATGAGTTACTTTAGGTCTAAATGATCATACCGGTTTGCTGTTATCATACTGCCACAAGCAAGAGCCACTATATGCGCCAAGCTTTGGAAGATATCTATTTCTATTAGTGGAGTATGCAATCAAAATTGCGCGTCGAAGCTGATCATGACAACGAGGAGAACGTTATGGTCCCGTTATTGGTGGCATCGCCGGTGGCCTTGTTTGCCTTGCTGCCCTTGGCATGTTGATTCTGTTTATCGTCGTACGTTCTCCTCTGATTCATTTACTGCGCTAAATGACCCGAGTGTTCGCGCGAAATGAGCGACGACTTTGCAACCATATTAGTGATAAGGATCGTGCCAAAGGCATGGATCCATTGCTCCCGTGTAACGAACTACCTGCTTTCAGTCTGAGTATACCTGTTTGCCGCTACCATCACCGCATTTTGAAGCTAGAAGTATGATCCATCAGGCTTCGAAGATCTCTGCCTGCGTTCCTGATCACTTAATGATGCTAGTGGAACTGAAGATGATAGAGATGAATTTCGAAGATGATGAACAAAATGTTATAGGTTCTCTTGGAGTGCGCTTGGGAATGTTTGGGTTTTTCTTTCAGTTTTTTTCTTAAGCTCTTTGCCAAGCGGAAATCTTTCTCACCTAGGGGCCAGTTGGCGGATGCTTATTTCAAGCAACAGAAAAGATTTGATGTAGTCCAAGAGTAGCGATGTACCATACTGAGGAGTGAGGCCATAGTGGCGTGATATAATAGCAGACTAGAGTAAGCGAGTGAGAGCTGACCTATGTTCGCTTGGAGGGAATGCGAGAGATAGATGATAAACTTTGCAGGGAGATCAATCAACTTCGTTCCAACGCCATATCTGCAGTTAAACAAACCTGATTGCATGCGAGCTTGCGAAGGAAATAGTGTAGTCAAGTTGATTTAGAGATTTTCCGAGCTGGTCTAGTGTGCCCTCGAATCGAGGCAAAGAACAATCCTCAGTCGGAAGGAGGGGAACGCAGGTCATGTATCAGCGAGTAAAACTAGGAATTTCCTCCAGGAGTCCTAGGGCTCATAAAGATGAAAGCGACTTTCGATCTAAGAGTTGTGTATGTGTGAGACGACGGCGTGTCCGACCAAAATGATCAACATTAATCAACATCATGACTCAGCCACATAACTTCTGTCTCCTCTGGTATATCACCTTCTCGTGCGTCATTGCGGTGACACACCCCACTGTCTCCTTGATTACCGGCGGGATAATGACTAGATGGTGGTAAAAGTCTCCCAAAGCGAGCCAGAATTCAAGGGTATATGCCGCTTTCTGATCAACTTCAAACGTGACGTTGCAGTTACATAGTAGCGCAACAACTCCTGTTGCATTAACGATACCATCAGAAACTTGTTGTATTTGTTGGCCGATACGGACGCGGACGATATCGAATTAGGCTTCTCGGGTTTTGCGGTCAAAATGACTGGTGTATCGTCTACTTCAAGCCAACAGCTACCCAGGCCCTCTAACTTGTGTCTCCGCAGTGGAGGAATAGATGTGCGTGGTTCCGGCTTTCCAGTTTCAAGACTGGTGCCGGTACGATTTTGGTCAAAAAGATGTTCTGGGCGGGGTGTTCATGACAGCCGTCTCTCCGACTTTTATGGCGTGGGTTATATTTATCGCGTGATACATTCGTAAAAATAGACTGAATGTCTTTTTTCCTCGATCTATCCTATAGACGAAGCATCATCTGATCAACGATGTTCACGCGTGGTGGTGCTGAGTTGATTCCACATATGATCAAACCTCGTATAACCCTCTAGATGGGCTAGCAACCTTACTGCCGACTTGTGGCACTGACTCTAGCTCACGCCACTTAACCTGGAGGAGGTGCCCCCTGCGTGTGGTGAGTATCCTCGTGAACAGTGTAATGCCGCAATAACAAAGTTTATCGCACACCAAACCCGTCTTAAACGTTCTAGTATCAACCATAAATATGAAGACGTGCTCTTCTTTGACTCCCCCTCCACTACCGAGCTGCAATTTCTTTGTGCCGAATTTGATTACCAGGTGTCCTACTATGACAAAGACGCCACCAACAAACCTCAACGAGACCCAAGTTTCCAACCACCGAGAGAGGCAGAGTCGTCAAAAATAGAACGACAAGTGGCGCATGTTCGAAGTATGTTCGAAGTGAAGTTTTGATAGACCTCTGTCAAATCTGAAAAAAAAAAAATCTTTTTTTATAATGCATGTGTCACTCAACATCACCTCTTACAACCGGAATTCAAAACTTCTTCTGACACGAGAATTCCGCTCCTCGGCACGGCGCGGAACTTGCTTGTTCTCAAACGTGATACCTACTCTCGACACGAGTGGGGGGTTTTTCGATATCCGAACGCGTAGACTCAACCAGATGATAAAGTGGCCTTTACTTTCCCCATGTGTTCATTTCAACTTATGATAAAGTTCTTTTTTTTTATTAACTCGTTAACGCCATTAGAAAAAAATTCATACATCAAAAAACCAACACTTGATTGATGTTTGCTAATAAAATTGACTCTTTCGCAATCAAACCCGGGGTCTCATAACAACAACCACGAGGGATCAAAAAGAATTCAAAACCGAGTTGTCAAACAAGTTGGTAGTCGTCAGAGATACGCCTATTCCGTTCCTGGAAACAGCAAGTCCTCGGTAAGTGAACATGTGTTGTATATAAATATATCTTATCCCAGTTCTCACATATTTGGTAAAAATACTGATTATCATCAATCCACAACTCCTTAATCACTTCCAACGAAAGTTTACAGATCTAAAACAAGAGCATCACTCAAATGGCGTCTCCTCCACCTCTAACCAAACCCATCTGTAAGCACGCAAACAAAATAACGCATATCATCACCATCTCACCACCACCCTATACAAAAAAGCCGATCTCCCTCTCCACTTTGCTCTCATCCTCTTCCCCAACTTCCAAGCTCTAGACGTCTTCGGTCCCCTCGACGCCCTAAACACAATCAAACGTCTCTACCCCTCCCTCCCTCTCCAACTATCCATCCTCTCCTCAACCCTCTCCCCAATATCCACTCTCCCACCCTCAACAGACACCATATCCCCAACCCCATCAACCATCCCCTTCGAACAACAAATCATCCCAACCCACACATTCACCTCCCCCCTCCCTCACCCATCCACATCCTCTTCATCCCCGGCGGTTTCGGCACCGCCCAACACGCCAAATCAAACTGGTCCCCCATAATCGATTATCTCAACAACTTCTTCTCTGATGATAGTCGTATCCGAAATCTAAAAGGTATTTTTACGGTGTGCACAGGATCAATCTTACTCGCCCGATCTCGAATTCGCGATAATACTATCACCACTCCCACGGAGGGAGGACAACTAAAAGGAATTCTAGACGGTGTCAACGCCACAACCAACAAACGAGCTCTCGAACGCGCCAAAGACGAACACCCAAACGTCCTCTGGGAATCCCAAGCCCGTTGGGTACACACCACCCTCTCCCTACCCCTCACAACCACAACAACAACCAAACAAATCAAACTCTGGACCACCTCAGGCGTCAGCGCCGGCCTCGACGGCATCTTCGCCCTCATCTCAAACGAATACGGTCCACCCATCGCAGATTACATCTCTCAAATCTTAGAATACACCAGAACTACTGATCCGAAAAATGACCCTTTCGCACCACCCGAGTCGGCTTGATGCGAGTTTCCAAACTTCGGTCTGTCAGTTTTTTTTTTCTTTTTTCTTTTTTTTTATAGGCTGTTCTATGCAGTGTACATATCAAACCTTGTAGTTAGTGGTGTGCTGTCCTTGATGAAGAGAGGGGTTTTGGGAAATGTGGTATATGTACCTAGGTCAACAAGTCGAAGAAGCGTCGAAAACGAGAGCAAAGCCATCTATATATAGGGGTAAAAGAAAAAAAGGAGAGAGAGAGAATTGCAATCAAAGCGCCAGAGCCAAAAAAACTGTCTATATGTAACAATGTAACATGACGACAAAAAAAAGCGGAATTTTTTGGGTTATGTAAAAGATGGAAACAAAGTGGGCTCTGCGGTGAAACGGCTTTACAACAAAGCGTGATGTGAAGCAAGACAGTGTATATACATTGCAAAAGATGCTAGCTTTAATATTTGAGACCTTCGAGACGTTGATTCTTTGCTTGTTATATCCGTCGTCAAAGATTGGGCGGGGGTATAAATCGTAAAACGAGTAAGTCGTGAAGGGGCATAGAACAGTCAGGGTCATGAGAAAACAAAAGGATATTTGACACGGCAGAAGTGAGGGGGGTTGAGCGGTGCATAAAGAGATAAAACAGCAGACACAATCGAGAAGCAAGAAGAGAGAAAACAAGGTGATGTTAGAGAGGCGTTTCCTCCCCTCTCTCTCACGTCTATAAGCAAAAAGAAAACGTCAAAGCACATGGTCCGTGAGTTAGCAAATGGAGATCCGAGGTATGATCATCGCCCACTTCCATCCGACACAACAGAACCCGACATCAGTGAATTAGCACTGCCAGCCGACGCAGTATTTGCAGGACCACCGGGGCCCTGCGTTGAACCCTCCCCATTAGGTCCAGTTCCGTTTCCAGTTTGTTGCCCGACAACGTTGGCATTAGACGAAGGCGGGCTGTTGATACTAGCCAAGCTGCTCAGGTTGCCCATGTTCCTTCCAATGCCCATACCAATGTTATTACCGGTGCCAGGGCGGGAAACGGTTACCAAGCCACTTCCGCTACGCGGACGACCGCCTAGCCAACTCGAGCCGACGCCGAGATTTCCTCCAGATGCTGGGTTACCAGTTCCAGAGGAAGCGTAACTGTAAGGGCCGAGAGGGGCACTGTCACTCCTTGCTCGACTATTTTTTTTCACGCCACCGACACCGCCAGTGACGGTGATACCTGGCATACCGAGTAACGAAGATGGAGGAGCCGTTGTGCCAGGTGATGAAACAGTTGAAACATCGCCAGCCAGATGATGTTGATGGGGAGGACGTGCGGCAGCGGCGTATTGCGCGCGATGACCTACAACCATATGATGATGGTATCCATTCATGTTGACGTTCACGCCCAGCCCGCCCATTGCCGTCATGCCGTTTTCGTCGGTCGATAAACGTGGCCGTTTCACACCAGCGCTTCCTCGCGGTCCTGAAGCCTGTGTTCCATTGAGACCACTGGCGGACCCTGAGTCGTCCTCATAGACGCCTTCCATTGCAGACGGAGAGGAAGCGTTGGCGGTGTCGGAGCCATCAGTAGGGAGGGCCGAGCTGTTCGAAGGCTGCGCACCAGGACCAAAGCCGACATGCTGGAAGCTGTGCTGGCGGGAGAGAGATGAATGAGGGTGATGGGAGTGGGGAAAGTCGGTGCTGGTCGGGCTGGAGCTGGGACTCTGGATAGATTGGAGGGATTGATTGAAATTGATGGAGAGGGGCGGCGGGTATCTTGAGGGCGTGGTGGGGGAGGTAATGTAGATATTTGGATTGTCACCAGCGTTACCGAGGTCGGAGAACATGTCTGTGGGGAATGGAGGGACTAGGGAAGTCAGGATCGGGTCAGGGCAAGGTAAGGAAGAGTGGGGAGACCCTACCATTGCCAGGGAAGACCTTCTGGACCATGTCCCATAGTCGATTGACAACACCGACGAGTTTGTCAACCTTTTTTCTCTCCATGCTGAGCTGCTCCCACATCCGTCTATTTTCATCTCTCATTGCGCCTAATTGCGCGGCGACCTGATGGGAGAGTCGGAGCCGTTAGGGAGGGGCAAAAAAGGCAAAGGCTATCAAAAGGTTTACCTCACCGGGGAGCTCTACACGGTGCTTGACGGTAGGATCAGGTTCGAGAGCCTTGCGCTTGATTTCGTCAAGCAGATCCGGCCGGCCGCGGAGAAACTTGTGATGAGAAAACTCCCAAGTTTGAGCGTCAGTGGAAGTACGTTGGGCACGAGGTGTCTGGTGGGAGAAAAAAAAGAATTAGAAGGGTGAGGCAGGTGTGTGGGTGGGTGGAGGTGGCATACGCGATTAATTTTGTGGAAGCCGTACATGTTGAGCTGACGTACAAAACTCGAGAACTGGGCCGAGACGGGGTGAGGAGGGGGACCACGCGGAGGGATGGAGACACTCACGTTGTTGTGCTTGAAGTGGGACCCGAGGATGCTCCTGCTGAACTCGCCGACATTGGACACGACAAAGGAGGTGCCGAGCTCTGTCCAGGCAATGAAGTGGGCGGATTTGGGGTCGCTGATCATTCTGGGGTGAAGGATGTGAAGAGTGAGATTAACGTAAAGAAAACTCGGCAGGGGGGACTGACTGATAGAGCTTGGTGACAAAGTTGTTGGTGGCCATGGGCTTGCCGAGGATGTTCATGCTGCCCGCCATGCCGAGGGGGAGGCCGGCGGAGCCCAGGCCGGGGCGGGAGGCGTCCTGGAGGGACGAGGTGGGGAAGGTGAGGCCGTCCTCTGCGCCACTGGTGCTGCCACTGCCATCAATGGGGCTGCGCATCTCGTGGTCTTCGGAGGGCGTGGGGAGATCGAGGGGGGCAGTGGCGTGGGGTGGGGGGTCGTCGTAGAGGGCCTCGTCGACGTGGGCGAGGGTGGAGGCGGCGGCGGAGGCGGAGCGTTTGCGGGGGTGCGGGGGGTTGAGGAGGGGGGCGGCGGGGGGCTGGGCGGGGGGTGCGTTGGGGCCGGCGGAGGTGGAGGGGCGGGAGGAGGGGGCGGGGCGGTCATCAAAGGGGGCGTGGTCGAAGTTGAAGGCGGGGGGCTGGTGGAGGGCGTGGTAGGGGGAGAGCGGGGTGGCGGGGGAGAGGGCGGGCGGGGAGGCGACGGAGAGCGAGGCGATGTTGAGGTTGGGATAGTCCCAGGCCTGGTGGTGGTACGAATCCATAGCGAACCCCCGCGCGCCTGCCACTTTCTTATCCCATCTCAGATCCCCCACGTAAACAACCAAACACCCCGGCCCGCGATCCTCCTGCGCTCCTCCTCACCGCTGTCACCGATCCCCCGCCGCCGTGGTCATCGCTGATCCCCATCTGATCTGCGTCCCACGTCGCCGCTCTCCTCCCCGGCCTGCTCTCAACAGCCGCCGCCCACCTCACGTGCTGCCTGTTTAATTAATGTCTGCCTCCGACGTCCTCTGCACCGTGGCAGCTGCTCCCCGTTTCACCCTGACAAGAGTCGCTCCAGCTCTTGTCATCAAGTGGCAGCTCCCCGACCTCGGAAGTTGTTTTTTCCTCGAAATGTCACTGTCTGCCCATCGTCGCTCACCCGTCGAAAGAGTGTCAACTAACCTCAAAACTATAATCCGAATTTTACTTTTTTCCAAACGTCCTTTTTTTTTTTTTTTTTTCCTATTAAATTCCCACTTGTGCTGCTGTGGTACATGCAAGTGTGGCATGTGCACTCAATTACGCCACATTGTGGCAAAGATTATATCCGGAGAAGCGAGAGCTCCAAGAGAGACGACCCCAGGGTCTCTAGCCAATCAATTCGTATCCCGGCAATTTCACAAGATAGACTTTACGTTGACATTGGAAAAAAACCACCAAAAAAAAAAAAACCAAAAAAATTAATCCCCCAACAACTCTTCTAACACCGACAACTTTCGAATTATACTTCTTCCGCCCATTCTTATATTACTCTTGGTACACCTTACAAGCCCATAAATGGCGAAATTGTACATGTACGCGAATCGGATGACGCCAACTTGATGTACCAATCACCCAATGTCCAAATGTTCACAACTCCGTATTTCAATGCGATTTTTTTTTCTCGGCTGGATACAAGACGACCCTACCAAAGTTTCCAAGGAAATTACCGTCACCCCCATTTCTTTTTTCCTTTCGGTTTACGGTTATCAACTCTCTCCACACCGACGTTCGGCCTCTCAAAAAAAAAAATAATAGTCACATTGCCCAAACGTCAACATGTTAACCTAGAGCTCCCTACATTCCAAAGACTTAACATAATCTCGGCATCGAAATTCATAAAAACCATTCTTATCACACATCTCTTCCATAATCCTTTTTTCATTTAATTCACATATACAAAGACAAGTCTCCCCGATTGATGCGGCTTCAATTCAAATAATAAAACCCGCTTCTCACAACAAATGCGCATAATATACAGACTACGAAATGAAAATCAACGACAATCCGGGTCTATCTTCACGTCCCATTCCGTAAAAACTCCAATCGAACTCGTATACGGACCGGACCTTTCGCCTCGGCATACAGAATCCTCAAAGAGAGAACAACATCGCGCCAAACACAAGATCTCTACTTCCTGACAATGTCAAACCGGCACTCCGCAGACCATCACCTACCTACTTTTGTAACTAAATACCAAAAATCACGTCCTCGTGCACTGTGTATGCGTGCGTGTGTAGGTTTCGAACATATACTTTGCTTTTTTTACATTCTCGGACATCCTGGTGGGTGAGTCGAGCGCCTGGGCAAATATTCGATAGCGTGAGATTTACCCGGACGAGTGCAGGGAGAGTGGTAGTCACAACTTCACTCCTGCGGCATTTCGAGTTATATATTCGTTGACAAGGCCACTACTTCTATCACTCAGCCTCACACCGACATCACCATGTAACACAATCAAAATCTAGTACAAGTTTACACTGCCATCATTCCAATCATAGTATACTGCTAGTTTCGTGAACCAGAACCATGGCTCCTGTTTTGTATCTCAATTTCGTCTCCAACGCGTCCAGCTGAAACTTCTACAAACTCAAAGGACTCCACCGTATTCCTTCCATCAACAATAGTCACCCGGTTGTTGAGCAAGACCAACATCGAATTACTATACACCTTGCTCATCAAAAGCCCTGGTAGTGGAAAATAATTAACCAGGGACTCGGAAATGTTCCACAGTATAAAAAGGACTGTGTAGGCTATCATCAGAACAGCTGGAGAACGAATTGGTTTGTTTATAACAGCAACTCGAGAGCATGTAGTAGACTTTACTGGTCGCCATTCCTGTCTCGATAACAATTTGTACAATCTTCATAATATGCGAGCGTGTCTTGTATCTCGTTGTTTTTCTGCGATGCCTGAGGAGCTTTAAAAACATCTTTAATATAAAGGCACCCAACAATAGAAGAGAGTATACTGACAAAGGTGACCATGCAGCTGGTGATGGTCAAGTCACAAGCGAAGTTGAGGGGCCCCCATAACTACATCCCTGTGCGTAAATAATATATAAGATGGGAAAGTCTAGTACTTACCAGTGCGAATCCAACACGGCAAACTGACAATTCTGGGTAGATGGGCCAAAAAGATATCGCCATGGAAATTGCTAGCTCATTGCTGAAGCAAAAGGCCCCAAGTATACTACTACCAAATTGAACCACTGACATCTATAAAAAAGATGTTGGTCAAATCTCATGTAGAATCGTGTTCACCAGCAACTCACACAGATAACAATTATGGCTAGCCACCTTTTCCGAGAAATCACGTAGATCCTGTGTGCGTAAAGTGATTGAATGACGATCGCCACTAAAGTAGATAAAACATGATCAGCTACAGCATTAGTGCCTCAGAAATCATCCCGTACCAACTCCAGTGAATGCTGTTATTGAAAGCCACAAATGATCCGGGGCCGGTACAAATAATTCATTATGTGTTTGATATGCAAACAGAAGGTTCATGATATCGAATAGGACCAGCCCAGTTTGGGTGACTCCTACAAGATATACCCAAATAACAGCCAATTTGAGTAAACCCCTGTCATTAGGAAATGAAATATAATAGATGTCTTGCGGTAGGTGGTTGAGGCCAGGTAAGAGATGACCTTAGGACGAGCACTTACAGACTTGTGCAGTTATAATTCCAAAAAGTATCATGTCAAAAGCAAGGCCAAACAGCTAAATTTGCTTCATGAACACAACCTAACTCTCACAAAAATACTTGAATGACAGACCACCAATGGGTTCACAAGGGCACCTGAATAAGATAGTCTTATGTAAATATTGAGGGGACACTCTGGAAGGGAGTACAGCATACTGTCAGAACTCATTGTTAGAAGAGGAGAATCGCTGGAATCAGTGGAGCAAGTGTTATACCTCAAAGGATTTATATGTGGTAAAAAGATAGAGCCCGTGAACTGCCACACATATGAACGTGATCATAACTGTACTCTTCAGCGATGGTTGCAAAGGTGAGGGTGATGCTAGTGATGCTGATAACTGCAACACTGATGGTGTTCGAATGTCAGAGCAATATTTGGTAGCATGAGATTTATGACAAGAATTTTGGGTGGGTGCGGGGAGGTGGTAGTAACAGTTTTACTCCTGGGGCATCTCAGGTCGTATATTTGTGCTTTTCAAGTTCTATTCATATGTCTTTCAAATAATGTTGCATTGATTTGTGTTGGTAGAAGGATATAATAAAGATATTCAATTATGTCCTTTTCTGTATACTACTTAATGGTTACATGGCCGACTACACTTAAAAACCCACTTCTCACAACAAACACACATGGTGTACTTACGACGAAATGAGAATCAATGACAGTCCAGGTTCTATCTTCATGCTCCTCCCAAATGATCCCTCTTCCGTAAAACCCCAATATACCATGTATACTCGAATGGTTCATCAAGTGTGTCATTGTCATATACAGACTGGATCTTTGGACCCCTCATCAGTCCCTCAGCATACAAAATCCTCAAGGAGAGATAATATACTTCCAGATCGCACCAAACCCAAGAATAAAAGCTAATAAAAATATGAACATGACAAACCGGCATGATGCAGGCCATAGCCCAGATACCTACATATGTGTCACATTCCTTTCTTGCCTCTTACATTCATCACCTCGGTGAAAAAAGCAGTGCATACTAAGGAATACATTGTGTCTTTGGGCCCACCAGCCTCCACATGAGTGAATCCCGCATTCCAGATTCCCAACTGTCTCCCCCTCCCCCCTCCCTCCTGATTTTGACTCCATTGCTGCATGCCGCACAACTTGTCTTGCTGCTAAGCAAGCCAAACGCACCATCAGAGCACAAGCCAGCCAACTCACTGACAAAGGCTTCAACCCGAAGAACAAAATGCTTGGAAAGAAGAGCAGATCGAAGGCGAGTAGCATTCATTCATCCTCTGCTGTACCCACCAGAAGGACACCTGTGCCCAGCGGCACCCCCACACAACTAACCGAGGACAACCTCCTTGCACATAGCACCATCTACAACGAGGAATCAGCCCCTGGACCTCGTGGCCAATCTAGGCCCTCTTCCGCCATCATCCCTGACCCATGAGGAGCCCTGTCTGTATCCAGCATCTCAGACAAATCTCTCACCCCCTCCAAAATTGCCAAAGCCCAAGAAAACGGAGGCAAATGTATGTCCAAGATGGCAGACAATGAAATTCGTGTGGAATTCAAGAGCCTCATACACGAGGAAGAATTCCAAAACCTTACTGATAAACAAATTGAACATAGATTAGCTAACTCCAATAGGTCGCGCGCTCTGTCCCCATCACCGGCACAAGGCCCCCATACCCCTATCATTGTCCCTACTACCCCTCCCACTAACAAAAATCTTGTCCTAGATGTTGATAAGACCCTGAGGTCGCCTGCCGTCACCAGAGCCCCTGTCAGCATAGTTCAAGCTTTACAGGAAAAGGAAGTTGATGTCAACCCCCTCGAGATAACTCACAGCCAACAGATCGATGAGTTCAAAACCTCCATAATGCTCAGCAAAGTGGGCGTTGACAACATTAATACCCCTGACATTCCCCATCCCAGCACTTCTACCCCCGCCCCTATCAAGAAGGCATTCTCCATCAAGGAAATGGATCACATCAACGTGTTGTGGTCTGAACTAATTGTCTATTACAACAGCTTCATCCTGGAGTTCATCCCTAATGCACATGTCTTAGCGGAACCTGCATACTGATTCATTAAAGGATCCCCCACCACTCAGTGGGCTGAGGTCAAGGTCGGCCTCAACACTGCCAAGGAGCTCTACACAAACCCCCCCCTATACAACCCCTACTGACCCGCCCCAGGTACTGAGGCCCTGCCGTTCACAGACGTGAATGCTATGGACACTAAAGAAGATCTTCTCATTCCCCCCCCACCTGCTTCCCCTGCTCACTCTGAATTGTCCTATGCCTCCCCAAACCCGCGGCACATATCAATGACAAAGAGTTCCCAGCCCTCGGCTCCACCCGCATCCCACATATACCTTCCAACCCAGCACCTTTCCCCCCTCCCAAGGCTCAGGCCCCTGCCCCAACTCGCTCCCGCTCTCCCATCAGAATGGGACCTCCCAAACCCCTCCCAAAACCTGCCCAAACTAAGTCAGCATTTGTTAAACCAGCAGGCGACCTCAAATTGTCCATCAAAGATATGTCACATCTAGGCACTAAAGGCAAATCTGCCCTGCTCCAGAAAATTGATGATGCTGCCAAACTTGCTGATGAGCGTGCTATCAAAGAGCACGCCAAAATACATGCAGATAAGTATGGAAAACCAAAAAAGGCCCCATTCCCTGCTTCCAAATCATCCTACACTGATGCAGCCAAACCAGCTCCCATGCCATATACTCCGGAAGCACAGCAGCTATTAACTCAAATCTTAGCATCAGACCTGGATAACAACTCCAAGAAAGTGGCCATCTCTGGGCTTGAATGCATCCCCGCCCCTAAAATCAAAACCCCCCCCAAGCCTGTCAACGCCAAGGCCACCCCCACCCCCACCCCCAAACAAGTGGCCATATCCAAAGGCCCAAGCCGAAAGGTGGCCATCTTTAATCTTGACTCTACCCTTCACACTACTCATCTCACTGATATTGGACAAGTTACTGAGCGTATGAACAGATCCCTGGCTGGCATTTGAAGCATTGTCAGAGTAGAAACAGGAAAGATTGTAGGCAATACTTTCCACTTATACCTTAACATTGTCCCTAGAGAAGCAGAGTTCAAAGACCTCTATCTAGCCCTCCAATCTGCCATCTTAGGTGAACAAGACCTCCCCGAGGATGCATTGGTCCCCTATGCCCCCCAATCCACTGCTCACCTAATCCTCAAGGGTTTTGACTACTACACCACACCATTCAGTAAGCAGGATGAGGACGTCCTCACAGGCCAACAAGTCCTCAAATTTATGGGAAGGAACTCACACCTCAACAGCCTCATGTGTGTCCGTACCCCACGGATTGTCAGATCTAGAGGATCATACGACACTGTGGTTGTTTTTGTCGATGTGTGGGACTCCCAGAATGGAGCCAACACCAAGCATATTGTTAATAAACCCTACCATATTAATGGCAAACTAATTCACATAGAATATGCCAGGCCCAGGGAGTTTGTCCCCCAGTGCCAAAAGTGCTGGTCTTGGCGCCATGGTACCGCTGCATGCAGGATCAACCACCACAAGTGTGCTCAATGCAGTGACAGCCATTGTATGGATAACCATAACTTCTTTTCTGATTGCTGTGCTAAATCACGAACAGATAACCACATCCTGGAATGCCCACACCCGCCTAAATGCTTGAACTGTGGAGGAGTGCACATTGCCTATGATGCTCAATGTGAGTACAAACAGCACCAACATGACTGACAGTGGCACTTCAAGTGAAACAAGGAGGATAAAGAGCGATGCATTGCATCCTGTAAGGTGGCCATCAAGGCCTCTGACCCCAACAGAATCATCATCCCCCATGATTAATTACGACAACACGATGCCTCTGGACGAGTGTCAAATACTTACCCCCTGGTCTTTTAATATATTGTCATATAATGCTAACAAGAGCTGGGAGAACACCTCTCTCACGCTCAAGCGATGCACTCCTTTTATTGATATTATTTTATTTCAGGAACCTGGTTGGAAATGCGTCTGGTCCCAACCATCTGCCACTAACAGAGACGGAGACAATGCATTCAGCCCCCCCATTCATTCTTCATGGATTCCCATACTCCTGGCGTTTGACAACACCTTCAAAACATCCTTCAAACCCCGCGTACTTATGTACGTCAACAGACAACTAACATCCCTCAACCCCCAATACCAATCCGACATTGCCAAACATCCAGACATCTCAATCACCACCCTCAAACACCCCAGCAAATTGTGGCAAACAACCAACATCATTAACATGTATAATGATACATCAGCAAAAGGTTTAGCTACTTGAAGCTACTTGAAGCTACTTGGGGGCTACTTGAGAATTTTCAAGTTGCCCTCAAATAGCTTCAAGTAGCTTCAAGTAGCCAAACCTTTTGCTGATGCTAGCTGCACCAATGCAGGCCTCACCTTCCTCGAGGACCATACTAACATCATTCCTAATGTAGACATATGTGCAGGGGACTTCAACATCCAAGACAACAAATGGGATCTGGGAGCCAGATCACATCATGGCCCAAATTCCCTCAGCTCCCACCTCATGGACATTACTAGTACCCTCGGCACCCTTTGGGCTATCCCATCTAACCCCCTTGCCCCCACTCACATCCCACATCAGCTAGAAGGAGTAAGGCTCTCTATCATTGACTTATGCTTTGCCTTGCCCCTGTTCATCGAAGATGAGGAATTTCACATTGAGGTCCAGGATGATGACACCAGCAGGCTTGGGTCAGATCACAATCTGATCCTCGTCAAAATCCCCAACAAGGGACAAGAAGACACAGTAGGAAAAAATTTCCTTGACAGATATTCACAAGAGGAGGACTGATTCGTTCAGGAAGTAATAGCGGACACTAACAACCTCAGACTCAATTTAGGGCTTCCGCAGGACGCTGAAGGCGTCGAACTCTTCACCCAAGGTATGGCTACTATACTTTCGAATGTGTGGAACACACATGCTGTTATGGCTAAACTGTCCCGCCATTCCAAAAAATAGTGGGACAAGGAGTGTAAAACCCTGTTCAACAACATGAGGCACAACTGCCAACATGGTCACAAATGGGATCCTACTAAATACACAGCCCTTAGGAAAATGGCCAGAGCGAAGAGGAATGCGTACTTCAACAAAACCATCAAACATACAGCCATAGACAAGAAATGACCTTGGGATCTAATTGACTGGACATGCGAAAGAAAACTCCCGGCAACCAAGGCTATCTTAGATCAGAACGGTAACCTGTGCCATGACGATGACACACTTTTCAACGCCATCCACTCCACTTTTAATTCAGCTAATGACCGCCCAATCACATTTGACAGAGTATTGTCGTGCCTCCCCCCCCTCCCTGAATGAAGATGGAACCCCTTTTCCCCCCTAGAACTTACTGATGCCCTCCGCAGCTGTTCTAAAAATTCTGCCCTGGGCCCTGACCATGTGTCATGGCACCTCCTCAAATGGCTCATCAAAAATTCCCCCAAATTCACTGCCACCCTGGTCTTGCTTTGCAATTTGTGCGTCGACTTCAGAGTATGGCCATCACACTTCAAAGAATCCAACTTGGTTATCATCCCCAAGCCAAATAAGCCCTCATACAACAAGATCAAGTCCTTCAGACCCATCGTCCTTCTCAATACCACTGGCAAATTATTTGAGAAAATCATTGCCACCTGCCTCCAATTTGATGGGATCACTCACAATATCATTCATCTGTGCCAGACCGGGGGCATTATCCAATGCTCCACAGAAGATGTGGTGGTGGCCATCACACACTCCATCAGGAATGCGTGGAGCCACAAACAGGTTGTATCCATGCTCATGTTTGATATCACCCAATTTTTCCCTTCCCTTAATCACCATGTTTTGTGCTGCACACTAACTCACTTTGGATATCCACCACAGGTTGTCTCATTCTTTCAGGACTATCTCGTAAATTGTTTCACTTCTTATAATATTAACGACAAAAAATCACAAAAATATGCATGTGATGTAGGAGTTGGACAGGGTAGCGCACTCTTGCCCATTCTGTCTGCACTCTATATTTCTCCCATTTTTCACCTTCTTGATTACTGGATCACAAACAATGACTCTTTTGTTAAACCTATCTCTTCCTTCCTCTCATACGTAGATGACAGACTGCTCGTTGCTATGGACATGGACTACACATGTACTCACAAAACCCTCCTCCAAGTGTACTCACATATTTCAACCCTATTTACAGAATTTGGGCTGGTCATGGAACATTCCAAGACCAAGCTTTTCAATTTCACCAAGAAACCAGGAGACCCCAACCCTTCCATCGACCTAGGCATCAAGCCCTACACAGGCAATCACCCCCTCATTCCAAAGACCATCTGGAGATATCTAGGCGTCTTTTTTGACTGCTCTTTAACCTTCAAGGATCATGTCAAACAATATGCCACAAGATCCTTCTCCCCTGCCAAATGCCTCAAGATACTTGGCAACTTGGCCCACGGCCTCCTCCCCCACCACAAGCGACTCCTCTACACCTCTTGCGTTGTCCCCATCACTATGTATGGCCTAAGGTGCTGGTATTGGCCCGGCACACGCAGGTTCATTACAAACACCAAAATCTTTAACTCCATGCATAGGTCTGTGTTGCTATGGATCACAGGAGCATTTTGTACCACCCCCACGGGAGGGGCCCTCACCATGGCAGGCCTCATCCTGATGCACATCACACTAAAGAAGCTGTACAACAAATCCAGGGCACGCATTGCAACCCTCCACACAGGGCACCCAATCCTCACCCTCACCAACAGGAGCGTTGCCAAAGGCACCAAACTGCACCTCAACAGCTTGGAACACATGTCCAAAACCCGCCAAAAAATTGCCAAAACTCTCCTAGATATCAGCAACCTTAGCTCTATCGCCGAAACATTCCATCCCACACACCCCTTAAACACACCAGGCCAAAGATTCATGGATACACGCCATACTCATCTTACCCTCATCCACCCCCCGTCCTCGCTTAAGGCCCCCAAGGAGGAAATTGAGGAATATCACAACCTCATTGGCAAAATCATCACATTGCTGGAGTCCCATTCCATATGCGCCGTTGTTACGGCCCCAGCCGTTTTACGCATGAAAATTCACGTTTAATGCGGCTAGGTGTACGTATTAAGTTCGAGAATGAACAATCGGTCACCCAGTTAGAGATAAGCTCAGTCGAGGACATGTGTGAAGAGAGGTTGACCTAGGGGACGGTCGAGATTGCATCCGCGATTCCTAGCAGGAAAACCGTACTGCTAGGGGAAATATAATCGCGTTCGAGGACTTAAAATGGAAGTCTCAAGACTGAGTCTAGGGAGACTTTGCTGGAAATTATCATCGAGGTTGGCTATGGGATGGCTCGAGGACTTAGCGGAACGCGGTTCCTTCAGCGGACCTTATGCTAAACTGAACCTATAACTACTACCTGCCTAATAAGGAAAGGGCTAGGAAGTAGACGACTTACACATGTCAAGACTGAATTAACCTGAAGCGAGACTGTTGGAGTTGTCGATCGAGACTCTGGATCAGGCGGTAATAGTGATAATCTCGAAGCAACTAAAGGCGAGATAGAAGTGTAGTCTAATTGAGGACACCTTATCGACGGGATTATCAGTGGGGGGTGCGCCTCGGGAGTTTCTAGACTAGGGTCTAGGGTTAGAAGCTCGTTAGCCAATGAGGAGTGGAAGATTAGGCAAGTGCGATGTTCGGTCGAGGAGACTGAATAGTCGAGACTGTTGATTGGTGGAGAAAGATGAGTCGAGGAGACTATACCCATTCAGTGCTGGATACGGACTTGGTTATCTGTTTCATATTTGTTTATTTTGTCTCAGTTTTTTATTGTGTATCGTATATAGTCGCCAGTCGAGGACGAGGTTCGGAATCGAATCTTTGCCCAAGCGCTGTGCGAGTGAAATCAAGTTTGGTTAAACTTTGCAGTGTTCTAAGCATTTCTTAAGTCCTTTCTCGACTCGGAAGGTCTTGTGTTCTGCTCGAGAGAGTATCTTCACTGGTCTAATAGGATTGCGATAGCATTCGGTGCTAGCTCGACTTGTCTTGCAGTCTGTCTCGAAGCGCGAAGGCAGGTCAAGGCTCTCTGAGTTTGTTGAGGCATCACTAGGGCGGATTCGCTACCCCTCCTAGATAGGTGTCTAACCCATTCTATTGAGGACAGTCATCGCGAGCTTAGCCACTCGTCGCGAAGGTTCTAATCGAAACGGCATAGGTCTGGAAGAGGTTTCTATTCAGTCAAGACTTGTTTCACATTTCTATTCTACCCCTATTTTCATTTAATACTTAATCGAGACGCTTACTTTCACTTTCTTTCTGATTTATTCTCCCCACGAACCGCACTCGAGACTCAGTGTAATTCAAAGGGTTGCATTCGCATTCGATTTTATATTTTTTTATATTTTATTTTCCATATTCACACCGATCTAGTCTCTTCATCTGGAGCCCACCGCGAGAGGAGTTTCAGATTGAAAGTGATTAAGTTTTTCAGAGTTTATTTTGTTCGAGCCTTTGTGATACAGCTCGAAAGAGGTGGTCTAGGAAAGGACAAAGGACAGGAGCGTAGTCTCGGAGAAAACTGGAGCGAAAAGGGAAATCAGGGAGGGCTACTTCGAACTCGCAGGCCTCAAGCCTCATTCCCATCCCCGAGGATCCAGATTTAGCGTTGAAGCGAGCTAGGGAAGAGAAGCGAAGGGAAAAAGGAAAGGAGAGAGAAGAGAGTCAAGGGTTAGAAGTCGAGACAGGAGTCGAGCCCGAATTTACGCGCAAAGTGTGGGGAGTTCCTACCGAGGGAGCATCGGACGATACAGAGCGTAACCCGTTTCTGGAAAGGCGATTAGATAGTTCGCTTGGGAGTTCTGATCAGTCGAGATTGGAAGTTCCAGGGGGCTTTATAATTGGATCAGCCAGTCCAAGTAGACGTGCAGCCGCACCTCGTATTCAAGTGCCAGTCGTACCTAGGGAGGGCTTACCGCTTCCTTCCACGAGTTCCGTCAGTCTCAGAGAATCACCGTTCACTTGTCAGCCAGGGGGATCATCAGCTGCTGGTCTAGCTTTTAATCCACCAGCTCCGAGTTTGTATCAACAACAACTGAAAGACATTTTTCATCTGGAGGGGTCTGCGCCCTCGGAAGTTGAAAAATTATCCGCGACTCAGCCTATCTCTCCCTCGACTTCTTCCTCGAGCGCCGCAGCCAGTGTTTCAGTACCCGCGGCCCCTACAAGTTCACCTCAAGCTAAAAGAACATTGGCTCCGAGCCAGCCTTCTGTACAACCGCAACCCCCTACAAATCCACCACCACCAGCAGCCAGACCGAGAATGTCTAGAAGGGAGATGCCTGCGCCGATGACGGCTGGCGCGCCGAAATGGGAGGGTGATGTAGATGCATTACCGGATTTTATTTGGCGCCTCGACCAGACTTGTGAATCGGTCGCGTTGACAGATGAGAACGAGAAGATGAAGTGGGCGTTGGCCTACATTCCACACGACATTAGAATGGAATGGCTGGCCATTCCAGAGTCCGCGGGAAGATGGAGCGACTTTAGAAAGGCGCTCGACTCAGAATACCCTGAGCTTGTAGAAAAAGAAGCAGGCTCGGTGGGAGCTTTAAAGGATTTGTGTTCGAGATTCCGCGTTATCACTTTGACCGAGGAGTCGCGACTGTTATCTTTCAGGCGTAAATTCCAGGTCATAGCTGAAAAATGTTTGAAGCCTCCTGCACTTATCTCAAATAGAGAGATAGTCGAGGCATTTGTGTCATCTCTCGACTTGACATTTAGAGACCAGCTAAATATACGGCTAGCTCTGAATGGAACGTTGAGGAATGCCGGCTCGAATGTCCAGACTAGAAACGAGGATCCATATGATTGGAAAGAAGTAATCTTGAAAGCTGTGGAGTTAGTAGGAAGCAAAAATCTTGTTAAGTCTAGTGACTCGACTGTCGAGAGAGCTGCCTCGAAGACCAGGGGCTCGGCAAAGCGCGAGATGACAGCCGCGGTTCAGGGATCGGCAGATGTAGAAGCTATCCATCAAGAAATGCGACAAGAGATGAATGTGATGAAGGATTTATGGATGACGCAGCAGAAGAGTTTGCAGGGGAGTCTCGACTCATTGAGATCGAGCTTCACTACCCAAGGATCGAGACCGCCGGATAACTTTCCTCCGCGTCCGAGACCGCCTTTCCAGAACAATTACACACCGGAAGGTCGCCAAGGATGTTTCTATTGTGGCGAGGACCATAGATGGGCAACCTGCTCTTATAAGATGCAAGATGAGAAGGATGGAAAGATTAAAACGGATGGTAACAAGATTCGGTTCTCGAATGGTGCAGCAATTCCGCGGGAGGCAGGGTTGAATATCCGAGAGTGTGTTAGGAAATTTATACCCGCGACTGTCGCGTCCTGGATTTATGAACCAGCAGACGAGGAGCCGGATACGGGATATATAGGTCCTGCTTATGAGAATCCGCCAACTATTCTGAAAAGAGAGGAGGGGATAAATAAAAAGGATCTTGAGCTAGAGGGTTTGAAAGGGAAGATTGCTGGAATGGAGGTTCTACTGCACAAAATACCAGACGCGACGGGTAGTTCTGGGCAGGGGGACTCCGAGACAGTAGTTGAGGGCGAAGATGATAGCGAGGAGGCACTCTTGAGAAAGTTGTCGAGTTTGCTTTCTGCCGCTAAGGAGCAGGGCTCGGTTTTTTAGGACGTCCGGTGACGAAGCCGGTCTCTGGAAAACGGGTTAGTTTCAGAGGTATTAAGGCGACTGAGGACGATTCTAGGAAAGAGAACCCGGGAGAAAAGCAGAAAAATAAGAAGAAGGAAGTAGTCGAGGCAAAAGAGACCTCGTCTGCGAGAGTTGAGAAGTTTCCTTACAGGAAGGTACCAGGATTGAAAGCGGTAGTAGAAGTGCCACCACTACCTGCCAAGTATTTCAAGGAGAATAAAAAGGGACCGGCGTATAAGCACCAGACTAAAGTCGAGGAGGGCGTAGACGTAGCGGAACTTTTATCGAGGTTTGAAGGGAATCATATAACGATCACACAGAAGGAACTGCTGGCATTGGCCCCTTGACTGCGAGAAGCCATGAAGGGACTCATCTCGAAAAAGAGAGTACCTACTGGTGAAGTATCAGTCATCGAGGAGGTAGTGGCAGGGGTACCAGAGTCAGTCGAGACGGAAGAAAACACCGACTCGGAAGATGAGGAAGGCGGGTCCTGTAGAGTCATTGATGTAAATATATTGATGAGTACTGGGGGATCAGTCGAGACTAGTGGGGTCGAGGATATGTGTACAGGGAAAGACCCGGTACTGCAATTGTTGACTCGATACTCAGCAGAAGAGTCGAGGACTATGATATTCGCGATAGCGGAGCAGGATCGTCTCTCAGCAAAAGATGTAGCTGAATTAACGGTCATTCCAACACTTATTAATGGTGTCCGAGAGGAAGAGGCACTATTAGATAGTGGGTCACAAGTTGTGATGATGTCGAGGGAGGCTGCCGCGGACTGTAAACTCAGTTGGGATCCGAGCTTGCAAATTAACATGCAGTCGGCCAACGGGCAGGTGTCTCGGACGTGTGGTCTAGCCAGGAATGTGCCATTTACCTTAGGGGATCTCACGGTACAGCTGCAGGTGCACGTAGTCGAGAAGGCACCGTATAGGGTCTTACTGGGCCGTCCTTTTGACTTAGTTACAGCAAGCGAGGTCGTAAATCACCAAGATGGAAGACAGTATCTCAATTTGAAAAATCCCGAGACTAAAGCCTCGACGTGTATTCTGACTTATGGTCGAGGACAACTTCCCTCTCGGCCGGCAGTAAATTTTTAAGTCGCCTCGAGGATTCCAAAGAGTGGGATGGAGGAGAGGTGGCTTGTATAATTGAAGCGGACGAAAACGGAGAACCTAGTATAACGGAGTATTTGCCTATCGAGACTGAAGCATATACTACGGATGAGCTCAAACTTTTATATCTAGCAAAGAGCTTGGAAAGAAAAGGGGATTCGGATGTGAAAAGGGCATTTGAGCAGTACCTGAATATACTGTCGAGACCACACAACTTAAGAAATAAATCAGTCGCGGTGGAAGAGTTGGAGGAACCAGGGGATCCTCAAGAGTTAGTGCATTGTCTGGCAAAGAAGTATAAGCCAGTCGCGCTGAAAGTCAGGCCTGTCCTAGGAGAAGTACCGGATAAATTTCAAATTGTTAGAAATATTATCGGGGATCCTCTAAAAGATATGCCGGAGCTACCGAGGAGGCCGCCCAAGTTCGTACCGACGGGAAGATATACCGCGGAGCGAATGTTAAAGATGGATAAAGCGCATAGTGATGGGTTTCTATGGCCCGAGGAGGTTAAATTGATGCATTGGTTAGTCGCGGCGCAAAATGAAGCGTTCGCATGGGACGACTCGGAGAGGGGGAGTTTCAAGAAAGAATATTTCCCTTCAGTCGAGATTCCCACTGTGCCTCATACACCTTGGGTTTTGAGAAACTTAAGAATCCCACCTGCGGTTTATGATGAAGTGTGCAGGATCATCCAGAGAAAGATTGACGCGGGAGTATATGAGCCCTCAAATGCGTCATATCGGTCGAGATGGTTCTGTGTGATTAAAAAGGATGGGAAGAGTTTGCGCCTGGTGCACAGTCTCGAACCTTTGAACGAGGTTACGATCGCGCACTCGGGGCTACCACCCGTGACCGAGGAGTTGGCAATGCATTTTGCGGGTCGAGCCTGTAATGGGATACTCGATTTGTATGTGGGTTACGACGAAAGAGAAATCGCCGAGGGTTCGAGGGACCTAACGACGTTTCAGACGCTGTTCGGGGCCTTACGCCTGGTTACCTTGCCAATGGGATGGACTAATTCTGTGCCGATCTTTCATGAGGACGTGACTTACATTCTCCGAGACGAGATTCCCGAGTTCACGTTGCCATATATAGACAATGTGCCAATTAGGGGCCCCGCAACTAGATATGAAGACGCCGAGGGAGTACCGGAAGTCTTGCATGATAACTCGGGGATTAGAAAATTCGTGTTCGAGCATATGGAAAACGTGAATCGTATTCTACAGCGAATGAAGTATGCTGGGGGAACGTTCTCGGGACCTAAAACGACGATATGTGCGGATACAGTGGTTATCCTAGGATTCGAGTGTTCATATAAAGGGCGAAAGCCGAAAGCGGAAACGATCGAGAAAATTTTGAATTGGGGTGACTGTGAAAACACTACTGACGTCCGAGCTTTCTTGGGGACGGCGGTAATGTGTAGGCATCACATCCAAGATTTTGTTATGAAGGCGGTTCCATTGTATAATCTTTGCAAGAAGGGAGTGACATTTGAGTGGGGCGCGATTGAAAAAGCGGCTCAGCTCGAGATTAAAGAAGCTATCCGAGACTGTTTTCATACGAGGAATCCGAGGTTTCCAAGTGAGCAGCCGATTGTCTTAGCTGTGGACTCATCTTGGAGGGCTGTTGGGTATTACCTGTATCAGCGAGACGAGTTGGAGCCAAAAATAATTCATTATATCAAGTTTAATTCGATATTAATGGATCCGAGGCAACAACGATATTCTCAACCGAAGCGAGAGTTAGTGGGATTGCGCATGGCGCTCGAGGAGGAGAATTATTTGCTCCGAGGCTGTCGAAATCTCATAGTCGAGACTGATGCGAAGTACTTGCATGGAATGTTAAACAATGCTGGGAAGTTACTCAGCGCGACTGTGAATCGTTGGGTGGTTTATATTCGAACTCATTTCCACTTCACATTGGTTCATCGAAAGGGAAAAGGTTTTGGGCCTGATGGATTGTCGAGGAGGAAATGGTATCCTGGAGATAAAGCGACTCGACAGTATGATGATGGATCAGATGATGACGGAGAAGAGATCGAATTGGTTAAGGAGAATGAGGGAGAAGAGGACCCTCTACCGATAGATGACTTCGTCGAGGAAATCGATGATAGGAAAGGGTTCTTTGCTGAAGTGATAGCAACAGACCATAGTTATCAATTGGACCTCGACTTCGCGAGAAAGTGTCTAGATGCGGAAATAGCTGAGAAGCGACGGTTATCCAACAATCGAGATGTTGCCGAACCAGTTCGAGTATTCCTTGAGAAAATGATTGAGGAGGAAGAACAAGCGGTAAATAAAGCAAATGGTTGAGATGGTTACGATGAGGATTGCAGGACCATCGCGGCTCGAGAACAGGACAGCCGGTTGGGAAAGGTCCGAGATTGGATTGTTCATCGAGTGGAGAGGTTACCAAAAGATCGACTTACAGTCGAGGAGGCGAAATTGTCAAGAGTGGCCTCGAACTTCTGGCTAGACAAAGACGGGAAGTTATATCGTCGAAGACCAGGGGATGATTATGCTCAGTTGGTGATCGAGATAGAGAATAGGATGGAAATCATGAGGGAATGTCATGACAAATTGGGGCATCGAGGAGTGTATGCTACGTCGAGACTGATCAGTCAACGGTTTTGGTGGCCCGAGATGGAAGCCGACGTCAGCTGGTATGTTCGTTCGTGTCACTTATGTCAGGTGTGACAAAAGATGGCAATGGAGTTGCCACCAGTGGTGACGCATACTCCCTCGATCTTTCAAGTTTTGCATGCGGACACAGTACACATGACGCCTGCCTCGAATGGTTGTAAATACATTGTGCATGGCAGATGTGGACTTTCGTCATGGATGGAAGCGAAAGCGTTGAGAACCGAGGACGCAAAATCAATTGGTCAATGGCTATTCGAGGACATAATTTGTCGATGGGGCAGTCTTGTGAAAATAGTCACGGACAATGGCTCGCCGTTTAGGAAAGCGGTGAGGTGGCTCGAAGAGAAATATGGAATTAAGGGTGTAACGATCTCGCCATATAACTCGAGGGCTAATGGCATTGTCGAGAGGCCTCATTGGGATGTATGGCAGATGTTATACAAGGCTACGGACAGTGAAGTAAAAAAGTGGTTTTGGCACCTACATCAAGTTATGTGGGCAGACAGGATTACTGTAAGGAAGGGGACAGGATGTTCTCCCTACTTCATGGTTACCGGGGCTCATCCTACGATACCTTTGGACGTAGTCGAGGTGACTTGGTTGGTGAAATATCCTGATCGATTTGTCGAGACTGCAGAGTTGATCGGTTTAAGAGCTCTCGTGCTGGCTAAACATGTTAAACATGTGGAGCAAATGAGAGCAAGGTTGACAAAAGAAAAAGTTGATCGAGCTTTGAAATTGGAGGAAGATGCGAAAGCGAGGATTAGGGAATATGATCTGGAGGCAGGGAGCTTGGTCCTGGTGAAGAATTCCGTGATCGAGATGTCAGCCAATAGGAAAATGAAACCTCGATATCTCGGACCCATGGTAGTGGTTCGAAGGTTGAAAGGGGAGCATATGTTCTTGCCGAGATGGATGGCTCGGTATGGCAGAATAAAGTGGCTGCATTCCGGGTTATTCCTTACCTGGCGAGGGAGAAAGTCGAGTATTCCGATGCGATCATTAAGCTGTTGGATACGAGTGAAGAGGAGTTAGAATTGTTGGAGGAACCAGTCGAGACTATTGATTTGGACGAGGAAGCCAATGGGTCAGACAAGGAGACAGTCGAGGGAGACTAGAACCTTTGTTATTGAACACTAACTAGGAGAAAACTAGTCTCAGACAAGTACGCTATAACGATAAATAGCCTACTTGTCTACATTGTTCTGGAATCGTTTATGACGCTGCTCGAGGAGCTGGGACAAGAACTCGTACTCTCGCGCATAGAAACGATAGCGTGAGGTAGTAAACTCGAGTTGTTGGGCAGACTCGACGAGAGCGGTGGTAGTGGCCAAAAGTTTGTGCTGCAAGGCTTGATAGCTTGCTTCCGAGACTATGACGTGAGCGGCCTCGTTGGCCTCGACTGACAAAGAATGAATGTTGGACACCAAGGTGTCGGCTGAGAAGGGAATTAGAAGAAGTAAAGTTGAAAGGAGGCTAGGACGCACCAGTAACAGCCGAGATCACATTCAAAATAGGTGGACGTTCCCGAGGCTGTAATCGGAGGGCGTTGAGATAGTGTTCTCGCTGGATCTCGGAGCCAGGGAGCGGTATGTAGAAAATGCGTACCGTTTGCGCTGTGCCTGGATACAGATCCTAGGAAAGAAAAAGAAATGAGGTCCGAGAACGTCAGTTCTAGGTAGGAAGCTTACAGTCGCGGACATAGAGTTGCTACGAGGGCAAGTCTGCATGACTTGATCTTGATCGCCTAGGATGGTGGGCCCGGTGACGTTTTGAGTGATCGGTGCTGCACTCTGAAGGGGGCGGATTCAGGACCGTCCGAGGATGGGGAGGATTAGCCTCGCTGTCTACCTCCATCTGAGGGTGTGGATTAGCATGAATGAGTGCGAGATAAGGGCGCATACATTTAGAGAAGTGGAAGGCTGGAGTAGTGGCGCAGTCTCGACTATAGTCTGGGACTCTACTTTGTCCTCGGAGGACTCTGAGCTGTCTGGAGGAAGTCGAGGATAGTTGGATGCCTCTAGAATAGGCTGGTATAGAAAAGCGAGAGTGGAAAGTGGGCTGATCTTACCTTCTTGGCCGGAGGTTCAGAAGTGCCTCGACCAGTAGAGTCATCGTGTTCTGCAGCTGGCTTCGTAGGGGGACCCCGTTTGCCGTTTCCGAGGTTGCGATCTACAGCGCTGAGCATGGTACACAACTCGTTGAAAACTGCGGGCTGTTTGTGTCCCTTGCCTCGGAAGTTAGCGTAGGATTCGTACATGCTTTTGGAATGAGCGAGGAGCCGTTGCGTTTCACTAGAAGACTGTGCAACAGTGTAGCGCTGCAGGGCCTGCAGAAGAGAAGTCTAGGACGGTTGAGAGCGTGAAATGATTCAGTTGAGGAGAGAAGGAGGGATACCAGAAAACTTCCCGCCGCCTCGAGTGGACCAGCCAAACTCTGGGCAACAGCAGGACTAGTGTGTCGACGATTGAAGCGGTGGAAATAAGATGAGATTTCCGCGTCGAGGAGATGTACAGCTTCCTTGTAAGCCTGTTTAGCGGGAAGCGATTGTTCAGTAGGCATGGGAGTGGTATGGCAATCCTCGTCTGAAGAGCTACTGTCAAAGTAGGGCGAGATGCTATCGCAATAGTGGGAGAGATTATAGGAAGGGGATATACCCTCCCTCGACCGAGACCACCTCGTAATAAACCCCTACCACAGCCTCGGCCGCCGTGTCCGCGATGGAAGGGATTGGAGTTGTCGTGCGATCGAAGCTGATGCAAACTACAGTCGAGACACATGTTTATGCTGCGAGACATTCTACGAAGGACTTATATTCGTCGGGAATGCAGTAGAGGATATGATCGAGGAGCGGTGATCGATGAGGACGTCTGTTTCCATAGTGAAGGGGAGAGCGACGCGTCTCGGATCGGTTTTAACTCAGAAATCAGGAGATTAAAACGGGTTCTATTAGGCGAGATGTTGCGCCAAGGCAATGTTATAAAACGGGGCTACTCTAACAGAATCTGGGGCAGATCTATAAATAAACCGTGATGGATCGGGTTATTTATAGGCTGGCGCAGAACGAGAACATAAGTTGAGAACGAGACTATATAAAGGCGGTGCGGAATACTTAAGGGCCGCCGAGCCACTTATTGTTTCAGTTCGGGAATTCACACTCAGTGGTAAAAGAGATAAAAACGAGATAACATTGAGTGGGGATTTTTGTAAACGAAACACGGTAGCACGATGCTACTACAAGATGAGGAAACAACAGGGCAAGAAGAGAACGAGACGAGAGAAGAACTAGTCTGAAAAGAAACGAGGGCTAACTACATGCAATTAAGAAGTAGTAAAGCACTAATGCGAGATAAGACTAGTAGCAAAGTTCAAGAAAAAAGAGAAAAACAAAGAAAAATAATGTTCGAGCTGATACGAAAGAAACACAAAACAGAGGACAACTGCTGGCGCCGATCGAGGACCCAATCGACACGCCTACCCTCGACGCCCTCGGAGAAGGCCGCCGCGCGACCGTTGGTGTTGCTGGGCGAGGTTGGCTGGAGAGAGGCCTCGACGTCCATAGCGCTAGGAGAGGTTGGCGACAGAGGAGTCTGCATCGTTCGCCCAGAAGGCGTAGACGGGGCAGTCCCAGCAGGAGATCGAGCGGGCGAGTTGGGTTCGGTAGGGATAGCTGCAGGTTCGGGCACCATCATTGGAGGAACGCGGAGGTATTCGTCGAACGCCTTGGAAAATTGAGGGTTAGCGCGAGTAGATGGCGGAACGTCGGCCTTGTTGCAGGCTGCGACGTGACGGTCCCACCAAGAAGGTTGAACGAGAGGCTGCTGACCTTCGATGAGGAAGGGCTTCTCGCCCATCCACTCGCCGAAGTGGCGGAAAGAATCGTACAGCGCGCGACCGGAGATGAGGAGGTTTTCGGAGCAACGAGGACTGGAGAGATTGTCGAGAGCATCGACATCATAAGCGGGAAGATCGGAGGCGGTGAGAGCGCGTTCGTCGTAGCTGACGATCTGCTCGGTGTCAGCAAGCAGCGTTTCGAACCCTTCGACGTCAGAGACGAGTTGGGCCTTGATCCAGAACTGGGGCTTTTTGTCGTGATAGCGATACGCCGCGAGGAAATCGATGGCGCTCTTGACGACGAGTGAGCAGTAGTGGGAGACGGCGAGACTGAGCTGCCTCTCTAACCCTTGGATCTGGTAGCGGGCGACGTCGAGGTTGCGGTTGCGAATGCGGAGTCCTGGATAAATTCAGTAAAGGAGAAAAGCTAAATGGGTGGTAGGCGTACCATTGCCCGCGATGAACATAGGGGCGCGGCACAGCTCAGCTGTGAATTGACGCAAGGCAGGGGGCTTGGTTTTGCTGCAGTGGCCGGCGCGGTCATGGTCGCACTGGTCGCACTTGACGCCAGTGATGAGGGCGTCGACGCGACGCTGCGCATCCTTGATGGATTCTCCACGGCGACGTTTGATGGGATTGTCGGCCGTGCACACTAAACGGAAGTTGCGCGTGCAGTTGAGACAATTAGCAGAACATGGGGAGTACTAAAGGAAAATGATTGAGGAGATAAAGAGTGAAGGAGGTGCAAAGGTGCCATACCGGATCGTAGGAGACGGCGAAATGGGTAGCAAGACCGTCGAGATAAGGGGCACCGGGAGCGAGACCAAGTTGGCGAGTTAAGGAAGTGTTGGTGCGCACTGGGAAATGAAGGTTAGCAGGAAAAAGAAAGAGGATGGAGAGAGACGTACCGCGAGGTTCATCTGACCCGTCGGAGTCGACGGTTGCGGGGTCTTGACCGATTTAGATTGTTTGGAGCGCGTAGTTTGAGCACGAGTTGCGGGGGTAGTCTTGGCGGGAGGTGCGGTCTTACGACAAGAGGCAGCAGGTTTGCGTTTCTTGGAGGAGGACTTATCCATGTCGACATCGGAATCGTCGAGTTCGTCCTCTTGAACCACCTCGTCCTCATCGTCGCTTTCGCTTTCCTTGTCACTGGACCCGGCTTGCTCAGGATCAGAAGACGAAGAGGAGGAAGAAGTGATTTCCATAATGGCTTTGAAGGAGCCAGCCGACGCTTTACTGCTAGTGGTTTTTCGAGCAAGGCACTTGCCAGAACCCAGGCGTGAAGAACGGGCGGGCGCCGGAGCTTTGGTGGGAGAAATCTTCTCAATCTTAGGGACTACCTCGGGGGTAGTTTTAGGCGAAGGAGAGCGCACACGTTGGCGTTTAGTGGCAGGAGGATTGGTCTCGCCACGACGAGTAGAACCAGCAGTTGAACTAGCAGCGGAATTAGGCGGGACATGAACCTCCGCTAGATTAGGACGGGGAGGTTCTGACGCCACCCGAGCTGTGATTCGAGCGACCGCGATGTTAGAAGCGCGTACGGCGGCAAAGAGACGGCGTGCCCAAGCTATGGGCCACTCACCAAGAGATCGGCGAGGAGGAGGTTGACGAGGAGTCCAAGCCGAAGCTGAGGAAGTCGAGGGAGCTGCGAGAGCGGCAGGAGTCAGAAGACGAGAAGACGGAGAACGGAAAGAGACAGGTTGCGACCGTTGCGCTGGCGTCGGAGTACGAGCGATGGCCGGGAGAATGGAAGGTGTTAGAATAATAATAGTATTAGATGCTTGTATAAGCTCGTACTTTATTTAGATAGATATGCTTGTATCTCTCTGAGCATTGAGCGACTCATAGCTCTGCCTAATCGTGTACAGTGGGCAACAAAACCTTTCCAATGTTTTGTACATTTGTAAAGAACATGCTATAGCAGTCCAAATAAATTGTGTAAAATCATGAAAATATACAGGAAGGTACATCAGCATCTTGTTTACATGTATATACAGTCCTGTGGCTGTGCTTTGAATCTAAGTTCAGTTCAAGAGGGTTTAAGATTGAGGACCATTGGAAAGGTTTTGTTGCTGCTCATTTCAAAGACAGAAAAGGCTAATTGCTGGAGCTTGCAATGATGTTTGTCAGCTAAAAATGTTACATAATGATATCTCATGTTGCTTTCACTATCCTGTGACATGTCACACCTGTTATGTCACACCAAACCACTTTTGATTATTATATAAGAAATTGTTATTTAGTCAAATATTCTTAGTGATAATTTTGTATCTGGTCTCAGAAAAAGTTAGCTTGAAACATAATCACACTTATATGATGTGATTAGACCAGTTTCAGCTGTTTTTGTAGATGTTTTTCAATGTATAGTCTTATTAAAATATTATATTATCTACTTTTTGGTCACAAATCTCTGGATTCCTAGGTGGTTCTCATTCTAAAATTTACTATAGGAGTCTCTAGTGTTCTAATCTTTAATTCTGTTACCCCTAAAGTGTAGTCAAATGTTTTAATTTACCTGGAAACAGCTTGCAATGTTAGCGTAATATGATAGAATCAGGGGTATACATGTGGACTTATGAAAAACAAGTTTTGATGGACTAAATAATTGTGTCATAGGCCCAATATACTAGAATAAGTACCTTGTAACAAAGTCAATATAGTTTAATAGTAAGAATAAGAAGAAAAAGGCTAAATCAAAATGGCATATAGAGATAAAGTAATTTACAAGAGGTAATACAGTTATCTGTAACTGTACACTCAGTAACTGAATTGAAATTGCTATGGATATTATATATAGAGTAAATGCTCATGTTTTGAAAGTAAATTTGAGATACTAACATCCAAGCAGCTTTCAAAATTTGACATAAAAAAAGAAGAAATTGTGTTTTCTAGTGAAAAATGGTACAAATACACTGGAAATGATCAAGAGAATAGCCCCAAGATGTCATGCACATACTTTTGAATAATAAATAGCTCATTTGCACACAAGTAAGCAACTTTAACCTAGGTATGAGATGAGAAGGCTTCAAAGTTTCAAGCAATAGGAGACTTAGACTATTTTCCAAATTACAGGGGGTTTGGTGTGACATAACAGGTGTGACATGTCACAGGATAGTGAAAGCAACATGAGATATCATTATGTAACATTTTTAGCTGACAAACATCATTGCAAGCTCCAGCAATTAGCCTTTTCTGTCTTTGAAATGAGCAGCAACAAAACCTTTCCAATGGTCCTCAATCTTAAACCCTCTTGAACTGAACTTAGATTCAAAGCACAGCCACAGGACTGTACATACATGTAAACAAGATGCTGATGTACCTTCCTGTATATTTTCATGATTTTACACAATTTATTTGGACTGCTATAGCATGTTCTTTACAAATGTACAAAACATTGAAAAGGTTTTGTTGCCCACTGTATGTGGATACCTGTAGCTCATGCTCTTCTAAGCTGAGCAATTATGCTTATAATATGCGACCCACAGTAAAGGATTTACCTGTGGATGGACTAGTAGTTTAGTATATAAACCCCATGTATTCACTGTAATCTACATCGTCGAAGATACATCTTCTACATCTCTACTACTCTCAACACCTACTTCAGCTCCTTAGAACTATCTCCTACTACTTCTAGTAAGTACTACTCAACCTGCCACTACGCTAGTTAGCTGCTAGCATGATGATTCCCTAGGGGAAATCATTATTGTCTTAACAGGTTATGGGCCCCGATCGCCAGCTCACTATGTGCAAGGGCACTTGCACTAGCAGAGTAGGTTGATCATGTAACCTGGAATCGAGTAGTAGTGAGATACCCATATCTCCCAACTACAGTTGACCGCTATTCCGAGTCACCCATATAGGTGTACAGACCTATGACATCAGACTACTAGCAGCATCGGCTGATTACCCCTGCGCTATAAATTACTGATTTCTATTATTAGAATCAAGTAAACATGTCTCACGTCATCGCTCTGCTCAATTCTGTCGAACAACTTACCGGAGCCGAGAATTACGGCACCTGGAAGGATGAAATGGCCGATATTCTTATCCTCCAAATCACTAATGGGTTCTCATACAATGCCTACAACGTCTGCCTTAACAGGTGGACGATCCCGGCTAAACACAAACTTCCACCCAAGTTGGAAACCCAAACCCAAGAAGCTTATACTGAAGGTATAACTCAGCTTGAAGAAGAGAATAATACTATCGATGAAGCTATTGAAGAAAGGCATCGTCTCTCCCATACTGCAAGAGCAATGATAAATTCTAGGATCACTAGAGGCTTAGTTGCGCAGAGATTTGACTCTGCTGCAGACCTTTGGAACTTCCTCGAGAAGACTTATGGTGTAACCGGTCCATCGGCTATCTATGCCCTGTACCGACAAACCATTAATTTCCGGATTTCCGGAACAAAGGAACCATTGGCCGAAATAGCCAGCCTCGAGTTAATCTATTCCAGGCTCCGAAGCACTGGGGTAGATATTCCAGAATTAGTAATGGCGATGTCCCTACTCGGTGCCATACCAGAGCACTGGAAAATCGCATCATCCTTCTTAGCTGCCAAAGGAGACGTCCCCGACGTAACCTTCCAAGCTGTCAGAGCTGCGATTTTACAAGAGTATAATCAGCGCCTGTCCAGCAATCACCCCCAGGTGAACCGCTTCTCTGGTGTCAAACAAGGAGGCTTTAAAAAGCCCCAATGGCAACCATATAAAGGACAACAGCAGCCTATGCAGCGACCTAATAATGGCCAGCAGCAACAGCAGCAACAACAACCACAGCAGAGGAATTCTGCTGGTCCGCAGAAGAAGACTCGCCGAGGGAGGAAAAAGCCTCAGCCTCAGGTAAATGAAATAATCGCCTCTACTGGCGTTCTGCAGCTTGACGACTACTTGCCGCAGACCTCGACTCTTTTTGCCCCTGCCACGGGCCAACCACAGGTTAGCGCTCTTGGAGTTGCAACCTCATCAACGCTCCCAAAGAAGGTAGAGCATAATTCAACTTCGCAGATCACCCTTGACCCGCGACCCAGACCATACCCTTCCAGAATGGCACTCGCCAAGGAACGCGCCCTCAAACTCTACGAGGACAGGACGCAATCCAGGAATGGTGGAGAAACTTCTACTACCCCCTTACCAATTTCGAAAGCAGAAATGCTCCGAAAGTTTTGGGAAGAAGAAGAAGCAACCGCAATGCGGAAACACATGGAAAATCCCATGTCTCCATACATGCAAAGGTACACAGAGATGCGCAGCGCCTTCCGATACCAAGCTTTCAAAGAAAAGCTGGAAAAGGAGGAGCTCCCCCAAGAGCCAATAATCGTCGACCCAATCGACGAGGCAATAAGGGAAGAAGCTCCGAAGAGCTTCGATCTCGAAACAGTGTCCCTGGGAAGCGAAACTGAGGACGTAAAGATCGATGATTACAAGTATGTGATCCGATCTATAAATGATTATCAAACAGCTAACCTTATACAGGCCGGAGATGTCCCCTACTATTCAGATGTAGGAAGAGACTCTAGTAGTACACCGGCTATATATTGTATTAATACACCTCCCTGCTGCTTCGCTTCTATATCTGAGGAAGTAAATGAGGATTCTGCCGAACCTCAAGAAGCCAGAACACCAGATAATCATAGTACCGGCAATCTGCCTAGTATAAGTGGCGTTACACCTATAAACGACGACTTTCCGATCAGATGGTTACTAGATTCAGGAGCATCACAACACTTTACAAATAATCTTGATGATTTCCTAGATTATGTAACTGGTGATTACGGAGATGCGGGAACCGCGCATAACAGCAATGATATAAAAATAACTGCTGTTGGAACCGTAATGATAGAGTACGAAGTCTATAATACGACTGACGGAAATACATACCTCATGCGAAACACTGTAACCAGGGTTGAATACGCAGAGGAATTACGAGAAAGGATACTATCAGTCAACACATATTTAAATATGGGTTGGACATCTATTGGCGAAACAGATCGAACCATTCTATATGATAGACAAGGAAACCCTGCTTTAATGGCCCAAAAGGTTCCTGGAGGAGCTCAAAACCTCCATTATGTTCGATCTTGCATCATTAAAAACGATGCTTATAACGTCAATAAAATAAGTGTTAATGAAATCACTTATGAAGTCTGGCATCAAAGATTCGGACACTGTTCAGATTTCGCTCTGAACAAAGTACCTGAATGCTCCAGTGAACGGATTAAAATCCCGAAAGCTTCTGATCATGTATGCAAGGGCTGTGCGCTAGGCAAACAAAATCAGAAACCCTTTCAACCAAACCCAAAACGAGCTAAGGCAATTGGAGAAATGACACATTCTGATCTTCTCGAAATGCCGATCAAGTCGTACTCCAAATATAAATGGGTACTGACATTTTTGGATGACTATTCATCCGCTTGCACAATCGTCCTAATAAGGAACAAAGCTGACGTACCAAGGTACATAGAAGCTTACGTACATAAAATGTGGCATTCACAAAAAGTTCGTTGTTTCCAATTTCGGACAGACAATGGCGGAGAATATGTCTCCCAAGGACTCAAGGACTTCTTCCTTGACAATGCAATGGACCACCAAACAACAGTCCCCTATGCACACCAACAAAACGGTCATGCAGAAAGGTTAAACCGCACCTTGCTCGAAAAAGAACAGGCAATGCGGCTACATGCCTGCTTACCTGATTCTCATTGGGAATTTGCTATTTCAGCAGCCGTTCATGTATATAATAATACACCAATGCGTCGCCTAAATTGGCAGACTCCACACCAATACTTCGGATATGAAAAAATTGACTTAAATCACCTCCGAGTATTTGGATGCGGTGCATATGCATTCATACCAGAGGAAAAGCGAATTAATAAGCTTTCACCTCGATCTGAATTCATGACATTCATTGGATATGCTCCGGATGGAAGCTATTTGTTCTTCCGACATAAATCCAATAGAACTGTGTTCAGATCAAGATCTGCAATCTTTGATGAACGAATCTTTCCGTTCTGCCCAGATTACAAACCTGGTGAACTAGAGAAAAGAATGCTTCGAGACGATGGAACTGACAATTCATCATCCTCAGAAGAAGATCCTCTAAAACCTTTAGAGTATGATCCTA
This sequence comes from Agaricus blazei, assembly GCA_029719445.1. Classification (NCBI taxonomy): domain Eukaryota; kingdom Fungi; phylum Basidiomycota; class Agaricomycetes; order Agaricales; family Agaricaceae; genus Agaricus; species Agaricus blazei. The sequence goes on from SSNC01000005.1 coordinate 783,850, forward strand.
ATTTCTCAGATTCTTTCACACCAAAACCGATGAATAATTTTCGGCATAGCCAATATCATCACCCTTCTTCCTCTAATCAGGAGAGACCATCGAATCCCACTCCACCTCGTGATAACAGTCCACCACCTGATGATGACCATGAATCCTTCAGTCATGATATCGGAAGTGCAGAAGGACATCGTCAACCAATAGACTATCACGATGAAAATAGATTTGATCCGCAACCGCCGCCGTCTACACCTTCTGACTTAGGTCCAGGAGAAGTTCAGCCTCCTCCCAGTACTCCTCCCCACTTCTCTACGCAAGAGAAAGGAAAAATGAGAGCACCTACTCCGAGTCCGAGCTCTTCTCCGAGCCCAAGGTCGATTCCTAAAGAACGACCCCCAGTCATAAGAAGAGAAAGGTCATTACCTAATAGACCTCCCTTCATTCTTCCAGAGGGATTCCCTCCGAGAAGATCGACAAGACAACGGCAACCCCCTGTAAGACCAGGAAATGTCTATGGTGAAAGATCAAATCCTGTAGATATTGAAAGACAAAGTAGCGGAGACTGGCCAAGCTCAATCGCTTTGAAAGAGCAACCAGACCCTTCCGAACCTCCATCAGAAAGAATCAACCGACCACGTTGGCATTCTGATAGAGAAGATGTCGATGATCCGATGGGAATGGTGATGGGTAAAAATAAACCCTTACCTAAAATTCCAGAAACAGAAGATCAACAACTAAAACGTCTTACAAGTGAGGGGGGAAAGGAATTCATTTCCATTTTATTGGCAAAAGCCATCATTCCAGTCACTTATAGAGACCTTGAGAAAATACCTCGGGATGAACAGAAAGACTGGATTGCAGCATGCCTGGAGGAGCGAGGAGTTTATGAAATAGTTAAACTTCCGGAAGGAAGAAAAGCTATCAAAAATAGATGGGTCTTTAACGTAAAGTCTGATGGCCGGAAACGTGCTCGACTTGTCGCTAAAGGATTCTCTCAAATCGAAGGAATCGACTTCGATGAGTTATTTTCCCCTGTTGTACGATATGAAACTGCTCGTCTCATCTTCAGTGTTGCAGCACTAGAAGATTGGGAAATCGAGAGCGTCGATGTCAAAGCAGCATACTTATATGGAAAACTCGAAGAAGAGATCTACATGGAAGAACCGGAAGGTTTCCATGATCATCAAGGAAAAGTCTGGAAATTAAACCGTGCATTATATGGCCTGAAGCAATCTGGCTTAGCCTGGTGGCGTGAATTAACCGCCTCTATGAAAGAACTAGGCTTTAAGCGATGTGCATCAGATGCAGGGGTATATTATTACGTTGACAAAGAAACGAAGCAACTCATCATTGCATTAGTTTACGTTGATGACATAGCCATAATAGGGAAACGAACTGCAGTCTATATAGACCTAAAACGCAGATTCATGCTAAAATGGGAATGCCGAGATTTAGGTGAAACCAAAGAATTCTTAGGAATGAGAATTCAAAGGGATCGAGAAAATCGACGACTATTCATAGACCAAGTTGATTATCTCAATAAAATCCTTGAAAGATTCGAGATTTCGTCTAAACCTACCAAGACGCCTCTCTCTTCAGGATTCACCTTTAACAAATTCGAAGGCATTGCGACGCCCATCTTTAAACAGAAGTACCAACAATTAGTTGGATCACTTATGTACCTAATGATCGGTTCTAGGCCTGACATAGCCTATGCAACGGTCAAATTGAGTCAGCAATGTGCTAATCCAGCACAAGAGCATTACAACCAAGGTCTACATGTTCTTCGCTATCTATATGCTACCAGTAAATATAGACTCAATTATAACGGTGCTTCTAACGAAGCCATCATTGCCTATTCTGATTCAGATTGGGCACAAGATCCAACTGACCGGAAATCTGTTACCAGTAATTATGTCACTTTAGCCCAAGGCTGTATAAGCTGGCTAAGTCGCAAACAAAAAACCGTTGCCTCTTCTTCTACAGAAGCAGAGTATATGGCAATTTCTGACTGCTCCAAACAACTTGTTTGGATGCATCAATTGCTAAAAGAAATCGGTTTTAAAGTCCAAATTCCACATTTGAATGCGGACAATGAAGGAGCTATTTTTTGGGGATCTAATCCTGTCCAAGAAAGACGCTCCAAACATATCGACATCCGATACCATGTAATCCGTGAATATGTCGAAGAAAAGAAGATTGCTTTGTTATATGTCCCTGGTAATAAAAATCCAGCCGACATATTTACAAAAAATCTTGACGCTCGAAAATTTGAATTCATCCGATCACTACTAGGGATTGAGTTCTTCTAAATAATTCCGTAGCTTATTTAGCATGGAGGAGTGTTAGAATAATAATAGTATTAGATGCTTGTATAAGCTCGTACTTTATTTAGATAGATATGCTTGTATCTCTCCGAGCATTGAGCGACTCATAGCTCTGCCTAATCGTGTATGTGGATACCTGTAGCTCATGCTCTTCTAAGCTGAGCAATTATGCTTATAATATGCGACCCACAGTAAAGGATTTACCTGTGGATGGACTAGTAGTTTAGTATATAAACCCCATGTATTCACTGTAATCTACATCGTCGAAGATACATCTTCTACATCTCTACTACTCTCAACACCTACTTCAGCTCCTTAGAACTATCTCCTACTACTTCTAGTAAGTACTACTCAACCTGCCACTACGCTAGTTAGCTGCTAGCATGATGATTCCCTAGGGGAAATCATTATTGTCTTAACAGAAGGCACCAGAGGGGTAGACGAAAGGCGAACAGCCGAGGGCAAAGTCGGTGAGATAGTCTGCGGAATGTTGGACGGAGATGTGGACGACGATTCCGCCGGCTGCAGAGTCTTTCGGTAGGCCAGAAGAGCGTGAAAGTGCTCGGAATGTCGGAGAAGGATGTCGGACGGAAAGTACGCACCCCATTCTGCCTTGTCAAGGATAGCGGCGATAGCTATCTTGGGGGGCAGCTGGGGAGGCGAGGAGGACATGATGGGGAGAAAGAAACCGAAGTGGGGGGGCCAGGTCCGCTTTTAATGGGGGCCAGAGCTCGGCGTCGGTCGAAGTTACCCTATTAGCGAGGTCAAGATCCGCAGGGCGGCGACGAAAAAGGCAAGACTCACTAGATCACGCCAACACGCTATGTCAGCAGCGGTAGCGCGGAATGAGCCATTGGCTGATGACACCCCAAAGAGAAAATGAGGCGGGGTCAGCGAAATAAAAAAGAAGTTGAGGAAGTTTAAACCTCACTTTTGGAAAGTGATCGGAAGATCGCGCTAAATTTAGTAACGCGTGGTCCGGGGCAATCAGAAAGGAAGCACGGCAATCGCCGTTCCGGGAGAACATGGCGGTAGTGATATTAATAGCCGCCGGTGATGTCCGGAGCGGGAGGTCCACCACTACCAAGAGCGAATGCTCGTCGAGGGGTGAAATTGAAGTCCAGCCAGACGTTGGGGATGATCAGATTAGTTCCGAGATGGAGTCTGGTATGACTGAGGACAGTCGTTTCATAGTGGGGGGGAGATGTTACGGCCCCAGCCGTTTTACGCGTGAAAATTCACGTTTAATGCGGCTAGGTGTACGTATTAAGTTCGAGAATGAACAATCGGTCACCCAGTTAGAGATAAGCTCAGTCGAGGACATGTGTGAAGAGAGGTTGACCTAGGGGACGGTCGAGATTGCATCCGCGATTCCTAGCAGGAAAACCGTACTGCTAGGGGAAATATAATCGCGTTCGAGGACTTAAAATGGAAGTCTCAAGACTGAGTCTAGGGAGACTTTGCTGGAAATTATCATCGAGGTTGGCTATGGGATGGCTCGAGGACTTAGCGGAACGCGGTTCCTTCAGCGGACCTTATGCTAAACTGAACCTATAACTACTACCTGCCTAATAAGGAAAGGGCTAGGAAGTAGACGACTTACACATGTCAAGACTGAATTAACCTGAAGCGAGACTGTTGGAGTTGTCGATCGAGACTCTGGATCAGGCGGTAATAGTGATAATCTCGAAGCAACTAAAGGCGAGATAGAAGTGTAGTCTAATTGAGGACACCTTATCGACGGGATTATCAGTGGGGGGTGCGCCTCGGGAGTTTCTAGACTAGGGTCTAGGGTTAGAAGCTCGTTAGCCAATGAGGAGTGGAAGATTAGGCAAGTGCGATGTTCGGTCGAGGAGACTGAATAGTCGAGACTGTTGATTGGTGGAGAAAGATGAGTCGAGGAGACTATACCCATTCAGTGCTGGATACGGACTTGGTTATCTGTTTCATATTTGTTTATTTTGTCTCAGTTTTTTATTGTGTATCGTATATAGTCGCCAGTCGAGGACGAGGTTCGGAATCGAATCTTTGCCCAAGCGCTGTGCGAGTGAAATCAAGTTTGGTTAAACTTTGCAGTGTTCTAAGCATTTCTTAAGTCCTTTCTCGACTCGGAAGGTCTTGTGTTCTGCTCGAGAGAGTATCTTCACTGGTCTAATAGGATTGCGATAGCATTCGGTGCTAGCTCGACTTGTCTTGCAGTCTGTCTCGAAGCGCGAAGGCAGGTCAAGGCTCTCTGAGTTTGTTGAGGCATCACTAGGGCGGATTCGCTACCCCTCCTAGATAGGTGTCTAACCCATTCTATTGAGGACAGTCATCGCGAGCTTAGCCACTCGTCGCGAAGGTTCTAATCGAAACGGCATAGGTCTGGAAGAGGTTTCTATTCAGTCAAGACTTGTTTCACATTTCTATTCTACCCCTATTTTCATTTAATACTTAATCGAGACGCTTACTTTCACTTTCTTTCTGATTTATTCTCCCCACGAACCGCACTCGAGACTCAGTGTAATTCAAAGGGTTGCATTCGCATTCGATTTTATATTTTTTTATATTTTATTTTCCATATTCACACCGATCTAGTCTCTTCATCTGGAGCCCACCGCGAGAGGAGTTTCAGATTGAAAGTGATTAAGTTTTTCAGAGTTTATTTTGTTCGAGCCTTTGTGATACAGCTCGAAAGAGGTGGTCTAGGAAAGGACAAAGGACAGGAGCGTAGTCTCGGAGAAAACTGGAGCGAAAAGGGAAATCAGGGAGGGCTACTTCGAACTCGCAGGCCTCAAGCCTCATTCCCATCCCCGAGGATCCAGATTTAGCGTTGAAGCGAGCTAGGGAAGAGAAGCAAAGAGAAAAAGGAAAGAAGAGAGAAGAGAGTCAGAGATTAGAGGTCGAGACAGGAGTCGAGCCCAAAATTACGCGCAAAGTGTGGGGAGTTCCTACCGAGGGAGCATCGGACAATACAGAGCGTAACCCGTTTCTGGAAAGGCGATTAGATAGTTCATTTGGTCCCACAACAGCCTTGGGGTGTAGAATAGTAAAAGTTTCAATTTACCAGCACCTCGGGCGGTATATTCATTGACAAGGTTATCACTTCTATCACCAAGCCTCATACCGACATCAACATGTAGTTCATTTGAAATATGTACACATACTAGGACAATGTTACTCTGACTACATTCCATCATCGTATACTGCTAATTCCCACTGCACCGTGAACCAGAGCTATGGTTCCTGCTTTGTGACTCGATTTCACCTCCAACGCATCGAGAGGGAACTTCTACAAACTCGAGGGACTTCACCAGATCTCTTCCATTGACAATGGTCGCCCGATTGTTGAGCAGGGCTAGCATTGAATTACTATATACCTTGCTCATCAGGAGCCCTGGTAGCGGGAAGTATATATGTATGGAGTCCAGATTCCCGAGGATAAAAAAGGCAGTGTAGATTATCATTAGAGCAGCTGAGGAAAGAATTAGTTCATTTATAATGGCAGCTCAAGAGTGTGAAGTGGACTCTACTGGTCGCCATTCCCGTCTCAATAACAATCCGTACAACTTTATTAACATGCGAGCGTATCCTGTGTGTCATTGTTGTTCTGCTACGCCTTAGGAGCTGTAAAAACGTCTTTCTTTTAAATAAAGATATCTAACAATCGGATAAACCCCACTGACAAAGGTGACCATGCAGATGGTGATGGTCAAGTCACAAGCGAAGTTAGCGGGACCCCATACCTACAGTGGGCAACAAAACCTTTTCAATGTTTTGTACATTTGTAAAGAACATGCTATAGCAGTCCAAATAAATTGTGTAAAATCATGAAAATATACAGGAAGGTACATCAGCATCTTGTTTACATGTATGTACAGTCCTGTGGCTGTGCTTTGAATCTAAGTTCAGTTCAAGAGGGTTTAAGATTGAGGACCATTGGAAAGGTTTTGTTGCTGCTCATTTCAAAGACAGAAAAGGCTAATTGCTGGAGCTTGCAATGATGTTTGTCAGCTAAAAATGTTACATAATGATATCTCATGTTGCTTTCACTATCCTGTGACATGTCACACCTGTTATGTCACACCAAACCCCCTGTAATTTGGAAAATAGTCTAAGTCTCCTATTGCTTGAAACTTTGAAGCCTTCTCATCTCATACCTAGGTTAAAGTTGCTTACTTGTGTGCAAATGAGCTATTTATTATTCAAAAGTATGTGCATGACATCTTGGGGCTATTCTCTTGATCATTTCCAGTGTATTTGTACCATTTTTCACTAGAAAACACAATTTCTTCTTTTTTTATGTCAAATTTTGAAAGCTGCTTGGATGTTAGTATCTCAAATTTACTTTCAAAACATGAGCATTTACTCTATATATAATATCCATAGCAATTTCAATTCAGTTACTGAGTGTACAGTTACAGATAACTGTATTACCTCTTGTAAATTACTTTATCTCTATATGCCATTTTGATTTAGCCTTTTTCTTCTTATTCTTACTATTAAACTATATTGACTTTGTTACAAGGTACTTATTCTAGTATATTGGGCCTATGACACAATTATTTAGTCCATCAAAACTTGTTTTTCATAAGTCCACATGTATACCCCTGATTCTATCATATTACGCTAACATTGCAAGCTGTTTCCAGGTAAATTAAAACATTTGACTACACTTTAGGGGTAACAGAATTAAAGATTAGAACACTAGAGACTCCTATAGTAAATTTTAGAATGAGAACCACCTAGGAATCCAGAGATTTGTGACCAAAAAGTAGATAATATAATATTTTAATAAGACTATACATTGAAAAACATCTACAAAAACAGCTGAAACTGGTCTAATCACATCATATAAGTGTGATTATGTTTCAAGCTAACTTTTTCTGAGACCAGATACAAAATTATCACTAAGAATATTTGACTAAATAACAATTTCTTATATAATAATCAAAAGTGGTTTGGTGTGACATAACAGGTGTGACATGTCACAGGATAGTGAAAGCAACATGAGATATCATTATGTAACATTTTTAGCTGACAAACATCATTGCAAGCTCCAGCAATTAGCCTTTTCTGTCTTTGAAATGAGCAGCAACAAAACCTTTCCAATGGTCCTCAATCTTAAACCCTCTTGAACTGAACTTAGATTCAAAGCACAGCCACAGGACTGTATATACATGTAAACAAGATGCTGATGTACCTTCCTGTATATTTTCATGATTTTACACAATTTATTTGGACTGCTATAGCATGTTCTTTACAAATGTACAAAACATTGGAAAGGTTTTGTTGCCCACTGTATATCCATGTGTGAATAACAAACATACAAGTTCGGATATGTAGTACTTACCGGTTTGAATCCAAGACTGCAAACTGACACCCCTGGGTAGTCGGGTTGGATAAACAATACGAAGGAAGTCACAATTTCATCATGGAAGCAAACGGCCCCAAGTATACTACTAGCAAATTGAATCAACGACATCTATAAAAGAAATATAGTTGTCGAATTACATGTAGAATCATATTTATCAACAACTCACACAAACAACCATTATGGCAAGCCATCTTTTCTGGGAAATGATGTAGATCCGGTGTGCGTAAAGTGATTGAATGACGATTGCCACTAAAGTAGATAAAGCATGATCAGCCAAAACATCGTGCCTGAGAAATCATTCCGCACCGACTCCAGTAAATGCTGTTATCGAAAGCCATAAATGATCTGTGTGAAATCCCACAATCCATTTTTGATGTACAAGCACAAGGCTCATGATATCGTATATAACTAGCCCTGTTTGGGTCACTCCTACAAGATACACCCAAACGACAGCAAGTTTGGATAGACTCCTGTCGTTAGGAAACGAAATGTAATAGATATCTTGAAGCGGTATTTCAGATCAAGCAAGAGATGACCTAGAGAGGAGCACTTACAGACTTGTGCTGATAAAATCCCAAAAAGCATCATGTCAAAAGCGAGGCCAAAGAGCTAAAGTCGCTTGGTGAACACAGCCTATTTTTGTGAAAATACTTGAGTGACAGACCGCCGCTGGGTTCACGATAGCGCCAAAATAAAGATAACCTATATGTAAAGATTGAGGGGACTGGGCTCTCGAAGGAAAAACATAGCATACCTCGAGGGCCCATTGTTGGATGAGAAGGATTATTGGAATCAATGGAGTAGGTGTACTACCTGAAAGGACTTAGGCGTGTTAAAGAGCCGGATCCTGCGAACTGTCACAAATAAGAACGTGATTATCACTGTATCACTCATTGATGGTTGCAGGGCTGGGGGTAGTGTTGGTGATGATGGTGGCTGAAACCGTATTGATGATGTTATGAGCTGTCTAGGAAGACTTCTGGAAGAAAACAGACTGATTAGATGCCGCAGTCGTAGAGTCGGGACTCACCCCCACGTACAAGCTTTTTAGATCACCACGAGGGAAAAATAGTTGAGAGTGATTAGTGGCCCCTGCAGCAATCCAATGTCCGAACAAAAGTCTATAGGTCCTTGAGTGGAGAAGGCGCGCATACCCATGGGAATCCTGACGGTGTTCATCACAACCTGACAAGGTTGTCAATGTCAGTCTGATAAAGCGATGAACTCCGAATCCTGTTTCGCGTGAGTACAACACGTACCGTGTGGGGTAACTGAAATTAACCAGATTAGGTACTATTGGTCCTTGGACCTATGATCCAGTAGGATCAGGAGATTAGACTGTCTGATGAGAGTGGATCAGAATCGGCCAGGCCATGCTTAAGATCAGCATAAATGACTTATGATCAAAAGAACTTAACCCCGTGAACAAAGGGTTAACTTTGGCACAAGAACTCTGGAGACAATATTTCAAGAACGAACAAACAGACACTTCCCTGCTAGTCAACCTGATGGTGAGCCCACTGTTACAAGTCGTGTCAACAGTAGCCTGAACATAATCTTATAGAGCTTATGCAGTTTTTCCTGTGGTCCGCGAGAGTGATACAATGCTCTAAACTTTAAAGGTGGGAAGAGGAATTAACTCAGGAGGGCTGCACGGGTGATGATATCAGCCGCTAAGCCCATCCCAACTTCGCCGTCCGTGAGGCCTTTGTTCAATTCTCCATTCAGCCTCACAACAATCAAGGTGTCGGACAAGACTTGAGTCTACACTGGCTACAGCCGAATATGGTTCAAGAACAAACCTAGGAGCAGGTGAGTTACGAGAACAAGGATTTTTAGACGGTAGACATAACAAAACTGGAGATTGACCCCAAAACTTTTGGAAGGGAAAGCTGTCAAACACGTCACCGCTGGTCAATTTGATGGTGACCCCACTATTGTGACTTGCATCGACAGCAACCTGAACATGGATCTTGTAGAGGTTTATGTGGTTTTTTCTGTGGTCTGCGAGGGAGATAAGGCCTAGTTGAAGATGGTGTAGAAGCGCTTAAGGAACGCATAGATAACAGCCCAGTTGATCCCATGTGACGAGGGTGAGTGTTGCTCTAAGCTTCGAAGGCGGAAAGATAAATTGACCAGGATAGTGAAGAGAGTGTGAGTTCCTCAGCAATATGAAGCCAACGAAACGACCTTGAGGCCTCAAAGCCGGGAGCGAAGTTGAAGGAGGGCCAAAACGGCGAGAGCCAGAGACAAGTGGACACGACGAAGAGAGAAGCCAAGTAGACGGTTGAGATTGAGAGCTAAGATGATCTGCGTCAGGTTTTCGGACAACAACGGAAAGTAAGCAAGTAAGCGGGGTTGATTATTTGATGATTAATTTACTACAAAGTCTCCTTCATATACAGAATTCAGTGCATAGAGTCGGGTAGCGGAAGCCACCAAGAACAAAAGAGAACGAAATTAAAGTCCATACCCATATGCCTCAAATCAACAGAATGAAAAACGTTTCCCATGAACCATTCCCTCTTCCAGTCTCCAGCTGCGGAACCACTCAACCGATGCTGTTATTATGCCTTGGTGAGGTGAGTCCAATGGCGAGACAGTCGCCATTTTCAATTCAGTTTGTGCCTGTGGTAACTCATTGCTTGTAGTTTGATATCGCCTTAAATTTTGTTGGCCGTCTTGTGTGCATGCCGCTCCTGTGAGAGTGCTAGTCAAGTGAAAGTGAGTGCGAGTATTCGGGACATGGTGGTTGAAGTGAGGGATGGTTGATCGGCCGAATCGGGCATAGCCAATTTGTCATCTGATACTTGATTACTATCAGCTAAACTCATCCCGACTCCAGCATCCATAAGGCTTCAGTTAAATTCTTGACTTGGCCTCACAATAATCAAAGCGTCAAACAAGACCCAAGTCTCTGCCGGCTACATCCGATCATCTGACTCCCAAGCAATAGATATGAATGAAAACATCGAATTCAACTAGTGTGGAAAATAAAAACATATATTGTCAGAAACGCTGGTGTAAGGAACGACAAATGAAAAAAATACAAAGACCAGAAAAAAAGCCCAACTTGAGCTGGTAGCTCATGGCTGAATCATGATACTGATTAATATTGATAACTTGGTTGGACACACTGTCATCTCACACGTACACAACTCTACAGATCGAAAGTTGTTTTCATCTTTATGAGTCCTAAAACTTCTGGGAGAACTCCATGTCCTACTCGCTGACGCATGACCTGCGCTTTTTCCCGACCGACAGAGAATGGTTCTCATTTGTTGAGACTCGAGGGCACACTAGACAAACTTGAAAAATCTTTAAATCAATTTGACAACACTATTTCCTTCGCAGGCTCGCACAGAATCATGAACGGTGGGGCTGTCGCACTTCCACTACGGTGCTGGAACAAACCTGATTGATGTTCTTGCAAGTTTACTATCTTTCCCTCGTGTTCCCTTCAAGTGAACATAGGACAGCTCTCATCCGCTTACCATAGTCTGCTATCAAATCACGCCACCATGACCATGGCCTTGCTCCTTAGGATGCCACATCCTTACTACTGGACTACCATTCAATTGTTTCTGTTGTTTGGAACAAGGCCAACTACGCTCGCACTCATTTCTGTTACCTCCTTCCCTTACTGCTTCGGCTGACACTAGTTCTGGTGTCAAGGATGGTCCCGTTATTGGTGGCATCGCTAGCAGTCTTGTTGATATTGCTGTCCTTGGTCAGGGTAAGGGCTGTGAGAATGAAGGTGTGTGGGGGCTGATAGGGAAAGAAGACGAATTAATCACGACTCGATTCTGAAAAAAAAGTGAAGCGCACAGTGGACATTTGAGAACCTGAAGACACGGAGGAGTAGAAGTCGGGGACGAAGTTGAGGTGGGCTTAGATGAGGTGGAGATAGGTGCTAAGGAAGTGGCAGGATGTGCCTCGGAGGTGGTGAACTGCTGTTAGGTAGGGGGGAGGGGCGAGTGGTTGGAGTGGTTGAGAATTGAGAGATCATTTGAGAGGGCCATTACCACCACCGCCACCCGCGCCAGCATTGCCATTGTCCGGCACCACCTGGAGGCCGGGTATTTCCACTACCTCTGCCATTGTTCTGACCGCTACCGTCAGCTGTAAATCAAATGAGGATGATGCAGAGGACAGGTGGAGATGGGGTCGTGCATGATTGTCGTTGAGGGGGAGATCAGTGGCAGGGGTGTCAGATGGCGGGGCCTGGTCAGAATGCTTGAGGGTTGAGAGGTCATTCGAGGAGGGCCATTGCCGCCACTAGCACTCGCACTCGCATCCGCACCACCCACACCAACACCACTGCCGTTGGCCTTGGGGAGTGTGCCAGCATTGCCATTGTCACCACTACCTGGAGGCTGGGTATAGACCGAGGATGAGCGATATTTGGTCTGTTTTTACAGGTGCATCAGGCGATAAATATAACTTACACCATAAAAGTCGGGATGGCGGTGAATGATAACAACACTCCAGCCCAAAACAAGACTATATTGACAGCAGACTTGAAACTGGAAAGACGAAAGCTCTCTCCTCAACTCTTCTGCGGAGACACGAGTTAGAAGGGCCAGCGGCAGCATTGATAGCCATCGACTTGAAGTAGACAACACACCAGTCACTGCGACCACAGAATTCAAGAAGTCCAATTCAATATTGTCCGCATCCGTATCGGCCAGCAGTTAATGCAATTCGGATTGTTGCGCTCATGTGGCTGCAACGTCACGTTTGAAGTTAATCAGAAGGCAGCGCATGTTCTTGAAATCGGACTTACTTGAGATAAATTTACCACCATCGAGTCAACTGTCACCCCGCCGGTGGTCAAGATGTGATTTACCAGAAGAGCCAGTTGCTGAGTCATGATGCTGATTAATGTTGATAATGCACTGCGCCGCCGTCATCTCACACATCTTAGATCGAAGTTGCTTATGAGGCCTCAAACGTCTGGAAGGGGCTCCCGTCAGTCTTACTCGCTGACACCTGACCTGCGCTCCCTCCTTCCGACTGATAATAGTTCTCGTCTGTCGAGACTCGAGGGCACACTAGACCAGCTCTAAAAATATCTAAACCAATTTCAATACACGATTTCCTTCGCAAGATCGCAAGGAATCACGAATGATTGGGTTGTTGTACTGTCTCTACGACGCTGCAACATACTTGGTTGATATCTTTGCAAGTTTATTACCTCTCCCTTTCGATTGGCAGATAGCTTCAATGAAAAAACTGAAACGTTCCCAAGTGCATTCTAAGAGAACCCATAACGTCATGTTCATCATCTTCAAAATTCATCTCCACCACCTTCGACTCCACCGTCATCATTAAGTGATCCAGGACGTAGGCAGATATCGTCGAAGTTTGATGCATCATAGTTCTCGCTCCAAGTAGTGTTGGTACTGGCGAATAGGTATACTGAAAGCAACTTAATCCAATGACATGGGAAGAGCGGGACCATATCTTTCCCTTAATCACCATCATCAATGATTCTATCACGGGAGTTGCGCTTACGACGTTGTCGCTCATGTCGCACAAGTATACAAGACATTTTAACGTGATAAGCAAATCAATGGAGAATGTACAAAATTAACTGGAATCAGATGCCAAGGAGAATAATGCCACCGAGGATTCTCCATCAGCTTCGACTGCATTATAATCATTGAGCACTCTAGAAATTAAAGTAGATATCTTCGAAGCCTGATGCATAATGGCTTTTGCTCGGGGCAGTACGATAACAGCAAACTGGTATAATGGGTCAGACCAAAGGTAAGTCACTGCGAAGTAAACCCGCCATTTCATTTCCGAGGCAGGTGCAGGGAGATTTTGGCAGCGGAAGCCTTGGTGAGTGTGTGCTTTCATGTTAGGAATCGTTAGGCATCAAGGACTAGTGTAAATTGCTGTACCCGTCGTTGTTGATTGCATATCTATATTTAGGTGTTACGGTGGGTTGTCCTACATCATATATATATCCCCCAGTGAGATCTTTTTCACGTTGATCATACAATACTACCTCTCTTCCAAACAGGATTCGCAAGTACGTTATATTCCTTTGAGGTTCTTCCCCGATCTCTAACAAAAAGATTAACCACATTCAGACACAACCATGAACCCAGCTTTGGTCTGTCACCCAAATGGTTTAAGCCTGATCTATATTCATGAGCGATGACTTTAGATATTTGGCCTTGCTTTTGACTTGATGTTTTTTGGCATTCTGACAGCTCAAGTCTGTAAGTGCTCCTTTGGAGATTGTGTCTTACTTGTGTTCGACAACATACTTCCAGATTTCTATTACATTTCATTTCCTAATGACAGGATAATACTCAAAATTGCTGTCATTTGGGTTTATCTTATAGGAGTGGCTCAAACGGGGCTGACTTTATTAGATGTTTATGCCTCTGTGTCGTTCTCAGTGTTGGCAGATCTGGCCGATCACGAACATCGAATTGACCCCACAGCCAAACCCGTTAGGTATATTACTCTACCAGTAGATCACTTATGGCTTTCAATAACGGTATTTACTGGAGCTGGTGCGCAATAATTTTGGAGCTACAAACCATTGACTGATAATACTCCATCTAGTGACAGTTGTGATCCAATCACTGTATGCACATAGGATATACCTGATCTCCAAGAAACGCTGGCTTGTTACAATCATTGTTTGTGTGAGTCATTGGCATACTCCATAGTACCGGTAGTTAAAAACACTTGGATAGATGTCATTTGGTCAATTGGGGTGCAGTATAATAGGCGCCATCTGCTCTAGAACCAAACCATCTGGCAGTATAACTGTTGACATTTCGCCGCGGTCCCTCACCTTGGATACGTCATTGTGCACTTGGGGATTCGAAAGGGTAAGTCTTATATGTTCTGTTCCTAGATGTCATCTACACACAAATATAGCTGTGGGGCCCCATTAATGCTGCCTGCGACTTGACCATCACCGTTTGTATGGTCACCTTTGTGAGTAGAATCGACACATTTATTGGATTTGTTTATCTAAGGGACACCTAACAGCTCCTCAAACATCGCAAAAAAAACGTCAAGGCACAAGACACGTTCACATATCATAAAGATTGTACAAATTATCATTGAGACAGGAATGGCGACAGGTGTGGCCTAGCACATCCGTATGCTCCGGGTTATTTAACCGAAACATTATAGCTGTGTTAATGACAATATACACAATTTTATTCATCTTTGAAGCTCAGTTTTTTATCATTCTCTTGCGGGTTGACGAATTCTTCCCACTACCAGGGCTTATGATGAGCAAGGTGTATAGCAACTCGATGCTAGTCCTTCTCAACAACCGGGCAACCATTTCCAACGGAAGGAATGCGGCAGAATCTTTCGAGTTTATAGAAGTTTCCGCACCTGGTTCTTTGGACGATATTGAATTGCAAACTAGGGGCCGAGATTAGAATGAGTAGCGGGCACAGTATTGTTTCAGTAGCAAAAATTTAGGTTCACTTAAACACACCAACTTCATCACAATTCTCCAGACAACCATATCTGTAATCAAGTTGAACTCAATACAATTAACATCATAAAGAAAGAACTGTCAAACGCAAAACCAATGAATGAATAAGAGAGGGAAGAAAAAAACTGCCAAACATCATGAACTAGATCTACCCCGTACAAAGCAACTTCCTAACACCAAAAGTGAAAGAGAAAAAAGAAACGAAATACGCTAGTTCCTTGCAATATGAATACCCATCCCAGCACACACATCTCCTAATTCCCGATTCTACTTCATTTGTTTGTCGTCACATCAATAATTTTTTATTGCTGGTTCTTGTTTTAGTGTTCCCATACGACGGAGACGAGATAGGGAATGGAAAGCCTAAGGCGAAAAACCAGTGATATTGTCTTGTTGCAAAGAACGCGAGTCAAATAATGCGCGCATGCGTGTGGCCAGCCATCATCAAGTGTGGGAGACCAAGGTCTAAATGAGTGTGTTCGGAGAGGGAAGGCAATGAATCGAACCAGCGAACAATCCACGACAATAACACTAGAAAAAGTAAGGAAATCACCGAAAGACGGCCAGGCTATCACTTAATCAAAATGTGAAACAGAGGAGATGGTAGACAGAAGGAAAAGGGAGTACTATGAAAACAGAAACTGAAACGCAACAAAAGAACAAAGTAAACAACCAAAGTCACCAGAGAATGATGCAGATCGCAGAATATAGAAGAGGCATATGATAGTAAATATAGAGTAAGCAATGAACTTTGGTGGCATCAAAACATGTGGATATGAATATCTGTCTGTCAAAAAGATTCAACAACTTGTAGCAATCATCATTGAAGGTTTGAAACGGATAGGACAAGCAAGAAAGTTGCCAGAAATTCTTTTAGATACCACCATAGACATCATCACCTTGTACCGCACTGCGTGCATTCTCTTGCCTCTTGCTAGCCATGTTAACGGAGCGCGGGTGTCGACGTGGATCGGTGCGCGCCAGCAGCCGAATCACCATGACTGGGGTCAGCCACAGCGATGCGGTAGGTTGCACCACCGCCAAATTCTTGACCGGTGTACGCGTGTTGACTTTGATATTCCCTGGCAGGCTCTTGATATCCTCCGGCCGTAGCATGATTGTCATGACCATAAACAGCATTGGAGTCGTAGGCCTCAGGATTGTAAGCCATCTGGCGTTGAAGCTGTGAGCTGTAAAGGCCATGGGATATATCGTCCATTTCCTCCGCCGAACGATGACCGTAATTGTGTCTGGAGGCCGCGGTTGCAGTGGCGCCTATGCCAGCAGTAGCACCTCAATCGAGAACGGCGTGACGACCTACAGCATATGGAGCAGAGGCAGCATCAATGTGCATGTGTTCGCCGCCTCTGTATGCACCTTGTACAGTGATTCCTGGATTACTGGTGCTGTTTCAATTGAATTGAGCTGTAGAATAGTGTTGGAGATGAGGATCATGGGAGCGTTGGAACCCGAGGACTCGGACCAACGGAAGTCATCACCAATGATTGTATCGCGGCGGTTGCGTTTACAAAATCGTTACTAGCGTTGCACATATATCTTGAGTCAGTTAACGCAGCAAGCAAACGAATAAAGAACGTACGAGGATGAATGAAATCGACATACCAACACCCTACACTCTCCCCCCGCACCCATTTCTGCTACTTCCCCTCACACTCCTCCCTTATTGCTTCTCCTAGAACTAGCTTTAGTATCAAGGTTGGTTCTATTGTTGGTGGCCTCGTTGGTGGACTTACCGGCATTGCTGTCTTTGGACCGGGTAGGAGCGGTGATGACAGTTGGGTGGACTGATAGGGAAAGAAGACGAAAAGGGTCGAGCATTAAAATAAAAGTGAAGCACACAAAGGATGTTTGAGAATTGGAAGGCGCGGAGGGGCAGAAGTTGAGAATGAGGAGGTAGAACTCAAGGTCGAGGTCGAGGTTGAGGTGGGTGCGGACGAGGTGGAGCTGTTGGGTAAGGGGAGGACGAGTGGTTGAAGTACTTAAGGGTTGAGTGGTCGTTCTAGGGGGGATTACCACCTACACCACCCGCACCGACATCGTTTCCATTGCCCGGTGTATGGAATGACGGAAGCTGGTGTGCTAGCATTGTTGTCACTACTTGGAGGCTGGGTATTAATTGAGGACGTCTATTTGTACAGATGTATCATCCGATAAATACAACTTATATTAGTACACGATCAAGTAATTATAATTAGAGGGGTGGCTGTGAACGCAACAATACCTCAGCACAGAACATTTTTGTGACCAAGATTGTATAGGCGACAGTGTTGGAGACCGAAAAACCGGAAGCTCGTGCCTCAACTATTTTACTGCGGATACTCATATTAGAAGGATCTGATTGCCGTTCAGACTTGAAGTAGACGGCGACACACCTGTTACTGCGACCACAAAGTCTGGGAAGTCCAATTCAATATTGTCAGTGTCCGTAGGCACTAAAGGTGAAAGGGGAGAGGATAATTCTATATTTGGTAAATGGTTAATAATCCATATAGCGTCACACGGACAACCCCTCCCGAGAACACGCACATAAACTCAAGACAATCTAGCACGTTCATTGGAGTGTCGGGAACTCGAACCAAATGTTGAAATTACGCGATAAACGAGATTGTACGATTTGTGGCAAGAACTTTCTGAAGACTGTTTGAAGGCGGCATAGCATATTTCTAGAGGCTCCTTCTGACAGAGAAAAAAATCTGTGGGATTAATGAAGAGCATCATTGTATGCTGGGCATCAAGAGATTTGTACACGTAGTGGATTTCTATCCTACTAGTAGCCACAGCTCACACATCCACTTTTTTACTAGGTAATAAACCATTTCACGCGGACGTTCCTCATACACGCATATATGTGTGTGTTGGTTCGGAAAGTATGAGGCACCTTAGTGGAAGACTCGAGCCCCTGAGCAATGTTCAAATGGCATGAGGCTGAATCTTCGACAACGTTCATCAGCGAGGATAGTAGCAGTTTCACTCTCCCAGCGTCTAGTACTTCTATCATCAAGCCTCACACCAACATCACTGAGTAGTCTAATCGAACTCTAGATACATATTAGAACAATGTTACTCCGACCACGTTCCATCATTGTGTACATTGTGGACTCCCACTGTACCGCGAACCAGAACTAAGGATGATGGTTTGTAAGTCGAATCCGCCTCCGCCGCATCGACCGCCGGGGGCATCTACAAACTCGAGAGACTCCACCGCATTCCTTCCATTGACAATGGTCGCCCGGTTGTTGAGCAGGACTAGCATCGAATTACTATATACCTTGCTCATCAGAAGCCCTGGTAGCGGAAAGTATATATATGCTGGAAGCTGCGTCCAGAGGATAAAAAATGCTGTGTAAGTCACCATTAGAGCAGCTGAAAAAAGAACCAGTTTGGTTATAACGGCAGCTCAAGAGAGTGTAGTAAACTTTACTGGTTGCCATTCCCGTCTCAATAACAATTTGTACAGTCCTCCTAATATGCGAGCGTGTCTTGTATCTCATTGTTGTTCTGCTACGCCTCAGAAGCTGTAAAAATGTCTTTCAGATAAACACATCCAACATTGGGATAAATCTCACTGACAAAGGTGACCATACAAATGGTGATGGTCGAGTCGCAAGCAATGTTAATTGGACCCCATAACTACATCCATTGTAAATGATACATAAGACGAGAAAATGTAGTACTCGCCAATGTAAATCCAATGTTGCAGGTTGACGATTCTGAGAACGCGGGTTGGGTAGACACCACCAGGGAAATTACCATCTCGTTATTGAAGCAAAAGGCCCCAAGTATACTGCTAGCAAATTGAACCAATGACATCTATAAAAAAAGATATTTGTCGAATTACTCGTAGAATCATGTTTATCGGCAACTCACACAGACAATCACTATGGCAAGCCATTTTTTCTGGGAAATCATGTAGATCCTGTGTGCGTAAAGTGATTGAATGACAATCGCCACTAAAGTAGATAAAGCATGATTAGCCAAAGCCTTGTGCCTCAGAAATCACCTCGCGCACCAACTCCAGTAAATGCAGTTATTGAAAGCCACAGATGATCCGTTTGAAATCCGGCAGTCCATCCGGTAAGATGTGCATTCAAGAGGCTCATGACATCAAACAGAACTAGCCCTGTTTGGGTGGCTCCTACAAGATACACCCAGACAACGGCAAATTTGGGTAGACTCCTATCGTTAGGGAACGAAATGAAATAGATATCTTGAAGTACGTGGTTGAGGTCAGGCAAGGACGACATGGGGAGGAACACTCACAGACTTGAGCAGTTAAAATTCCAAAAAGTATCACGTCGAAGGCAAGGCCGAACAGCTAAAGTTTCATGGTGAACACAGCCTATTTATCGTAAAAATATTCGAATGACCGACTGCCGCTGGGTTGACATAGGCACCTGAATGAAGAAAACCTGTATGCACTAAAGATTGAGAGGAGGCTCTTGAAGCGAAGATAGCATACCTCGATCGAAGCTCATTGTTGGAAGAGAATCACTAGAATCAGTAAGGCAGGTGTTAGACCTCGACGGATTTATACATGGTAAAGAGCCGGAGCCTGCGAACAGCAACACATAAGAACGTGATCATAACTGTCAATGATGACTGCGGAGTCGAAGATGATGACTGCAACCGAACCGGTGATGTTATTGGTTGTCTATGAATACCGCTGCAAGAAGATAGACTGAGTAGATACCGCACTCATGAATTCGGAACTCGTCCTCACCACGGTATAAGCTGTTTTAGACCACCACGAAGGTATAATTCTTGGGTGATTGGCAAGCCCGGCAGCAATGCAATGTCCGAACAAAAGTGTATAGCGTCAGGCAGTTTCTTGAGTGGAATGGAGAAGGCGAACAGTATACTCACGGGAGTCCTGACAGTGTTCATCACAACCTTGACAAGATCGTCAACGTCTGTCTGATTGAACCACGAGCTCCTGACCAGCGTGAGTGCGTCAACGACATCCAACATGTCACGCAGATACTATATCTGAAAACTGAAATTAGCTTGATCAGGCTTGTTCTGTGTCGGTTGACCGGTGACCCTGCCAGCTCGAGTGACCGGATCCTCCTCACGTAGCGCGTGACTTGTTCGGAATCCGAATGGATCATTCTGTGTTTGCCTGCCCTAACCACTATTGGCCCTTGGAGTAGAGGGTCAGGATTAATAGGCAGTCTGATGAGGGTGGATCAGAAACGATCAGGCCATTTAAGATCAGAAACAAATGATCTACGATCAAGGGAACCTAACCCCGACAACGAAGGGTTAACTTTGACGCGAGAACTCGAACGAACGAACAAACACTTCAATCCCGCCGGTCAACGATACTGCTGTGACTAACGTGGACGGCTGCCTGAACATAGATCTTATAAAGGTTTACGTAGTGTTTCCTGTGGTCTGCGAGAGGGATATGATGCCTAAGCTTCAAAGACGGAAAGATAAATCAACCTCAGATGGCCGGACAGCTGATGCTCTCGGCCGCTAAGCCCATCCCGACTTTGCTATCTATAACACGTTTGTCCAATCCTCGATTCGACTTCACAAGAATCAAAGCGTCAAACAAGACTCAAGTCTCCGCTGGCTACGACCAAACACCCGACTCCCAACCAATAAACATCGACGAAAATATTGATTTCGCCCAGTATGGGTACCCAAAAAAAAACATTATCAGAAACAGTGGTATAAGGAACGACAAATAGAAAAAATAAAAACACCCCGCCAGTACATCTCCAACCCAAGACGTACATAATTACGTCCTCAAAATCCAGAATCAATTGACCAACGAATCGCAGACGTTGGGATCATTAACGTGAGAGGGGTCTTTAGTAAGGTAACCACGTCGGACTCCCTCCATATACGGCCTAAACACAACATTACACAAAAATTCTTCGCGAAATAAAGAAATATAAAGCATGCCATTGCCTGACCAAATCGCCAGCTATGTCTGAGATCAATCTTGAAATACCAGAACTAGACGAAATAAGAATCCACTCGGTCCACCGATTAGAGCTAGATTTAACCTGATCAGACGCAACCCCTTAGAATGACGATCCAGTAGGATAAGGCAACTCGATCAGGGTAGATCAGACCTTGAGAAGGCCGGGCAAAGTCAGGCCATTCTCGGGTCAGGCCAACGTTAGTTTTCCGACATAGCACAATCAAATTCTAGACGCATACTAGTACAACATTACTCTGACTACGTTCCATCACTGTATACTGCTAGTTCCCACTGTACCCTGAACCAGAACTAAGGATGATGGTTTCTAACTCGATTCCGCCTCCAACGTATGGAGCGGGAACTTCTACAAACTCGAGGGACTCCGCCGAATTCCTTCCATGGACAATGGTCGCCCGGTTGTTGAGCAAGACCAGCATCGAATTACTATATACCTTGCTCATCAGAAGCCCTGGTAGCGGGAAGTATATATATGCTGGAAACTGCGTCCAGAGGATAAAAAACGCTGTGTAGGTTATCATTAGAGCAGCTGAGGAGAGAATTGGTTTGTTTATAATGGCAGCTCAAGAGTGTGCAGTAGACTTTACTGGTTGCCATTCCCGTCTCAATAACAATTTGCACAGTCCTTCTAATATGCGAGCGTGTCCTGTATCTCATTGTTGTTTTGCTACACCTGAGAAGCTGTAAAAATGTCCTGTAGATAAAGACATCCGACAATGGAATAAATCCCACTGACAAAGGTGACCATGCAGATGGTGATAGTCGAGTCACAAGCGATGTTAACGGGACCCCATAACTACATTCATGCGTGAATAACATACAAGACGGAAAAATGTAGTGTTCACCAATGTAAATCCAATATTGCAAGTTGGTGATTTTGAGAATGCGGGTTGGGTAGACACCACCAGGGAAATTACCATCTCATTACTGAAGCAAAAGGTCCCAAGCATACTACTACCAAATTGAACCACCGACATCTATAAAAAAACATATTTGTCGAATCACTCTTGGAATCATGTTCGTCGAAAACTCACACAAATAACAAGTATGGCAAGCCATCTTTTCTGGGAAATCATGTAGATCCTGTGTGCGTAAAGTGATTGAATGACGATCGCCACTGAGGTAGATAAAGCATTAGTAGCCAAAACATTGTGCCTCAGAAATCATTCCCGCACCAACTCCGGTAAATGCCGTTATCGAAAGCCACAAATGATCTTTTTGTAATCCGTCAGTATAGTCTATAACATGTGCAACCAGGAGGGTCGTAATATCGAATAGAACCAGCCCTGTTTGGGTGGCTCCTACAAGATACACCCAAACAACAGCAATTTTCGGTAGAGCCCTATCGTTAGGAAACGAAATGAAATAGATATCTTGAAGTACGTGGTTGAGTTCAGGCAAGAGACGACATGGGGAGGAGCACTCACAAACTTGTACAGTTAATATTCCAAAAAGCATAATGTCAAAAACAAGGCCGAACAGCTAAAGTCGCTGGGTGAACACTGCCTATTTCTCATGAAAATACTTAAATGACCGACTGCCGCTGGGTTCACATAGGCACCCGAGTGAAGATAACCTGTAAGCATTAAAGATTGAGTGGAGGCCCTTGAAGCGAACATAGCGTACCTCGATCAAAGCTCATTATTGGAAGAGAAGAATCACTAGAATTGGTAAGGCAAATATTAGGCCTCACAGGATTTATACATGGTAAAGAGCCAGAGTCTGCGAACTGCGACACATAAGAACGTGATCACAACTGTCAATGATGGCTGCAGAGTCGAAGGTAACCCTGATGATGACTGCAACCGAACTGATGGTGTTATTGGCTGTCTATGAATACTGCTGCAAGAAAATACACTGAGTAGATGCCGCATTCACGAACTCACCTCGTCCCCACGCACAAGCTGTTTTAGACCGCCAAAAGAGTAGAATTCTTGATAGTGATTAGCGATCTCTGCAACATTCCAGTGTCCGAACAAAAGTCTATAGCATCAAGCAGGCTCACAAGTGGAGAAGGCTGTATATGCTCATAGGAATCCTGACAGTGTTCATCACAACATTGACAAGATCGTCAACGTCTGTCTGATTGAAGGATAAGCTCCTAACCAGCGTGACCCGTGTCAACGACGCCCAACGTGTCACGCATATACCACACCGGAAAACTCCTGATCATTCTATGTTTACCTATTCTAACGACTATTGGCCCATGGAGCCATGATCCAGGAGGATCATGATCAGGTAGTCTGATGAGGGTGGATCAGAAATCGGCAGGCTATTTTGAAAATCAGAACAAATCAAAAGAACTTTACCCCGACAACGGAGGGTCAACCTTGGTACGAGAACTCTAGGGACTATATCCAACGATGAGCGAACAAACACTCCCCACCGGTCAACCTGATGGTGACCCTACTGTTGTGGCTGGTATCAACAGCAGCCTGAACGTAAATCTTATAAAGGGTTACGCGTTTTTCATGTGGTCTGCGATTGTGGTACGGTGCCCTGGGCTTCAAGAACAGGAAGATAAAATCAACCCAGGATGGCCGCACGGCTGATGATACTATCGGCTAAACTCATTCCGACTTCGCTGTCCGTGTGTGTATCCAAACAGAAATACACATTATCAGAAACAAGGGTGTAAAGAACGACAAATGATAAGAAATAAAAACACCGAACCAATACATCTCCAATCCAAGACGTACATAATTACCCTCCTCAAAATTCAGATAGACAAATCAATTGACAAACGAATCGCAGACGTTAGGATCATTAACCTGAGAGGGGTCCTTAGTAAGGTAACCACGTCGGACTCCCTCCATATACGACCTAAACACAACATCACAAAAAAATTCTTCGCGAAATCAAACATCTAAAACATACCATTGCCTGGCCAAATCACCGGCTAGGTTTGAGATCTCAATCTTGAAATTCCAGAACTAAACAAAATAAGCGTCTACACAATCACGCATAAAAGAAACAACTGACTATCCATCCAGCACCCTTGCTATAGGCAAGTTTCTGTGCATCAGCCCATTGATGTAAGAATTGATCCGTCGCCTGGAATTGTGTGGGGAGCCCCCATTCTATAAAAATAAAATCATTCACTACACATTCAGTTAAAAAAAGAATGCAAATCACCTCCGAAGAACAAGGGACTGTTTCCGAGCGCTGCATCCTGCTGGACCCTGTCGAGGTCTAAAAAAGAAAAGTTGGAAATTTTTTTGATAACGAAGAAAGAACATGTACTGACTGCAAATGCTCTCCATGTAGGCCTGCGGGTTAGGATCGGCGACACCCTAATTTCAAAAAATGAACAAAGTAATAACATCAACGTTCAGCCAGAAAGAATTACCCCGAAGCTAAAAGCCATTGTAAATTTTATAATTAATTACCAGAGACACTTAAAACTTACGAATAATAAAGATGGTTATCGTATATCTGAGGACCAATAGCAGCATCAGCGGGATTGCTCGGATTATTGTGCTGCCAATTAATATCCATGAAACTAAAATTCCATTCCAACAAACGGTCAGAAGCACAATACACGAAGAAAAGACCGCCCAAACTCACTTTGTAATGAGAAGCTCTCTACCGGAATGCACATTTCGGGAGAAGTTGAGGATCCCAGTTATATTGAGTTGATTCGCAATTCTCAGAGTGATTGGCAACGCATCCGACAGAACAGACATAACCTCCGAATCAAAGTCCGTTTGAGCAGAGACCGCCTTGATAGACTGCGTAAAGTTAGTCGACACAGGCAAGCTTCCATAGACGTCTTCCAATCCGGGGACAGAAACACCGAGAGCAAGCTCAACGGCCCGCACAACCTCAACAAAATGTTTCTGGACTATGATTTTGAGTTCGATAAATGAAAGTTTAAAGCGTGTACTAGAAAAAAAGACACAAAGTAAACTTACAATCACCATATCCGGGAGTTTGAGTCGCATCCATAATTGGCTCATTGACGGCCTCGATGGCGGTGACTGATCCAAAGGTAGGATCAAGATGCGAAAGCGTCGTCATCACAGCTGACCAAATCAATGCTCGGTGGTAATTATGAGAGGTCTATATTATGTTGCCATCACTGATCAAAATCATCATTTTTTTTAAATGAACCTACATAGAATTCGACGTCTCTGGTGCACCTCCCAGTGAACATTTGTTGCGCATCTTGAACACCAGGAAGGGCATGGTGGTCGAGGATGGCGACAATACCAGCGTTTCTGAGTTGTTGAAGGCCACGGCGCTGGAAAACGAACCGAATAAGTACGGCACTCATCTCCGTGCTAACACCTAGCGTACAAGTTGATTTAGACCGCCACGAGGGTAGAATTCAGAAGAGCGATCAACAAGGTCTTCGACAATCCAATACCCGAGCTAGAGTCTAACGCGTCAGGCGGGTTCTTGACCGGCGAAGGCGCATATACTCACAGGAATTCTGACAGTGTTGATCCCAACGTTGACAAGATCGTCAACGTCAGACTGATTGAACCATGAGTTCCTAACGAACTTGATTAACGTCAACGGTGCTTGAGATGTCAGCCACATACCAGTGGTCATTGAATTTGGCATCTACAGTATCCGGGAAGGCCTTCGCAAACGCACTAAGATGGAAAGTGTAAGTTGAGTTGGAAAGGCGGCTGATGTATGACTGACAATTCGGATGCAATACATGTCGAACAGTCATCACACTGTTGGCCACCCATGTCCAACCATCCTAAAGAGGACATCATCAAAATGTAAAAACGAAGGCGAGAAGTCTCAAAGTACCTTGAGGAAGCATCCAAGGTTCAAGGACAAGCCTAAAGGCAGATGAGTACAAGAGCGAGAAATTCCATACGTCAGGCATACCAAGACCCGAGATTGACCCCAAAAATTTTGGAAGGGAAAGCCGCTTTGACTACGACAGAGAGGGAAGTAAAGAAGAATAGTGTAAACAAGCGAACGGACGGCATAGTAATCGAAGAGTCAAGAGGACTGCTTCACTCGATACGCCAACGAGGGGGTTTAAATAACGAGTGCGTGTGTATGTGGCAAGGGGGCAAAGCTGACCTAGGCCCAAAAGTCCTAGAGGTGTATCATAACAGTGTTTGATGAGCATTGAGCGCATGCTTAGCGTGGTCACATTACTCTACTAGACGAAAATAGTAGTTTTGGCCTTCTTGGCCATGCTGGACAGGGACAGACGCGCGTGAAAAAGGGCGGCTGAGGGGGGTTAGTGACCGGAAGCATATTGTTCTTGAGCATGGCACTGGACAGAAGGGGTGTATAAACATATGGAGGAGAAGCATCGACCGTTGGGTCTGTTCCAGGGAGCTGATTGCGTGGGAAGATATGGACGGACTTAATAGGATAAGTCTAATTATACGTGGATAGTGCTGGGACACACGGCGGGCAAAGGGCTGTCAAGTGTGGGCAGTCAAGTGGGTTGTCAAATGGGCTGTCAAATGACCCACCCATTACGTTCATGTTTCCTACCCCTATATACATATATAGTAATTAATCATTGACCCCTTATTATACAATTGACTGGTGCTTGCGACAGTATCTAACATAACAAGTATCATATTGCAGTATTGCTACCTAATTATATATACTTGAATGACAATTTATGATCTGATCAATTATTTTCAAGCAAGGGCGGGTCACTTGACAGCCCTCTTGACAACCCATTTGACTGCCCACTGTGCCCAGGCCCCAGACTTGACAGCCCTTTGCCCGCTGTGACAGTGCCCTGTTGTCGCGTCGTCGGTTAAGGAGCCAATGGCTGCTAGTCCCTGAAGAACACAAACCTGTGCATCACGCGTCATGATCAATCATCTCGTCATGACTGAAGGACAGGTTAATCTCTCCCACAGTTAAATTAGATCTCACACAGCACAACAGAAGCGCCGGTAGGACAAACGCCCTAGGTATCTGGTGACCTCGCCTAATGAGCACATGTCATTCTTCTTCACTCGCCGAATGATATATACCGACTAGACTTCCTAGACTTCATCGCCATATCAGCTTCCATCAGCCAATCACATCCAACAATTGTATGTCGAACGCTGTACATCGCCATCTGTTGCATCGCTTGATGATGCCTCGCTGTAGAAACGCTCAACTGATAACAGCAATTTATGGGCCTGTACTATCTCAACAACCGTCCACACCTACCGATATCTATCAGTAGAAGATCGATAAAAGGCACGAAGTGCAGTATGATGCTGCATCTTATTCTTCACTTCCCCAAGCCAACAGTTTTGTTCTCCCATCTTTCTTTTCTTCTTCTATTGATTATTTCCCTCCCTTAACGTTTCTGCTCCCCGGCTGGACCTTTTTTTTCTTTTTTCACAATCTTATAATGGGGTCTTATCTTCCGTTCCTGTTCGCGACTCTGATACTCGGAGCAAACGCCGTTATTACCGTCCCCGCTTCTCCACAGCAATCATTCTCGACAATTGCTCCAACGGATATAGCCAAATTTAGACCTTTTACTTTTTTCGCCAGTACTGCGACCTGTCCACCCAGTAAGACCAAGACTTGGACCTGCGGAGGTAAAAACCAATTTTATATATTAAGGTGTACAATGATAACCTATGAATTTTTAGCCAACTGTGACGCCAACCCCAACTTCCTGCCGACCGCGTCAGGTGGTGATGGCGTTGACGTACAATTCTGGTATGTTGGGTTTGATCCAGACCTAGATGTACGTTGTTCAAACACTGTTCGTTGTTAACGTGACTAATTTTGTGCTACAGACAATCATTGTTGCTCATCAGGGAACTGACCCATCAAAAATGTTTGTCCATGGCGTTATCCTTGATTTACCACACCATTCTAATAGCTATATGTATAGTGTACCACTTGTAACAGACGCTGATCTGTTACGGCAACGCCTTGATTCGAGTCTATTCCCTGGTATCCCCAGTGGTATCGAGGTTCACCAGGGCTTTGCTGATTCTCAGAAAGAGTGCGTCATTATTTTTGTACAACTCACTGGGATATTTATCTTCCGACAGGACTTCCAAAGATGTTCTCGCTGCGGTTCAACAAACAATAAAAGTCCATAATACAACCAAGGTCACTCTTGTTGGACATTCGCTTGGTACGATACTCGAATCCTTTATGCATTCACAGCACTCACCTTGCTCGACAATGACAGGCGGTGCAATTTCTCTGCTTGATGCTGTCTTTCTGCCCCTTCATATTCCCGGCGTTGAGGTCGAGTTGATTACCTACGGCATGCCACGCGTAAGTCGATTCAGGATTAGCCTCTCCAGAAAGATCTCAATTATGCCTTAAACAGGTTGGGAACAAACAGTTTGCCGATTTTGTGGATTCGAACGTCAAACTAACTCGTTTTACAAACAAGTAGGCTCAAAGCTTTCCCCGCCTTTGAAAAATAATAATATTGATGAAAACTAGGAAGGACCTCGTACCGATTATACCTGGGCGGTTTTTAGGTTACCGCCACCCCTCGAGTGAAATCCACATAGAAAGCAGTGACGGTTCCTTCGTTTCGTGCCCTGGTCAGGATAATGCGGACAAACGGTGCGTTGTCGGGGACGCAAAGAATGTACTCGATGCCCGAGTGTCAGATCATGATGGTACGTTCCTGAGGATATAATCTCCGCAAAGGCTAAATCCATATCTCAGGCCCCTACGATGGTGTGGTTATGGGCTGCCACTGAGCATTATTGGGTTTACGCTCGAGAGAGTTTTGATTTAATAGCTGTATTTAAATTGTATACCCTCCTTCACCATAATCGTACCACAATGTTTTCGCGCCCTGAAATGCTGATCGTTCTAGTTGGGAGACAGATATGCCGGTATATCGGGCATTACAATCGATTCATAACATTGACAGGACGGCGGCGTTAGAATTGCCAAGCCACCTTTACAGTTGGGTGACATCCAGCCCGACTGAGCGATCATGGGTAGACATCTGAACAGAATGGATTATCGCCGGGATATATATGTACATAGACGTTTTACTTGGGGCAACACCTAACCCTTCCGAAAATAGCTTCTGATTAGAATGGGGAGAGGGGGGTTGCTATCTCCTCTAATCAGAATGATCATGTCACATCCCCCCTACGGTGCAATTACAAGGCTAAAGAGTAATATATTCTGACTTTGACCTGAGCTCGCTGCGAGGTCTCGGCACAGGGTGCCGCTGGCAACGATGTAAGCATTGATGCACGTCCCGTGCATTCTCCCATGCTCGATCTCTTACCCGGTGCTCACCGTGTTGCCGACCTCCCACGACCCCGCTCGTTGTCTTGCCCCTCTCTGTCCCGCCCTCCCGCCATCAGCAAGATCGGCACATCCTGCCGTTGCCGCTGTGTCAGCAAGATCACCGGTGCCCGTCTCCTGTACTCCTGTTCCCACCGTGTTCCCGCCCGTCGTCCTCCCACGACCCCGCCCGTCGATCTGCCCCTCTCTGCCTTGCTATCCCGCCATCAACAAAATCGGCACCAGCTGCCGCTGCTGCTGTGTCAGTAGCATCACCGGTCCCCGTCTCACCGTCCTATTCCCACCGTCCTCCCCGCCATCTCCTGCTGCCGCCTCCTGCCGCCAACTCGCCAACCTGCCAACCTGCCATCCCGCCGTTGTTGGTAACCAACCAATGGCTGCCCTGCGGCTCCCCCTCGGCTATCTTCCGCCATTGTCACAAGCTCGACATTCCTGCCAGTATCCCGCCCTCACCATTCGTGCTTACGACGGTAAGTCTTTTTTCTATGAGTATCTATATCCTCCTTGAACTAGCGTAGGCGGCATCGTGCGGTGTCGGTGCGCCATCAGGGCCAAGGGTCTCTCCTGTCTTTACACTGCCCCTTTGTCACTTAGGAGCTTAGGGGTCACCATTATAAATAAATATTGTACCTTTCACACACAATGCATTATTTCACATGACGCCGTTGAACGCGCCGCAACGCCCGCAACGCGGTCATGTATGATATAAATAATTTAAGTTTGTTTGAAATGCCCATGTGATGCTGTTGAATGTGGTCGCGCGACGCGCGACGCGCTGTCTCACGGCATAAAGTTATCATTTGCCAATCATAAGCCAATCATAAAATACAAAGCTGCATACAACAATAATCACATAGACCCTTCACAATTTATGAGGTTTGAGATCAACTGGAGCCTCTTGTCCACCTCTTGTAAGCGTAGTTCCTCCTGCTCCTCCCAAATCTCTTGTTCATCCACCGGCCCCTCTTTCTCATGGTGCAAGGACGTCTGAGACTCCCTATTATCCCCGTGTGAATCAACATGCCTCGATCGATCAATGCTAACACCCGGATCAATGTTTCCACTGAAGCCGGGATTCAGGGTCAGCTTGCGAAACCGCTGTAAGTGAATGTCTTTGAAGATCATCGTGTCCAGTCGATGACGACGTATCTGGTGGGCAAGGAGGGGATCGGAAGAGGAAGATGCGTCGGCTTCCTTAGCAACTAAAAACTTTTCTTCATCTTGAAGGTGTGTGATCACGCGTCGTATCTCGATGTTCAGGCGGTGAATTTCTTCATGGGCTCGGAGAGTTTTGAAGTATTGATCCATGAGTGATCGATTATGTGGCCGAGCCCAGGGGCGCTTTGTCACATCTTCACGGCAATCACGGAGGAGACCAAAGTCAGCCAAAAACCCGTAGTTGACGACTTGCTCCCACGTGAGCTTATCACGTGGAGGGTTCAACTCCGCAGCGGCCGCGTTATATCGGTCAAGCGCATTTCGGATTGCCTGCGATCGTTGGCGAAGCGCATTGCCAATGTGCTTGCGAAGCTTATATCCTAAGAATGAATCAGTGTTAATTCTTTTTTTAATTAACAACAAACCTGTATGTGCCATATTCATTTTTCCAAGCTCAAAGAGTCGTGATACAACAAGAGATTCGAGATCGTCGAGGCACCGCTGGTAATGACGACGATTAAACAGAACTGCAGCCCTTTCCCACTCAGTGGAACCGGGTATCCATCTCCTCTCCACACTCAGACTTTTCTCGAAGTCTTGAACTTTGCAAAGCATAGCGAAATGTTGCTCACGAGTGTGTGTCAATCGTAGACCACGGTTTTGCCCCTGCCGTGATCGCTTGCCATGGGTAGCTGTGTTTGCATCACCGGGTTGGTACACCACGAAGTCTAGCTGTTGCCGTGAGACTTCGTCCCTAGAAAATTGAGTGTTTCAATTGATCTGCTTGGACAAAGAATATAGCACACCTACTCATAATGTTTGAGCTGGACAAGAGAATGATAGTAGTCGATGTGAAGCTTTTCAACCTCGGGCTCCTTTGAGAGGTTAGTGAGGTAAGCCCTCTCATCCTTTAGCCACTGCTCGAAATCCTTCGGCCCAACTCCAGCATTACGCATCGCCTCAAATAAGTCATTCTCGCCACCGATAATTTGAAGTGCTTGCTTATAGTTGTTGACCAGAAACTCGCCTGTATATGTAGTCAAATGCTGTAGCTATGGATTGAAATATACGTACTGAGACTCTCTGATGTCTCCATGACATCCATATATTTCATGTACTCAGTGATTCGTTGGCGTCGATGAAATGAGCTGGAATATCGAACAGACGCAGCCAAGGAATTAGATTTAGAAAAAAAACGCTCACACCCTTCAAGGTCTTCGAGACCTATCCCTTCAACATATGTCGTCAGGTTAGTAAGCTGGCACAGGCGGTTATGGGCATGGCCGTGAAATGCGCCGACAAGTGTTTTGAGTTGCATTGCATGAGCTTGCTCTCCTAAGCTACTCCGAGCCAGCGTGGTCCCAAAGCGGCAGCCGATATCGTATCCAATACCTAAACCACCTCCAAAAGCCTTCATCAAAGATTCTACTACGGCCAAGGGGTACTTTGCTCTGAAAGGATCCGTCAGGGACCAAAAAAATTACAGGACTCAAGGTATATGACTCACAGTTCACCACTCCGAACCATATCTGCTACGACCAGGACAAACCCATGGCGACAGAGCGCGAGGAAGATGCCAGTCTCATCGAAAATCCCCCACATTCGTGCCGTGACTTCATTGGCCATATTTGTCCACCGTGCAGCACAAGGATTATCAGCATCAACAGATCCCTCTCGGATTGCATCCATAACTTTGTCTTTTGCCCAGCGGTCAACGGCCTCCCTCGTGAGATAGTAATCTCCTGTGACTTCACGAGTATCCAGTACCTCCTTGACGACTGTAGTGGTCTGGCCAGTTTCATCAGCGGGATCTACAAAGGTATCTTTACGAATGACACGCTTGAGTGAATCATTTCCATCCATTGTTACGAGCATGTCATAGATTAGACCATCCTCACCGTTCAGGCGATAAGTGCAAGCCGGGCAGGCATTTCTCAACCTCCAGTTCGGAGTATCCCGGCCAAGAAATAGACTAACAGACTTCGCAACACAGGCCCGGATTTCAAGATAGAGATCGTAACAAATTGAGAATTGTACCGAGAGATAGGGGCGGAAGTGGAGCCTGTGAAAATTGCATAAACCTCGGACAAATGCATGAATGGACACGTGTGGGCATGAGAGGTGAAGGTTCCGATAGAAGTCCAAAAGTCTTGTAGTTATGGCCAACGAGGGGCGGAAGGGTGCGCAAGGTATCATCCCCTGGCGCACAAGAGCAGCTGGAATACCATCTGGTCCGTCAGTGATGTCCGTTTGAATCACGCGGGTCCCTGATTATAATGAACGATAATGAACAATATGAGAGACTATTGAGAGCATGAGGCACTCACCAAAAATGTCCATGATTTGTAGGCGAATGCCTGACCACTTGTCGACATTTTCAGGGAATGTGGGATACGCATTCTCAAGTCCATGGTCACCCTGTCGAGCATCCCATTCCATGTATGCGCTAGTGATGGAGGGAAGCTGACGTCGAAACCCTTCATTTCGGTTCTCGACATGGTCACGCCGAGTACGCCAATCAATGTATTTTCTATTGAGATGAACACGAAAATGTGAATGAAAATCAAGGCAAAAGCACGCACCGAGGAGTTTGTTCATTGCTATCCTCCAACAGAATGTCAAGGAGCTCTCCCCCAGCATGACTGATATCTAAAGGTACACCTCCTCCTAGGATGTCTTCGGGCTCAAGGGGAATGGTTTGATCAGGGGGATTGCCTGACTCTGAGAAGTCATCGAATGTATTTGTAACATTCAAGCGGCGAAATTTTGCATGGTCGTGCTCCATACATTCATCTAGTATTGTAACAAATGAGCCTGTAGGAGGTGAATGTAAAAGAAATACTTACCAGCGCGACGTTGCCAAGCTTTTGCAAGTCCCTCATCAAGTTCCTCACGCAGTCCTCTGGCATTGTATTGTACAACCTTCTTTTGTACACCAAACGGTGTCTTTATTGAGGATACATGTGCACCGCGATTTGAGCTGCCAGTCCTACGCGACGACTTCGAGTTTGTGTTTGATCTTGGTAGCATCAGAGTCGAATAAAAGTGTGACGGGAGGGGAGCATACATAGTCACGCACTTGTAAATTAAAGCTTTCAATGCCATTGCAGACGTCGTTGACTAACAATGTGCTCATTTGATAGTATTATCAAATACATAGCATTCATTCTATGCTCGTGTACTTGACCTTAGTCAAGGAAACCGCCATTTATCTATACAATGAGACATCAGCCAGTCTATTAACTAATCCTTAAAGCTCACTGCGCAAAAGCCGTTGAGTAACTCAGCCTTTTGTTGCTCACATACTGACTCCGATGTCAAGTATCCAATATCCTGTAGGCTCTGAGCGTGAATATATTTTTCTATCTGTAAATTGACGTGGCAATTTAATCGGATCTAGTACAAGTTCAACTGAGTTGATGCCAACACCATTGAAGTCAGTAACGGATGTGCTAACAAGTCTACTGATGTTTTTGTCCTCGCAACTATGACTTAATAGTGTTTTGACTTAAAAATGTTTTGTGAATCGTTCGGGTATTCAGTAGGTGTCTGTCCAAGATCATTGGACAAGGGGGAGAGTTAAATGAGGAGAGCGGACAATAAACTTGTTGGGCAGTGATAATGCATTTCAGTTACGCATATAATCTCAAAGCACCTATGTTATTGATTCCTACACTATCTATCGTCTGTCTAGTCTACTTCAACACTATGCTGGATGCATTCATGATCTACCAGCATCTTTTATATCACACTTGCTTTGAATCTTAGCAGCAAACTACGGTGATGAGTGTGAGCAACATCATATAATACGAATTCACTACTCCGACTCTATGTTTCAACTTTCGACATGCGAGGACACCATGCATCTTGATTGTCAACTCTGAGGTTTCTGAACGCGCACAGATACCACATATCACGGCTGTTGAAAGGGTTGAGCTGGCGCCAGTACTGTGTTATGTTAATGCGATGGTCAATATATATCATGACATCATCGCTAACGGTTGGAAGTTAGATCTTAGGTCCACCAAAAGTTTCATCATAATAGTTATATCAAAAGCATAATCTCAACACATAGATACATATCGATATTCTAATTAAAATGAAAAAAACCCGCAGCAGGGCCGACAGGGTAGCTGACCCCATTGTGGATCATCCTGAGCTGCGTATCCATAAACGCCCTCGTGAAAATCACAGCAGCATCGGCCTCAGACTGGCAAAACTCAAGCCTGGAATCGCCGTCAAGAGGATAAAGTGCATAAAAAGCATGTTGCCTGACAATCAATCAATACAGTGCGGTAAAGGACATCTGATAACTCACGGATCCTTGTAAATCCCAAGGTATCGCCCCCGTAAAACAGCATACCATGGCTCGAGTGGAAGAGCGCGATTATCAAGCGATGGGGTATCATAAACCTCAGATCCAATGCGGATACCATTCATTCCTGGGCGTGTTTTCTTCTGGTATCGCTCGACTGCCGGTCGCAAGACCTTGTCAAGATCTGGCCTAGCAACAACAATATCAAATCTACTATTATAGACATTAGTTACTGTGTTTATAATCATTTCGAAAAGAACTTACAGCTGGGTTCGAGTCGTGGCAGGGGCAGCTGGAGCGGTCGCAGTGGTCACAGCAGCCGGAGCAGTCACAGCAGCCGGAGCAGTCACAGCAGCCGGAGCGGCCGAAGTAGCCGAGGTGGTTGAAGCTGCAATCGGTGCTATATTAACTGATGCAGTACTCTGACGCGAAGTTACCACAGAAGCCGCTGTAGATGAGGAGGGGGTAGAAAGGACCCCAGACATTGCAGCAGGACCTGGAATGACCGGGGCAGCAAAGACGACAGGAGAAAAGGTACCAGACGAACTGCAAGTGGAAGCAGTTGTAGAATCCTCATTCGAGGATTCTACAGGAGAAGCAGTGGCTGGGGGGGGTGTTGCAACAACCCCGGTCATCGCATCACTAGGGCCAGGAGGTAATCTATCTGATGATAAGTCATATGTACGCGTCGTATAAGCAAGAACCTACACCATAGGGGTCCATTCCGCATTGTTAGTTAGTGGGGGTAAGTTGATACCATTCCCCAGAACGCGTCGTATCTCTGAACTAGCTGATGGACCGAGAGGCTGTTTCTTCTTTGGAGGCGTCTTTTTTCTGCAGCTATATAAGTTGAGAACACTGGTGAATTGAAAGAGTCCTTACCTGGAAGTATGAGCAGTACGCTTGGGCGGGGCTACATCATCCTCACTACCAGAGGAGATGGTGATGACCTCGAACTCGTTTCCCATGCGGGAAAAGCAGTATTCAGCGGAATGCTTATCAGGCTTAGGGGAGGCTGGGATAATGGAAACTGAGAACGAGCATAGGAGAGTAGTTAACATCGTACTCACTTTTCATGGTGGGTGGGAGGATAGAGGGGGGCGAAGGATGTTCAACATAAAATACCCAACGCGACGCGGTCACGAGGACATGGCCAAATCATGTTTTGTCCTGCTGATTTCAAATTTGCACACACGCAAAAAAATATTGCCGTCACTTGGCAGTGACCCCTGTGTATTTTTTGAAGTCTAAGTAGAAGTTAGAAACACAGAGTCAACAACAAAAGACGGCGATATCACGTTAGACTGGTTGAGAAATGATAGCCCAACATACATACCTTCATTTACAAGCACAGAACTTGAGCGAATGTAGTGGTAGAAACCATCTGGCCAAGCAATCATGGACTGGATGAAAAAACGGTGATCCGACGTATTTATAATAATGCGGATACATAAGGAGTCTGAGAAACTCACCCACTTTAACATATCGTCAATGTTTCCAGAGCCCTCTCATTTTATTGACGACGCGTCGGGCGCCATGTCTAGCCTTGCAACTCAAGGTGCGCTTGGCATCTCAGTTGACCCTTCTCCGCCAGTTATGTCGTACGCTTCACATGCTACGCGTCATCCCTGGCAACCGGTCATCCCTCCCTCTCAAAAGGGGGGAACCTCCAAGCCCTACGACAAACAATCTAAACAAGTAGCATGGGAGATTAGACGGGAGAAACAAGACGGATTTATAAAGGATCTCACAGAGTATCGAGAAAACCAGGTCAAAACCTGTACCGAACTCGCCGCAAAATATGAACGCAAACCTCAATATGTCAAAAAGCTTTTGGACAATCGGACCCATTACAAGAATGAACGGAGTACAAACTTATTCAATGCCAAAGTCGCGTGGAAACGTCGCGAAGCAAACCAAGGTGCGACGCGTCAACATATTCTTCAATATGCTCTCAAGGCTTACAACTATAACAGATAATCGCCACATGAGTTTACAGGAACTTCAGGCAGCGGTTAAAGCTGACCCGGCACTCCAAAACCTATCTCAAGAACGCGAGAAAGAATTAATAGACGCATTAAATGAAGAAAAGGCAGTGAAACGTACCGGAGCTAGAATCAGTAATCGCGCAGCAACTCAAGATTATCAAATTACGATCAACCGCGTGCAGCAGGAGGTAAGTGCGAGTATCCTTGCAGATGATAGTGTTAAAGGATATCTACAGTTGGTTTCCTTGTCAAGTCGGACAGGGATCGCCGCCTTCGCTTTTTTTTCGAGGACGCACATCAATGACAGTATGCAGCCGGAGTGGATTTCCACTCCCGGCGCTCTTGACTTTCTCCCGGACACGATCAATTCCACAGCCGGTGAATTTGGCCGCAAGTTTGAGCTTTGGGCAGTCAATGGTGGGGGCCGTGAGTTACTTAATATTATGCAGCATTCCCTCGATGGCCCTGACATCTCTTCCTTAGAAAAGGGCCAAAGCCCACTGTTGCGGTTGCGTGCGGAGTGCGCTGAAATCATTGGGCGGAGGTTGAGTGAGTGGAGAACTCGTTTTTCAAATGATAATGAACTCACAAAAATATTAGAAGATATTACCGGTCATCGAGATGCCTCGATGAACTACAAATACTATGACGTCGACATACGATCGCGATACAACGTGCAGCTTCGCGGATGGCCAAACGGTGTTCGGTTTATAGCACCAGGGAACCTGACTACAATGTATGAGATACGTACCCTTCATGATGCGTTGTACAGTGGGAGTTGCTGCTGGGCACTTATGAGTCAACAAGAGATCAATGAGCTTAAAGTTCAGCTAGGCGAGCGTCCGCCAGTAAAGGCAAGGAAGCCGAGGAAGAAAAGGGTGGCCGCCGAGGTGGGTGAGGGTCACGATAACGACGGATCGTCTAACGGTGCCAAGAAGAAGAGGAGAACGGCACCAAAGAGCGCGCCCATTGTCAACGATGTCAACGATGATTGACATCATTTGGTCTGTAATGTGGTAGTGTTATTTATAAATATATTGCTGGCCAATCGATACCGATCAGATAAATATTTATAGTACTTATCACGAGGGCGCGACGCGCTCGTCGCTCGACGCGGTTTGTTGATTGAGTGACCCCTAGGCTCCTGAGTGACACAGGGGCAGTGTAAAGACAGGAGGTCGAGCCCTCGGCACTGATGGCGCACCGACACCACACACGATGCCGCCTACGTCAATTCAGAGAGGATCAGGAGAGGATGCAGATACTCATAAAAAAAAGACTTACTGTCGTAAGCACGAATGGTGAAGGCGGGATACTGGCGGGGATGTCAAGCTTGTGACGTGGCGGATGATAGCCGAGGGGGAGCCGCAGGGCAGCCATTGGTTGGTTACCAACAACGGCGGGATGGCGGGTTGGCAGGTTGGCGAGTTGGCGGCAGGAGGCGGCAGCAGGAGATGGCGGGGAGGACGGTGGGAATAGGACGGTGAGACGGGGACCGGTGATGCTGCTGACACAGCAGCAGCGGCAGCTGGTGCCGATTTTGTTGATGGCGGGATAGCAAGGCAGAGAGGGGCAGATCGACGGGCGGGGTCGTGGGAGGACGACGGGCGGGAACACGGTGGGAACAGGAGTACAGGAGACGGGCACCGGTGATCTTGCTGACACAGCGGCAACGGCAGGATGTGCCGATCTTGCTGATGGCGGGAGGGCGGGACAGAGAGGGGCAAGACAACGAGCGGGGTCGTGGGAGGTCGGCAACACGGTGAGCACCGGGTAAGAGATCGAGCATGGGAGAATGCACGGGACGTGCATCAATGCTTACATCGTTGCCAGCGGCACCCTGTGCCGAGACCTCGCAGCGAGCTCAGGTCAAAGTCAGAATATATTACTCTTTAGCCTTGTAATTGCACCGTAGGGGGGATGTGACATGATCATTCTGATTAGAGGAGATAGCAACCCCCCTCTCCCCATTCTAATCAGAAGCTATTTTCGGAAGGGTTAGGTGTGGGGCAATAGAACAGATCGCATTAGATTTTCATTTGGGGCAACCCTATCTTTTTGACTATTCGGCAAAGGGGCCGCAGGCATCGCAAAGCTAGAGCGTCTGGCACGGGTTTACCGAGAGCCAATTGTGTCGTCCCTGGATGGGAGAGCGCACTCGGAGTGTCCGGAGTGCAGTGCGCCTCAATGACGGGGCATCGCCTAGGGGTCGATCGGCGACCGGAGGGAAACAAATATAGACACGGGTAGTGCCACGCCACCGCCCGGGCCACCGCGCTGCAGTGGGCGGGGCGGCGGGCTGCGGGCTGCGGGCGGGTGCTGGCCACTGCCTGGGGCGTCGGCGGGGCCAGGCCGGGGAGAGGCGGAGGAGGGCCGGACGAGCATGAGACGGGCTGACGTGAGGTCGGAGCAGAAGTTAATTAAGCTGGATATGGCAGCGCTGGGCTGATTTAAGCCGTGGGCCGGGGAGAGCGCGCTCATGGCTCCCGCTCTCCCGCACGACGTCTGGCTCAACATCGCAGACTTCGTCCCCAGCCTCGCCCTCCGCGCTCTCTACCCCGTCAACGCCTCCCTCTTCCACATCGCCCTCGACGCCCGCTATCGCCAGCTCTCCTTTATCTACTGGGATGACCGCCTCCTCCGCAACCTCATCCGCCTCAGGTGCGTCCTCCCCGCCCCCCCCGCGGCTCTCTGCTGATCTCCCACAGCGATCCCTATGTCGCCCGCTTCGTCAAGGTCCTCTACGTCTATCCCGGCTTTCTCAAGGAGGTCATGGACCGAGAGGCGCAGAACAAGGGCAGCGACAAGGAAAAGGAACGCGAGCGACCCTCCTTCCAGGACCGCCTCGCCGACATCACCCACCACCTCCAGGACAAGGTCTTTGCCATCTCCCGCTCCCAGGCCGACCGGTCGGGCGCGGAGCAGCCCCACCTGTACGACCTCCACCCCAAGGACAGCATGCGCAGGCTCCGAGAACAGCTCAAGTCCGCGCAGGACGTGATGCACGCCGTCCTCAACCTCCTCCGCTCCCTCCCCTCGCTCACCGACTACTACATTACGTGGTACGGCCTCCCCACCACCTCTTATGCCCTCACAAACCTGGCCATCCCGTGTCTGGGTGCCCCCCTTCTCTTGCCGACCCTGACCAAGCTATCTCTCGACATCTCCCTCGAAAACCTCGACTCTCTCTGTTCAGCGTCCTTCCAGATCGCCCACCTCGAACATCTCCACCTCAATCTTCACTCTGACCACACTCTTTCGTCCGACTCTCTAACCATCATCCTCAAGTCGAGGCTTGCGCGTTCAATATCAAGCCTCGCTCCTTATCTCCGACTGCTATCCATCGAAGCTCATGAGCCTGTCGACATCGGCCCGTTCTTCGCTGGCCTCGATTTTTTGGGTAAACTAGACACCCTTGCACTAGCTGTGCCCCTGCAAAAACCGCATCTCGGCAATCCCAAGGCTCTCAGCCGCTTCCTTCGTCGCCAGGCCCAAACCATCAAGGTTCTCCGACTTCGGGTGACTCACCACGATGCTGCTAGCACCGGCCCTGGCTCTCACTGGAGAACAATAGGCACAGCAGACCCTTGGTCTCTGAATTCGTGGGTTCGGACGGCGTTTGGTACCGAGGCCGGCGGCGATTTTCAGGAGTGGTTTGATGAACATGATCTAGCGGAACCCTTGGGAGAATACGAACTGGACGTCCTAGAGTCCCTTGAAGTCGGCTCAAACCTCCTACCTCTCGAAACGGCTCTCTATTGTGCTGAACGGTTCGGCAGCAAAGTCCGGTCACTGAGCTTATTGGGAGGCACAAAATCGTTCGAGTTTGTCAGGGAGCTGGTTAAGGTACTGAGAACGGGCAACAAACTGAGTTCTGTCACGGAAGAAGATGGCGGGGTGTCGACCCCTGAATCCCTCTGTGTCAACACCAACCTACATACGCTTCGAGTTGGCACCATACCACTCTCTCCTGAACTCCTCGATGTGCTTGCTCACAACCTGAGCAATCTGCGTCACTTGCGCCTGATTGTCAAGCACTTCTTACCATCACAAGACGCTGTTCCGATATATGGCTCATCCAGAATTAGAGGTGACGGTGATGGCGTTCAGCTTGAAGAGCAGGTGGTGAGTAGTATTCTAATAGCGTTGTGCTCTGATCGCTCATTTATCAAACTATAACAGTACGAGTTCTTGGAGACAATGCAGAACGATTGGAGTTGGCCTTGTTGGGGACTTGAGACTATTTCAATTGACAGCGATTCTGCCACATTGTCTTCGCCTCTCTCACTTCCTCTCCGTCCACCTACCTCTGCCCAACCACCGGCACCTTCGCCGCAAGAGACTACCCCTACTGCGGCCCTTCCCGTGGTTTCATTCCCGATTCCTGCTAGGTCATCGAAAGTACCTCTACTGACCTCATCCTTTGCCTCTTCTTTGATAACGGTCACGGGTCAGAAGGATGCTACAATCATTTCGACCTCGTCTACTTTGGCGCTACCAGAAACGTCTGTAAGCGCTCCGATCACGCGATACCCAACTCCGTCTGTTCAAATCCCTCATCCTTCATCTCTACTCGACTTGCCTTGTTCATACTCTATGAGCGCCTTACCACCCCCTATATCTCTCAACGACGAACCCACCACGAATAACGAAGAATCTCAATCGTCATCACCACTCGCGCCTAGACCTACACTCCAACTTTCGAGTGTCTCGACTCCTTCGTCACCTATCGGTGTTTCATATGAGATATCTCCAGTTTCATATGTGCATCTTCCTTCAGCTTCAACCTCCGCTTTACCTCCTCCATCGTCGTATACGCATATACATGATGATGACGGTGATGACGATGACGATATTTTCCAAAGACCAATGACTTCTCATGGAGAAGGTACTAGTCGTGGTAGCGGTAGTATGCGAGCATCTTTGTTTGGGAAGAATAGCCGTTCTCAATCTGCATCGTTTGCGACTCCGTCGTCACCGTTATCGGCTTCTGCAAGCACAAGTGTGAATAGGTCGACGTCGACTTCACGAGGGTCTCATAGTCCTATGTTCTCATTTCTTCGACCTGGGGCTAAATTAAAGAAGGAGAAAGGAGTGAGAGAGAAGAGGGGTATGACTGTGGATTCTTCGAACACGTTTCCGGCTTCTTCAAAGGCTCGAGTTTCAACACCCGATGGGATTTCACCCACTACCTCTATCCCGGTTGGCGATGCCAATCTTGATCCTCGTGGTACGAATGAGAAAGGGAAAAAGGAGAAGAAGAAACCATCAGGATTGTATGCCCTCGCTTTTAGAGTAAGAGAACATAATCGACATGGGCAGAAGGACTACTCGAAGGGTTCTGCTTCATCTTCGACATCATCTCTTTCTACTGCAACGAATACCCAACAGAAAGACGTTGTGTCTTACAAACGACAGGCAGAACGAGAACGACGTAGAGTGATGGAGAAAGAGAAAGAGTTGGAATGGGACTGGAGTAGGGAGAAGGGGAAGGGGAAGGAAAGAAGGAAAGAGAAGAAGAGGAAACCGTTGAATAGTGCTGGAAGTCTAAGTTCGATAAGTGGGTT
This sequence comes from Agaricus blazei, assembly GCA_029719445.1. Classification (NCBI taxonomy): domain Eukaryota; kingdom Fungi; phylum Basidiomycota; class Agaricomycetes; order Agaricales; family Agaricaceae; genus Agaricus; species Agaricus blazei. The sequence continues at coordinate 826,244 of SSNC01000005.1, forward strand.
GAGTGAGTATAGCGCTGGAAGAAGTGACGAAGGTGACGCGTCTTTCGCGAAACAGAAAGACGATCATAGTTTAGGTGTTGGGGAAGTGGAGGAGAGGATAACACTCGAAGTTGCTCTTGATGAGATCTTGACGAGGTGTTTGCCTGGTGTTCGAGTTGTGCGGTAAACGAACCAGTGAGGAGGGCATTCTTTTTTCATGCGTTTTTGCGAGTTTTTTTTCTTCATTGCATTAAGTCGTCCTTATTCCCCTCTCCCTGCATTTCCTTTTTGTTCTTGTTTTCTTGGCATTTTTCTTTTCTTTTCCCTTTTTGCATTGTTTTGACAACACGACATCTACGACTCTGGCATATGCACCCCAGTTTTTTTTTAAACATCAACCGCAGTGATACCTCTCTTGCAACTTCTTTTTCTTTTATTTCATGCTCATCCCTTCTCTCTTTCTTGCACCCTCCTCAAAGCTCTTTTTTCTTTTTTTTTACTCCAAGCTGATCAACGACATGCAAGTTCCATTTACCCGGGACAATCAAAGCCCCTCTCTTTTTTGCTCATCTATTATTCGTTCTCGTCTCATCACACTCTCTCGTATACACGCGAGCCAACAACTCCCGAAGGAGATTATTCGCTTTTTTTTTTCTCTCTAGATTACGAACCCAAACTCATTTTAATACCCCTTTTATTATTTTTGATACCTCCATGCGTCACCTCACCTCCCCCCCAAGCCATTTGTTACTTAGCGTCTGTCAATAGCCGTTTACCAAGTACACATCATTACATTTGCGACTCTCTTAGTCGACACTCGAGAATAAAGTCATCCACTTATACACAACGCGAGACAGTGAATTAAACAGCCGATCGGGTCTAGAAGTAAAGAATTTTTTTAAAAAAACAGTGAGTTCAGACATGCCGCGAAAAGTTGATCTCCTGTCCTCGGTATGCCATATTCGGTTTCAACAGTGTCCCTTCAAAAGACCCACTCCCAACCTCCAGCAACGTCTTGATGGAAACCTTAAGCAAGCCATTCATTCCGTCTTCCGAGCACGATAGACTACGAATCAATTCCCCTGGAGACCGATCCCGAATACGCTGAATTCCGCGGGATACCTCGACAGCCTCTCGATCCTTGGTTTGCGTGACATTTGCACCTCGCACGATGCTCGCACTTCTTTCATAGCCAATTCCCCTTCTATAGCCTTCGAAGTCGGAAATACCTTCAACCTGACACTGGACCTCTTCTTCTGAGCTTATTGCTGTCCATAATTGCTCTTCTTCGTCTTCTTCTTCCTCGGAACCCGAGTAAGCGACAGACCCCGAACTGATATCGGAACTGCCCTCCGATTCGATGGCACGGCTGAGTTTGTCTGTATCTGACGCTGGCACCAATACAGGGTTAAGTAACAATTTAGCCTGCAACCTAGCGGTAGGAGATGAATTGCGTTCGTAGTTGACCCAAGTATTCGGTTTGTCTAGGCTATAATCAAGACTGCCACTGGGAGTTGAGACGAGTGTGAGTTGACAGCTGTCTTCATTTTCGTCCGAGTTGTCCCAGGAGCATTCGGGAAGTTCAGAAAACCAGAGAGGATCGTCTACACGGGGCAACGATCCTGTCACCGCGAACGCCGAGTTGTACAAAGTAAAGGTTCCAAAGGACTTCTCCTGACCCGGTAAGTCAATTAGAGAACGCTTTGTTTGTGCAGTCTTCATTTCAGCTCCGGGAAGGTGGAAACGAACGTTGCCGCGTTTTTTGATGAGAAGACTGCTTGTCGGATTTTTCGGTTCTTTCATGATCTCGACCCCGTCGACGTCATGTTTATAGAGGGCGACCGAGTATGAATCGCTTGAGTTCCGAGGAGACGTGAGAGTCGCGCGTCCTTTTTTCGCGTCCGGTAAAACCTCGTCATCCAAAAAAGACTCGTCACCTTTTCGTTTGAGAGGCACGTCGCGGTGAGTTGCGTCAAGCGGAAGTTGAGCTTCTGGATCTGCATAACTTGCGAGGGGAGCTATCTTTCCTACGTAGTAGTGAGTAATTGCCGGCTTATGATACGGTGAAGTTCAGACATACTGTTCATCGATTGCATGTAAGGGCCTGATAGTCGGAGGATGTTCGCATTGGCATAATCGATAGGTTTCACCTGTCTGTTCATCAGTAAAACTTACATTCAGACGCATATACTGACATTCACTCCTTTACATCCGGGAGCACGCAAGTCAGGACAAATCTTCAAAGTGGACCTTGTACATCTTGAGCGCGTTTTCTCTTTTTGGGTCACTAGAAACTTGGGGTTGAACGGTTTGTTTGAGTCGAAGGAACTGAGGATGCTTCGTAGGTCTTCTGGTAGCAGCGAACCGAAGCAAAAAGCTGATCATGAATTTTGAGTATATGTGTTGTTATGCAGCTTCATACAGTACCGAGATTGTCGAAAAGCATATCAAACCTGATGCAGCTGGTGGATGGCAGATGTAAGTAAAGAAGACGTGGGAGTTCAAAAACGTTGACCATCCATTGTTGACCTGCTTAGCACACAAAACTCTAACCTTAGGCAGCTCTTTGTTTCCTATTGAATATACACGTCACTTCAGGTGTTACGGTCGCTTCATCATCACTGTTCACCAGGAAGAACATCCACCAAATCCATATACTTGTCCCAGCGATCATCAGGGCTCCAACTAAAGCTTTGATCTTCTTGCAGAGTAAACATGATCCTAGGATTCTGACTTCGTTTACGTTGGATCAAATTCTTGAATTCCTGGAGGGCAGTATCCACCCAGCTCGTCGCGATTATCCAATCCTTCGCACTCAAATCTCGCTTGCGGAGTGCCCACAAAACGCGATCTGATCCATGAGTAACGTACCCTGAAATAACATCAGTATACTGATCGACCATCACCACTTAACTTACCAAAGGGCCTGACGTTTTCGGGTGCCCATTTTATCGAATACATCAGAACAGGGAACCCATGTTTGATCATATCCCTAGCAAACACCCGACCAGGTAGGAAAACCTGACCTACACTTAATACGTCACCAAATAACTTCAAAGGGTCTCCCCCGTCTTCACCCCAGGCACGGATTCTTTGCAGCAGCTTCGTGGTGATGTCACCTGGGAAATATCTGTCCAAATTGGGCGGTATGTCGCTGAGCGACTTGATGGGATGCGCAAAAGAATAAAGGTACCACTCGTCGATTAGATCGCCGAGCATTACACCAGTGACTCCGTGAACCTTGAGTGAAGATGCAAGTGCACCAGAGCGCTGGCGTTCCATCGGTCCAGGAGAAGTGATTATCCAATCACTTGAGAGACATCCACGGAAGGTGCCAAGTTGCCCCAAATGGCCGAGAGAGTCTGTCTCGATCAATTCTGTGATTGCATTCCAAGGAACTCTCTCTGGATCTCGTAAGATATTCAAAATATTTGAATCATCCGGATCAAGCCCGAGACCATGGCAGAGCGTCCTAAATTGGGTTCGTAGCACAGTAGGTGTCTTGGGATCAGTTCTTCCACAATTTCAGCCCCACCGACTATGACGCGCGGATACCAGGGCACTTACAGTATAGCGTTTGATTGCATAGCAACCGTTTGGAATGGCGCCATTACTCCTGTAGGCAATAAAGAGACGTGATGCAGAATCTGGTGTACGGAATGCGCTCCTACGAACATGAATTGAATATATCCCAGATCATTGAAACAGTACTAGGAACCAACCTCCAGAAAGTCCCGTCAAGTGCACGTCGTTGGGATCCCCTGTCGAACAAAACGCTTGTTAATGCATATATAGTAAAAGGAGCAGCTATGTCTATACCTCCGAAAGCATGGATATTCTCCTTGATCCATTCCAAAGCAAGCCACTGATCCTTAAAGCCATAATTTCCATCAAGCTTCGGCATATCGCAAGCTAAAAAGCCAAACGCGGATAATCGATAGCCTATATTGACCCAAACCTCTTTCCGTTCCGCAGCGATAAATTGGGCTTGACCCGATACACCGTGCGGCGACCCAAATTGCAAGAACCTGATAATCGATAGCATCATTTCGATTGAACCTCAGCAAACAAGGATCGTAAAGCATACCCGCCATGTATATATACTTTTACTGGGAATGGGCTCTCGTATGGGAACGAGGGTGGCGCAACGATATTCAGAAACAAACTACGTTCGTGATCAGAATCTGCAGGAAATATATACATGTTTACATCTCCCAACTTACGGATTTTCAGTGGGCTGGCCACGTCCAACTTTGTCCTCAAAAGCGACACCTATATCCCAAGAATAAATAAGGTACTCAAAGTAAAGAAGCACGATACACTCACCTATAGCATCAGCTTGCCCGTCATTCGTTGGCTGGACACCAAACGCGGATTCAGTGATATACGATTTCTTCTCGTACTTGAACCCATGATACAGCGGAACAGGATCCTGAAACCGGCCTGGAGGTAATGCATACGGAATTTCTGGATTGTATAATTTGATATCGTTAATCAAGGACCAGAGAATTCGTGATACATAGGTGATAATTTACCCAGCCAAACAGCTGCGCCGGTATGTGCTCTTCCACCAGAGACGCTACCATACTTTGTGTGAGCAACTACTTCCTGAAGTTCTTCATGCAAGTGAAGAGAGCCTTGAGCAGGAGCCATCTCAGACGAAGAGGAAGACTATAGAAAAGCAAGGCCATCTTCTCTTCTTAAATGCAGTCCAGGAGGGACATGTAACTACAAAACCCGGCATCAGAGCGATAGTAGGAAGTTCTTCTCGGCAACACGCTTTTCCTATCAGATTCGAGAAAGAGAACCATGACACACAAGCACCGAGCCGGTTTGAAGCAAAAACTTGCTAAAAGGGTTAGGTCAAATTGAAGTTACCAAAAAGGCACGGTTCGATTCCGCACAAATGGAGAGGGCGGAAGACTATGACCTTGTTGGTAAGTTTAATCAATGACAAAGGTGTCTGGAAAGGAAGTCCGTTATATCATTCACAAAGCAATCTAAGGAAAGAACCAGCCGTATCGTTCAGCTACTTCTTGTAATCGAACTACCACTACTAGATCATCAATTCAGAAGAAAGTCTTCATTCTTGGACTTCAACATAATTCGCTAGGGCACTACTCAGCATAACTTTTTACGTTTTTACATGCATGCACTCACCTGGGAACAATCCAAACTGTCCTGCAGGATTTCTGCCTTGCCACCAATCTTCTGAGGCTGCCTCAATCTCCGTGATTTTATCGCCTTCTTTGAGATCAATTTCGTTGTCTTCGGTAGCATCATAGCTGAATAAAATAGAGTGAGGTGATTCAGGTCACAGTCTATGAGAGACAATGATACAACGTACTCATAAAGAGCAATCGCTGTGATTCCCGCCTCTTGAGTAGGCGGGGTTGGGGCTCGAGGTGGGGCCGGCGGTGCTGGGGGTGCTAATGGCGCTGACGGCGCTGGTGGTGCTGCAGGCGGGGCAGGCGGGGCAGGTGGCGCGGGAGGTGCAAGTGGTGCAGGAGGTGCGGCGGGAGGTGCGGCGGGCGCCTGGAAATTCAATGAGAAGGAGTTTGGGGCGTAGTTTAGAATGTGATGGCTTACTTCTGGAGCAGGTGGGGGCGGTGGTGGCGATGGCGGCGCAGCCTCTACTTCCTGTTGATCGTCTGGTATGGAGACAAGTTCAACGTAGTTGGCTGTGAGATTCATCAGGTTTTGTACTTCATACAACCAAACCCATGGCAGCACATACCAGGGAAAAGACCAGTCTTTCCATCAGCTCCAACACCTGACCACCAGCCTTCGTCAATTTCTTCAATCTGTTCAATATATTCACCCTCGACCAAAGTCATTTCATTATCTTCTGTAGCCTAGAAAGAGTAAGGAAAAACCGAAGTGCCAAAATGAGGTTTTAGCGTACTTCATACTCGTACAGCACGATGGCCGTGACGCCTCGACCACCTGAGGCTGCTGGCTCTGGCTCCGGTTGCTACGATGCCCGTTATGTAAGTCGTTGGAACGGTACTGTGATACGCAAGACTTACCGTCACTGTCGCAGCCGGGGCGACGGGGGCTGGCGGAGGTGGTGGCGCAGGCGGTGGGATAGCCTCTTCGAATTCTTCCTCAGCATGTACAGGTGGTGCGGGGGGCGCTGGAGGCGGCGGTGGCGGTGGAGGCGGTGGCAGAGTTTCTTCCTCTTCATATTCCTGCGTCTGAGTAGGAGCTGGAGGCGCCGGGGGAGGTGGGGGCGGGGGCGGGGGCGGGACCTATAATATCGACAATAGGAAATACATCTAAATTGATATTTACGATAAACACATACCTCAGCCTCAACTTCAGGCTCAGGCTCTTGTGCAAAACTAGATGCAACTGCCGCTGCACCCACACCGGCAGCAACACCGACGCCGGCAGCGGCGGCCATCCCAACCGCGCCAAAGTTACGGGGAGGCGCAGCAGGTGCTGTAGCTCTACCAAAAGCTGGTGCATTGGATTTAAAGACGGGTTTGGAAATTGGTGTAGGCGCATCTTGAACACTGAAACCTGCAGCTCGACTTCTTGCATCCTCTTCTTCTTGCTGCTTCTTTGCCAGAGCTTGACGTTCACTCCAGGTCAACTTCTTGGGACCACCAGGCGCAGGCCGAGGTGGTGGAGCTGCTGCTTGTTCAAACTTTTCGAAAGGGTTTCTGAGCTTCTTAGGGGCGGGTAAGTTGACAGGAGTATAGGCACTCTTGTTGGGTTCTATCCTGTCCTCCTCTGCGGGCTTTGTGGGTGTGTTAGAGGCCGACACAGGCTTTGTAACACTTGATATGGGGGTGGCAGACATGGGAGAAGTCTAGAGAAGAGACGTTAGACATGATTAAAAAACAGTGAGAAATCGCGTACTAGAGAACTAAAAGCAGGGCGGGCAGTAGTCGGTAAAGTAGGGGGGCGAGTGGCAGCTGGAGGTGGGGGAGGAACAGACGATTTCTCTTCTGGCCATGCATCTGCTGGTGCTGGTCCACTCGAAGTACTCTTTGGCGTCGTTGGTTTACCATACAAGCTTGCGGCGGACGCTGCTGGCTTGTTAAACGAAGAAAAAGCAGGGCGAGTAGAAGCTGGCGGTGGAGGTGGCTTAGAGACACCGGGAGATTGCGCTTTCTTCAGTTCATTAATATCAATCTTGCCAACGGGAGTATAATTCGTTCCGACCGGTGCGATGGGCTCAAATTTCCGAGGGGCTTCTTTGTGAGCAGAGTATTTGGCACCAGATGCAGCTTCAACTCGAGACATGACAACAGCAGGAGTGACATCGCTCTGTTAATTGGTCAATTCACAAGAGTCCAGATCCTCCGGTATGGATCCAACTTACCTCATTTCGAGCACTGATCACGACATGTGTTCCGCGAAGAAAACGGCCCACAGCACTGGAATGTGTGTGGAATAGCCCCTTCTTTGCTACCGGGACACCATCTCCACACCAGTTGATCTGAACGAACTTGGGCAGATGGCTCTGAAAAGGATGTTACTATCTAGAAAGAACGTAATTGAGGCACGGACACACATTCGGGTCCTCCACTCGAGCGAAAGCATATTGCATTCTATAGAGATTTTAGGCAAATCACAGATAGAGATTTGATGACGTACTTTCCGTCTGAGAACTCTTCTTCCAGTTCTTCCAGCCCTCCATCACCAGAAGCTTGTACTCTCAGATCATTCGTACCCTTTTCGTAGGAAAAAACCGTCCAATTTGCTCCTCTACCATCGACGACATTCTGATACGCGTCGAGAAGATCCCGACTGGATAGATTGACCTGAAGAGACATCGGATTTTCCCTATCTAGTGACTTTCATCAGCCAACGTCCTCTGTACACATGGGCGCAAATACCTTATGGTCAGACTCTTTTGTTCGTGGATGCCGATGATGACGATATGAGCTGTAGAAAGAGTTGGACCTAGGTCCGGGACACATTTATCTACTATCACGTGAATTACATTACATTACAGGCGATATCCGATACCTGGTCCCTCCCCGGGTAGAATATCGGCCATGTTCAGCAGCTCATCCCACCGTCCATCGCTCGTCCATCCAATACTCCGATCTTCTTTCAGCGTCAAAAACTGCCTATGGTTGTACCTGTTCCCAAACTGAATCATAACACTCATTTCCTGGTGAAAAGTTTCCACCCATTGATTCGCAACATCCCACTGTTCCGGGTTCAGATTGGGCCTACGGAGCGCCCACAAATATCGATCAGTCCCGTGCGTCACATAACCTTCAATGAAAACAGTTAGTCTTTTTTGCATAAGATCAGAGAATCTTGTAGAAGCTTCATACCATGGGGCCGGACTTCTTCGGGTGTCCACCTAATTTCATATCTCAACGCCGGGAATTTATGTTTGAGTAGATCCCGAACGAGAACCCTTGTAGGCAAATAAACCTGCCCCGCACTCAATACTTCACCAAACAACCTCAGAACCTCTTCTTCCTTTGCGTTCTCACCTGGACTTTCAAACTTTGCCAACAACTTTCTCGATACATCCTCGGGGAAGTAGCGATTCAGATTCGGGAGGATTTCACGGAGAGCGGAGACTGGATGGGCTATCGAGTAGAGGTACCATTCTTCACTCAACTCGCCTACAGCAATAGCCTTGACGCCGTGAGCTTTGAGAGAGGAACTGAAGGCACCGGAGCGTTGACGAGCCATAGGACCGGGCGAAGTGATGATCCAGTCGTCGGAAAGGCATCCACGGAAAGTGCCATACTCGCCCAACGGTCCTAAAGAATCTATCTCGATCACTCGTGTGATTGATTGCCAGGGCACTCTCTTTGGGTCCCGCAACTTGTCCAAGATATTTAGATCGTCTGGGTTAAGTCCAAGACCACGACAAAGCGCTTGAAACTGTGGCCTCGATTGAGCAGGGGTCTTCGGATCAGTTCTAAATTTGAATCAGCATCATGCATACTGTACTCCAATTCATCAGACTGACAAAATGGCGTTCGACTGCAAGACAGCAGTTTGGAAAGGTGCCATCTCGCCTTCCGGCAATAGTGAGACGTGATGTAGGTGCTGATGGACAGAATGAGCACCTACGAAAGTTGAGTGATTCGTCTGATAGTCAGCAAGAACACATACCAGCAGAAAGGCCAGTTAGTTGTACATCATTCGGGTTACCTTTGAGGCTCTCAGTATTTTAGGCTCGTTTCATGGCTGAAACGCTTACCGCCAAACGCAGCGATATTCTCTTGGATCCACTTCAAACCAAGCCACTGATCTTTAAATCCATAATTCCCATCTAGTTTCGGTTCATCGCAAGCCAGAAATCCAAACGCAGACACCCGATATCCTACATTGACCCAAACTTCTTTTCTTTTAGTAGCAATGAATTGCGCCTGAGAGGACAGGCTATGAGGAGATCCAAACTGCAGAAATCTAGAGAGATTACGATCGCATCAGTGTCGATCAGGTTGAACGTCGTGCAAGGAGCTTTGACATACCCGCCATGTATGTATATTTTTACGGGAAATCCATGCTCAGATGGGAAAGATGGTGGCGCAACAATATTCAAGAATAGCCTGTCAAGAGCCAAATACGTCTCATATGAAATTCGGCGGGTTGCAAGACATACGGGTTTTCAGTAGGCTGCCCACGTCCAACTTTGTCCTCAAACAAACCCCCTACGCACTTGTCAACATAGGAAGAGAAATAGTTGAAACCGCAACATATTACCTTGCGCCTGACCATCATTCGTCGGTTGAGTAGCGAACACCGATTCTCTCAAAAATTCTTTCCTTTCATACTTGTGTCCAGGGGGGAGGGGCTGAGGATCTTGGAACCTTTTGGGTGGAAGAGCATAAGGAACCTCTGCGTCGCGACATCAACCCAAAAAGCAAAGCTGTGGCGCGCAATTTACTCACCCAGAAAGACAGCGGCACCGGTAGAAGCTCTTCCTCCGACAACATCCCCATACTTGGTTTGAACAACAACCCTTTCGACAGAATCTTGTAGCTCTTCATGAAGATGCGGGATGCCCATTTCTTGGAGGTGCTCGTACAAGAAGGGGGTTTAGTCAGGGTGTGGATACTGTGAGTTCTTCATAGGGGTCATTGGACAGAAGTCACCAGTTAATGTTCGTGGGCAAAAGGAGTAGAGATGGGAAGACATCATCCACCTCGGCCGCTTAAGAGCCGCTTAGGTAGGGGCTATTCATTTCATGTAACCTACATACATACATGTCACTCGATAAATTCATCTTCCTTACATATAGGACACTCAAACCATAGAGCTTGTATGAGCACTAACCACCTCTCCTCAGCGATCCTCAGGAACCGCTGAGACCGCGGGGCATCTTGGCACCCGCGGCCGGCTTGTTCTTCGCTCTGAATTCTCTCACCATTTCGATCATAGGAACCCAGTGGACATTCTCATGACCGTTGACCCATTCAATGAATCTCTCCTAAAAAAACCTGTCAATTGTACTCTACCGGACTTCCTGATGCCGCACATACCAACATCAACAAGACTTGGGGTCGGCTACACACAAATGACTGTGAGCTAGGGCAGAGAGAGTTTACACTCAGAGGCCTACCCGCTGACATCAGGATGTATTGTAATTGGGAATATGAACTCTTCTTCTTCGCTATCCGGACCATGATAAGCCGAGAACAGCTTCTAGAATGTACTCCGCACCGATAGAGGTATGTGAATTGGTCCTTCCACAGTTCCTCGATGACTTGTGGGCTAACCTGCACATTGGAATAAATTATTCGCCGAATATGCGAATAGAACCACAACGTACAAATCCATGCGAGTTTGGACTCGATTTAATAAACCTTACCACGATGTTAGCATTATGCAAAAGTTTGCGCCCATAAATCGAGATACATCATGGGTGGCAAATCATCAAGATACCTAACAGCAAAGTGAATATTGTGTCAAAGAAGAGCCATCAGCACTGACCAGTTCCCTGGAATACAGACGAGACCAGTCTCGTTGCCTTTCCGCAGAGGTTTCATCCAAGTGGCTGCCTCTTGGGTGTAATCGATGTTGACCCAGTGGTCTTCGTCGCGTAAATAGTAAGCCTGACAACTTTCGGCAATTGCATAGATGCGTGGACGGTGGCAAAACCCACTTACTCATGAGCCATGTTCGAATGATCTATTCCACGCCGTTGCATCAGCTTGAGGAAGGCATCTATTTGACTGAACATTACCATATTCTATTCCTTTCTCAAGAAGGAGATCCGTTCCGGCTGCGCTAACTTCCCACCAAGGAGCTACACTTCCCTGAGCCATTTGAGCACATAAGCTGGTAACCGAAAGGAAACCACCACCTTGGGCGGAACACCATGATTAAAATCGGTGAGGAGTCTGAAAGTGTGCTCAAGGATGTCTGTTTGTTGTTGAACACTCAGTTTAGTAGGATTCTAGGGAAGGTTCACTAAGTTTGGTTTGGTATCAGTAAGGCTGAGAACCAACCTCATGTGAATAACCATGGAGCCCTATCTCATGACCGGCATCCCGCACTGCCGCCATTTGCTCTGGGAATGATTCCAAACTGTGGCCTAATTTGCCTTTTGTTAAGGTGTCTATCCAATAGTATATATACTTACCTGGAATGAACCACGAAGTCTTCATGTTATATTTCTTGAAGAGCTTCAAGAGTCGGGGGACGCCCACCTCGGCAGCGAACACTCCCTGGAGTTACGGCAGTTAAAAGTTGACTCTCGATTAATCTATATGGCTTCAGCATACCCGCGAAATATCACCTGGTGAGTCACCTCCGCCATATGATCCCAGCCTTTGATAAAGTCAGGATATGGCCGATCAACAGTAAGCAAAGGTGTTACCATCCGGCGACAGAGTCAACGTCAATACCAAAGCTGATCAGAACGCGTTTTGCGGGCATGGAAAAGAGAACAAAGAGGAGCGTACGGCCTGAGATAGGGATTATTTATTGGTCATGGCGGCTGGGTCGCGTGAGGACAAAGTGAAGATACACGGAGATAAGTATAGATGTGCTTAGTCAGCGATGAGGTCAAATCGGACACGACACGTCGACTTGGGACTCCCAGATCCCGACACCAGGTCTCTCCGCGCTGTTGGCCATGCCGACGGCCTATCCTCTCCCTTCAAAGGTCTCCCCGGCCACTGTAGCCAACACTGCCTCCTTCATTCGCATTGTCACACTTGCTCTGATATCAGGTGCTGCCATTGCGTCGCGTCTTTTTGCCGTCATCAACTTTGAGAGTATCATCCATGAATTGTGGGTCAAGTTCACTCTCTCGTTCTCTTGACGTTCTGATCATCTTGTCTCAAAGTGATCCCTGGTTCAACTAGTGAGTATCCCTGGCTCCCTCCAAGTAGGGCATGGCTCAAGTGTTTCTGCTAGTCGGGCCACACGGGTCCTGGCCTCTAAAGGCTTCTATGTATGTGCATATGCGCTTCATTTACAACTTTCTTAGCTGACCTGACTCCCCAGGAATTCTGGAATTGGTTCGACCCTACAGCGTGGTATCCCCTGGGACGTGTTGTTGGTGGCACTGTATACCCTGGACTTATGGCCACCAGCGGTGTGATCTATAACTTCCTTCGGGCAATCAACCTCCCCGTCGATATTCGTAACATTTGTGTGCTTTTGGCACCCGGTTTTAGTGCTTTGACAGCCTGGGCAACTTACATGTGAGTACTCCATGACATGCTGGCTTTCAACGACCCTCATGATCAACTAGGTTAACTAAAGAAATGAAAGATTCAAGCGCTGGTCTCCTCGCTGCCGCATTCATTGGCATTGTCCCTGGTTACATCTCCCGGTCCGTTGCCGGGTCATACGACAACGAAGCCATTGCTATCTTTCTTCTTATGTTCACCTTTTACCTCTGGATCAAGGCTCTCAAGGTCGGTAGTGCGCTCTATGGGACCCTTACTGCCGTCTTCTACTTCTATATGGTTGCCGCCTGGGGTGAGTTTCTCTCCACACTTGTTACTAAAAATAGTACTCACCGAAAATAACTCAGGTGGTTATGCTTTTATCACAAACATGATTCCCTTGCACGCACTCGTTCTTATCCTCATGGGCAGGTTTTCGAATCGCCTCTATGTTGGGTATTCATCATGGTATGCTATCGGAACACTCGCCAGTATGCAAGTGCCCTTTGTTGGTTTCCAACCAGTGAAGACCAGCGAACATATGGGCGCTTTGGGTACGTGTTGCGGATTATATTTGTCCATGTACTTATACTCACTTGTTGGTCAGCTGTTTTCGGTCTCCTTCAAATAGTTGCGTTTGCTCAGCTGGTACGGTCGCATGTATCCGATCAACAATTCCAAAAACTCCTAAAAACGGGCGTTATCGCTATCGGCCTCACTGGCACTTTAGTCTTTGGGCTTATGACATACAAAGGATGGATTGCTCCTTGGACTGGTCGTTTCTATTCGCTTTGGGATACAGGCTACGCAAAGAAGTACATACCGATCATTGCCTCGGTATCTGAACACCAGCCTACCGCATGGCCCTCATTCTTCATGGACCTCCAATTCCTCATCTTCCTCTTCCCTGCTGGTGTCATCCTGTGTTTCCGTCAACTCAGAGATGAACACGTCTTTGTCATCATCTACGCTCTGATGGCCAGCTACTTCGCTGGTGTCATGGTTCGTTTGATGCTTACCCTCACTCCTGTTGTTTGTGTTGCAGCAGCCATAACTATTTCCACTCTTCTTGATACTTATATCGATCCTTCTGAACCCGAGATCGCCGACAACACAACCGAGACCAGTGCGGCGGCCTCTGACGCTTCCACTCCCTCTAATGGCCCCTCACAACCGACTCCCAAGAAGGCCAAAAAGTCCACTACTACTCCAACGGAAAACCCTATTGCAAGTGCAATTACAGAGCTCGCCTCGTCTGTTTCGACAAATAAATCCAGGAAAAAGGGCATTTTTGGCCTTGATAGTCGGCTGGTTATCGTTGCCAATGCATTATTCATGCTCTCATTCTTCGTTTTCCACTGTACTTGGGTCACAGCGCATGCATATTCGTCTCCGTCCGTGGTATTGGCGTCCCAGAATCCGGATGGGAGCCAGCATATTATCGATGATTTCCGCGAAGCATACTACTGGCTGAGACAAAATACTCCGAAGGATGCTGTTGTAATGAGTTGGTGGGATTACGGGTATCAAATTGCCGGTATGGCTGATAGGCCCACATTGGTTGACAACAACACATGGAACAATAGTATGCATACTCTTTTGTCGTGATGTCCTAGAACTAAGTATTCGTATTCACAGCCCACATTGCGACTGTTGGAAAGGCTATGTCGAGCAACGAAGACGTTGCGTATCCTATCCTCCGAAAACACGATGTCGATTATGTCCTTATCATTTTCGGCGGTTTACTTGGTTACTCTGGAGATGATATCAACAAGTTTTTGTGGATGATCAGGATTGCGCAGGGTGTTTGGCCAGACGAAGTTCAAGAGTCAAGCTTCTTTACTCCTCGTGGAGACTACAAGGTAGACAATGAGGCTACCCCTACCATGAGGAACAGCTTAATGTACAAGATGAGCTACTATCGGTATGCGGTTTTACATATGGCGGTTGTGATTTACATTGACATATCCACTTTAGGTTCAACGACTTGTTCGGTGGAAGACCAGGTACAGACAGGGTTAGGCAACAACAATTGCCCCAACAAGGTCCTACCTTGGACATCCTCGGTACGCTTCCTTATCACCTCTAGTGTAACTCAATATTAATAAGAACTACCAATCATTTTAGATGAGGCTTTTACATCCGAAAATTGGATCGTATGCCTATTCCCATTGCTCCTCCTTTTTTCACTAACGGTGCTTTTTTTCTACGTAGGTCCGAATTTACCAAGTCAGAAAAGAAGACCTGTTGGGTAGAGACCATAAAAGTGCGAATGCATTCACATCGGGCAAGAAACGAAAACGCTCGAAACCGGCACCACGCCGACGAGCTCTTGCTGTATAATCCTCTGATGTCTAAATATTTTATTTACTGTGTTTTGGACGTAGAAAATGCTGCCGAATTTATTTTATTCGCCCTCTTGAGCTGTATGAGGATGAGTGTTCTCATCCACCTGTGGAGCTTCTATGCAGTACGCGGTGGACGGGTCAACCAATTTAGCGTTTTGCTCATAACGGCGAGTGACCGAAAAGTCGCGATTTGGCAGCGGAGGCCTCGCGACCTAACATGACCAAACAGAGACTTGCTTCCGAATTCACTGCACCTGCACGTCGCGCGGGATCCCGCCAACCTCACGACCACAAAAAATCAACCTAAAGTCGAGCACTATGGATCAGGATCTCATTAAACTCGTCAACAAATTGCAGGATACCTTCAGCAACCTAGGTGCGGCTGGTTGTCGTGCGCGAAAACAGCTGTTTGGTTGACATTGAATCTTAGGTGGGGAGCTGGATATGCCTCAGATCGTCGTTGTACGTCCTTACGTTTCATTTCTCTTGGTTGAATGTCCCTTACTCGGGCCTCAAGGTTGGTAGTCAATCGGCTGGAAAGTCGAGTGTCTTAGAAACGTGAGCATATTTCCTGCATTTTTTTGTGGAGTCGAGTGTTTATTTAATATATATTCCAGAATTGTCGGCAAAGACTTTCTTCCTAGAGGCTCTGGAATCGTGACACGCAGGCCACTTGTACTCCAACTAATCCATACACCTATCCCAAGCGAGCCCTCGCCAAACGCGCCTCCATATACGGAATGGGGGCAATTTCTGCATATTGACAAACGCTTTACCGACTTCAATGAGATTCGGAAGGAGATTGAACAGGAGACGTTTCGAGTTGCGGGGCAGAACAAAGGGATCAGCAAGTTGCCTATATCCTTGCGGGTATATAGCCCTAACGTCTTGGATCTTACTGTGGTCGATTTGCCTGGTTTAACAAAGGCATGGTTTCTGGGTTCTATGCTTTTTACAATTTTCTCAATGTTTTTCTGGCTTAGATTCCAGTTGGTGACCAACCTAGCGACATTGAGAAACAAATTCGAAATCTTGTCGTTGACTATATTTCAAACCCGAATAGGTGTGTTTGGATATACCTAGTTGGAAGATGCAGGAATTCCTCAATGACTCGCTTAGCGTTATTCTTGCTGTCTCTGCTGCTAATGTTGACCTGGCAAACTCCGATTCCCTCAAACTTGCGCGCTCCGTCGACCCTCAGGGACGTCGTACAATTGGTGTCTTGACGAAACTTGATTTGATGGATGCCGGAACTAACGCGTTGGATATCCTTACTGGACGCGTCTATCCCCTCAAGCTCGGCTTTATTGGAGTGGTCAATCGCAGCCAACAAGATATCAATGTAGAAAAGAGCATGTCGGATGCTGTGGAAAGCGAGACTGAATTCTTTCGCAATCATGCTGTATATCGTAATATTGCTCACAAAAACGGCACACGATACCTAGCCAAGTCTTTGAATCAGGTTAGCTAGGTCGCAATTCGGGTTGTTCTAAACTTACATTTACTTTTTTAGGTATTGATGAATCATATTCGCGACAAGCTGCCAGATATGAAGGCTAGATTGAATACGCTCATGGGCCAAGCTCAGCAAGAACTGAACTCATTTGGTGACGCTGCAATCTTTGGCGACAAGAATCAGGTAATTTTCTTTCCCTTTTTTCTTTGTGATAAAAGCGTTGAAAATAGACTATGTAGCAAGGCGCAATGATTTTGCGGTTGATGACTCAATTTGCTCGAGACTTTGTTTCATCGATCGAAGGTACTAAGGTCGACATCTCAACGAAGGAGCTCTCTGGTGGCGCGCGTATATATTACATTTTTAACGACGTGTTCGGTCAGGCACTGGCTTCCATTGATGCCACGCATAATCTGGAAAACCATGACATTCGCACCGCGATTCGTAATTCCACAGGTCCTAGACCGAGTCTTTTCGTACCTGAAATTGCGTTTGATCTGCTAGTGAAGCCACAAATCAAGCTCCTTGAAGCTCCGAGTTTACGGTGTGTAGAATTGGTTTATGAGGAATTGGTGAAGATATGCCATAATTGCACATGCACTGTATGTGTTTCATTCCTTGCCAATGGTCCGAGATTGAGTTTCTGAATATCGACACCTAGGAGCTTGAACGATTTCCGAGGCTACATGCGCAGCTTGTTGAAGTGGTTTCAGAGCTACTTCGAGAACGGCTCGGTCCAACCTCCGAGTATGCGCAAAGTTTGATCGAGATTCAGGCTGCATACATCAACACCAATCACCCGGCCTTTATTAGCGGTACCGCAGCTGCATCGCAACGAGCTCCAGCACCATCAAAACCACAAATTCTTCCTCCTGTACGTTCTATTTATGTTTATGAGATTTTGAGATCTTATGAGCACATACAGCCAGCTGCAACGGAACCTTTGAATGGACGGGCAACACCGGGGGAAGACGTTGATGAGGATTTCTCCGATGATACCAATGTTTCTAGTCTCTTCCCGCCCCGCGAAGGGCGAAGCGCCTCTGGGTCTCATGACCGTGCACGCACGGCTGGATCCGTATCGTCTGTTTCTATCAATCCGACGAACTCGCATTCCACTCATGCCGCCAGTGGAAGGCGATCTTCTTCCAAATCACGTCAACCTCGTACCTCCTCTCACACACATCATCGCCCTCCTACAACCGGTTCCCACACAAACACCAATGGTTCACCCGGTAGTGCACGCGAGACGTTTTTGAACTACTTTTTCGGACAAAATGGGCCAGGTCCCATTGCTGGTTCAAGCCTGGAAAGGCCGAATAATATTGGATCGGATGGTGGATTTGTACCGGTTGGTAGAGATGTTTCTGGTTCGGAACCAGCACTTTCTTCGGGTCTGATGGCTGGTAAAAGAGGAATGGATGGGAGTAGCGCTGCATTTGATATGAAGAGTCTTGGGAAACATATTGAAGCTGTAAGTTCCACACTTTTTTTGGGTAGTAGTAGTCTTACTAATGATGTGCAAATAGACACCCTTGGACGGATCGACAATGAACCCTAGGGAAGAAATGGAGACGAATCTTATACGTTCCCTTATCACCTCCTACTTCAACATCGTCCGACAAAGCATCCAAGACCTGATACCGAAAGCTATCATGCATCTCCTCGTCAATCATACTTCTCAACACGTCCAAAATCGTCTCGTTTCGTCGCTTTATAAACCGGAGCTTTTCCCCGACTTACTTAATGAGGATGAAGCATTGGTAGCTGAACGGACGAGAGTCAAAGCCCTTTTAGACGCGTACAAGGAAGCGTTCAAGATCCTGGCCGATGTTAGCATAAAATCATCATGAGACATTCATAATCCACTCCTTTATTAGATGCAGATTGAACATGTTACCCTAGCAATTTCCTATTTCTCAGCATTTATAGTCTTCAGGTTTCGAGCGGTACTTGTTTGAAATAAGGTATATATTGCAATTTTTAATTACCAAAAAAAAACAATATATACAATGCACTCTTAAGTACCTACTCACAACTCAAACACCGGGCTCCTCATCTATGTGAGTCTGGATCATCCACACACGCAAGAAAAATAACCGAAGCTCAAACGTACAGAACAGCAGTCGTGCATAGGATTGGAGAGATCCGCCAAAAAAGGCAGGTAGGTGATCAGTAGACAGCTCTTCAAAGCTCCCAAGAATCGAAACCTATGACAATGATGATTCAGTCAACAGGTCGGTATAGAAGGTGTTTCACGATGCAGGCTCCTCTGCTGTCGCTGTCTGTGTGCCCGTGGAGTGTGATTTGACAGTGATCCACTTGTCAAGGGAAGCTACGATAGCATCGGACTGCTTTTCATTCCCTTCCTCTTCGGATGTATTGCTCTCCTCCGAGTCGGCATCGGCACCGGTGCTGTTGTCAGTCTCAGAAGAGCTACTAGATGATGTTACACTTTCTGTAACAGCCTCTGTCTTGATTGTGTCAACGCGCTTCTTGACTTTACGTGTTTTCTCTTTTTCCGATTTTTCTTTTTCAGTTTTCTGATGTAGAGTATGGGTGAAAACGTCAAGCGAAGACTTGGCTGTAAGACGAACCTCTTTTTCTTCCTTCTGTGAACGAATCATCAGATAAATGAGATGTGATAACGAATCATTTTCACTAACCTCTTTCTTAGCCTTCTCCTCGTTCTCGGCCTTTTCTTTGGCTTCGAGCTATTTGAATAATCAGCATTCAACAACCAGAAAACAAGCTTGGGATCAACACACCTCTGCTTTCTCTTTTTTCAGCTTTTCTCTCGTTTCACGTTCTTGGACGATCCAGGCGGCGACTTCATCGACACACTCACGCGGGCGAGTCTTATTCTTGAGCAAGTAACCTTGTAAGCCAGCGACCTAAATCTAACTGTTCAGCAACCCAGCGCTCTGACACTGTTTAATGACTTACGCTTAGCTCGTCTTCCGGAATATGATCAGCAAACTTCTTTGCCAACTCCGATATTTCCTCTTCCGAGAGCATGGGAGCGAGTTGGGCACGTTTACGCTTTGGTAGAGGAAGATTTCTTTGCGAAGTATCCTCCTGTCCACCTTCCTCAGTCGGCTCAACAGTCTCTGAAGAGGGCCTAGACGGGAAGAAACATTTAAAGAGACCCTCCGCCTGCCATTTCGTAGCATGGGTGAAGTTGATCCAGACATCCATACGACCTGGACGACTGAGAGCAGGGTCCAAACGCTCGATATGATTAGTTGTGGCGAAGAGAAGGCTGGCATAGCAAAGAGAGCCATCAGAGTTGTCCCCATTTTTGTTGGTAGTAGAACATACCGGCCTTCAGCGGCTGCAACACCGTCCAAACTATTTAGAAGCCCACTCAAACTCAATGTATTACCGTTATCAGTATTATCTTTATTAGTCTTCGAAGTGGTGGAGGAAGTGAGCTGAGTAGGAGTCCCTGTCGATGTCGAATCACGAGAGACGGAGCGTGTAAATGCGGCGTCCAGATCTTCCAACAGCAGTATACACCTAATGCAATTGATCACTACAGCTCAGGAGAATGGAATAGAAAGCAATCTCACCTTGAAGGAACATTGCCCATCAAAGTTGTCAGCATATTGTCGCTCATCCTAAAGTCACTTTGTAAATTTGAAGACATGTTTAAAAGCTCCAACGCTTACCCTTCGACGACAGAGAGACAACGTAAATGTCGAGGCCAAGTTCACCGGCAAGTGAATGAATCAATGATGTCTTCCCACTACGCCCGGCACCAGATTTAGCATTGAGACAGCATTTGCAAATATCCCGAAGACTTACCTTCCTGGGACACCGTGGAGAAGATAACCCCTTCGGAAGGGAATTCCTATACACAAAGTTAGGCATAAAGTTGAACAAGAAGCATGATTGCTATTTGACGAACCCCGTTCGGCGTACCTGAAATAGAACGTTAAGTATAACTTCCAGCAGAAAGGGTTTCTGATTTACCATTCTTCTGATGCAAGAAAATCTTTGCAGTCTGTCAGGATCATATCCTTCACACCGGGTTGCAGCACGATCGAGCTCATTGGCCGCTTCTGCCGCGCACCATTCCAACGCCAAATGCCATAGGTTCTATTACAGAGAATCAGCTGATCGTTAATTTCCAAACACAATAGACACCCTTACGTGTCAGCAAGAAAGATATGAACTCGGTGTTCAGCATCTTTCTCATACCCGCGTTTCGCTTCTAGTACCAGTTTCTTCAAGATATCATTGTTACGTGCCACAACACTAATTCGATGTTAGCTGTTTCAGGGAAATCCGATGGGTTTTAATTAATCTAACCTGATCTTAAGCGAATAACCACCGTGATCGGGATAGCGCTTCGTTCTTGTGATCTGCATGCGAGAGCGGTGAGGCGCCAGAAGCTGATACCACAAAAGACGACATACCCTCAGCCAATGGCCTCGGTAGTAGATTGTATGCGTGGTGTCTTGATGAAAGTTCAGTCATCAATATACTGATGATCTCCTGAAAGCCTACCTATACTGGGAATAAATGTGACTTTGCGCTTCTTTTTCCCGTGGACTAAGGTCTCATCTTCGTCCCCTCTTCCAGGTCTCCTGCTGTGTTCTGAATGATACCTCCACGCGTTAGTGAGCGAGTAGTAATATCAAATTCCCTGCTGCGTCCCCAGGCAGGTTGCTGATCCAAATTTAGCCCTCCATATACCAATTTGTTAAGATGACTCACTTTTGAAAGCCAATGCATAATCCTGTTGGTATATTTTCAGCGCTGTAAACATAATACGTGTGAGAATATGACAGACCAGTCATAAGGATAGTCTTCTTGACTGAAATGCGCCGTGAGGAAGAAAGCTTGGAGGAATGTCAACGTTTGGGAGCAAGAACTACAGAAGATTGACATACAATCGACAAAACCATTCCAGGCCGACATTGAAGCACGACGCGCAGTCTCGACAGTACCGCCAATGACGACTAGTTTCTGCGCAGCAGTAAATACTGGGTCTCACGAAGCAGGCACGAACACCCACGAGTGTATCTTGGATGGCACCTGTGCCCATGCTCAGGGGGGACAAGAAGCTCTTGAGCGAGTCCATGGTTGGAGCGGCGAGGGCTAGTGGGGGAAAAGAAGGAACCTGCAGACGTTACGCGAGAGCCTTATAAGGAGGTTAGAGCGCCTCATGTCCACTAAAGAACACCTAACCCTTCCGAAAATAGCTTCTGATTAGAATGGGGAGAGGGGGGTTGCTATCTCCTCTAATCAGAATGATCATGTCACATCCCCCTACGGTGCAATTACAAGGCTAAAGAGTAATATATTCTGACTTTGACCTGAGCTCGCTGCGAGGTCTCGGCACAGGGTGCCGCTGGCAACGATGTAAGCATTGATGCACGTC
The DNA here is from genome assembly GCA_029719445.1 of Agaricus blazei. Taxonomy (NCBI): domain Eukaryota; kingdom Fungi; phylum Basidiomycota; class Agaricomycetes; order Agaricales; family Agaricaceae; genus Agaricus; species Agaricus blazei. Next base: position 848,027 of record SSNC01000005.1, read on the forward strand.
CCGTGCATTCTCCCATGCTCGATCTCTTACCCGGTGCTCACCGTGTTGCCGACCTCCCACGACCCCGCTCGTTGTCTTGCCCCTCTCTGTCCCGCCCTCCCGCCATCAGCAAGATCGGCACATCCTGCCGTTGCCGCTGTGTCAGCAAGATCACCGGTGCCCGTCTCCTGTACTCCTGTTCCCACCGTGTTCCCGCCCGTCGTCCTCCCACGACCCCGCCCGTCGATCTGCCCCTCTCTGCCTTGCTATCCCGCCATCAACAAAATCGGCACCAGCTGCCGCTGCTGCTGTGTCAGTAGCATCACCGGTCCCCGTCTCACCGTCCTATTCCCACCGTCCTCCCCGCCATCTCCTGCTGCCGCCTCCTGCCGCCAACTCGCCAACCTGCCAACCTGCCATCCCGCCGTTGTTGGTAACCAACCAATGGCTGCCCTGCGGCTCCCCCTCGGCTATCTTCCGCCATTGTCACAAGCTCGACATTCCTGCCAGTATCCCGCCCTCACCATTCGTGCTTACGACGGTAAGTCTTTTTTCTATGAGTATCTATATCCTCCTTGAACTAGCGTAGGCGGCATCGTGCGGTGTCGGTGCGCCATCAGGGCCAAGGGTCTCTCCTGTCTTTACACTGCCCCTTTGTCACTTAGGAGCTTAGGGGTCACCATTATAAATAAATATTGTACCTTTCACACACAATGCATTATTTCACATGACGCCGTTGAACGCGCCGCAACGCCCGCAACGCGGTCATGTATGATATAAATAATTTAAGTTTGTTTGAAATGCCCATGTGATGCTGTTGAATGTGGTCGCGCGACGCGCGACGCGCTGTCTCACGGCATAAAGTTATCATTTGCCAATCATAAGCCAATCATAAAATACAAAGCTGCATACAACAATAATCACATAGACCCTTCACAATTTATGAGGTTTGAGATCAACTGGAGCCTCTTGTCCACCTCTTGTAAGCGTAGTTCCTCCTGCTCCTCCCAAATCTCTTGTTCATCCACCGGCCCCTCTTTCTCATGGTGCAAGGACGTCTGAGACTCCCTATTATCCCCGTGTGAATCAACATGCCTCGATCGATCAATGCTAACACCCGGATCAATGTTTCCACTGAAGCCGGGATTCAGGGTCAGCTTGCGAAACCGCTGTAAGTGAATGTCTTTGAAGATCATCGTGTCCAGTCGATGACGACGTATCTGGTGGGCAAGGAGGGGATCGGAAGAGGAAGATGCGTCGGCTTCCTTAGCAACTAAAAACTTTTCTTCATCTTGAAGGTGTGTGATCACGCGTCGTATCTCGATGTTCAGGCGGTGAATTTCTTCATGGGCTCGGAGAGTTTTGAAGTATTGATCCATGAGTGATCGATTATGTGGCCGAGCCCAGGGGCGCTTTGTCACATCTTCACGGCAATCACGGAGGAGACCAAAGTCAGCCAAAAACCCGTAGTTGACGACTTGCTCCCACGTGAGCTTATCACGTGGAGGGTTCAACTCCGCAGCGGCCGCGTTATATCGGTCAAGCGCATTTCGGATTGCCTGCGATCGTTGGCGAAGCGCATTGCCAATGTGCTTGCGAAGCTTATATCCTAAGAATGAATCAGTGTTAATTCTTTTTTTAATTAACAACAAACCTGTATGTGCCATATTCATTTTTCCAAGCTCAAAGAGTCGTGATACAACAAGAGATTCGAGATCGTCGAGGCACCGCTGGTAATGACGACGATTAAACAGAACTGCAGCCCTTTCCCACTCAGTGGAACCGGGTATCCATCTCCTCTCCACACTCAGACTTTTCTCGAAGTCTTGAACTTTGCAAAGCATAGCGAAATGTTGCTCACGAGTGTGTGTCAATCGTAGACCACGGTTTTGCCCCTGCCGTGATCGCTTGCCATGGGTAGCTGTGTTTGCATCACCGGGTTGGTACACCACGAAGTCTAGCTGTTGCCGTGAGACTTCGTCCCTAGAAAATTGAGTGTTTCAATTGATCTGCTTGGACAAAGAATATAGCACACCTACTCATAATGTTTGAGCTGGACAAGAGAATGATAGTAGTCGATGTGAAGCTTTTCAACCTCGGGCTCCTTTGAGAGGTTAGTGAGGTAAGCCCTCTCATCCTTTAGCCACTGCTCGAAATCCTTCGGCCCAACTCCAGCATTACGCATCGCCTCAAATAAGTCATTCTCGCCACCGATAATTTGAAGTGCTTGCTTATAGTTGTTGACCAGAAACTCGCCTGTATATGTAGTCAAATGCTGTAGCTATGGATTGAAATATACGTACTGAGACTCTCTGATGTCTCCATGACATCCATATATTTCATGTACTCAGTGATTCGTTGGCGTCGATGAAATGAGCTGGAATATCGAACAGACGCAGCCAAGGAATTAGATTTAGAAAAAAAACGCTCACACCCTTCAAGGTCTTCGAGACCTATCCCTTCAACATATGTCGTCAGGTTAGTAAGCTGGCACAGGCGGTTATGGGCATGGCCGTGAAATGCGCCGACAAGTGTTTTGAGTTGCATTGCATGAGCTTGCTCTCCTAAGCTACTCCGAGCCAGCGTGGTCCCAAAGCGGCAGCCGATATCGTATCCAATACCTAAACCACCTCCAAAAGCCTTCATCAAAGATTCTACTACGGCCAAGGGGTACTTTGCTCTGAAAGGATCCGTCAGGGACCAAAAAAATTACAGGACTCAAGGTATATGACTCACAGTTCACCACTCCGAACCATATCTGCTACGACCAGGACAAACCCATGGCGACAGAGCGCGAGGAAGATGCCAGTCTCATCGAAAATCCCCCACATTCGTGCCGTGACTTCATTGGCCATATTTGTCCACCGTGCAGCACAAGGATTATCAGCATCAACAGATCCCTCTCGGATTGCATCCATAACTTTGTCTTTTGCCCAGCGGTCAACGGCCTCCCTCGTGAGATAGTAATCTCCTGTGACTTCACGAGTATCCAGTACCTCCTTGACGACTGTAGTGGTCTGGCCAGTTTCATCAGCGGGATCTACAAAGGTATCTTTACGAATGACACGCTTGAGTGAATCATTTCCATCCATTGTTACGAGCATGTCATAGATTAGACCATCCTCACCGTTCAGGCGATAAGTGCAAGCCGGGCAGGCATTTCTCAACCTCCAGTTCGGAGTATCCCGGCCAAGAAATAGACTAACAGACTTCGCAACACAGGCCCGGATTTCAAGATAGAGATCGTAACAAATTGAGAATTGTACCGAGAGATAGGGGCGGAAGTGGAGCCTGTGAAAATTGCATAAACCTCGGACAAATGCATGAATGGACACGTGTGGGCATGAGAGGTGAAGGTTCCGATAGAAGTCCAAAAGTCTTGTAGTTATGGCCAACGAGGGGCGGAAGGGTGCGCAAGGTATCATCCCCTGGCGCACAAGAGCAGCTGGAATACCATCTGGTCCGTCAGTGATGTCCGTTTGAATCACGCGGGTCCCTGATTATAATGAACGATAATGAACAATATGAGAGACTATTGAGAGCATGAGGCACTCACCAAAAATGTCCATGATTTGTAGGCGAATGCCTGACCACTTGTCGACATTTTCAGGGAATGTGGGATACGCATTCTCAAGTCCATGGTCACCCTGTCGAGCATCCCATTCCATGTATGCGCTAGTGATGGAGGGAAGCTGACGTCGAAACCCTTCATTTCGGTTCTCGACATGGTCACGCCGAGTACGCCAATCAATGTATTTTCTATTGAGATGAACACGAAAATGTGAATGAAAATCAAGGCAAAAGCACGCACCGAGGAGTTTGTTCATTGCTATCCTCCAACAGAATGTCAAGGAGCTCTCCCCAGCATGACTGATATCTAAAGGTACACCTCCTCCTAGGATGTCTTCGGGCTCAAGGGGAATGGTTTGATCAGGGGGATTGCCTGACTCTGAGAAGTCATCGAATGTATTTGTAACATTCAAGCGGCGAAATTTTGCATGGTCGTGCTCCATACATTCATCTAGTATTGTAACAAATGAGCCTGTAGGAGGTGAATGTAAAAGAAATACTTACCAGCGCGACGTTGCCAAGCTTTTGCAAGTCCCTCATCAAGTTCCTCACGCAGTCCTCTGGCATTGTATTGTACAACCTTCTTTTGTACACCAAACGGTGTCTTTATTGAGGATACATGTGCACCGCGATTTGAGCTGCCAGTCCTACGCGACGACTTCGAGTTTGTGTTTGATCTTGGTAGCATCAGAGTCGAATAAAAGTGTGACGGGAGGGGAGCATACATAGTCACGCACTTGTAAATTAAAGCTTTCAATGCCATTGCAGACGTCGTTGACTAACAATGTGCTCATTTGATAGTATTATCAAATACATAGCATTCATTCTATGCTCGTGTACTTGACCTTAGTCAAGGAAACCGCCATTTATCTATACAATGAGACATCAGCCAGTCTATTAACTAATCCTTAAAGCTCACTGCGCAAAAGCCGTTGAGTAACTCAGCCTTTTGTTGCTCACATACTGACTCCGATGTCAAGTATCCAATATCCTGTAGGCTCTGAGCGTGAATATATTTTTCTATCTGTAAATTGACGTGGCAATTTAATCGGATCTAGTACAAGTTCAACTGAGTTGATGCCAACACCATTGAAGTCAGTAACGGATGTGCTAACAAGTCTACTGATGTTTTTGTCCTCGCAACTATGACTTAATAGTGTTTTGACTTAAAAATGTTTTGTGAATCGTTCGGGTATTCAGTAGGTGTCTGTCCAAGATCATTGGACAAGGGGGAGAGTTAAATGAGGAGAGCGGACAATAAACTTGTTGGGCAGTGATAATGCATTTCAGTTACGCATATAATCTCAAAGCACCTATGTTATTGATTCCTACACTATCTATCGTCTGTCTAGTCTACTTCAACACTATGCTGGATGCATTCATGATCTACCAGCATCTTTTATATCACACTTGCTTTGAATCTTAGCAGCAAACTACGGTGATGAGTGTGAGCAACATCATATAATACGAATTCACTACTCCGACTCTATGTTTCAACTTTCGACATGCGAGGACACCATGCATCTTGATTGTCAACTCTGAGGTTTCTGAACGCGCACAGATACCACATATCACGGCTGTTGAAAGGGTTGAGCTGGCGCCAGTACTGTGTTATGTTAATGCGATGGTCAATATATATCATGACATCATCGCTAACGGTTGGAAGTTAGATCTTAGGTCCACCAAAAGTTTCATCATAATAGTTATATCAAAAGCATAATCTCAACACATAGATACATATCGATATTCTAATTAAAATGAAAAAAACCCGCAGCAGGGCCGACAGGGTAGCTGACCCCATTGTGGATCATCCTGAGCTGCGTATCCATAAACGCCCTCGTGAAAATCACAGCAGCATCGGCCTCAGACTGGCAAAACTCAAGCCTGGAATCGCCGTCAAGAGGATAAAGTGCATAAAAAGCATGTTGCCTGACAATCAATCAATACAGTGCGGTAAAGGACATCTGATAACTCACGGATCCTTGTAAATCCCAAGGTATCGCCCCCGTAAAACAGCATACCATGGCTCGAGTGGAAGAGCGCGATTATCAAGCGATGGGGTATCATAAACCTCAGATCCAATGCGGATACCATTCATTCCTGGGCGTGTTTTCTTCTGGTATCGCTCGACTGCCGGTCGCAAGACCTTGTCAAGATCTGGCCTAGCAACAACAATATCAAATCTACTATTATAGACATTAGTTACTGTGTTTATAATCATTTCGAAAAGAACTTACAGCTGGGTTCGAGTCGTGGCAGGGGCAGCTGGAGCGGTCGCAGTGGTCACAGCAGCCGGAGCAGTCACAGCAGCCGGAGCAGTCACAGCAGCCGGAGCGGCCGAAGTAGCCGAGGTGGTTGAAGCTGCAATCGGTGCTATATTAACTGATGCAGTACTCTGACGCGAAGTTACCACAGAAGCCGCTGTAGATGAGGAGGGGGTAGAAAGGACCCAGACATTGCAGCAGGACCTGGAATGACCGGGGCAGCAAAGACGACAGGAGAAAAGGTACCAGACGAACTGCAAGTGGAAGCAGTTGTAGAATCCTCATTCGAGGATTCTACAGGAGAAGCAGTGGCTGGGGGGGGTGTTGCAACAACCCCGGTCATCGCATCACTAGGGCCAGGAGGTAATCTATCTGATGATAAGTCATATGTACGCGTCGTATAAGCAAGAACCTACACCATAGGGGTCCATTCCGCATTGTTAGTTAGTGGGGGTAAGTTGATACCATTCCCCAGAACGCGTCGTATCTCTGAACTAGCTGATGGACCGAGAGGCTGTTTCTTCTTTGGAGGCGTCTTTTTTCTGCAGCTATATAAGTTGAGAACACTGGTGAATTGAAAGAGTCCTTACCTGGAAGTATGAGCAGTACGCTTGGGCGGGGCTACATCATCCTCACTACCAGAGGAGATGGTGATGACCTCGAACTCGTTTCCCATGCGGGAAAAGCAGTATTCAGCGGAATGCTTATCAGGCTTAGGGGAGGCTGGGATAATGGAAACTGAGAACGAGCATAGGAGAGTAGTTAACATCGTACTCACTTTTCATGGTGGGTGGGAGGATAGAGGGGGGCGAAGGATGTTCAACATAAAATACCCAACGCGACGCGGTCACGAGGACATGGCCAAATCATGTTTTGTCCTGCTGATTTCAAATTTGCACACACGCAAAAAAATATTGCCGTCACTTGGCAGTGACCCCTGTGTATTTTTTGAAGTCTAAGTAGAAGTTAGAAACACAGAGTCAACAACAAAAGACGGCGATATCACGTTAGACTGGTTGAGAAATGATAGCCCAACATACATACCTTCATTTACAAGCACAGAACTTGAGCGAATGTAGTGGTAGAAACCATCTGGCCAAGCAATCATGGACTGGATGAAAAAACGGTGATCCGACGTATTTATAATAATGCGGATACATAAGGAGTCTGAGAAACTCACCCACTTTAACATATCGTCAATGTTTCCAGAGCCCTCTCATTTTATTGACGACGCGTCGGGCGCCATGTCTAGCCTTGCAACTCAAGGTGCGCTTGGCATCTCAGTTGACCCTTCTCCGCCAGTTATGTCGTACGCTTCACATGCTACGCGTCATCCCTGGCAACCGGTCATCCCTCCCTCTCAAAAGGGGGAACCTCCAAGCCCTACGACAAACAATCTAAACAAGTAGCATGGGAGATTAGACGGGAGAAACAAGACGGATTTATAAAGGATCTCACAGAGTATCGAGAAAACCAGGTCAAAACCTGTACCGAACTCGCCGCAAAATATGAACGCAAACCTCAATATGTCAAAAAGCTTTTGGACAATCGGACCCATTACAAGAATGAACGGAGTACAAACTTATTCAATGCCAAAGTCGCGTGGAAACGTCGCGAAGCAAACCAAGGTGCGACGCGTCAACATATTCTTCAATATGCTCTCAAGGCTTACAACTATAACAGATAATCGCCACATGAGTTTACAGGAACTTCAGGCAGCGGTTAAAGCTGACCCGGCACTCCAAAACCTATCTCAAGAACGCGAGAAAGAATTAATAGACGCATTAAATGAAGAAAAGGCAGTGAAACGTACCGGAGCTAGAATCAGTAATCGCGCAGCAACTCAAGATTATCAAATTACGATCAACCGCGTGCAGCAGGAGGTAAGTGCGAGTATCCTTGCAGATGATAGTGTTAAAGGATATCTACAGTTGGTTTCCTTGTCAAGTCGGACAGGGATCGCCGCCTTCGCTTTTTTTTCGAGGACGCACATCAATGACAGTATGCAGCCGGAGTGGATTTCCACTCCCGGCGCTCTTGACTTTCTCCCGGACACGATCAATTCCACAGCCGGTGAATTTGGCCGCAAGTTTGAGCTTTGGGCAGTCAATGGTGGGGGCCGTGAGTTACTTAATATTATGCAGCATTCCCTCGATGGCCCTGACATCTCTTCCTTAGAAAAGGGCCAAAGCCCACTGTTGCGGTTGCGTGCGGAGTGCGCTGAAATCATTGGGCGGAGGTTGAGTGAGTGGAGAACTCGTTTTTCAAATGATAATGAACTCACAAAAATATTAGAAGATATTACCGGTCATCGAGATGCCTCGATGAACTACAAATACTATGACGTCGACATACGATCGCGATACAACGTGCAGCTTCGCGGATGGCCAAACGGTGTTCGGTTTATAGCACCAGGGAACCTGACTACAATGTATGAGATACGTACCCTTCATGATGCGTTGTACAGTGGGAGTTGCTGCTGGGCACTTATGAGTCAACAAGAGATCAATGAGCTTAAAGTTCAGCTAGGCGAGCGTCCGCCAGTAAAGGCAAGGAAGCCGAGGAAGAAAAGGGTGGCCGCCGAGGTGGGTGAGGGTCACGATAACGACGGATCGTCTAACGGTGCCAAGAAGAAGAGGAGAACGGCACCAAAGAGCGCGCCCATTGTCAACGATGTCAACGATGATTGACATCATTTGGTCTGTAATGTGGTAGTGTTATTTATAAATATATTGCTGGCCAATCGATACCGATCAGATAAATATTTATAGTACTTATCACGAGGGCGCGACGCGCTCGTCGCTCGACGCGGTTTGTTGATTGAGTGACCCCTAGGCTCCTGAGTGACACAGGGGCAGTGTAAAGACAGGAGGTCGAGCCCTCGGCACTGATGGCGCACCGACACCACACACGATGCCGCCTACGTCAATTCAGAGAGGATCAGGAGAGGATGCAGATACTCATAAAAAAAAGACTTACTGTCGTAAGCACGAATGGTGAAGGCGGGATACTGGCGGGGATGTCAAGCTTGTGACGTGGCGGATGATAGCCGAGGGGGAGCCGCAGGGCAGCCATTGGTTGGTTACCAACAACGGCGGGATGGCGGGTTGGCAGGTTGGCGAGTTGGCGGCAGGAGGCGGCAGCAGGAGATGGCGGGGAGGACGGTGGGAATAGGACGGTGAGACGGGGACCGGTGATGCTGCTGACACAGCAGCAGCGGCAGCTGGTGCCGATTTTGTTGATGGCGGGATAGCAAGGCAGAGAGGGGCAGATCGACGGGCGGGGTCGTGGGAGGACGACGGGCGGGAACACGGTGGGAACAGGAGTACAGGAGACGGGCACCGGTGATCTTGCTGACACAGCGGCAACGGCAGGATGTGCCGATCTTGCTGATGGCGGGAGGGCGGGACAGAGAGGGGCAAGACAACGAGCGGGGTCGTGGGAGGTCGGCAACACGGTGAGCACCGGGTAAGAGATCGAGCATGGGAGAATGCACGGGACGTGCATCAATGCTTACATCGTTGCCAGCGGCACCCTGTGCCGAGACCTCGCAGCGAGCTCAGGTCAAAGTCAGAATATATTACTCTTTAGCCTTGTAATTGCACCGTAGGGGGGATGTGACATGATCATTCTGATTAGAGGAGATAGCAACCCCCCTCTCCCCATTCTAATCAGAAGCTATTTTCGGAAGGGTTAGGTGCTAAAGAAGCAGGGTAGCGCCGTTGGGACTTATATGGAGTCATCCCCGATTAGACCCGCAAATATAACCGCAGCCACCGTGCGACCCCCTAACAGGAATCCCATCAGGAGGCCAACTCTATGCCCTCGCTTCTCGTCTAGACGTCTCTTCAGTATCCCACTGTAGCGCACGCAATATCGCTTGGTACGCAACTCTGCGCTGACACTGCCCAGAGTTGCCGGTATTTGTGTATGACCCGCCGTGATGACGGCCTACCCTTTACAAACGATCCTGGACATTGCGGCGCAGGATCTTGTCAGGCGGACCGTCCACAACCCAACCCTTGATTAGTAGCCTACCCAAGTTGGCAAAGAAGTTCTGGCGTCCACGCTCTATCAGCTCTCGGGTTTGTCCTGTGACCCAGAGTGCTGTTAAACCATTAGCAAGGGAATCCAAAAAGAAAGAAAAAAACAGCATAAACCTATGCCGATTCTTCACACACTACTTCAGATCAGCAACCCTTGACAGCGGGAAGTCACTTGAGAGAATCCAATAAATTACAAACATGACTCGTTTTCGCATATACTCCACAGAAATAAACCCAGGACACTTTGGGGAGACAACGATTTGCTCCGGATTTCTTCCGTGAACAGGTTCAGATCTATGCCCGAGAGGGGCAAACATAAATCATACCCGTATTCAAAAAATTTCCAGATCAGTAACCCGAAGCTTATTGAACAGGGCGTTGACGGTATGAGAAGATCGGAAACCGACCTTCCGGCGGTAACATGGCTTAGCTGAATTGCTCATGGATGGCGCGCACGAGTTCGGACCGGTGAATGTCGTGTTGTAAGGGCCTCGGCGTTGCACGTTTAGGTATGACGTGGATCCACAATTCCCAACTCGAGTCCACAGCTGTACCTTCCTCCCGTTAGCCATGAATCCCACCGATATCCCAGGATTCAATCCCATGGATGTCACAAAGCGAACATTATACCCCACGTTTCAAATCCCAGCCTCCCGCTTGGAACTTTGGAAGTATCTCATACGCTGGGTTCTCGGCACGTGGTAGAATCTCATCTACGATACATTCTACGTTTATGAGCTTCCGCTGTGCTGTTGAATGGCAATGTCTCTTTTCTCCTTGTCCGATATATTTATATCAAATTTCGGGGTTATCGAACGTTCAATCCGGGAACACCGTGGCATTGTGCATTCATCGACAGATTATTTTAAGTAGCATTGCTAGTAAGACCTATCTAAAACACCAATCCTACCGAAACCCCAAAACCCAAATAACTCACAAGAACTCCGTCTTCCGGCCGATATCGATGGACTTACAAGACACATAATGAGTCAAGTTACGCACTACTATATGGGTCGAGGGGCCGTCGTTTGATAAGTCTACAATCCTCATCTTGACGGCCCGGTCCCAAGTATGATTCAACGCTTTTAGGAATCGCGATATCGTTTGAAAGCTCTCTTAAAAAACGAGGCACCGCGAGCTTTGCAAGTTCTCCCGAGCGGTCTTGGCAAATGTGCCGCGCCGCGCCTATAGTACCACTGGCAGGAACGAAGTAATGATCCCTTTAATATAATATTACGACAACAAATCGGATACATCTAGTTCTTTTCAGTGAAGATTACTACAGGTGTTGAATAAGTGTCTTGGTATGGCTGGAGAGTGTAGAATAAAGGTAAAAACCATATAAAACAGCCATCATGCATTACTTTTGCTGGATATATGGCGACGGTTGCAGTGGTCGAGGTAGTAGTTTATGGGCCTAGGTAGGATTAATGGTATCGTGACGCACCAATGTTCCCAGATTCAGGGAGAACAAATTGGAGTAGCGGGGCAAGCCTCTCGCTGCAGTAGGTGAATAGCAGGTTCGAACCCGAAATTAGGGACCACGGTTGGATATGCATTGTCTTATTTCCGTTTGGTTCCGAAAAAAACCCCATCAGAATTCTGATATCATCCTATGCGCCTGCGATTACACTGGAGTCATATCGTAACAAGATTTTGCCACTGTCGACTTATTGCTTCCGTTGATAGGAATTTATTCCAAATTAATTGACACTCACTGTGGGTTCCCCGACGCAAAATCAATCCCTCCGTTGCATCAAGCTTTCCAACTCCATTTCCCCAGTCTCCTCATCCCCCGGAACAGGTCCTATGTTCAGGCCTTCTTTCATCTCACGTTTGACGCATAATTGCTCAGCGACTATGATGGTCATGGCGGCACCACCGATCATGACTGCCCAAAAGAAAATCGAGGTCGGTATCGAAGCAGAATAGTAGATGGTTAAGACAAGATGGTTGAAGACGAGAGTCAAAGCAAAATCAAGCATGAGGCGAGGACGTCGGACTAGATTGTAGAGGAAGCAGATGCTGTAAATGCAGTCAATAGCCTATTTCTCAAAAGGCGAGTGGACACCGGCGTACTCTGCTCCGCAAGCGAAGAGCCAACAGATTGCAATTATCCAGGCCCTCAGAGGGTCAGTTCGACCACTCCAGCGCTCATCCCAGTCGTACCCAATTCTTTGACCGTCGCTCCATGCATAACCGTATGAACTTCCATTCAACCCCCGAATGGTTGGTTTACCGGCCATTTCTCGCCAGTCCATTACCATACCTTCAATATATGCGTCAATCTGCTCCCTCGTTGAGTTCTGCGGACACGGGGTACTCACCGACACTCGCAGCACCTCCTTCATAAGCTAAAGATGATGGCTCGGCGAAGATATGAAGTAATGGAACAACTAATAATGATATTGTTAGATAATGTAGACTTTGCATCGACACAATCTGGAAAGAGATTCAGCTCCTCTGTTGCATAAGATAGGATGACGCGTTATAAGACTTGCCTGGGACACCAGTAGAGCAGGGTCCCAATTGCTATTGTGTGTATTTGTGCTGTGAGGTGCCATGTCGTTGGGTCATGAAATCATTCAGTAAGGTTGAGGGGGGTAACAGAGAAAGAGTGACTTCGATGCCGAGCACTATTCCTGTTATGGTTTTGGGTAATGATGCGTGGCAACAACAAAGCCTTGTTCCGAATCCGTAGCCACGACGTGCAACGCCCATGGCGTCTGACACGTACCACCTCATCTCACAGGACGACGTCGAAAGTCCTTCCAAGGGCACACAGAATCACACTTCAAATTACTACGACAATACATATGACGACTCGTCCGACCAGGATTCCTTGCTGCAGAAGGACGGCCCTCCTTCCCCTGGTCTTGCCGAGCGCGGTCGTCTCGGAGACAGGGAGTCGACGACTGTATTCTCAACTCAGGAAGTATGTGCATGGCCTAGTCATACTAGGTACCTCCTCATGAACGAATCATTTTCCAGAAAAGAGTAAACTTGAGGAGTGTACTCTACCTCTTGATAGCTTTGATCGCCTTCGCTGCTCTCATTGGCATAATTGCTGCTTTTTCTTATACCGGAAATGCTTTTTACCGTTCGCAAGGATCCCAGAAGATTACCATGGACCATATATTCAACGGCACCTTCTTTCCAATGAAGAAATCCCTCCGCTGGGTTCCAGAGGGTATTTCATTCCTCACCTTGTCTGCATCATCGACGTTTAATTATGACTTGACAGCTGGTGACGGTGTATATGCTACTCAGGAAGGCGATTCTATCCAACTAGTGGACTTGACGACGAACTCTACCAGAACGCTTGTTGTAAACAGCGAAATAACGGATGTAAGTCTCCGAGAGTTGAAATTACTCAAGATACTCATTGGCTCATAGGAGCAAGGGGACCGACTTCTATACTACCAGTGGCAACTTTCTGCCGACATGACACACCTTCTTCTCAAAGCTGACAGGATAAAGGTAGAATCAACCAGCTTCATTTCCCGCAGCAAGGGTATGATCCTAATCATTTACGTTCTAGCAATGGCGCCATTCCAACTTTGGGAATTACTATGTGCATGATATTCGAGCAAAGAGCACATACCCATTACTTCCACCTACCCAACCCTCGAAAACGGCTTACGCTGCCTGGTCACCGACAGGCAGCGCTATTGCTTACGTCATAAATAATGATGTTTATATTCTACCTGATGCCTCGTAAGTATTGAGTATTACGGACAATAAAGAACTTACAGATCTTTCTAGACCGGATACTGAACCTATACGTGTGACAGCGTCAGGAAATACATCCTTGTTTCACGGCGTACCTGACTGGGTATACGAGGAGGAAGTTTTCGAGGATGAGTTCGCTTTCTGGTGGTCACCAGATTCTAACAAATTAGCCTTTCTGGCCTTGGACGAGACTCTCGTTCCTGAATTCTCATTCCCGATTTACAACCCCACAGAAGACTCGGATGCAGTCATCCCATATACCACCGATACCGTTGCGAGATACCCCAAGCCTGGATACCCAAACCCTCTCGCCTCTGTTCATGTCTTTGATCTTGGCCTCTACTTAGAAGAATCTGCTACCTCTACTATGGATGACCTACCGCTTGAGCACGCGACCTTGACACTGGACTGGAAGGATCGCAAACCTGCAAACGACAGTATTATCTCGGAAGTTGCATGGGTTGGGGATGCAACCCTACTCGTCAAAGAAGTCAACCGAAATGCGGACAGCGGAAGTGTTATCGTCTTTAACCTCGACGCCACGGATACAAATTCAAGACCTTCCGGTCGCGTAGTAAGAACTCTCGGGAAGACTGGTGAAGAAGGCGACGATGGGTGGATAGAGAACGTAAGTTTATCGGGTTTACGTCGTCGAAGCTGAGGCTCAACGACCCCCCCTCGAACAGCATCGAAATATATACCCTCTTTCGACCCAGTCGAAAACCGCGGGAGCTAATGCCTATCTTGATATTGTACCCTCGCCGGAAGGCTTTAATCACATTGCTCTATTTAGCCCTGCAAGTTCCGGTTCCCCCCGCTTTTTAACGACGGGCGAATGGGAAGTTACCAGCGGAATCAAAGGTGTCGATATGGACAAGGGACTTGTGTGAGTCCCCAACTTCTTTTGAGGGATTGATGGTGCTCATACATCTTACAGGTATTTTGAAGCAGCCAATCCTTCCTCGATAGAACGTCATATCTACTCCGTTCCAATTCCGGACACTGGTTCTACCGAGACGGTGGCGCCAACTGCTCTGACTGATATATCAACACCATCATGGTATGACGCGGATTTCTCACCCAACGCGGGCTTCTATGTAGTGAGCTATGATGGGCCTAAAGTCCCATGGCAAAAAGTTCTTCGAACCAATGATACTAGTAAGCTATCTTTGACGTCTACTTGCTTCCCCATTTGGTTCAAGGCTTTGGCTAGATTTTGAATTGACACTAACCACTAATGATCGACTGCAAAATGTTACAATGGAATACGAGGTGGCCACAGTGACTCACTCAGTCTTTACTAATGATGGTTACGGTATGATAATTTTTTTTTATAGTCAAAGAGCAGATAACGGGATGTTAACACGATCTATTAGAGTTCAATGTCAAGGAAATCCGACCCCCTCGGATGGATGACTCTGGTCGAACAAAGTACCCAGTCCTTTTCCGAGTGTGAGTTCTCGATTTCGCCGAAGCAGTTGACGCGCCATGCGGTTGGGTTGTTTTCTGGCCTGGATGGTGATCTAGGCCTCCTGATCAGAGTGTATGTCTCCAATCGGCCGTGTCAGTGGGCGCAGGCACTAGTTTCATATGACCAGTCAACTGGGAACATGACTGACAAGCCGGACCAGTTCGCAAACTTGTTCATTTTGATACCACGTCGCACATGTTTTCGAGCAGTGGTGCTTCTGTCCCGTTATTCGTGCCGCACATTCACCGCTTGCCTAGGCCGTTCTAGGTGACGCCTATAGGCTGGGATATCGATATCACGGCCCAGGCCAAGAGAAAATCTTTCCCCGATGTTTTGATATTCACCTATCTACTTATGTGATGATGCCTGTGCTTTTTGTAGCGCAGTTTTCTTCGCCCATTTCAAACACTCGACGTTTAGATTGATTAATGTATCATTATCACGTAACTGACTCTCTTCGCTTTCAGATATGGGGGACCTGAATCTCAAATGGTGAACTTGAAGTTCCTTCGCGATTGGAGTGATTATCTCGCATGTGGGCTCAACTATATCGTTGTCATTGTGGATGGTCGTGGGACTGGCTTCAGAGGACGCAAGCTGAGGAACCCGGTGAAGGGGACCTCGGATATTGGGAGACAATAGATCAAATAGCCACCGCAAGGTTAGTGGCATTGTTCTCAGCGTTACTTTCTTCGTTCCTGTACGAGTCAATGTGCCGTTATCTCGTAACTCTCGTTCCAGGCCCTCGCTGGCTGAAAGGCCAGGCCGGCGGACGAAACACCTGATGTCAACATCCAGATCCCCTGCGGGGAAGACATATATTTCCACCGAGCAGTCATTACTTGTCTTTGTACGGCTGACATGACGAGACTTGCCATTGTACATTGACCCTGTTTGACGCATGACACTAACTCTATCTCTTCACTAGGGCCTGGGCTGCAAAGAAGTACGTCGATCCGACACGTATTGGCATATGGGGTTGGGTAAGGTCTTCTTCCTCGTGCTTGCTGGGAATTAACCACGACAATAAAGTCATATGGCGGTTTTATGAGTTCTAAAGTGGCCGAGGCCAACGCTGGGATACATTCGTTGGCCATAGCAGTAGCGGTGAGTACAAGCATGTTCTGGAATCGCCCTTCCCTTTTTTTTTTTTTTCCTTCTTCTTTCCTTTCTTGCCAAGAGTCTTTGATTGGGCACCTGGACCAATCTCTTTTTGATTTAAGGATGCCGGAATCCGCTTGAAATAGCCCAGATGCCCATTGGTTATGACATTCCGCCTTTGTGGAAACGAGTTGCGGCTATTTTTCGATTTCCTCGGATATGTCACATCTCATTCGTTGGTTGGTTGGTTACCATTGGTTGTTCATGATCATACTCTTTATGATACGCGTCGGAAATCTTTCCGCGATGGGCATCACTCCATCACGGGTTCAGGTTGGCTCGTGTTGGTCCACAGCTCTGGTCTAGACCGTTCTATATGCCCTTTCTTTGTGGCTTCCAATTAGATGGGTTTTATTCAAGGCGAAAACCAGTAACTCCTCTCCCGCTGTCATTTTCTGCCTTCAGGGATGCACCCTGCGGCTCTCATTGGCCGATATCTCAATTTGATTTCATTGGTTTTAGCTTACAGTTGCGGAAGTACTGATGTTTTATTTCCAGCCCGTGACAAGCTGGAGGCTATACGGCAAGCTTCCCCAATCTGCCAGCCATCCTGATGTTGACATTCTTCGCAGATTCGATCTATACGGAACGCTACATGAACATACCAGACCTCAATCCTAGCGGATATGTGAATGCGTCGATATCGAATGTGACTGGATTCCACAACATCGATTTCCTGCTCGCACACGGAAGCGGTGATGACAACGTGCATTTTGCGAACAGTGCACACCTGCTGGACATGTTCACCAAAGCGCAAGTGAGGCGGTTCAGATTTAGGATGTTTCCTGACAGGTGAGTAGTGCGAGCCCAGGCGATCTAGGCCCTGGATGGGGCTCGTGATTGGCTGCCAAGGGGCCTATGAGTGACCGATGTCTAACATTTGTATTCAGCGATCATGGAATTAACCGGCGAGGTGCTTACCGAGAGCTGTTCGAGTATATGACCGAGTTTCTAATAGAGAAATGGGGAAAGGGGGGTCGGCGTCGCCTGTAGCGTGATGATGCTGTTACTAGGGACACCATATATTTATATTAGTCAATCTGGGATCTGGTCTAGGCCTGCAGAGACTGGAAGCTGAGCTGGATTGGTCATTGGCCCGGCGGCAAAGAGGTCGGATGCACGGACGTCATACGAAATTTGAAGAGTTTCTAGACCTGCACTGATCTGGGCCCATGGTGCGCCGGCACGAATATATATCGAAAGGGGAGAAATCTGGTCCAGCGCACCCCAGGAGTTTTTTGTCGTATTGTTATCGTCTATTTTTCCTCGCAGAGGTAGAAGGCCAAGATGCCATTTCCCGTCTCAGTCTCGTTCCCATCCAGCTCTTTCCCCTTCAACACCACAGACATGCTCCCGTCCTCGTCACAGCAGTCCCAGCAGCAGAATACCGCTCTCCCGCCCCGCGCCAAGCGGGCCCGACCTCTTGGCCTATTAAAAGCCCGCCGCACCACGCCCTCCCATATGCCTCTAGGGGCGCTGGGGGAACAGCGGCGATTCGCAGCCGTTGACGCCGACCTCGATTCCTGTTCGTGTATTTATCTCTGATGAACAGTTCCTGCGACCAAGCAGACTCAGATACATACAGACCTCGACAGTACAGTGCGTGCAAGTCCACTCGTGACCAAACAGCACCAGCAGCACCACCCTCCAGGCAACCTTTCCGCAATTCCACAGTCAATCTTTCCCTTTCCCAACCCCGACCTCGAGAACCAGGTGTCTTATTCGGCATCCATGACATCCTCGTCCTCCGCTGGCCCTACTGATCGTCCTTCGACCTCCAACTTTGGCTATCAGGATTGGCTCGATCTCAAGCATCTCTTCAGCAACGTCTGTTCTCAATACCTCGGTAAGGCGGAGGATGGGTCAGCTCCCGCTCGACGACACTGATAGGCTTGCACTGCAGAAAGTAGAGGGTATGAGACGATCAAGGCCCTTAGGGGTGTTCTCAACGAATGCCATCGATTTCTTCTGTCGTTTGACGACCCCTCCATCCTTTTTGCAGCTCAGCCCCGTCCTAACGATGTCAAGAATCAGCAGCAGCCTCGATTGCCTCCGGGAACGGAGAGCTTTATCCAGAAAATGTAAGTTGCTCAACTTGTGTTTTTTCTTTCCCACTCGTCTAAATTCGCCTAGGCGTGAATCCTCCAGTGTGCCAACCGACCTGCCAACTGCTTTCTATACGTTGTTTGGAACAACACTGTTGTTCTTCGGGAATTGTATAAGTTCGCATCCCGAGCATGCCGAACCTGGAGAACCTCCCAGTGGTATTCCATTCTGGATCGCTGCCCTCGATATTTTTGAGACTGGTGAAAACAGCCCAAGCCGCTTCTCGGGAAATACCAGCACTTCGACCTATGGCGGCAGCGTGTTCTGGGAACGTGTGGGATCACCTCGTGAAGACTGGCTCATGGCCATCATGTGGGGCAGAACCCTCGTGGCCCTCGCGGATGCCATGCTGGAACGTAATAAGGTTAACCCTCCACCACCCCCTAAGCCTCAGCATTTTCCATCCCCGTTCCCCGTCAACACTGACTATCTGAAAACTGGCACTATCTGGGACGAGGAACCAGAATGGCCTATCGAGAGTCCTCTTGGTGTTATTGTCAATCGTCGGCCACCCATTTCTCGCCGGATGGCATTGGTTGATACGACGCCTCACGACATCTTGCAATTAGCCAGGGACCATATTACGAGGGGCATGTTTCACATGCCTCGCCACGGTGCCTCACCATTCCTACCCCCCGACTCTAAACACCCTGCTGCCACGCTATTCACTCGTACTAGGGTATTATATGACACCGGCTACCCCATTTTGTTGGCTGCTGAACAACTCAATGACTATGACGAACGGAAGGAGTGGTTTTCTTACGCTGAATCCATATTCTCTCAAATAAGGCTTGTTAAGCCTCGCCACGATTCACAAGCTCATGAACGTGTATCGCTTATTCCCCTGTCCGTGTCTAGGCCTGATGCCCCCAATGTCCCCGAGAGCCTCAGTGATGGTGAGATCGAGACTGTGCATGGGCGAGCGTGGGTCCTCCTCGGTAGCAGCATTGCCGAAGACTTAGAAGGAACAATGGAAGACGACAATGATGACGAGACCGCCCAGATCTCTCCAGTCCGCCAGCAAAAAGCCGCAGAAGCACGAGACGCTTTACACCGAGGTATTGATCTCGTTCAGAGCGCTATCTCGCGCATTAAAGATGAGCCTTCGCCGGCCGAAGAGGAAGACGACGTCGACACAACATATGAATATGATATACTTGGCGGCGATGACTTGATGCTTATTCCTGAGGCTGAGAACGCAGAAGATAGTGACGACGATAAGAGAATGCGGGAAAGCCAAATGAGTGCCCGGGCTCGGGGAAAACAACCTGCCGAATCAGATTTGGAAGCTTTGCGCAGCGCCCGAGTTGAGAGCAGGCGCATTTCCATCATCGCGGCTCGCCTACGACGCGAACAAGAGGCCGAACTTGAGAAAGCGGAGCGCATTCGTCTTCTTGAGGAGGGTTATATATCTCTCGCGAACGTGGCGTATCTGACGAAGAATAAGGAGGAGGAGGACAAGTATCTTCGTTTGGCTGAACTCATAAAAGGTGAAGGGATAAATGAGGATGAAGACATGGAAGACGCCAATTGATCCTCTACTTTACTTTATACCCGACTCGACCTTCACGAGTAAGAGTAGGCGGCCTCTCACCCGGTCGTTTGATTACGACTTCCGATCACGACTCCTCCTACCTCCTCCACCCACTGGGGTTTCATGCAGGGGTCACCCGAATACCGAGACGTGTCTTCTATCTATTGTCTTGTGAACGGTCTCACGAAAATCATAACGAACCTTTTTCCAATATGGTATCCTCTCTCTTTCTCATCGTCTTGGGTATTATTGCATCGCAAATAGGGATATGTGTTTGTAGAGCATCTAGAGTGTAATTGTAGTGTATGGTGTGGATGTTGGAATACGGAACCTCAGTCTTATATGACAGTCGACGCACCACTGCCTCGTTTTATTTGAATACATTTACGGCTTGAACTTAACCTCATATGGTTATTTTTTAACAACACAGTTCTTGTTCCCTTCCAAAAGACCAGCCTAGTCAGGTCTAGACCCCGCCGAACCGAGCGCGAATTTCATATCTGGCAGACGCAGCACTCTTTGTATCAGCTTTCATTCCAAGAGCGGAATGAAAGTTTGACACGTGCTCATGAACAAAACGCCTCAGGTCGACTCTGCTGTGCGTCGCTTGAGGCCAAGATAAAAAAACGCAAAGCAAACGAACCGCTAGAAGTATTCGATTGTATGCCAGTATTTGATCAGATGGCTACGGTCGAGCTAAACTTCCGTTGTAGCCAATCACAAGCTCGAAAGTTAATTGGATCTTGTCCCTAACATCGTTTATGTCCCATGATTGGTCATCGGCTCTGATCATCCCGTTATTTGAATGTTTTGAATTGATATGTACCCTGAGATCAAATCAAAAGATACTGCACCTCATTGGTACCTCGAGTCCGACGGTTACGAACTGATTCCGATGGAAAAAAAAAACAGATGGACATTTTTGAAGGAAAACAGCTATCAGGTTTTCGCCAAGAGCGCCGAGAGATTTCGGGTAACAATGGAAAGTCCTGAATTTCAAACATCGGCATGAGGAAGATATGGCCGAACGCCACCTGATGGAATTCGTTCTTTAGAATTAAATTCGGTGTGTACGTCAAACACACTTACCTTGTGGAAACCCGATAGAGTCACTACTCGGGACCCCAGGCCAGTTCAGATAAATCGAGCCCTGCATTCGGGACAAGACCATCGAGTCTGCGATAAGGTGAAGGCAGGCGGAGAGTTGCTCCACCCCATTGAGGGTAACGGCAGATAGAACATAACCCCTCGAAGCTTATTTTCGGTAAATCGCGGAAACGCTTCAAGACTGGGGGGCGGGGCAGACGTCAGGAAGACCGCCAGATTTTGGGTATCAGGCTGCGCGAATTTCTAATACTGCTGGTCGACTTTCACGAGGTTTGCCAGCGAACCTCAAGGACGTTGTTCATTAAATTTCCAACGCAGCGAAACGCCCATGTACTGTGCATGTCCCAAGTACGCAGTCGACAAAGGGTTTGGGGCTCTGACCGCGTTGTTACAGTCAGCATGCCACCGATCCGAGGACGATCCCAGTTTGCCCAGATAGAAACTTCGCGCTCGACAGCAGCGTTATGAGGATTGAGCGGAGGCGATACGTTAGTTACACTGACAACGAAGCTCATATAGGAAACCTATTCATCTAGCTTTGATTAAGGGAGCGACTTCGCTTCCTTTGGGGCAAGAAAGACAGAGAAGCTCACATGGCGCCAAGTGGAGTCGAAAGGTAACAGGATCCCTAGTTCAACAGTATTCGCACCGAAATTCGAAGGTGCGAAAGCCTCGCCAGAACTGGCCGACAGTGACACGGAGAGATGAGAGGGTCTCGGCCCAAGTAAGACCGACGCGTAGTCTCTTAAACGTTCCGGCTCATACAAGTAAAATGACAAAGCGATGCACCAGTTCACCTATGGGCACAACGAACGCGCCAGGTGTTTGGTTTTATGTACGAACGGTTCGCTTGAGCTGACATGTTGATAGCTAAAAACCATCATGGCAGCATGGCGCGTTGGGCCCAGGCCCTTGTGGACCATCTTTGGAGTGTCGGATATTTAAGGCACGACAATCATGTCAAGGGCGTATAAATATCTCTATTTGCTATCGTACCGAAGGAACCGAAGTGGCGCAATGAACTTGAAGGCAGCCGTTGTTGCAGGTAGTATGCAAAGAGCATATGGAATAGATGATAGCTCACACTAGGAAAAGGCGTGAACGATGGCTTCGAATGTGGTAAATATGACAATATTAACTGGAATAGCCCTGTCAAAACATGTAACAATGACCAATCAGAGCTGGTCAAGGAATGAATATGAACAACGCAAGGGTACACCAGGCTACCACCTTGTTGAAATCTAGCTTTGACGCACCGAATCAGCGTGGGCACCAAACCACGGAAGAAAACCCCCAGTCCCTCTGTCTTGTAAGAATGGAAGGCAGTGGATAATGTGGTTCTAAACGGGTTCTCCTTAATCAGGTGGTGCTGAGAATGTGAGTCACCGCTGAGAAGCGGCGTTGTGGAACCGATTGGATACGGTTCAACTAAGCCTCCTTGGATCCGAGTCTTGATGACATCAAATGGGAAAGTGGCTAGCCAACCGACTAGGTGTACAGGACGGATCTTCAGTTGTGCGCCCCAACGTCTATATAGAGAACAAACCTATGCCCGCCACTCCACCCGCCAATAAAAGTACCGACCAGGAAGGCTCCTCACCATGGCTCTCGCTCTTACTCAAAGTTGGTGAGATATCTCCTGGGTTCAGGGGCAAAGAGGGCTTAGTAAACAGTCGACAGGTTGCCTCATACTAGAATCTCGTCGTTAAGACATACGACAAAAGGCCGACAAGGCGACCTAGGGACTAACTTACAGCGAAGAAATAGGCGCCGTATCCACAGTCACGCAAGGCTGTGGCCGTGAGACCCCGATAGAGTCCTGGAATCCCATGTGCCCTGTATAATTGTAAAGCCACAGACCGCACTGTGGTTGGCGTCAACATTGATTGCTGGCGTATCTTAATTAATTCTACAGGCGTAGTGACAATGCTAGATGAGGCCAGTAAGATGATTGGCGGCGGTCAAAGTTATTTCGAAAGCATACGAAGACACAATACCACTTCCTATTCCTGCTAGTGTAATTTGAGTGAGAGTGGGTACGGCTTCAGGACTCTCGAGTTGTAATTTCATGAAGAATCGATACGATGCAAACACAAGCCCGTTCATGAGCGCGACTGAAGCCTTGGATAAAACACTTCATTAGGGGCACCCCGGTGGCCATTTGACAGGGGGAAAATACCAGTGGCGAGTTGATTCCTTTAAATAAACCGATGAATCTTTCTTCTTTGATTATAGTTGTGACAGCGTGGAAGGTAGAAGAATATTTCTTCGCTATTTCAGGATTTTGGAAACGGACCTTGACTGTATGCGGTATGAAGCACTGCACTCCAAGTTCCAAGGCATAATGCATACCTGTGTCAAAGGGGAATCCGACCACTAAACCTGCCATTCCCTATCAGTCACATTAGTATAGCCATTGCGGATGATAATAAATGGGCTTCGAACCGCAACTGTTCCGGCGCAGAAGTCAAGTCTTGGGTCGAGTCCAACTAGGTTCTCTTAGCTCCTCATCTAACTAAAGTTGAATAGCTTACCTTGCTCATCCATATTACTCATTTGCAACGTATACTTAGGCTCAATGTAAGAGATAGGAGGAGGCTGTTTGAGGCTGCCGCGGCATCGGATCTTGCCGACATTGATTTAATTGATCATTCTATGATTAGATTGTTGTTGTGGAGATATTCGTATTGGTTGTACAGCAATTATATTTATCGCTCAACAGCCAATAGCTGCCAGTAGCTTTAACTCGGGCCTCGGAACTTGAAGTTTAAAGCCATGAGGTATATGTAGCGGTAAATGAATAACCTTTTCAGACAGACGCGGCTCAGACTGATAATGATCCTTCACAAAATTTAAATCATAGTATGATCCACTGGCCCATCGAAGAGTGTCCTACCATTTACCAGATAACGATCACTGCAAGAATTTGATGCAGAACACCAGAAGTTCTCTTTCGAGCAGAAGCACCGTCTATCAAGCGTGCCGGGTGAGAAGCCACTCACAATTACGGTTCCGCCTGGCCGATCGAAGGACCAAAGTCACAATTGATGTGTAGTTTGGGCCATGTTTTTCTTCAGTTCTAAGCATGTCACGAAATTATCTCCCTCTTACCGCCCTGTAATAGGGGTCATTGAGGGTGTTATTGAGGTACTATGTCAGGTCATAATCATGACCTTGAGCCACTTAGTCTTACACCGTTTTAGATACGGGTCCACACAATTGAGAACCATAGAGCGTATGGAACTATACTTTTCAGGTATCGTCGCCTTCAGACGTTATGCGGGAGATAATGCTACCGTTAGGTTTGAGCAAAAGAGCGTCACGGATACATTACATACTTTTGCAACGAACCTCGGTTGCTGTATGTTTGGACACAGTTTGTATGTACTCGCGCTCCCCTGATCGGCCTAGTAACTGCTACACTGCTGTTACATCAGAATCAGGACCCAACAGAACATCTTACGATACTTTGCCGCCGACTAGTTTGTATGTTTCAAACTTCATCATAATGTAATACATCTGATAGGCAAACTGTGAGAGATGTTTGAACGAATAAAACCGTGCCTAGAGCCTTTTTTTTTTTTTTTTTTTGCGCTAAGTTTCGTGGCCAATTGCCATTGAGCGGCATATGTGTGGCCGGTAGTGTCGGAAGCCGCCGTCAACAGGGCGTATGGCGACTTGCCTATTTTTAGAAATCCTAAAGAAAGTCCGCGCAGGGTAGAGAGTGGAGTCGGGGGGATCAAGCCGTGTGGGCGAAGGGCGCATACTGGATATCAATTTAAAAGCGCTTGCAGGCGAAGCTCTCTGGCTCAAGGGAGAGGATTAGCGTCGGTAGTAGAAATTGATCTAGTTTGACACTCAATGGGAGGATTTCTCACGTTGCAAGGGACGCTTTGTCGTGATCAAAACCAGAGCGTCAGCCACATAAATTTGCCATCCTCCTCCACGGTGCACTATCTCTACATTCTTTGAACCCCACTTAGTCGTTCTTTTTTTTGTCCAAGGTAGGCGGCTCTTTATCTACGTTTTTCCCCCTGACTAATCTTCAGTAGCGATGGTTTTATCATCTGTTCCTCTCTTGGTTGCCTTGGCATCCTCCTTCCTAGCTCGTGCGGACGTTGTCCCAAGTGAACCCTCGCCTGGAGCAATCTTTAACGAAGGTCAACAATGCACTCTTTCTTGGAACGCCGACCCCGACGGCTCAGACGCCTGGAAGTCGATGAACATCGCGCTCATGACTGGTGACAATTTCAACATGATACAGCTCATGCGTAAGCAACCTTTTGTGTCGAAAAGACTTTGTTTTGTTTTAACTCAACTTTCGTCAGCTGTTGGCACCACTTTTGATGGCACTGTTGATGGACATTTTGCATATACTTGCCCAGACGTGCCACCTAACCCTTCCGAAAATAGCTTCTGATTAGAATGGGGAGAGGGGGGTTGCTATCTCCTCTAATCAGAATGATCATGTCACATCCCCCTACGGTGCAATTACAAGGCTAAAGAGTAATATATTCTGACTTTGACCTGAGCTCGCTGCGAGGTCTCGGCACAGGGTGCCGCTGGCAACGATGTAAGCATTGATGCACGTCCCGTGCATTCTCCCATGCTCGATCTCTTACCCGGTGCTCACCGTGTTGCCGACCTCCCACGACCCCGCTCGTTGTCTTGCCCCTCTCTGTCCCGCCCTCCCGCCATCAGCAAGATCGGCACATCCTGCCGTTGCCGCTGTGTCAGCAAGATCACCGGTGCCCGTCTCCTGTACTCCTGTTCCCACCGTGTTCCCGCCCGTCGTCCTCCCACGACCCCGCCCGTCGATCTGCCCCTCTCTGCCTTGCTATCCCGCCATCAACAAAATCGGCACCAGCTGCCGCTGCTGCTGTGTCAGTAGCATCACCGGTCCCCGTCTCACCGTCCTATTCCCACCGTCCTCCCCGCCATCTCCTGCTGCCGCCTCCTGCCGCCAACTCGCCAACCTGCCAACCTGCCATCCCGCCGTTGTTGGTAACCAACCAATGGCTGCCCTGCGGCTCCCCCTCGGCTATCTTCCGCCATTGTCACAAGCTCGACATTCCTGCCAGTATCCCGCCCTCACCATTCGTGCTTACGACGGTAAGTCTTTTTTCTATGAGTATCTATATCCTCCTTGAACTAGCGTAGGCGGCATCGTGCGGTGTCGGTGCGCCATCAGGGCCAAGGGTCTCTCCTGTCTTTACACTGCCCCTTTGTCACTTAGGAGCTTAGGGGTCACCATTATAAATAAATATTGTACCTTTCACACACAATGCATTATTTCACATGACGCCGTTGAACGCGCCGCAACGCCCGCAACGCGGTCATGTATGATATAAATAATTTAAGTTTGTTTGAAATGCCCATGTGATGCTGTTGAATGTGGTCGCGCGACGCGCGACGCGCTGTCTCACGGCATAAAGTTATCATTTGCCAATCATAAGCCAATCATAAAATACAAAGCTGCATACAACAATAATCACATAGACCCTTCACAATTTATGAGGTTTGAGATCAACTGGAGCCTCTTGTCCACCTCTTGTAAGCGTAGTTCCTCCTGCTCCTCCCAAATCTCTTGTTCATCCACCGGCCCCTCTTTCTCATGGTGCAAGGACGTCTGAGACTCCCTATTATCCCCGTGTGAATCAACATGCCTCGATCGATCAATGCTAACACCCGGATCAATGTTTCCACTGAAGCCGGGATTCAGGGTCAGCTTGCGAAACCGCTGTAAGTGAATGTCTTTGAAGATCATCGTGTCCAGTCGATGACGACGTATCTGGTGGGCAAGGAGGGGATCGGAAGAGGAAGATGCGTCGGCTTCCTTAGCAACTAAAAACTTTTCTTCATCTTGAAGGTGTGTGATCACGCGTCGTATCTCGATGTTCAGGCGGTGAATTTCTTCATGGGCTCGGAGAGTTTTGAAGTATTGATCCATGAGTGATCGATTATGTGGCCGAGCCCAGGGGCGCTTTGTCACATCTTCACGGCAATCACGGAGGAGACCAAAGTCAGCCAAAAACCCGTAGTTGACGACTTGCTCCCACGTGAGCTTATCACGTGGAGGGTTCAACTCCGCAGCGGCCGCGTTATATCGGTCAAGCGCATTTCGGATTGCCTGCGATCGTTGGCGAAGCGCATTGCCAATGTGCTTGCGAAGCTTATATCCTAAGAATGAATCAGTGTTAATTCTTTTTTTAATTAACAACAAACCTGTATGTGCCATATTCATTTTTCCAAGCTCAAAGAGTCGTGATACAACAAGAGATTCGAGATCGTCGAGGCACCGCTGGTAATGACGACGATTAAACAGAACTGCAGCCCTTTCCCACTCAGTGGAACCGGGTATCCATCTCCTCTCCACACTCAGACTTTTCTCGAAGTCTTGAACTTTGCAAAGCATAGCGAAATGTTGCTCACGAGTGTGTGTCAATCGTAGACCACGGTTTTGCCCCTGCCGTGATCGCTTGCCATGGGTAGCTGTGTTTGCATCACCGGGTTGGTACACCACGAAGTCTAGCTGTTGCCGTGAGACTTCGTCCCTAGAAAATTGAGTGTTTCAATTGATCTGCTTGGACAAAGAATATAGCACACCTACTCATAATGTTTGAGCTGGACAAGAGAATGATAGTAGTCGATGTGAAGCTTTTCAACCTCGGGCTCCTTTGAGAGGTTAGTGAGGTAAGCCCTCTCATCCTTTAGCCACTGCTCGAAATCCTTCGGCCCAACTCCAGCATTACGCATCGCCTCAAATAAGTCATTCTCGCCACCGATAATTTGAAGTGCTTGCTTATAGTTGTTGACCAGAAACTCGCCTGTATATGTAGTCAAATGCTGTAGCTATGGATTGAAATATACGTACTGAGACTCTCTGATGTCTCCATGACATCCATATATTTCATGTACTCAGTGATTCGTTGGCGTCGATGAAATGAGCTGGAATATCGAACAGACGCAGCCAAGGAATTAGATTTAGAAAAAAAACGCTCACACCCTTCAAGGTCTTCGAGACCTATCCCTTCAACATATGTCGTCAGGTTAGTAAGCTGGCACAGGCGGTTATGGGCATGGCCGTGAAATGCGCCGACAAGTGTTTTGAGTTGCATTGCATGAGCTTGCTCTCCTAAGCTACTCCGAGCCAGCGTGGTCCCAAAGCGGCAGCCGATATCGTATCCAATACCTAAACCACCTCCAAAAGCCTTCATCAAAGATTCTACTACGGCCAAGGGTACTTTGCTCTGAAAGGATCCGTCAGGGACCAAAAAAATTACAGGACTCAAGGTATATGACTCACAGTTCACCACTCCGAACCATATCTGCTACGACCAGGACAAACCCATGGCGACAGAGCGCGAGGAAGATGCCAGTCTCATCGAAAATCCCCCACATTCGTGCCGTGACTTCATTGGCCATATTTGTCCACCGTGCAGCACAAGGATTATCAGCATCAACAGATCCCTCTCGGATTGCATCCATAACTTTGTCTTTTGCCCAGCGGTCAACGGCCTCCCTCGTGAGATAGTAATCTCCTGTGACTTCACGAGTATCCAGTACCTCCTTGACGACTGTAGTGGTCTGGCCAGTTTCATCAGCGGGATCTACAAAGGTATCTTTACGAATGACACGCTTGAGTGAATCATTTCCATCCATTGTTACGAGCATGTCATAGATTAGACCATCCTCACCGTTCAGGCGATAAGTGCAAGCCGGGCAGGCATTTCTCAACCTCCAGTTCGGAGTATCCCGGCCAAGAAATAGACTAACAGACTTCGCAACACAGGCCCGGATTTCAAGATAGAGATCGTAACAAATTGAGAATTGTACCGAGAGATAGGGGCGGAAGTGGAGCCTGTGAAAATTGCATAAACCTCGGACAAATGCATGAATGGACACGTGTGGGCATGAGAGGTGAAGGTTCCGATAGAAGTCCAAAAGTCTTGTAGTTATGGCCAACGAGGGGCGGAAGGGTGCGCAAGGTATCATCCCCTGGCGCACAAGAGCAGCTGGAATACCATCTGGTCCGTCAGTGATGTCCGTTTGAATCACGCGGGTCCCTGATTATAATGAACGATAATGAACAATATGAGAGACTATTGAGAGCATGAGGCACTCACCAAAAATGTCCATGATTTGTAGGCGAATGCCTGACCACTTGTCGACATTTTCAGGGAATGTGGGATACGCATTCTCAAGTCCATGGTCACCCTGTCGAGCATCCCATTCCATGTATGCGCTAGTGATGGAGGGAAGCTGACGTCGAAACCCTTCATTTCGGTTCTCGACATGGTCACGCCGAGTACGCCAATCAATGTATTTTCTATTGAGATGAACACGAAAATGTGAATGAAAATCAAGGCAAAAGCACGCACCGAGGAGTTTGTTCATTGCTATCCTCCAACAGAATGTCAAGGAGCTCTCCCCCAGCATGACTGATATCTAAAGGTACACCTCCTCCTAGGATGTCTTCGGGCTCAAGGGGAATGGTTTGATCAGGGGGATTGCCTGACTCTGAGAAGTCATCGAATGTATTTGTAACATTCAAGCGGCGAAATTTTGCATGGTCGTGCTCCATACATTCATCTAGTATTGTAACAAATGAGCCTGTAGGAGGTGAATGTAAAAGAAATACTTACCAGCGCGACGTTGCCAAGCTTTTGCAAGTCCCTCATCAAGTTCCTCACGCAGTCCTCTGGCATTGTATTGTACAACCTTCTTTTGTACACCAAACGGTGTCTTTATTGAGGATACATGTGCACCGCGATTTGAGCTGCCAGTCCTACGCGACGACTTCGAGTTTGTGTTTGATCTTGGTAGCATCAGAGTCGAATAAAAGTGTGACGGGAGGGGAGCATACATAGTCACGCACTTGTAAATTAAAGCTTTCAATGCCATTGCAGACGTCGTTGACTAACAATGTGCTCATTTGATAGTATTATCAAATACATAGCATTCATTCTATGCTCGTGTACTTGACCTTAGTCAAGGAAACCGCCATTTATCTATACAATGAGACATCAGCCAGTCTATTAACTAATCCTTAAAGCTCACTGCGCAAAAGCCGTTGAGTAACTCAGCCTTTTGTTGCTCACATACTGACTCCGATGTCAAGTATCCAATATCCTGTAGGCTCTGAGCGTGAATATATTTTTCTATCTGTAAATTGACGTGGCAATTTAATCGGATCTAGTACAAGTTCAACTGAGTTGATGCCAACACCATTGAAGTCAGTAACGGATGTGCTAACAAGTCTACTGATGTTTTTGTCCTCGCAACTATGACTTAATAGTGTTTTGACTTAAAAATGTTTTGTGAATCGTTCGGGTATTCAGTAGGTGTCTGTCCAAGATCATTGGACAAGGGGGAGAGTTAAATGAGGAGAGCGGACAATAAACTTGTTGGGCAGTGATAATGCATTTCAGTTACGCATATAATCTCAAAGCACCTATGTTATTGATTCCTACACTATCTATCGTCTGTCTAGTCTACTTCAACACTATGCTGGATGCATTCATGATCTACCAGCATCTTTTATATCACACTTGCTTTGAATCTTAGCAGCAAACTACGGTGATGAGTGTGAGCAACATCATATAATACGAATTCACTACTCCGACTCTATGTTTCAACTTTCGACATGCGAGGACACCATGCATCTTGATTGTCAACTCTGAGGTTTCTGAACGCGCACAGATACCACATATCACGGCTGTTGAAAGGGTTGAGCTGGCGCCAGTACTGTGTTATGTTAATGCGATGGTCAATATATATCATGACATCATCGCTAACGGTTGGAAGTTAGATCTTAGGTCCACCAAAAGTTTCATCATAATAGTTATATCAAAAGCATAATCTCAACACATAGATACATATCGATATTCTAATTAAAATGAAAAAAACCCGCAGCAGGGCCGACAGGGTAGCTGACCCCATTGTGGATCATCCTGAGCTGCGTATCCATAAACGCCCTCGTGAAAATCACAGCAGCATCGGCCTCAGACTGGCAAAACTCAAGCCTGGAATCGCCGTCAAGAGGATAAAGTGCATAAAAAGCATGTTGCCTGACAATCAATCAATACAGTGCGGTAAAGGACATCTGATAACTCACGGATCCTTGTAAATCCCAAGGTATCGCCCCCGTAAAACAGCATACCATGGCTCGAGTGGAAGAGCGCGATTATCAAGCGATGGGGTATCATAAACCTCAGATCCAATGCGGATACCATTCATTCCTGGGCGTGTTTTCTTCTGGTATCGCTCGACTGCCGGTCGCAAGACCTTGTCAAGATCTGGCCTAGCAACAACAATATCAAATCTACTATTATAGACATTAGTTACTGTGTTTATAATCATTTCGAAAAGAACTTACAGCTGGGTTCGAGTCGTGGCAGGGGCAGCTGGAGCGGTCGCAGTGGTCACAGCAGCCGGAGCAGTCACAGCAGCCGGAGCAGTCACAGCAGCCGGAGCGGCCGAAGTAGCCGAGGTGGTTGAAGCTGCAATCGGTGCTATATTAACTGATGCAGTACTCTGACGCGAAGTTACCACAGAAGCCGCTGTAGATGAGGAGGGGGTAGAAAGGACCCCAGACATTGCAGCAGGACCTGGAATGACCGGGGCAGCAAAGACGACAGGAGAAAAGGTACCAGACGAACTGCAAGTGGAAGCAGTTGTAGAATCCTCATTCGAGGATTCTACAGGAGAAGCAGTGGCTGGGGGGGGTGTTGCAACAACCCCGGTCATCGCATCACTAGGGCCAGGAGGTAATCTATCTGATGATAAGTCATATGTACGCGTCGTATAAGCAAGAACCTACACCATAGGGGTCCATTCCGCATTGTTAGTTAGTGGGGGTAAGTTGATACCATTCCCCAGAACGCGTCGTATCTCTGAACTAGCTGATGGACCGAGAGGCTGTTTCTTCTTTGGAGGCGTCTTTTTTCTGCAGCTATATAAGTTGAGAACACTGGTGAATTGAAAGAGTCCTTACCTGGAAGTATGAGCAGTACGCTTGGGCGGGGCTACATCATCCTCACTACCAGAGGAGATGGTGATGACCTCGAACTCGTTTCCCATGCGGGAAAAGCAGTATTCAGCGGAATGCTTATCAGGCTTAGGGAGGCTGGGATAATGGAAACTGAGAACGAGCATAGGAGAGTAGTTAACATCGTACTCACTTTTCATGGTGGGTGGGAGGATAGAGGGGGGCGAAGGATGTTCAACATAAAATACCCAACGCGACGCGGTCACGAGGACATGGCCAAATCATGTTTTGTCCTGCTGATTTCAAATTTGCACACACGCAAAAAAATATTGCCGTCACTTGGCAGTGACCCCTGTGTATTTTTTGAAGTCTAAGTAGAAGTTAGAAACACAGAGTCAACAACAAAAGACGGCGATATCACGTTAGACTGGTTGAGAAATGATAGCCCAACATACATACCTTCATTTACAAGCACAGAACTTGAGCGAATGTAGTGGTAGAAACCATCTGGCCAAGCAATCATGGACTGGATGAAAAAACGGTGATCCGACGTATTTATAATAATGCGGATACATAAGGAGTCTGAGAAACTCACCCACTTTAACATATCGTCAATGTTTCCAGAGCCCTCTCATTTTATTGACGACGCGTCGGGCGCCATGTCTAGCCTTGCAACTCAAGGTGCGCTTGGCATCTCAGTTGACCCTTCTCCGCCAGTTATGTCGTACGCTTCACATGCTACGCGTCATCCCTGGCAACCGGTCATCCCTCCCTCTCAAAAGGGGGGAACCTCCAAGCCCTACGACAAACAATCTAAACAAGTAGCATGGGAGATTAGACGGGAGAAACAAGACGGATTTATAAAGGATCTCACAGAGTATCGAGAAAACCAGGTCAAAACCTGTACCGAACTCGCCGCAAAATATGAACGCAAACCTCAATATGTCAAAAAGCTTTTGGACAATCGGACCCATTACAAGAATGAACGGAGTACAAACTTATTCAATGCCAAAGTCGCGTGGAAACGTCGCGAAGCAAACCAAGGTGCGACGCGTCAACATATTCTTCAATATGCTCTCAAGGCTTACAACTATAACAGATAATCGCCACATGAGTTTACAGGAACTTCAGGCAGCGGTTAAAGCTGACCCGGCACTCCAAAACCTATCTCAAGAACGCGAGAAAGAATTAATAGACGCATTAAATGAAGAAAAGGCAGTGAAACGTACCGGAGCTAGAATCAGTAATCGCGCAGCAACTCAAGATTATCAAATTACGATCAACCGCGTGCAGCAGGAGGTAAGTGCGAGTATCCTTGCAGATGATAGTGTTAAAGGATATCTACAGTTGGTTTCCTTGTCAAGTCGGACAGGGATCGCCGCCTTCGCTTTTTTTTCGAGGACGCACATCAATGACAGTATGCAGCCGGAGTGGATTTCCACTCCCGGCGCTCTTGACTTTCTCCCGGACACGATCAATTCCACAGCCGGTGAATTTGGCCGCAAGTTTGAGCTTTGGGCAGTCAATGGTGGGGGCCGTGAGTTACTTAATATTATGCAGCATTCCCTCGATGGCCCTGACATCTCTTCCTTAGAAAAGGGCCAAAGCCCACTGTTGCGGTTGCGTGCGGAGTGCGCTGAAATCATTGGGCGGAGGTTGAGTGAGTGGAGAACTCGTTTTTCAAATGATAATGAACTCACAAAAATATTAGAAGATATTACCGGTCATCGAGATGCCTCGATGAACTACAAATACTATGACGTCGACATACGATCGCGATACAACGTGCAGCTTCGCGGATGGCCAAACGGTGTTCGGTTTATAGCACCAGGGAACCTGACTACAATGTATGAGATACGTACCCTTCATGATGCGTTGTACAGTGGGAGTTGCTGCTGGGCACTTATGAGTCAACAAGAGATCAATGAGCTTAAAGTTCAGCTAGGCGAGCGTCCGCCAGTAAAGGCAAGGAAGCCGAGGAAGAAAAGGGTGGCCGCCGAGGTGGGTGAGGGTCACGATAACGACGGATCGTCTAACGGTGCCAAGAAGAAGAGGAGAACGGCACCAAAGAGCGCGCCCATTGTCAACGATGTCAACGATGATTGACATCATTTGGTCTGTAATGTGGTAGTGTTATTTATAAATATATTGCTGGCCAATCGATACCGATCAGATAAATATTTATAGTACTTATCACGAGGGCGCGACGCGCTCGTCGCTCGACGCGGTTTGTTGATTGAGTGACCCCTAGGCTCCTGAGTGACACAGGGGCAGTGTAAAGACAGGAGGTCGAGCCCTCGGCACTGATGGCGCACCGACACCACACACGATGCCGCCTACGTCAATTCAGAGAGGATCAGGAGAGGATGCAGATACTCATAAAAAAAAGACTTACTGTCGTAAGCACGAATGGTGAAGGCGGGATACTGGCGGGGATGTCAAGCTTGTGACGTGGCGGATGATAGCCGAGGGGGAGCCGCAGGGCAGCCATTGGTTGGTTACCAACAACGGCGGGATGGCGGGTTGGCAGGTTGGCGAGTTGGCGGCAGGAGGCGGCAGCAGGAGATGGCGGGGAGGACGGTGGGAATAGGACGGTGAGACGGGGACCGGTGATGCTGCTGACACAGCAGCAGCGGCAGCTGGTGCCGATTTTGTTGATGGCGGGATAGCAAGGCAGAGAGGGGCAGATCGACGGGCGGGGTCGTGGGAGGACGACGGGCGGGAACACGGTGGGAACAGGAGTACAGGAGACGGGCACCGGTGATCTTGCTGACACAGCGGCAACGGCAGGATGTGCCGATCTTGCTGATGGCGGGAGGGCGGGACAGAGAGGGGCAAGACAACGAGCGGGGTCGTGGGAGGTCGGCAACACGGTGAGCACCGGGTAAGAGATCGAGCATGGGAGAATGCACGGGACGTGCATCAATGCTTACATCGTTGCCAGCGGCACCCTGTGCCGAGACCTCGCAGCGAGCTCAGGTCAAAGTCAGAATATATTACTCTTTAGCCTTGTAATTGCACCGTAGGGGGGATGTGACATGATCATTCTGATTAGAGGAGATAGCAACCCCCCTCTCCCCATTCTAATCAGAAGCTAATTTCGGAAGGGTTAGGTGAGACGTGCGTTACGTTTACTCAGAACTGACTAAACCTGTGATCTCACAAAATCCATCACATGCCTTAGGTCACAGTCAACTCTGCCATCTACTTCTATCAGTTCATCTCTCCGGACGGTACCAAGGCTTGGACCACACGTTTTACGATTGCTGGACCCAACGGCGAAACGACTCCTCCCGCCAACCCAGTTCAACCAAATTCTGGTGAAAAGGTTCCTTGGGGTGTCGGTCAACTCGCGAATGGTTCCCAGTCTGTACCTCTACCTACAGGTGCTGCTAGTTCCAACTCTTCTCTGTCTGTTGCGAGTCCTGCCCTCCCTAGTGCCCAGTCTTCTCCACCGGCGGCGGCGCCTGTCGTGACTCCGGTTAATACTGTAGACCCTTCCACTACTCTTGCGACTACGAAACTTCCCTCTGTCAGCACTACTACTGGCCAATCATCCCCAACTGGCGCGCCATCGAAGCCGGACACCCAGACGGACGGCTCCGTTCGAACGACGACTGCGTCAATCATGATGACTCTCATCCTCCCGGCGTTTGCACTCATCTTTTTCTGAATACCCTTGGTTGATGTTGTTCATGAGTCGTAATTTGTTCGTGGTGAAACGACCTTGCAATGTGAAGCTTTTTATTTATTTACGAGTCTAATCTATTGCGAACGGTGAAAGTCTCGTTGCTCTTCCTTGACTCGTGTGTACCGCAAAAATGTACATTCGTTCTTCGCGTAACGGTTGTGATTCTTCGTGTGTTTGTTTCTTAATACCTGTCGATCTAAGTAGCTTATTTAGGCGTTACTACATTTATAGCGTGATATATATAAACATTAACTCCTTACGCTTCTACCTAAATGGGCCTGGTAAGTAGGTAATTGGTTTGCGTAACTCGGGAGTGCTAGTGATACATGACCTCACAGAGGTTGAGAGAAAAAAAAAGCTATATACAACGACAAACGATAACAAGTGTCATTGCTACGTGCTCAGCATCAAGCAGAACTAAGTGGCACTAAATGAGGATTCTTAAGGAGTGTTTCAGCCAATTCTTTGAAATCTTGTTTCGAACACGAACGACTGGGCTATATATACAATCATCACGTCAGAAAGAAGATCAGGCGCACAAAGACATGAAAAATTTTTTTTTTACCTTCATTGCATAGACGACAATTTCTAATTCAGAAACCAGATGTTTCTCCCCATCAGTGGAGGTTTCAATTTTCGGTTCTTGAGCTATGATCCGTAAAATATGCTCTGCAGCGTCGTACGAGCATCGTACGGAAGGTTTGACGCGAACGTTCATTGAAACCTTCCATATAGGTTCTCGTCGAAAGACTAGTTTTTTTAGGCATTAGTTGGGAGTAATTTATATATCTCGCCAAAGGAAAAGGCTCACGCAACCGTTCCTCAAGTGTCGTTCTGTCCGTCAATAATTTAAGGTGACCAACTACACCCTCTGTAAAGGGTTTGTCTCCGCGTTTCGTGAATAGTTTGACGTTCTTCAACTCCATCTCTACATCTTCGTTTTCTTCTCCAGTGACGTCTATGTATCGCCGAGCGCGTGGAGAATGTTTCGACAATAAAGGAATGACGAAAGGGTGGAATACCAGGTCAGATTGAGCTGGGATCCTCTAATGGGGTGTAAACTGATACTAACGGTTGGTGATAGGTTTAGTTGCCGAAATGGCTTGAGAAAGGACATGCGGTAAAGTGTCTTCGCTATATTCTGAACCTTTCTCTTCATTGTCATTGTTTGCGAGCCATGCAGGGATAGTGGATTTGGGTAGAGAATTAGGAGAGGAGGAAAAGCAACTAAATGATGACTTTTCCCCAGCGAAATCAGCAAATCCACGTGTCCTCTGGTAGTGTATTGTCAGTTGAAAGCTTTCTTGAAGACTTGCTCAATATGACATACGAATGGCGACCTGTTGGTCTGTTGGAGCGAAAATGGCGATCGTGACATCACAGGAGTTGCGCCAAACACGTTCTCCGGTTTTCCCACAACGGATTTATCGGGGGTAGTTGCGCTAACTTGAGTTGTTGGTTCCGGTGCTTTGGTTTCAACCGCTACCACGGGCACCTTCTCCTCGACGGATTCCGTCTCTTTGACCAAGGGAGTTGCTTCTCTAGCAGGACTGCCTTCACGGGCCGGAATCGAGCTCGCGAACAACAGGGGACTATCAGTGGTTTCAGTCGTAGGTGTACGTGCGGCTACGGTCTCTGTTCCTGGTGATGGCGTACGGGGGGGCTCACTGACGCTCGGATTTCTGGAATGCTAAGCACAGTTAATTACATATTAGTGCCATGAGAGAATTCATGCTTGAGCTCACGATCAAAGTCCAATCTTCGGTTGATGTGTCTTCTAACAAAAGTGACGGAGTCGATTCCCGAAGAAGTTTCTGGTGGTGGACGTCAGCTTACACTTACAGCAATGGCCCGAATGACCGATGAAGTACCTTGACGAGAACTTGGCCTGATGTAGGTGAGCGCTGTCGCTTACGAGCATAGATATTGTTTAAGTTCTGTGTTTAAGCGTAAGGTCGTCATTCGAACGACACTTTAAACACGACAAACATGTGGGTATCCCAGATTCTGCTAACAATTGGTTTAACCAATAGAAGGGGATCAAGATAGAGAGGCGTACCGCTTCTTCTTCTTCAAACCCGTCGTGGGGTTTCTTGCGCTTCAATGATTCTTGTACCGCCGCAAGCCGCGGTATACCTATCGAAGGTGTAGGATCCATTGTCTCACTTCGGTCAGCGCCCTGCGCCTCCTGTTCCTGCGAAACAGGAGCTATGTTGTCTCCCCTCTTAGATGGATCCGATGATCCAACCCTTGTTGAAGATAATTCGGCCTCAAGGGAGTGATTTGGAGCTAGATGATACCTACGTCGTTGGTGTAAGCCTTCCACGAACATAAGTATAGCCGATAGTTGCAGCAAAAGCAGTGATTCCAGCCATCATGAAGTTGAAATCAGAAACAGGAAGCATGATCCACAGCTCTCTTCTCGAAAGTCTGGATGGTATGTGCGTATGATGGCACAGTAGATCTGAGTGACGTATAAAGAGCCATCTAGCCCCTGGATGTTGAAGACCAATGTACGACGACTCACTAAGGCTTTGTTGGGTATTGTACTGGGAGAACTCAACGAGAGGAGCGAATGATATACGGGAGAGGAGACGTACGGGACAGAGTGGTACTTAAATTTCCCAGCCCAGCGAACCGCCCTTCAAGATCATGGAGATAGTCTGCCTCGCCCATAACACGCTGCTCGTGCATTTTCGGCCCGATGTCATCTTTTAGGACACGTGTGACATTTTACTTCAGTTATTCGGCAGAGCGCCAGAACTCGAAGCAGTGAAATGCCTGGGGTCAATCGATGACATGACATACGTAGGCCTAGGGCTGCGGGTCCACGAGTGAAGAGAAATGGATGGAAGGAAAGTGCATTAAGACCCGGAATCCAAGAGAACAATTCGTTGATCGGTTATTACGGAATGTCAATTTATCGGATCATGATGAGCTCACACAAAGTTTGAGCGGTGCCGACTACATCAGTTTATTGAAGCCAATTCTGTCTCGATGTCC
This sequence comes from Agaricus blazei, assembly GCA_029719445.1. NCBI lineage: Eukaryota > Fungi > Basidiomycota > Agaricomycetes > Agaricales > Agaricaceae > Agaricus > Agaricus blazei. Next base: position 886,681 of record SSNC01000005.1, read on the forward strand.
TCAACAAAAACGATGGCTTTCTTCGTGTTCAAATGAGCGTACGGAGGGCCGTATGACGAATAGCAGATGTAAATCAAGACTCCACCTCAATCACAAACTATGCCTAATGGGGATACTGGTCAGAGATTCCTTCATAGTATAAAAGCGCGATAGCATAGGGTGTCTTGAGTGATCACACTCCATACCGGCACTTTTCATGCTCGCTGGTCCTTCCATTCAGTATGGCTATCAAGGAACCATCAACCTTGCTTATTTACTCGTTAAAACTATCGGGACGCTCAAACCAGTGAGGTTGGTCATTCTGAGAGTTTCATGCTGAATGAAAAGGTGGGCACTGCTGTGAAACATCGACGGTTCACATGTTTCCCCGCTGAATACAGCTGCGCACCTTGCACCCGACTTCTTCCTCTCCAAGGTTTTCTGATCTTGTAATGGCCAAAATATAACCTCGAGTTTTCTTGGACCATCACAAAAGGAATCGTCAGACTGAAATTTAAATGTCTATTTTGTCTTTTTCGTCATGGACTCAAGAAAGAGCAGTCGCAATATGAAGCCATGGCAATGGTCGCAGCGGACAGATCTATCAGCCATCAAGGGGTGATACAAGGAGCAGAGGTGTTTAGTGAGCCGACTATCTGACGTGGCCATGGAAGTCATCTAGGAAGGGTTTTTCTTGAAAGGGCAAGCAAGTAATCAGCGCGATTTATCGCCTTAAATATCTTATTGTTTAGGTGAGAATCAGCATTCTGACTCTTGCAAGATTTTTTCCAACGAATATGACGAGTATTTGAATGATTAAAGTCATACAATGCTCGATAGAGAATAAATCATAATTCATCATCCGGACGGTCAGATGCCTTCGCCTCCTCTGCATTTCCAAGATCTGCTGTACCGTTGAGGATTGAGTTCAAGAGTTCCGTCAAAGGTTCTAGTTTGGTGGCGCCTGCCAAGTTTGTCGCCGTTAGCTAAATTCACTATTGAAGAGAAACTGGCATACCTTCATACTTGACGGGCTTTGACTGTCCGGCGGCGTATATAAGAACCTTGACGCTGTCATCAAATCCGAGATCTTTCGCTGTTTGTCCATTCTCATCCCGGTGTGCCGCTAACTCGATCTTTCCGAAGTACTTGTTTGCTAGGACTTTCCAAAGAAGGGGAACTTTCTTCTCCTTCGTTAAAAGAAGAAGCGTATTTTCCGCCTTTGTCTAATAACTCGATTTGAGTATTGTAGCATTGGTAGCAAGAAGATACTACTGACCTTTTCCCTCCACGATTCAATGTCATCAACCTTGGAGAGTTTCTTGACATGATTAGGAACGCGTAGTGTCGCCCACTTGTAGAATGCAGACGCAGTACGGTCCCCGGACTCGTATGTCATAGACGCAACTTTGTTTCCACGCGGGAACAACTGAAAGGGCCATCGGACTCCAGACGCATCAGTATAGCAAAGAAGATCTGACCTTGACGGTGGGGAAACCCTGGACTCGTTGTTCGGCGCACAGGGGCTTATTCTTGTCGTCGTCGCAGTCAACAGCATACGTAGGAATTAGCGGGAATAGCTTGTCAGAAACTTTTGCATATTCTGGAGCCATGCGTTGACAGTGCTCATGGAACAATTAGCCGGATGTCTAAGTGTAAAAACTCAAAGCTCACTCCACACCAAGGAGCAACGAATGCCACCAAGCTGGTTTGCTGCGTAATAATGTCAGAATCGGGACGTTAACACAGATAATAGACGCATTCACATTAGCTTTCATCGCTTTTTTAAATGATTTCGGATCCAGCATTTTGACATGTGAGTTGGGAGGGAAAATGGCACCCAACGCCAACGAAGGCGTTAGAGCCAACGCGAACAGCTGCAATGAGAATTTCATGGTAAGAGTGTTAGTGGTAGTACTTTCCACGACGTCACTGACGTGTCGAAATGTGCAGAGTCACATCACATGTAGTCGTGACTAATTAGCACGCGTGGCGCGAGCTTCTCGGCGGCGGCCTCCGTACATGCATCCCAAAAGAAGATCTCTACTCCATGCCACCTCTCCAGCCGTGTCTTGCTCGTGATCATTAAGCAATAGTACTGTCATCATGACCGACCTCCCGCGTTTGACTACGTATAACTGAGATCTAAAATTAGAACCACTTTGTCGCGAGTCGCCAAACTCGAAGTCGGAGTTGTTTCTTGCGGTGAAAGAGTCCCATGTGCTATTAGATTTTTTGTTGTGGATTAAACGCCTCGAGCAGTGCCTTACCTCTATCTAAAACTATCCCCGAGGAACAGGTAGTGAACTCATGCTGAGTGTTTATTTTTAAACACTTACCTTATCACTGAACAGTTCACAGAAACTTGGAGATTTTACATTTTTGCGGAGCAATGGTAGGAGTTGCATTCCTTCCAGTTTGAGAATTCAACTCTCTAAGCCCAAAACAGTGCTGCGCGCGATACGAAAATCTATTTTGGCACGACAACACCACAGATTACAGCTGCTGGAGGAGCCAGAAATGGTGAATACTGGCATGTAACCTCGAAGATGAGGAATAGTGTCTTTAAGAACTAAGTTGATAGTGAGTGCTTGAATTAGGTTGAAGGGCAAGATTATGTGAACGTAGCGAACAGTACTGGTGTACCCGTGACCCATATGGAACTCGCATTACGGCAAAACGCTACCAAGGTCAACGCGAAGGTTACCATCAGCGATAGAACACACATTGAATGTGAGCCATTCCATCATTGAGAACGTGGGCTCATGATGAATCCCTGCATGCGTCTGTGGGTGCGATAGTCCTGTCTGTCAAATATTATTCCCAGGGTCCCCTGCAGGTGCACTACACTGAACTCCGTCTATTCCAACTGCCAAAGACTACCTGATGAGTCTTCCATTCCTCTGTGTTTTTCATGTGACTGCATTACCCATGGCTGCCGAAGGGCGTATTCTTGATCAGCATGATGCGATGTTCTAGTCGATCCTGAAATGAGAAAATCATTAGTACCATATGGCTCAAGAAGTCCCCTCCATCGCGGTGCCCACGTTCGATTGGTTGACAGTTTCTCAGTTTCAGTATGACTTCCCACCCTGACTACCTTCATCGAAGAACACATTTCTTCCATTCGCCTGAACACGACGCTTTAGTCGAAGTACGAGTTCGGTACCATATGGCTCGAGAAGTCTCTTCCTTTGCCATGCCCACGTTCGACTGGCTAGTGACTTATAAGTCCAAGTTGCATCCCTTACTTCGATAACCTCCCCGCTATGTATCTGAGTCTCCTTACCACCGCTCTACTTTTACTGACCGGAGTCCACTCCCGGGAGATCAATTCTCATCTTCGTCGAGCAGATGCATTCGTCGATCCTCGCGTAAACGGTGGCTCTATGCTTGACAACGGTTTGTCCTGCACATTTAAACGAGATCATGTTATCTGAAGGGTAACTTAGCTGGTTCTGGTGGTGGTGAACCACTTAATGTCTGCATGTGATTTTTTAAATAGGTCTGCAGACGTTGACACTTTTTATAGGTCATTATTTCAGCTCAGAGCTCGCCCGATGCACTCACTGACGAGGGTATAATCAATTTCGCCAGAGCAATCGGATTGTGATTATAACCGCTTTTTGTTAAGAAAAAGGATAAATACTAATATATTCGACTTTCTAGCTCAACGGAATGTATTGGAATTCACCTTGGTGATCCACAATCGGCGAACCTCGGTGATGGAAATGGCCCTCAGAATCAAACTGTAAGAAGTTGTTCCTGAAGAATCCAGTCAATCATGCTCCTTGCTCATTATATGAAGGTTGAACTGCGACAAGACTACGGTGATGCTGACCTTGGCACCTGCCTGGAGTCTTTGATAGGTGGTAATCATTTCCGGTAAGCCTCAGCTTCTATTTCGGCTGCAGTGGTCGGTGATACCTTTCGGCAGTGTTTTCCGACAGAATGGTCCGCTCGCACCGACAGGGGCATTGTTCCTAGCGTATGTCCTTCTTTTCTTTTCTTGCGACGGCGAGAGCTGATCCCCGCCTTAGTGTATCCCAAGAACAGGTATTTACAATCAAGGATTGTTCAAGTATGAGTCTTTAGTCCCTGTTATAGCCCGTGACGGAGAGCCACACTATCTCTCCTGACGGTTACAATCAAGGTCCCTATATTTCCTAGTTCTTGAGCGTTCTCTCACTTCCGAATGTAGGTCGGATAAACTTTGTCGGGAATGCGACTGGTACCAGGTCATTTAATGGTGTAACCTATACCTCAGTCTCAGAAGATGTCTTTGGTCTACTCCCTGTCGGTGCGGATGGGTATGTCACTAACTCACTATCATAATCCCGATTCATATTCATTCTTCTCTCAGTATCAACCATGGAATTGCCATCGATGGAGTTGTAGCAGTCATCACGGTGACTGTTTCGTGAAGATCTTGGGTTACGTAAATCTAAATATGTTGCTTTCCTACTGCGGATAACTGGATTGAAGATATGTACAGTATTAACAAAGTGTAAAAATAAACGGACCTATGGATGTCAGGAAATAGAGCCTGAATAGAGCTCCCGATAAGTATAGGAAAGTCCCAAAACGGTCGAGCAACCATTACCAGAACTTTGGTCTGAATATTTCTGATAACGTATGTACTCACCCACTCGCCGTCTTACCAAAAGTGGTACTTTGACCCTTCACCTCTCCCAATCAGACAACCGGACGGCTGGCTAGGCATCAGAAACAAAAGTAGTATCGTTAGATAGGGAGTTGGGCGGTCAAGGTTAGAAGCTGGGCACATATGGAGTCAACTGAGTATCAGGATTCACGCCCTTGAACATTGCAAACACATCCTATGTTCAACTTGGATACAGATACGCCGTGTGAGCATGAATGTACTCCAGGCCGGAGTCATTCACACGAAGGAGAAACTGCGCCCCAGTCACTGACTCAACATCTAACTTCAGTGAAACAAGGTTGACAGGTCCTTAGGCCTGCTTTCTAGCGCCTATAGAGCCACAACGGCTGGAGTGAGTATCGAAACTTGAGTAGCAAAGCGGATGAGCTCGACATGCGGCATAGAGGGATAAATATCCTTGTTCGGTAATTTAATCTATAACTCATCTGATATTCTTGCATGGGCAGCTTCCTCCGTCAAATCGTCGTCACTGTCCTCGGGCAACTCTTCTTTTTCCACAGCGTCGCTCTTTTTCTTCTTCGGATGTTGACCCATCATTCCTGGATAACCATGGATATCATGATAATCAGCTCCATGTCCCTCCTTGATCGCTTTCTCAAAGTCAATAAGATCCGTGAATCCACCATGAGCCAATGCAATACGCTGCGCCTCCTGCTTCCTCTCAATCTCAAGCTCCTTTTCGTCAGGCGCAAATTCTTCAGCATTGGCTTTGTCATTTGCTGTTTTCAGATCTACACTTCCATCAAGGATAGAATCGAAGAAACTCGATAAGGAATCCATTTTAATTATTCCTGCAAAAAGTTGTGTCTCAGTAATTCGTATCGCAATACGACGCATGCCAATTACCTTCGTATCTGACGTGTTCGGTTGAGCCGGCGGGATATATAAGGATTTTGGCTTCTTTCTTCTCCCCTGCCTCCATTCCCAACGCCACAGATGACTTTCCTCTACGATCTCTGTGGGAGGCTAATTCAAGTTGACCGAGATACTTGTTCGCAAGTATCTTCCATATCATCGGTACTTTCTTTTCTTTGGTCAAGAGAAGAATAACGTAGCTCTCCTTTGTCTGTCTCCAAATGTCAGTCAAACCTTATTTCAAGGTACCGTACTACAGACCTTTTCGACCCACGGTTGGATGTCTTCAACTTTGTAGAGTTTTGTCACATAATTGGGTATCTTACGTGAAGCCCAATAGTAGAATGAACTTGCACTTCTGTCATTCGAAGCATCGAACACTAAGGGCTGCTCTTTATTGCCGCGCGGGAACAACTAAATACATGTCAGTTTCCAGGAGAAAGAAATCATGTATAGTCAAACATACTTTGATGGTCGGGAAAGTTTCGACTTTTTGCTCCCGGCACAAGTTTTTGTTCCCATCGTCATCACAGTCCACCGCGTACGTTGGAACAGAAGGATACAGTCCCAGAGCCGCCTTCTCATATTCGGAAGCCATGTTTTGGCAATCCTGACTGTGTCAATGACGAGCAGCATACAGAAAAAAGTATATAAGCTTACTGTGTTCGTTGAGGAAACGAACGCAATCATGTTAGTTGCCTGCAACAAGACGTGTCAATGCTAATACTCGACGCGATGTTGGGTGCTCCTCACATTCGGTTCTAATGCACTCCTGAATGATTCAGGCGTCAACATCTTTACGAGAGAATCATCGGTAAATAAGGTATTTGCCAGCGATGGTTGGAGGGCCAAGGACAGTAGAACAAGGTGAGAGATCATGTTGAAGGCGGTGCTCTCGGCGTCGCCAGCCTTTATACTCTTCCTCAGCTGCCCGTTGTTCACGGTCTGTACGGTGTTCGGTCCCTGGATCACATGCCAAGGAAGGACCCGTTGATAGGAACAATAGTGTTGATGGCAAAGGGTTGTGAACGTCCAAATTTATATTGCCGACACTGGTACTAATAATAGCCTGATAAATGATGGGATCAATCACGATCACAACTTAACCTCTCAACAAATGAGAGAGGACTATGTACATGGATCGATTCATATTTTTATAATTCATCGTCTGGACGGTCTGGAATTTTTCCATCCGTGTCCATTGTTCTGCGATCCTCATTACTGTCGAGGATAGAACCGAAGAATTTTGTCAAAGGCTCGAATTTAGTTGCGCCTGCGGAATTTGTGCACCATGAGCAACATTGAATATGGTAAGAAAAAGCTGTTATACCCTCATATTTGGTAGGTTTTGAGTCCCCAGCAGAGTAGATGAGAATTTTGGTGGCGTCGTCAAATCCAAGACCACCGACTGTCTCCCCATCCTTATCCCAGTGTGCGGCTAACTTGAGGTTACCGGAATACTTGTTTGCAAGGACTCTCCAAAGAAGAGGAACTTTCTTCTCTTTTGTCAGAAGGAGAAGTGCGCTTTCGTCCTTGGTCTGTGGACAAAGTATGGGTATCGTGAAATATGGTAAAGACATTACTAACCTTCTCTCCCCATGACTCGATGTCGCCAATCTTTGAAAGCTGGGTCACATGGTTTGGGATTTGTGAAGAGACCCACTTGAAAATTGGAGCGGCTACTCGCTCTGGAGAAATCATAGGTGGAACTTTATTTCCGCGAGGGAACATCTAAATGCGAGTGTAAGTCCCCTAGCGCAATAATGAGGCCAACAACCGAACCGTGACAACAGGGAGTGTCTGCACCCATTTTTCGGCACACAAAGGTTCATTTTCTACCTCATCACAATCGACAGCATATGTAGGAATAAGAGGGTGTAATTTTTGAGAAAGTTGGTCAAATTCGGCAGCCATATGTCGACAGTGCTTATAGGATGATTAGCCCCTGATGTTTGAAGGCAGAGAGGCTTAACACTTACTCCACGCGAAGATGCAAAGTACGCTACCATGTTGGTTTCCTACAATAGCATGTCAACGTCAGGATAGTCCTATAGATAATGAATCCGGACACATTTACATTAGTTTCCATTGCCTTCTTAAACGATTCGCCAACCAGCAACTGAACATGGGAGTCTGAAGGAAAAAATGAGCCGAACGCGAACGAAGGCACTAGAGCCAGCACGAATAGTTGCGACGACAATTTCATGGTAATGTCGATAGTCAGTGTGTATTCTCCCGATAGATTACTCGAGGTTACCCGACGTCACTGACATGTAAGTCACGCCACGTGCTGCCGTAACGGAACTCAAGCATTCCGTGAGAGCGCGCTCTTACAAGTGCAGCAAGTAGCATATCGGCCACACAATTCAAAATCGGCAGTGCTCAGTCTTTGAGATTCAGCGAACCAACGGCTCCCATTCCTTATAATGGATTTATTGTGTAGAAGAGAATATTTCCTCACCTATCTAGCCTGTACAATCATCAAGGCTGCATTTGTCATTGGGACCCTGCGCCAGCTCAATAACACCGATCGGACGTTCAACGAGAATGCAATAGAATTAAATTATGAAGGCTGGAGATGAATGCAATGTGCATCGCAGTGTCTAATGTCACATTCACGTGCATCTGGGACCATGTGTTACTGTGTCACGCACCGGTGGGGCCGTCGCTGGTGCTTGCTAATGCTTGGTCGACGGCGACAGTGGCGAGCAACCGTATTTTTCTCACACCGGCATCTCGGACATTCGCTGAAGCTCAACTCCAATATTGGTCATCCTCATGGGCCGCGCCGGGAGATCTTCTCCATCCATTGTCTCCCTCCCTAAGGCCCTTTTCAACAAGATCGAGGAAGACGACTCCACCCAACCGGGTGGTGTCCATGACCTGCAAGCACGCTCATATGGCTGTCAGTGCAACAGTTTTGTGCCCCGTGGTGACGCTGATGGCGGTCTAGACAATGACTTTTCTGATTTTGTGAGACCTGAGCATTACATACGGCATATAGGTGAGTTTCGGCTTTGGAAGAATCATTTGTTTTCCAAGTTCTTACAAAATAACCGCAGAACCTCTTGAGAGCGACTTAGCGCGACAAGTTGAGTATGATATGGATGAACAGGGTCAGTCAATACGAAGCGTTAACGCACCAATCGCCTGATATTCTCGTGGCGTAGATCAGGAATGGCTAGATGCAATCAATGCAGAACGCCGGAAGGAGCAGCTGGACAAGGTTTCATATGAACTGTTCGAGATTATCATGGATCGGTTAGAGAAGGAATGGTTTGATCTGGTGAGCCGTGCATGCCTTGGTCTCATCCGTCGTAACCAATATTGGCTTGCAGACCAAGAATATACCGAAGTTAGATCTCGCGCTGCCTTCTGAGGATTCTACTTGTGCCATATGTGATGATTCTGAAGGAGAGAACAGCAATGCGATAGTTTTTTGCGATGGCTGTAATCTAGCGGTTCACCAGGGTAAGGAAGGAGCCATGTCCCCCCTGTACGTGATTATCGACCTGATTTTGTATTACAGATTGTTACGGTGTGCCCTACATACCAGAAGGTCAGTGGCTCTGTCGAAAATGTACAGTCTCCCCGGAGAATCCTGTCGTATGTTCAGCCTTGTGCGTATCCGGATAAATCTGACTTGAAATTCCAGCAATGCATCCTGTGCCCCAATGAGGGTGGTGCATTCAAACAAACAACAAATGGCGATTGGGTACATTTACTTTGTGCCATCTGGGTCCCGGAGACACGCGTCGTGAACGAGGTTTTCATGGAGCCTGTAGCCGGCGTGGAGAAAATATCAAAGCAGCGATGGAAGCTGGTAAGCTTTGGTCTGTATTGAGACTGTGTTTTCTTTGAGTCATCAAGTTTAGAGGTGCAGTATATGTGATATTCGAGAGGGTGCTTGCATACAATGCGCTAAAACGTCTTGCTTTCTTGCATTTCATGCAACCTGTGCTCGTAAAGAAAAGCTTCTATCGTCAATGAAGAGTACTCAAGGTTCAGAACCTCCCGTACTCAGCTGCTTCTGCGAACGACACCTTCCGGTACGTGAGACCGTTAATCTTGGTTCAACATTTCTCATCGACTTCCAGAAAGAACAGCAAGAAGCCCGGGCTGCCGCGCTTGCAGCAGAAGGATCTGAAGCTGAGGATGAAGTCAATGTTACCTCGAATAAATCCGCTCGTGCATATGCCAAGGCTTACCACACAGGGCCTCCTCTTGTACCTGCGCTTATAGTCAACCGAATTGTATCATATATCACAAAAGTCACTCTCCGCAAGAAGGCTGAATTTGTAAACACGCTTTGTAGGTATTGGAGCTTGAAGCGTGAAGCACGACGTGGCGCCCCTTTACTTAAACGGTTACATCTGGAACTATGGACGGCAGCGGCAGGGGTGAAGATGCGATCCAAGGGAGAAAAAAGAATGAAGTTAGATGTACGTCTTTCAATCACTCAAAATTACGGTTGTGTTTTGACTCAGGACTAGCAACTAATGCGGTTACGGGACGACCTTCTTGCCTTACGTTCATTGACAGAACTGTGTCGGAAGCGGGAATCCAGAAAGTACAGGCAGGCAGAGGTCATTTATGACGTTGTTTCCAAGGCATTCTTCTCGCATGAAGATACTATGAGGCATGTCTTGGATCGCATCGTACTGTGAGTATACTTCATATCGCTCTAGTACACTAGTGTATAATAACTCGTTTGCACCAGCTTGGACAAACAAGAGTTCTTCAAGAATCCAGTCTCGAAGCTTGTTGTTCCTGATTATTACGATGTTGTCGCAAAGCCGATGTGCTGGAATATGATCGAGGCAAAATTAGACAGGCACGAATATTGGGACGTTCAGGCTTTCCAGGTGTGTCTTGTTGGCGTCATTTATGCTTTGATCCCCGATTAACCTGAGTCAGGACGATGTTGACCTCGTGGTTGCTAATGCACTGTTGTATAACAAATCAGATTCGGCCATCTATAGGGCTGCCTCTCGACTGAAGAAAAACATTCCGCCCATATATGGTATGCTCGATAAAGAACGTGTTGTTACTTCCCAAAAGCCCACTACCAATGGCATTCATCCCGAAGTAAAGCCAGAGGTTGGAATTGATGCTCAAGTGAACGGCCATACTAGGGGAAACGATGAGGCTGAGGCTTCATCTTGGTCTTCGCATAATCACGCTACCGTTGGTGACTTGGAACCACCGATGGATGTTCTTGAACTCCTTACCGTCACAGATATCATTAAACCCGACCTCAACATGGACCTCCAAGAGGAGCCTCTTCAATCTCTCTTCCATTACGAACTTGCCATTCCTAAACGTCTGCCCACTCCAGCCCCACCCCCACCGCCCAGAGCAAAGAAACCCAAACGTGACCGTAAGGCCGAATATGAACGAGCTAAAGCAAAGAAGGCTGCTGCCGCCGCCGCTGCTATGGCCACTGCTGCTGAAGCTTTGACCTTGTTGAATGGCGGACATCACAACCACACTGTACCTCCCACGGAACAAGAGGTTCTACGACCTCAACTCGGTGCTCTAGTGCGTCCACCACTGCCGCAACCTCCACCTCCAACGCATCTTCCTCCGTATACTCAGCCAATCCTTGGTTCTCCTGAGTTCAGGATGTCAGTGCCAAACGAGATCATGGTTGATACAAATGCAGGTGTCTATGGCGATAGTGCAGTGACGGAACCATTCGGGCAGCTGACCCCTACGTCCCCGAGATCTGAACGACCGCCTCGTAGAAAACGCCCTTCTATGACCTTGCCGGGACGATCGGAAGTTCCTCCTGTAGTTTCTGATGTCGATAATCGAGATTCATTCAAGATGTTTGATGCTGGATGGATCTTACCTCCTGACCATAAGCGCGGTGGACGTCTGCCACCCGTGGACCGGTCTACACAACCTCCGCCAAGAAAACGAGCGAAAACAGGTATGTAGTGAATATTGACCAAGTGGCTCTAGATCTAATGCAGCTCCTCCAGCCGAGCAGGCGCCATCGAGACTTTCAGTTATCAGCATGCCAACTTCGGAAAACCAAGTACTGTATACGTCACCTTTCTCAGAACCGAGTATTGCTGGACCTCCACTTTCTTCCGCATCAACTAGATCAAATATGGCCTTCCCTGATCGACTTCCATCTGCACTGCCAACCCCGGAAATCAAAGCTCCACCGGAAACGCCTGTCCTCCCAGAACCTAGTCCAAATCTTATGATGGAGCTTCCTTTGAATATGCCATCCTCTCCCCCTGCATCCGCTCCTGTGTCTTCATCTAGGCAATTACCACCGCTCGACTTGTCAATGCTTGAAGGGCGTAAAATTATTGAAGGTGCCAACGGTACGATTATCATAGAGGAGTTAGACACACCGGCTATACGACGGGCCAAAAACATGAAACGAAAAGAGGAGAGACGACAGGAGAGGTTACGCAGGGATTCCTTGATGTCTGCTGTGGCGGAGGGTAACTCTACGTTCGTGCCATTATCCATAGGGCAGCCGGCGATTGGCGTAGACTCACCAAGTAAACCCTCCAAAAGCGCAGGTGTAGACTCGGAATTGAGTTCATTGAGCGATTTTGAGAGTGAGTTTGCGGACGATACCGGCCAACTTAAGGAATCAAGGAAGGGGAAGAGAAGGAGGAGTTCTGTCGCGATGCCAAAAGGACCGCTATCAAGGAAAAGTCAGGAGGGGTTAGCGAGTGTGTCTCTCACAGATGAGGCGCTTGAGGGGGGACACTCGGTGCGTTTCTGTCGCTTTCCCTGTCGTGTCTTTGATCACTAAGTGTTTCTTTTTCATGCAGTGTGGGCAAAAGCGGGTTGGTTTCACATGCATTCTGGTTTCATTATTGTACTGACTTCATAATTCATATTCAAGATTCTTATCCATGGTGGCCGGCTGTCATTTTTGAACAAGACGACCCTGATGTACCAAGGAACATCTTGCAAGGTTGTCAAGAGGCTCGGGAGAAACGCAAGGTGAAGCTGCACATTCTCCGGTTCTTTGATAAAAACCAATCCTGGTGCGCTGCTCGCTTTTCATAAACTTGCTGTTCCCTAAGTACTCCTCACCGTCTAGGCAATATCTACCTATCGAGCGCCTCGCGTTGTTGGGGGAAAATCTTGGTAAATCTGTTACTTTATACTTGATTGTCCGCAGTTTTCTCAAACTTTCGATGCACAGATTTGGATGCGGAGATGCAGGCACCATCTTCGAAGCGACAACGATGGAAGAGTCACACTATACGGAGAGATTGTTGTGAGGCGTATAAGTGAGTCTTCGTAGGTTAAATCCCTTCAATGGGCTGATAATTTTGGTATAGGTTGGCGCTGTCAGAGATGGAGACAGGAAGCGATGCTGAGGCGACAGGCAGACGTGTGGAAGTCGTTTAAATGTATTGATATGCAGGTTTAAAGTAATTTATTCGATATATAACTCGACACTGCTCACATGTATTGACAACCGACTATATGCTTATGTAAGCTGTTGTTCACTGGAAGTGGGCGCGAGGACAGAACTTTGAACCGACAATGTTCTTCATTGTAAGTAACCAAGAAGATATCCTATGAGCCTCGATCAAACGCAAATATGTTTCCATAGAAAGAACTCACGCACACCATTCTACTTCACCCATCATATTTTGGACCCCGGATGCTCAGTTTCTTAGAATCCAAACTTTACTCAGATGTCGAGGGCACCTGCTCTGGTCAATTCGGCTATATCATCGCTGTAGTGTCAATACTTGACATCGGGAAAGGTATGGTTCTTAGTGGAAGTGGGCAAGCCGAATTTGTGACAAGATACCGAGCAATTGTATTCAAACCATTCAAGGGAGAGGTTGTAGACGGAGTGGTCAACAATGTGAATAAGGTACATATCTCGATGTCGGTCACTGGGGATTCTCATACCTGACTGGTTCTCAAAATCGTCATACAGATGGGCTTCTTTGCCGATGCTGGCCCTTTAACTGTTTTTGTGTCACACCAAGTTTGTGAACGCCGCTTTGGCTCATCTAAGCCTCAGTTGATTCATCCTGCATAGCTGATCCACCCTAATATGCGCTTTGATCCGAATTCGAATCCTCCCTCCTTTGCTTCGGAAGACCAGGTAGGACATTGAATGTATTCAATTGGAGCAAGCTGACAGTCGTAGATTATTGAGAAAAATACACGCGTTCGGCTAAAAATCGTCGGTACACGTGTTGACGCGACTGAGATTGTGAGTTTCTGAGTTGTTCGGTCTTACCGGGTTAGGATTTACTTTTTCAAACAGTTTGCAATCGGGACGATTAAAGAAGACCACCTGGGTGTGATAGACTAGACGACTGGTACCCAAATGGACGTATGCTATAAGGCTGTTGGATGGGATGCTTACAACAAGCTACGAGAATAATCCTGCTACGGCTTGTCTATCAGGTCTATTAGCTCTCACCAGTCTATTTGTAATGATCTGTGAGTGACACCTAGTACAATATAATCTGAGGTTTTCGTAGGGTTCTCCGCTTCTTGGTCCCAAAAGTTCCGAGTCATTCGATTTTAAGGTGGCGCATATACCTCCTACTGAAATCCGTGCCTTTCCGTGGTCTCATCTTTATAGCTTCTGGTGATCTCGCATGATATATGGACCTCTTGGCCGTTGCCGTTGATTACTTGAAGCGAGAGGAAATAAAAATACAATAGCTCTATGCACATCTAATGAAGACCCGAGGACGAAATAATGAGATGACATCTAAAGATGTGCCCTTGTCTCGCCAAGTGCACCTTCCAGCATGCCAACAGCTTTCTCGACTGAAGGATCAATAGTGGTCGTCCAAGCTGAGCAGAATGTGTATGTCAGCTTCGATTCATTTCGAGAAGGTACACAGCCAACTCACCCCACTTCCAGTTTTGTTTCACTGCATCACCAATTTCGGGCAGACGTTCTGGCTCTTTGTCAGCGTCGAAACCTTCTAGCTGGAGACCGAACAATCGTCCATTTCCTAGAGATCTCTCGGCGACTTCCTCAGCGATGGGTCGGCGAACAGTGTCGTAAATTTGGAGTGCTGTTTCAACATTGGACAAGTTTGTTAATTTGTGACCTAGAAGAGTCGATAGAAGGTAAGCGTCTTCGATTGCTTGACCAGCACCAGAAGCTTGTTGAGGTGACATCGCATGGGCCTAATGGTCTGGTGAGTTTTCCTGTATAAAACTTAAAAAACAAAACAACTCACAGAGTCTCCAAGGAGCACCACCCTTCCGTGAACCCAAGTCTTCAGCTTGCGGACTGTGTGGACGGCCCAGCGAGATGGACTGTCGATACACTTTATGATAGTCAGATCATCGAGAATTTCGCTGTTCATAGTCAGAAAAGTCACCTTGAGAATAGCTTGCAACTCAGATTCCCATCCGGCATGTGCATCTAGGAGTTCTTGGTTATTGACTTGGCTCACCCACGGACCGCTGAAGGGTGTTCCAGCAAGTTCATCCTTGGCATGGAAGGCGGCAACATTGATAAGCCTTCCAGAGCTAATTGGGTATACCACAACATTCTGAAGCGGAGTCTTAGATCGATATCAAGTGGCGATGGAGCAAGCGAGCACTTACAACGTGTTGCCCCATGTACTGTCAATCGAAAAAGACAATCTCAGAGTCAGAATACCCCACACAATAAACTTACTTACCATGACAGGTATCGAATTATGCTCGGGGACGCGAACTTTCTCTTCGGGATGAGCATCACGGTACGCCAGCAGACGTTCGGTGGGGACTAAGGCTCGGTATGCAACAATTCCAGTCCAAGATGGCTCTATACCACGAAGGATGGCATCGGCTTCATCGGGGCGGCCAGCAGCAGTGGCCTCCTGTGCTTGCTCCGTAAGGACATCCCGCCTCACAGTCGACCTAACACCATCAGAGCCGATGAGGATGTCGCACGTCGTTACGAGGCCGTCATCAAATTGAAGTTCAATCTTTCCATTCGGAAGACGTCTGTGGGTGTTAAGTCGTCGGCCGAAATGAGTGGGGACACGCTCAGGTAGGTGATCTATGAGGACTTTAAGGACGTCTGGGCGGTGGTATCGTAAAAAGGAGCCTGGGAGACCATGTCATGAGTGCAATCACTACACGGGAAACTACTATGCCTCACCTTGAGTTGTTAGCTTGTAGAAATCCTCCCCTTTAGGTTGATCAGCTTTACGGAAGATGAAAACATCGGCTGAGAAAAAAGACGGTCAGTTGAACCATTTTTATGATGTGAGATATTGTTGATGGATGCATACTCAGATCATAAGTGGGCCTGACAGCGTGGAGACGTGCGAGGTCTTCATCGAGGCCGAGGCGAGCGAGAGTTTTCCAGATACGGGGCCACACACCAATCCCCGCTCCGACCTCACCGAACTCAGGTGCTTGCTCGAAAATTTCGACACTAATGTCTGGATGTCTCGCGAAACAGACTGTGGCAAAACATTAACAAAATTAACTTGGGGAAATAAGCATAAGTCAACGCACTGGCAGCGGCTACGCCACCGATACCACCGCCACTGTAAAAATATTATCAGTCATTACTGTTATTGCATTAATGCAAAAATGATTTGTCACTTACACGATTGCGATATGAAATTTGGGAGATGCCATTGAAAGATGAAGAAGATACAATGATACTAGATGGCGTAGGCTCAGCAGTATTTATACTCTCAACCTTTCGTGCCAGGTAAATCCGGAACCTGCGAGGAAGGATTTACACTGTGGCATGGCCATCTCAGATGCTCCGTGTGCGCAGATAGTCGCTCTTCTTGTAAAAATAACCGGATCGTGATTGATAGGCTTGACTTTATGACAGTTTCTCCTAACCGGGGCGGAGAGTCGATTGATGGAAAGAGACTTTGTTATGCTTGTCAAAAAGAAAGATTAACGTTGGGGCTTGATCGTGCGAGGTGACAGCCCGCCTAAAAGCCAAAAAGTATCGCGACAGCCCGTCCAAGTTGGGTTCCGCTCTGTCCAAATTCGTTCGCACTCATTTCCATGTGTTAAAACTATCAAGGTGTAATCGCTGGTGAGCAAATCAGTGAGTGTTACCGCGGAGAGGGGCCACCTCCGAAATTTTGTATTGTGAGGCTATTCGAGATTAAGCTCAGTCGAGTTTGTGGTGGCTAGGACCCCTGCGCCGGCAACTACCGGTGACGGCACAGATGCTCCATCTAGCTTCGTCTACAACTCCAGTACTCCGTGAATCCAGTTTGGAGAATGGGGCAATGGCAACTGTGCTGGTAAAATCAATTCAACTTCGTCTACGCTCAGCTCCGTGAGTCTATTCCTTGGAATAATTTTATGGAGCTGAAACGGTCGCACCGTATATCAAGGAGTTACTTACCCACTAGAGATGCGCCTTACCTGTCTCACTCGGCGCCACGGTCGCAAAAGTGGACGCTCTTTGTTTCCTTTTTTAGCAGCATCATTCCCACTTTGGGCCTATACAGGTTCAATGAAATTCTGTGTTCACAGCGAATTAGCTGCGACAAGGTAAAGGACGATTTTGACATTTCAACTTTTGTCCGAATATTTGCACTTGTTCAGGAATGTGTGGGGTTCCGGTGTTCAAAAGTTGAGGATTTACGGTGTTTCTATTGGGTGGCGCTGAAGTGGCGTCGTTTACACGGGCCTGCCGGGAAGCGATTTTAAGTTCTCGATCTCCAGGTATGGGGTCAGGACTCTCAAGAGACAGCCCACCGGAAACGATGTTTTGAGCTTGATTAAGTTAAGTCATGATAAGATTTCTAACCCGTTCGTCGTCGGGCCTTAGTAAGTCGTCTGTTGACTCTGTTCTTGGGCATACGCTCGCTAATAGTGGTGCTGGCGTCCACTGCCTGCCATTTTTACCAGGTTGGCCCTGAGCAGGAAAGTAAGATGAGGGGCCCTGCGTAACGTCGTGGAGAGAGTGAAACTTAAGTTCTACATGGACGCAGACTAGTAAGAGATCGTTGAGAGACGCCAATAGTCGGACTTAAGTATCAAGCGGCCGCTAAAATGGTACAACTATGTACCGACTGCGAGGTCATATATTCGCATTGTGGATTATTGTGGCAAAATTGATACTGTTAAATCAAGTAGATTGACCCATGACAACCTTTCCAACTTGAATATTGAAATCGGCCACCCGCTGAAAGAAAGTTGTATAGTCACTTACAAACCATACAGCGGCAAGTCAGGATGGCAATTTTAGACGAGGCGCTCCTCAGCCGACACCGATGGAGACGGATTGAGAATAAAAGTTAGATGGTCGTGAAATTTTGAGAAACGGGCCGTTGGTGTACTGTTTCAAAGAGGGGAGGTCGGAGTTTTTCATAGGAATTAATTAAAATGCAGGGTTGGATGATCGCTACAAGCTGCGGTGAGCACAGCATTGTGTGATCGACCGGTCAGCCTTTTTACTTGATGAAGGAACGGCCGAAGAACGATACCCTATCATCAGGATAGACACAGGATTAGTATTCATATAGGGGTGTTTTGTTCCACACAGGGTCTTTCAAGACCTGACTTTGGGATTCTAACTTTAGCGCCGTTTTTTTTAGACGCACCGACGACCTACAGATGACACCGAAAATGCTTAATGACATCTTTTAATTGTCGCCTTGTCACCGAGGTTAGAAGCATGTTCGACGTGAAGATACGGTGCCCTGGGGTGTTGGGGTGCTGGCTAGGTATTGTGTACCCGGAGCTTCAGTGATTAGTAAGTGTATATGACTTTAGACCGAGTTTTGATAATCCTATCCGTGAGGCTATCCATTGGCTCACGTCTTAAAGTTTTTTGTTACACGGGAATTAAGTGCGGTTTGAGTCGGACTTATGAGGCTACTGGACGTATGCATGTTTGGTAAATCGGAATGTCATGACCGCAACCACATGAACGATAGGTGTTGATATGACCCGGTTTGCCGGGTAAATCGACGTTCTTCAGTGCTTGTCGGTCCATCTGTGCAATACCAGCCCTTTCAAATTCTTGGAACGAATCATAAATGACGTGGAATGAAGGTAGAAGAGTATGCAGGTATCAGCTGACCGGTAGCAGCCACATGCATCTGTCTGCAGTGGCTAGTGATCGACGAATGGTCGGACTATTATTACTTTGATCCATAATCAGATTTTCCAGTGGCGGGGAGGTCATACCGCCTCGCCACTCTGCGAAGAAGCAGGTGACCGGGATGTGCGTCGGGAAAAAGCAAGGAAGTGGGAGCGAGTGGCCGAACACAGCCCAAATGCAGTAGCAGCTGACGTGATGTCAGAGGAGACTCCGACCCTGCCGCTGTGACATCGATCCTAATCGAGGCTGCTTGGCTGTTCTAGCACTGTTTCAACATAGATCATCATTGTGTAAACACGGCTACCCAAGATAACGACTCGCCGAGTATGTTACGGGTATATGTTTACTTCAGGCCTTAACCTTTTTAGTTATTGCCGGGGACCCAGCTAAGGTCCGAGCCTGTGCTATGAATTTCCCAATTCCGCAGACTGATGAATTCGTTGTTAGCTGACTCTGCTCCTGCGATCTACTGAATCTCGGCTGGGAACTGACCCGTCCCGTAATTTCCCCTTACTTGCGCGACTACTGATTGCGAAAAAGGAGTATAAAGGCCGCCTACGAAGGCTGTCAGTGTTCCCTATCCCGTCCTCGACATCACCTTTTTACGACCACTCCACACCCACACCCACTTCTAGACAACCATGAAGGTCACGAACAGCTTCACTTCTATCTTCACCGCCGTCGCTCTCCTCGGTTCTTTCGTCGCCCAGGCCGCACCTACTGCTGAGCTAGCAGCACGGGATGTCTACGTCCCTCATATCACGTCTCCTAAAGCTGGCGATGTGTGGCACAGTCGCCAAAAGGCCCAGGTTACCTGGGATACCTCAGATGCCCCAGCACAAATCACGAACAGGAAGGGATTTGTCTTGTTGAGGAAAAATAACCTTGGGACTCCTGGTGAGCGCCTTTCACTCTCCCGATTGTCTTGCTTGATCAAGAGCTAATCACTCTCTTATGCAGTTATTCTGGCCGATAACTTCGATATCTTGGATGGCAAAGTCAAATTCGAGGTGCCCCTGGTCATTACGGATGATGATTACTCCATCACTTGTGAGTATCCTTTTTCAATTAATGTTTCTACCTCCAAGCTGATGAGGATGTTAGTGTTCGGTGACTCTGGCAACTGGTCCTCCAACTTCACCATAAAAGGCCACGACTTCTGATGGACTTAATGCCTAACCCGAGGCATGGACAATGATTCTTTCACTTGCTATTGAACGATGTGTCATGATTTGTTGTGTTCATATTGACGATTTTCATGCTGCGGACTTTGTATTCTTCGTTATTGTACTATTGCTATCACTCTGCTCAAAGGACTTAAAAAAGGACTTCACGGTAGTTTCAACGAACATTTATATCATGTACAATTCCTGTGGTAATGATCATAAAATTGACCTTTATGCCAAAATTTCCTTCAGAATCCCTATAATTTTGTTCACTTCCTCTACGGTATTGTAATGAACCAGTGAGATGCGGACGACTCCATCATCTGGGTTCAGTTTAGGAGTTAGATCGGAAACGAGTGTATAAGCGTAGAAGTGGCCATATCGGACACCGATCTAGAGTTGAGATCAGATTGGACGATGTCATGGACTTGGGTTCGCAGACTTACACCACCCTTCTTGTCAAAGACTTCAATGATATCTTTGCTGTTGATTGCGCGATCACCGACGACGACAAAACTAATCGTTGGGACTCGAGTAAGATTGACTGTGGCATCACCCACTACTCGAACTCCTCGAGCCCATTGTTTCGGTTCGGTGAGATATCGGATCAGCGGCTCGACTAATGTCTGTTCATGTTGCGCAATTGCATCCCAAGAAGCCTGGAGGCTATTTGCAGGTGTGAGGGAAAGCAGGTAGGCTAAAACCCCAGTCGTCCCATAGACAGTCTCGTAGCCAGGACCGCCTGGCTGGAGCTTGTACGCAACATCGCTCACTTTGAGGAAATGGTGCACGATAGGAGCCACCGACGTTTTGAGTACGGAGTGACGAACATAGAGGCCGGATATATGAGGTCCATAAACCTAGAAAGGGGTTAAATTATTTGAACCTCTTTCAATTCGGAGATGGGCAAACCTTGTAGAAAGAAAAGACGCAGAAATCGATGTCCCAGTCTTGTACGTCGATCTGACGATGGGGAGCATACGCAACACAATCGACAGAGATCTCGACCTTTTTCGCACCCTTTGATTTCGCCTCAGCACGAATGGCTTGGGTGACTTGCTTGACCGGGACGATGCTTCCGAGAATATTGGAGCAGGCAGTGAATGCAACAATACGAGTTTTGTTGGAGATCAGAGGAAGAAGGTCGTCGATCTGAAGGCTGACAGAGTATGGATTCTCGGGATTAAAAGGCCTTGCCTGCCAAACCTTAACAACTGCGTCGCGACGTTTAGCCAGCTTCTTCCAGACGCCAGCATTTGCTGTTATGATCACGATGTTCGGTAGATGATCAATGAGATTGAGGAAGGGCTGACCTTCGTGTTCACCCGTGATGATGAACTCATCGCCGGGTTGAATGTCTTCCTCCAGACCCCTGGCAAGATTTTCGAGATTCAAGGTAGAGCTGCTTCCAAAGACGACCTCATCTGGAGATCGGGCATTGAAGAATTTGGCAGCTTCTGTGGGACTTTGAACCAAGACACGCCTGGTGGATTCGACAGAGACGGAGTAGTCTGCGCCGAGCTGGACGTTAGTGTTGGAGAGATAATCAGAGATCCTTTCGATGACTTCCTGGGCAGCTTGGGAGCCCCCAGCGTTGTCGGCGAAGAGGTATCCTGACTTGAGAGAGGGGAAGTGGGAGCGGGCCTTTGCTACGTCGAGAGCCATGGTGAGGAAACACGGGCCAGCGGAGCCTATTTGTATGTCGAATCCATGTCGCGTTCACACCGATATGAATATCGATCGGCCACATGCAACCGTCGGTCCGTCATAAGAACTACTCGGTCACGTGTGCGAGCCATTCTGAACGCGGAAACTCCTGACTTCTTTGAGCTCCTAATCTCGGGTTGGTCATTCTGGCGTCATTGAAGCATTTATTCCGCTCTGTTTCTCTCCCCTTTCGTCCCTTTTGCACCGCGTCAACAGCGCACTCAAACATGCAGAGCTGGGTTACCACCGCCGTGACTTCTCTTTCACACGACACCGAGCCTACGATCCTCGTCAATTTTGAGAATGGAAAATACATGTTCAATGCTGGAGAGAATACCAATCGCGCCTTTCTTCAGAGCTCCAAAAACTGGAAGAGAATGCGGGGCGTTTTTCTTTCTCAAGTGACCACGCAGAGAGCCAGCGGCCTTGCAGGTGTGTCGCAATTCTTTTACGGCAATGTCTACTGTGCTTACAAACAGTAGGTATGATCATGACATTCGCTGACAACGGCATCGGAAAGATCGATGTCGTTGGCCCACCTGGACTGCGGCATTATATCGCGTCTATGCGAGATTATCTCTTCAGGTTGGTCACAGCCATCGTTCTCAAAAGCGTAAAACCTAATTGACATCAGAGACCAGTTAGACGTCAAAGTGACAGAACATGTGCCAGACCCTAGCACACCGCATCCGGAACTCGCGTACAAGGATGAGAACGTTACCGTATACTCATTCCCTATTCTCCGGCATACATTTTCTCTTGAGCAGTCGACTGAGGACTTGGAGGAAGAAGTAGGTCAAAAACGCAAAAGGTCAGATTTGCCTGACTCGTCATCGAAAATCCCGAAACTCGGTGTGAAACCACCCAGACAGGGCTTAAACTCTGACAAATGCCTTAAATACATGTTTAAATCAGAAGAGTCTAGTCGACGCTGGGTACGTTCATATCCTCATCTGTTCACTGTATGTATCTTATGCATCTCTCTTTCCTAGGGCAAAAAAGAAGGTGAATCAACAGAAGTAGACGATTACGGCCGACCCAATATACCCAGCAGTTTTCGGCTGCAATTGCCCTCATTTTCTCCTCCGTCCGTATTTCCACAGTCGTCTGCTCTTGGATACGTCGTCGTCGGTCCTCGTACGCGTGGCAAAGTTGATGGGAAAAAAATGAACGAGCTTGGTGTTCCAAGAAATACTTTGCGTGCAAAACTTTCACGGGGCGAGACAATCCAGTTCGAGGTGCAAGGTCCTTCAGGACCGGAAATGAGAACTGTGTTTCCCGAGGATTGTGTAGGCCAGAGCGAACCTCCAGCCGTTGTGATTATACTCGACGTTCCTGCGATCGAAATGATTCCCTCTGTCATTCGTTCCTTCGACACGGCCTACAAGCCTTTCCGATCGATTGACCCCAGTGACATAGAGAAGCATACTGTCAGGGTCATTTATCATCTTCTTGGTGAGGGTGTGATCCAGGATGAACGATACATCGATTTCATGAAAGGTTTCCCTGAAACAACTGAGGTCATTCCGTTTATATCTATTGATCAACCTGCCGTTTTGACACCGTCGATCAACAGCATGTCGTATCGTCTCCTAAACACAGCCCTAGCCCACTCACTTTCACGAGCCACGGCTTCAAACAGTATTGTCTTTCTCAATTAGATCCTGTGGCATTCCCCATTCCCAAGTTTAACACCTCTTTGCCTAATTCTCTCGCAGGTATGTTTTTTGTACCCCTATCGTTGCCTTGCAGCCGATTCACTTGAACCGAAGATATTCCTTCTTTACCCACTAGAACTCAAATCTTGTCTACTCAATTAACTATCCCTGTTAGACCCGCTGGTCCTCCAAAGATAGATTCAACGCCCCAAGTTGACTTGTTTCATCCCGCTTTTAATCATCCCCAACCCTTACCAGAGAAAACAGCAAGAGCTTTTGAGAAAGCGAAGGAAGCTGTCACCAATTTTGTCAGTCAAGAGCAGCCACAGCTTTCTGGTGTAAAAATTCTCCCTTTGGGTACGGGGAGCGCTCTTCCTACCAAGTATCGCAATGGTGAGTATAGCTTGTTTTTTTTCGTTGGAACTTCCGTTTTTCGAGTCTCATGCACCCTAGTCCTTTCAACCTTGATCCGCACTCCAAGTGGTAATATCCTGTTAGATTGTGGCGAGGGCACGATGGGTCAATTAACTCGCTTCTTTGGAAAGGGGGAGAAAGGCATTGAGGAAGTTTTGAGAAATTTGAAATGTATTTTTGTGAGCCATGCTCACGGGGATCATCATATGGGACTAGCAAAACTATTGAGGGCGCGGCGGCTGGTAAGTTTATGGGGTGTGTATCTACCTTTAAAATCTAATTCTAGCTTTCAGCTTCCCAACCCCCCAGAATATCCTCTTCATGTTGTTTCGGTCCGATCCATCCACCGTATCCTGAAGGAGATTCATGAGTTAGAGGATCTTGGATTGAATGATGATCCCAGGGGAAATGGAGTGGTCCAAGTCGTTAGTGAGGCGTTGAATCCCAAATGGGATTACGATGACGAGCTCGCACTTCGGCGTACGGGTGGAATTGAACCGTGGTTAGATATACAATTGTTGGTTCATTGTTTTCCCGTCTGGTCAGCATGAGAACTGAACTCATTATCACAGGTCCAGAAAGAATGCACTGGATATTTGTCACAATCTCGATTTGAGTTCCTTCGAGACTATGGACGTTGAACATAGAACGAAGGCATTTGGTGTATTCTTCCGGCATAAGGACGGCTGGAGTATAGGGTATGTACCTTCTTTTCCCTGGACACGAGTCAAAAACATTCTAAAAAAATTTTTTTTCTCTACAGATTCACTGGGGACACTATGCCAACTCAGAGCGTGGTTAAAGTGGCGTCTGGTGCTACTTTACTCATTCATGAGGCCAGTATGGCCGACGATCACCTAGAAGCGGCTCAAGCAAGAGCGCATAGTACTGTTGGACAGGCAATTCAGATCGCCCGGAAGTATGTTGTTACTTTCATTTAGGCGCGGCTATGTATTAATTCATTTTGTCCTCCCGTTCTAGTGCGAAGGCGAAGAATGTTCTCCTGACGCATTTTTCAGCACGTTATCCTAAAATAATACCCTTAAAAGCTAAATCGCAGACAGACATTACCGAAGGAGAGAAAGTACTCGTCCCACCGTCAGAAAAGACACTCGAAAGCGGGGAGCCGGTAACTAAACCACAAGAAGTCAAGGTCGAGAGGGAATTACCGACCATCCAAAGTATAAAAGAAGGGACCGGCGTACGACCGTACGAAAACACATTCGAGGAAGGGGAACCGGTTGTTGCACTAGCACTCGATCTTGCGGAGTTGAGTCTTGACAAAATTTGGAAGATGAATTTGTATCTTCCGGCCATCGAACAGTGCTACACTGATTCTATGGAGGAAGGAGACGAGGATATGGAAGTGATTGAAGAACCGTTAGAGTTTGCAGCAATAGACTCTTAGGTGAGCGGAACATACGTAAGAATGATCTGGTTTCTCAACGTGTGGTTGTTATAGGATATAACAGTTATCTAATATTTAGTGGTTACAAGTAATATTGTGTCGTTGGACACCCTGGAATTTGCAATAAGTTGAGCGATATTCTTCTTGAACATTCTGCGCATGGTAAAATTCTGCTATCGGGAGAAGCCTGGAATGTTCTTCGGAAGTGAGATGGATAAAAGGTAAAAATGGCGCGGTCTTCGTCCGCAGTAACGCAATGGACACGTATGCATTATTCAGGGAAGACACTAGCTCATATGCGTACGCATGTGATTGGTAGGTAAGTCCTCTCCTTCTGTCCGAATATAACACACTCACGTTCACTCACATGTGCAAGTTGTTTTCACAGGGTTGTCCTGTCTGGTATGCTGGCATTTGTAAAGCCTATTTGCAAGTGCGAGGCTGGATGCGGAACGCGAGGTGGTATCTTGTAGTATAGTTAGGCCTGGGGTATGGTTCCTAATAAGGTGTGCGTCATGTGCGATCAGGAGAAACTGGGAGAAGAATCAGGCTCAGTCACCTAGGTTCGGCGCTAATCAAAACGTATATATAACACTCGGAGTCCCGCAGTAATACCCTGCTATCTGACTTGTATTCTACCAATACATGCCTCCTAGAACTGCCCCCGATCGAGGTTCAGCACAGCGTGGACGCGGTGGAGGTGGTAACCGTGGTGGTGGAGGTGGCCGTGGTGGAGGTGGCCGTGGTGGAGGTGGCCGCGGTGGGGGAGGTAGCTGGGGAGGTAGTGACCGAGGAGGTAGTGACCGTAGTGGAGGTGGTGGCCGTGGTGGTGGTGGTGGCCGTGGTGGAGGTGGTGGCCGTGGGGGCGGCTTCCGTGGGGGTGGCAGAGGAGCACCCGGGGGTGCTTTCCCTGGCCCTCCCCATCAGGTGGCTCCTGCTGCTCTCAACATAGGACCGCCAGTGACCGATGGTCAGACCAATGTTCCGAGTGAGTACGGCATCTAACTGTATCAATTTGCACTCTACTGTATAAACACTCAACATGGTGCAAACCAAGATCGGGTTCAGTCTATCATCGTTAAAAGACCTAACTACGGAACAAAGTCGACTCGACAACTCGCGGTTAATACTAATGCATATGAAGTCCTTCCGCCGAATGAACTCATTCGGCACTATGATGGTATGTTCTCTTTGGTGTGGGTTTTAGTCGGTATTGAGTTACCTTTTCTCCTTGATATGTAGTTGGTAAGTCTGACTGAGCTATACGTGCTTAGCATCACCTTTCCTCGTTTTGAAACCACTTTTTCAGTCATCGTACCGGAGAGCGAATCTGTAGCCTTCAATATCAAAATCATTCAACACCTGCAAACTCAAGTTGCTCCGGAAATTTTTAACCCAGTAGCGGCATTTGATGGTAGAAGGAATATGTTCGCTGCTCGGGTTCTGCCCCTAGGTCCTGAAGACGAGAGGAGCGTCAGTCAACTTGTTTTTTTTCTTGTTTTTTGTTCTGTGTTTTATTGACAGAGTGTTATTACTTGACAGTGGACTTTCCATTTGCGGCCCCCCAACCCAAACGCCCGCAAGCCGCGGCCACCTTATGAAGTTACTATCAAGAAGGTGGCTACTCTCAATCCAGAGTTAGTATTAGGTACTTCTATGTATGCGACTGAATGGTTTCCATCATCCTTGTTTCAAGATTACTCCGAGAATTTTTGGCAGGACGTCAGGAAGCGGATAACGCGATACTAGCTACCCTCCAGGCAGGTGTTTCCACTCTTTTTTTTTACGGTTGTAAAGTGACATCTGCGTGAGGCTCTAAATATAGCTATCCGAACAGACGTAATTTTCAGGTATCCCACCAACTCGAAATCCTTCTTTGTTCCGGAACATCGAAGAGATATTGGTGGGGGTGTTGAACTCTGGAGAGGCTACTTTCAGTCTGTTAGACCTGGAGCGAACAGGCTGCTGATCAACGTGGACGTAACCTCCGCGATGATGTATAAGTCTGGCCCGTTGCTAGATCTTTGTTTGAGTTTTTTTGATGCACAGGACCCGAGGATGCTCATACCTGGACAAGGCTTGACGCCTAGAAAAAGAATTGCGCTTTCGAACTTCCTGCAGAACCTCTCGGTTCGAGCTATTCATAATAATAGGAACCGAGTGATCAAGGGTCTGAGCACTGTTGGTGCTCGCAACCTGATGTTCGACTACAATGGACAACAGATAAGTGTTGCAACATATTTTCAACTTCACGACAACAGGGCGTTGACGTTCCCTGATGTTATATGCGCCAAGGTAAGTACTTTCTCACTCTAAATTCACAAGTGATAAATCCTGTTCTAGGTTGACTCGAGTGAGGCGATGATCCCATTAGAGTTATTAGTTGTTCCGGAAGGGAAGATCGTGAAAAAAGAACTTTTTCAAGACAAGACTAGGGAGATGGTTGACTTTGCAAGAATGAGGCCCTCTGACCGGTTCCAAGAAATCCGAAGGGGCCTTAACGTATTGTCATCTCTGTTCTGAGGAATCATCTCACTAACCATCATCCAGCTCCTATCATTCGAAAATTCACCTATAGTTCAGCATTTTGGTCTTGCACTCGTTTCTACTCAGCCATTGTCCATCCCTGCCCGATTGTTACCGACCCCGCCTCTGAACTATCATGAGGATAGTACTCAGAAAACAGTGGTAAATTTATTTTTTGGTTGTTGATCTTTCATCGCTTCGATGGGTCTGACTTTGAGTTATAGTACCCCAGTAACGGAAGTTGGAATATGTAGGTCTGATGTTACAGGGCCGCATCATTTTAGTCTTGACTGTATTGTTTGACAGGGTCGACAAAAAGTTCTACCGGCCAGCAGAGCTCCGGAAGTGGGTCGTGGTCATTTACGAAAGTCAAAGGAGATTTGATGGGGCTGCCGCGGATCGTCTGGTGAAGGAATTGGTGCGCGGTGCGCGTGCTCGGGGTATGTATAATGGATTTATCAACTCAGCCATGAGATGAAGTCTCCTGACAACTTCAAAGGCATGACCGTATTGACGGAGCAACCACTCATCAAGTGGTTTAATGGTCAAGGCAACATCGCTCAGGTAAATTAGATCTTTTCTCGTGGATGTGGGACTGGACAACATCTCTCTCCAGCAACTCCAGGGAGCTGGCACCGATTGTTTTAACTCACCTCCTCTAGCAAAACAAGAAGGACCATCTATGTTTGTTGTCATTTTGCCTAACGTCGCAGGTGACATATACCTAAGCGTCAAACAGTAAGTTATCGGTTGTTCATGAATATTCCCAAGTGCTGAAAGAGCTGGTGTTCAGCTTTGGTGACGTTTCTGTTTGTATATTCACTCATTCTCTGCTGTGTATAAACTCAAATTTTGAGCGCAGAAAGGCATTCCGACGCAATGTATCCAAGCATCAAAATGTATCCGCGCGAATGACCAATTTTGGAATAATATTCTCCTCAAGTTCGTCCTTTTGTTTTTGGAGTCGTTATTGGTTGCCGACAGCTCAATACATCCATAGGATCAATCCGAAACTGTCAGGAATTAATTCAATACTTGACCCGGCCAACGAAGGAGCAGCCTTTCTGAAGGAACCTACTATCATCCTTGGTAATGAAATCCACATACTTTTTTTCTCGAGCGTTTTATTGGTTTTGACAGCTCGCTCTAGGTGCTGATGTTATGCACCCGCCCCCTCACTCCGCCAGTTTAGGGATTCCGTCCTATGCCTCTGTTGTTGGGAGTGTTGATGTCAATGGCGTCAAATACGTCGCTGCGAGCCGCGCGCAGGATGGCAAGAGAGAAGACATCATGGATCTCAGGAACATGTGCCTTGTATGGTCTCGTATCACCCTTTCTTTTCTGATACTGACATACTGCTTTATTGAAGCAAATTTTCAACAAATATAAGGGCTATCAAGTGACAGTGGAAAAGAGGAGTGCACAGGTGGCTACTCCGAAGCGACTCTTGTTTTTCCGAGGTCTGTATTTTTGAGCCTTTTACTTCTCTTATTGTTTTGAACACAGTCCAAGATGGAGTTTCTGAAGGAGAGTTCAAGATAGTAATCGAGAAAGGTACGCTTTCATGGCCCCAAAGTGATAAGTACGATACTGAGTCTGCTTATAGAGCTTGACGAAATCAGAGGTGCGTTGCGATGAGGATAATATATGCGTTACTCTAGGTGTTCCTAACAGTCCTTAGAGGCTTGTAAAGCGGCCAAGTTTAACCCGAAAATCACATTTATCGTCGTCGGGAAACGTCATCATTACAGGTATTCGTCATCATTCTTGCAGATTTCTTCAGTAATGATATCATTCACGCTGTAGGTTTTGTCCACAAAACCCCAACGACAAGAACCAGGCGGACAGGAGTGGAAATTGTCCTGCGGGTATGGTCATTGACCAGGTCATAACCCATCCGATCGATTTCGACTATTATCTCATGAGCCATGGAGGTATAATCGGAACTAGTCGACCCTCTCATTATTCCGTGAGTATAAAGGAAGTAACTTTCGACTATATGTTGGTGCTGAACTTGCGTTGATATAGGTTATCTACGATGTGAGTCAACTGAACCCTTTACTGTACCAGCCTTTCAAAACGTTTATTTTTTTTATCCAATTAGGAAAACAATTTCCAGTACGTTGGTCTCACCTGGCTGAAGGTCGGGAGATAATTGACACATTTTTTTTGTCATAGGGCGGATGCCCTTCAAATACTATCTTTTTCTCTTTGTCATATATTCGCCCGCGCCACTCGTTCCGTATCCATTCCCGCACCAGTATACTGTACGTTGATGTTCTGACTTCGGCCTGGTTGACGACTCGAATACTGATTGTATTGCCAGATGCTCATCTCGTCTGTAAACGTGCCAAAAATCACTATGATCCTCGTTCCAGTTCCGACACTGCTTCTTCCACCGCTGGCGGTAGTGGTGGTGGCTTACAAGATTTGAAGGAAAGGTTTAGGCCGTTACATGACAATCAAGCTGGAAATATGTACTTCATGGTGAGAATGGTTACCCGTAAGTTTCACGAAAACAGCTAATTGTTGACTCAAAAATAGTGAAAAAGCACTTGAATGTTCTTAACTATTAGCCGTAGTGGTGGCTTGTCGCACGAATTGTTTGCTGGTTCCATCTCTCCTTGTACTTTTACGTCTGATTCATTTTTGCCGCTATGTTGTGCTTTCTTGTTTGTCGAAATGTTGTCGTCAATGCTGTCGTCTTGGATTGTTCACATCTATCGCTATTGATAAAATCACACATGTATTTTTTGGATAGAAAGAAAAAGAAGTTGCTCGATGAAGGAATTTTAGCGAGTCGAGATGTCAATAAACATCACGAATGGATGATAGAAAACAGAACCAAATCAAAAAATGAAAAGTTAATTCCACATGAACGACCTCATCAATGGATCTTCAATAACTATCCCTTAACCGTTCCAAAATCCCGACAACTTCATTCGCACTCTGGCTATCACCTCCATTGACATCGCCAGAATCATCATCATTATCTGTTGCGGCGGCTCGATGGATAGCATCATAAAAGGCTACAAAATCTTTTCCCTGCTCTACTAATCTCGCTAGCTTCAATTTATTATTGATAACGCCATCATGACCATTGGCGTCCGGAAGAGAGGAGATGATGAGGGTTTGGTTTGGTGGGGAGCTGTCCATGAGAAGACCGAAAAGGATGGCTAAGGTGCCTTGGATGAGACGAGCCTCATCTGCTCCCTTTGTTGCGGGTGGTGATGGCGTTGTAGGGGGAGGAGTTGATGATGGTTCGCGTTTAGTTTTATATGATGACGACGTCGCGTCTAGGGTAATGGATTGATTCGCATTGTATATCTTGACTAGGATCTGGATCGCGTTCGTGGGATTGGCGCATGTACACCCTTTTCTTTTTGCACATGATGCGGACTTGAGTGTACAAGTCGGAGAAAGCTCTTTGAAAACAGTATTAGCTGATGACAAGTGCATTTCGTTCTAATTTTCGGACGTACTCGTTTGACGTAGCATATCTTTAGTCCCTCGTGCGCTGTGCACGAGATTCATGAGTAAACCCAAAGTCAAGCATAATCGATCAAAGATGCGACTCGGTGATGCCCCCGACGTGGATTTCTGCTTGTCAGGAGGGTCTAAAATGTCAATTTCGTTATCATCCTGATCCTCGCGTTTGAGTTTCATGCCGTCCTCGTCGGTATCATGGACGAGGTTCTTCTGCAGATCAGACAAAGCGAGGAGTCGAATGATAAAGGGGACTGCAAAGTCGTTCTTAATGACTTTACTTGACCAATCTTCATCACGGTGGGTTAGGTTTACAAGAACGCGTAACAGTCCTTCAAGGCATTCTGATACTAGAGAGTATCGTCATCAAAAACAATCATTAGATATATGCATATATGCACGTACCTGTGTCAACAGAACCGCCCTCTCTCAACTTGATTTCCGCACATACGGCAACGGAAATCAAATCATCTATAAACCATTCATCCCCTGCATCCCTCAATTTGTCTAGATTATCTTGTTTCATTTGTTCGTGAATACTATCCTCCACCTCGGGTGCCCATTGATTCAAGAGGTATACATCTAAGAGTTGTAAACAATTCTTGATGCATTCGAAAGCTGGGTCATCCTGCGGGTAGACCCCTTTGAAGGGTCTATTTGGCAGGAATGAGGAGCGAAGGCAGGAACGGAGAGAATGCAAGAGGTCGGGAAGATATCTATGAGGAATATAAGAGGGTGGAAGGAAGGTGAGGATGTGTGATATCAACAGAGATGTTGTGATCTATGGAGATTAGGACATAAGTGCTAGAATGGCTTGAAGGAAGTAAAGAACGGACAGGAGTGCCATGTCTGAAGATATTAGACTTGTTAGATATCGCCGAATATATATTGGATAGCTGAAAAAATGGATGAGTCGCAGTTGTTAGACAGTCAAAGGTACCCACTATAATTTTGTCTTTCTTACTCAACCCAATCTGTTTGAATTCCATGTCGGATGACGAATTCGAGGGTGAGCTCATTGCTAGCGGATCTGTGGTTGCTGAGACATTGAAAATGAAGAAGAGGATGGCGATAAATGGGTTGTCGCAAGAATGCTCTTTTTCCTTTCCTTTGCCTGAGTGTGTCGTGTTGGTGTCAGGGAACGCAGGCATTTCTTGGTGAACTAGCTCAATCAAGTCGTCGCGGTTTCGTGCAATTAGAGCAATGAGGAAGACAAGGAGTATATCGAGAACCTAGAAGGTATAACGTTAGTGGAGAGTGTCATGAGGAGGCGTCAACATACTTTGTCTTCGCCTTTGCCTGCTCCTGCTCTTAGAAAGACGTCCCAGGTTTTCGGGTAGAAATCGGCCGCTTTGGCTTTTCTGGCGAAGTCTTCGTCACAGAGTTTCGTTGTTATCTCAGAGGCGCTATGGGATAGCAAATGTGAATTAACGCAGAGCGTGGTGAGAAGGGTGCTTACCTTGACCGCCTCAAGCCCGTACTACTGGAGGGATCCATGCCTTCGAAAAGGTATCCCGCTTCATCTAAGAATCGCCTGGATTCACCTTTACTGCGCAACTCGGTGATACTCTTTAGAGGGTTCATCATGTTCGGTGGTAGATAGGCTGTCTGAGCCTTTGCTTTGCCCTTTGCTTTCTTGGGAGGGGTGCCATTATTGGAGTTTGACTTGGAACGGGACTTTGGAGTGGACGCGGAGGGAGCATCGTCTTCGGGCAGACCAACGGCCCATCTGTCACGGAGAGAGGAGTAGGACTCTGGCTCAGCCAGGCCGTCGTCTATTCTGTCTATGCCCTGGATGGCGTCCGGGTTCA
This sequence comes from Agaricus blazei, assembly GCA_029719445.1. NCBI lineage: Eukaryota > Fungi > Basidiomycota > Agaricomycetes > Agaricales > Agaricaceae > Agaricus > Agaricus blazei. Next base: position 919,429 of record SSNC01000005.1, read on the forward strand.
TGTCCGAGACAGGGAGAGAGATGAGGAACGACCGGGACTGGCCGGCATATGTGTGCTTCACTCGCGGCGCCGAGAGGGCGGGCCGACGCTCCTGTTCGGGCGGCGGGGGCTGGGGCGGCAGGGCGGGCATCGAGATGGTGCGCGACGTCAGGGCGGCAGCGGCCGGCAGCGGGCTGGCGATGGAGGGCTCGGTCTTGGACCGGCCGAGCATGCGCTTGGTGAGTTTGAGCGAGGGGCCGGCATCCGGAGAGAGTCGGCGACGTTTGGGGGCCGGGAGCGGGTCGTTGTCGCTGCGCGGCTTCTTGCCATAGGTCTTCATGGGAGTGGGTGACGACGGCGGCCCAGGACGCGTGACCAGAACGCGTGACCCGACGCGACTCTTCGCTTTCAACACCCACCATATGCACTGCCTCCACAACCGCCTCGAGTCCTTCGAAAAACCTGTCAGACTCCAGAATGCTGCAAAAACGGGCGCCTGGAAGAATGTAAAATGGCCCCATCCGGACTCGTTCCTTGCAAACCCCACCACACTCGCAGACGCCGGCTTCTACTACAGCCCCAGTTTCGAGGAGCGAGATAGCGTCACTTGTTTCCTTTGCGATAAGGAAATTGCGGACTGGGATGCAGATGATGATCCCTATGATATCCATTGGACCAAATGCTCAAAGACCTGTCCCTGGGCTATCGTGCGATGCGGCTTAAAGGCCGATCTCGTTAACGGCCGGTATGTCGGTCGCTCATCAGTGTTCCAGTTCTGACAAAAGTCACCGTATAGATTCACGTTTTCGAATAAGAATCGTCTGCCCACGTCAAAAGCTATGGAAAAGGCCCGATTGCAAACATATTCTGTGGGTGATGGCTGGATACATGACCGAACCAAGAATCATGGTGCCAATTCTAAGAAGGTCCGTGTCATCAAGTCGACTTTACTATCAATTCACAATCTCCCTTTGGCAGATGGCAAAAGCGGGCTTCGTGTTTACACCACAACATGCTGATGATGATCTTGCGACATGTCTCTATTGCGGAATATCTCTCAGCTCATGGGATGCCGACGATGACCCGTTGTATGTGCCTTCTGTAATGTATTTGAATTCGAATGAAACTCATTCCTCACAGAGAGGAACACCAAAAACGCGAGGGTTCGTGTGCATTCTTCTCCGGATCCTCAAACCCAGCTGCGAGCGTTAAGCAGCGGTCCACATCTTCGAAACTAAATTCTCAACCATCCATCGCATCCACGCGTAGTACTACCACAAGAGGCCGTGCTCGATCAACTATGCAGGACATTATTGAGGATACCATCGAACCACTCGCCCCTCCAGCAAAGGTTCCTACGACAAAACGTAAACTTTCGAAAGCACCAAAGAAGAGTGTTGTCGCTGTTAACAGTGATGATGAGGATCACGACGAACCTCCCACAGCTACCAAACGTGCTTCGTCAAGGACGTCTAGAACGTCAAAGAAAAGTGTCATTCTTAATAGTGACCTTGAGGAAGAAGGAATAACTGCTGGAGAAGAAAAGCCGAAGAAAACAAGCAAACCGTCCTCCAAGTCATCGAGCAGATCAACTTCAAGAAAACCCTCTTCACGTGTGAAGAAAGTTCCTTCTGTCAAAGAAGAATCTGAGGAAGAGGAACAGGACGAATTTGAGGATGATCAGGCTGTGTCGAAAAAATCGAAGAAATCAGCTATTGCTGTCGAGGAAGATTCAGACGATATTCCTATCACGACAATGACGAGATCTACCAGTACTTCCAAGAAAACTTCTTCCAAAAGCTCACGCGTTCGTAGCACTATGACTACTGTAGCGTCTATAGAGACTGAAGAAGAAGAACAGGGACAGGAAGACAAACGAAAGGCGCCTGGGCGATCAGTATCAAAGAAAGGCGCATCGTCGTCTAAACCTGCTGCTACCACCACGTCTCCAGATACAGAGGAGGAAGCTGAAATAAAACCACGGGCAACTGGGAAATCATCTACGAAGAAAGGGACATCGTCAAAGTCAAAGTCAAGGTCGACCAAATCTACGAATTCACCTTCTACAGACGCATATGAGACCGCCCCTGAACAAGATCACGAGCCCGAGCCTGAACCAGAGCTTGAACCAGAGCTTGAAGCTGATACCAACCAGGAGGAGGAGGAGGAGAAGGCGACGGCGACAGCCCCCGTCTCTAATAAGTCCAGGACAAAGAAAGGGACCACGAAACAGGAGGAACGACGACCAAAGAAAGAATCAATTAACGAAGTAGAGGAATTGGTGATACCGAAGAAGAATTTGAGAGGAAAGGAGAAAGGAAAACCTCAACTGGTTGAAGAAACAAAGAAGGAATCATTAAATGAAGTGGAGGAGCTCGTTGTACCGAAGAGGGATTTGAGAGGGAAAGTAAAGGGTTCTACCAAGCGGACTGGCGAATCAAAGAGGGAGTCGCTGAATGAAGTGGAGGAGCTCGTCATGCCGAAGAAGCAAAATCTGAAGGGGAAGAAGGTTCAATCGTCGGGTTCAAGAGCTGTTAAACACGGTGATTCAACGGATGAGGAAGATGAGGGTGAGGAGGTCATTGTACCTCCCAAAAAGTCGGCCGCTGCCAAAACGAAATCCAAAACTAGAATGGTGGAGTCGAGCGAAGGAGAGGAGGATGAGAGTGAAAGAGAACAAACAGTATCAGCACAGTCAGTACCCCCCAAGAAACAAGGGAAGTCGAATACCGTGAAGACAAAACCAACACCGAAAGTGGTGGGATCCAGCGAGGATGAAGGAGAGGATGAAGAGGAACGAATGTCGTCACCGCGGCCGGAACCACTAAAGAAACAAGTAAAGCCAGCCGCTGTCAAGGCGAAGCCGAGACTGAAGGTAGAGCCGAAACTGAAGGTGGTTAAAGTGAACGAACAGTCGAACGAAGAAGCCGAGGAAGAAGTAGAGAGAGAACGAACGCCGTCACCACAACCAAAAGCATTGAAAGCACGAATCAAGCCCAAGGCAGCGGCAAAGCCGTCGGTGGTGGAGGAGGACGTTGATATGGAGAACATTCGTATAAATAAGGAATCCACATCTGCCGCCGCCTCTAGTGAGAATGACCGGATGTTCTCGTTGAAATCAAAATCAAAACGTCCTACGACGGAACCCGAGCCGGAATCCGAACCTGGACAAGATGTCGAGATGGAAAATATTCATATACACAAAAAGTCCACCTCTACAGCTACTTCCGAACGTGACCGGAGATCCTCACCCAAACTGAAATCGAAGCCACCGGTGTTGAAACTGGATTTGGAACCAGAACAAGATCCACTGTCAGAAGATGAAGTTCAAGAGAGTTTAATAGCCGAAACTACTACGACGAAAGCTCAGACATCATCTGATATCGATGCCGATGTCGAAATGGATATACCTGATTCATCAGAGCCTGAACATATATCTTTCGCTCCTAGACTTGTGGTGAAGACGGATCCCCGACAAGAACAAATGAGGTTCAAGACGCCGGAATTGGAGCCGATCGATGTCGAGGATACGATTATGCTTCCTAGGACCCAGTTTGAGGTGGAAGAGGTGTATGAGTCGGAAGTGAAGACACCGAGGATGCCTTTTACTAACTTTATTCCCGCACCTCTCCGCGCGACCTCTCCTGCACGCGCACCCGTTCCTGGCACTGCCACCACAAGCACAACGAATGTAGAATCCCTACCACAGCTGCCATCAACACCACAACGGCGACAACCACAGCCTCTACCGCCGCAAGAATCGAAAGAACCTCAACGAGAAGATTCTCCGTCTACATTCGTACCCTTCCTATCGAAACTTCCGTTTACGCCGTTCGTTACACTTTCTGATGCGGAATTGGATATGACTGTGGAAGAATGGATACGGTACCAGATGGAGGTCGAGTTTGATAAGTTTAAGAGGGATGGAGAGAGAGAGTTGGTTAGGTTTAGGAAGAGGGCGGAGGAGGTGAGGAAGGTTATTGAAGGACTATGAGGTTTTTTTTCTCCTGGGATTTATGGTATAGCTGTAATAATGGACTAATTTGCCAGGTCTTTGAGAATTGTACTGTTGTATTTGTTTGTTGTATTAGTGACATCATGAGTACCGCGCTGGCGATCGATTTTTGTTTTTGTGCGGAACCCAGGCTCCTTTCCAGCCGACTCGACAAGTTCGCACGTTTAACAAATAGGACCCGTGTGGAACCGTCTTCTGATTTTATCTGATACTGACAGGAGAGGAGACAAAGACGTCATTATCGAATCCGCTGTTTGTGGATTTGTCAGGACTCATATGATTTCAAGAGTCTTCTCACCTTTCTCCGTTCAACGCACACCGTCAGTCAACCTGAAGCTCAAAGCACACATACTAGCAGATGGCAGGACGGTGTGTCACTCTTAGTGCATCAGTTACCAGACCGATTAGTGGACTAGTAGATAGCTTGCATGGTCCAATTAAAGCGGTTGCCATATGCTTCAAGATACTAACCAAGTACTTCAAGGCCGTCTAGCGATTAATCCGATTGCCACAACTCGACCGTAACATTCCTGTACTCGTTTTCAGTAATGCTAAACGACGCCACATGTCTCGGTGGCATTTAAAAAGAAAGGGTGTGGAAAAATGAAAATGTCATCCGATTTTGATAATGCCCTTCTTTAAGCGGATAGGCTGAGGTCAAGTTTACTTTGTCGGGCCTGTATTAGATAATGGCAAGTCTTTGCAAGCCAAAGCTTAACAGACTCGCACCGACGGTAAACACAAGTTTATTGATGGCTAGTCGGCGTTCAAAGTATGCAAAACTTATTCGTTACACGCCACAAATAACCTAAATTTCGAAGATTCAGATTTGAGTACAGACCTAGGCTGAGATCCGGCCTCAACGGGAGGACTTCAGGGCCTACAGCTATTGCAGGACAATGTGTATGTATGGGTATGGGTCATAGGTGCGCCGTCCACATCAACTAGGGCTTACCCGAGATTATAATGTACATCCCTACTCAGGTTGAAAAAAATCGCCTGAATACATACGTGTTTGTACACTCGAGCCGAAATTGTGGTCTGATATATATCTGAGATTTGTTGAAGATCATTATGGTTCAAAAAGTTCAGGAGTCTGAATATCACTGTAGGCCTAGAATAGTGCAGCCATTTTGTGTCCACAGATGCTGACTTGTAGAATCCTTGACAATCGTGGTCTTTGAGGCTAACCCACTTGAAAAGCCTTTGGGGCTATATCGAACAGTCATATCTGATCGGGAGTAGTTTAAGGGTTACAAGTTCGGTTGCCTCGGGTTGGTAACTTTTTTCTTCGTTTATTTCTTTATTTTTTTTTCGATTCCATATGGCCTTACGGATTACGAGTATATGCCCAGCGCCAGAAGTACGTTAGAACGCTGGCGTCGCTGAGTGGCTGAGGTTATTTTTATCTCGTGCTTCTATAAATGGCTGAGGGTTTGTGAATGAAACCCTTCCTCCGTGGAGACAGACTGGGAACTGGAAGTGTTCTATTGAAATCTTTGACTTCTCAGGAAGGACCACGAGTACGATTAAAGAGAAACCACGTTATGTGGGGAGTCAGGAGATCCTACAGAAACCTCGAGAACGCAAACATGCGCTGAGACCTTCGCGTATCTCCGTAAGGCAGTTAAAAGTAGATACCTCCGGAAACCTTGATGGCTTCCAATAGCGATTTGATCGCAAAAGTACGGGTTGCGATATTGGGCTCCTAGACTCCCAGAAAACCCCACAAGCCGGACGTCCAAGCCCACGTATGTGTCTTTCTTCAAATTCTCATCATTTCTCTGTCGGCATATGCACTTCTCCGAAGCCATAGAGTGACTTTGGACGTCCGCATCCTCCAAACACCGTATCATCCTCCTTGAGAGTGCTAGCGATTAGTGGGAGTGAATGGAAGCAAGACATGCGGGAAGTTAAAATACGTACGACCGAATCGCTATTCCGATATGACATCAAAACTAGATCGAAAAACTCTTCCGCACCCCCGCTCCCGAGATTAGTCTTCTATTCGGTTCCTAAATTTCTTGAGGAACCAGGACTCTTATTCGGCGCCAAATCCCGAATACCGTAAACATCAATGAATGAGGAGTGTTTCTTGCTTCTATTGAAAATTATCGAAAATTTTGCATCCTGTCTGGGCCCGGTGCGTAGCAAATCCTGTCGGATATAAAGGTTCAGGTGTCTCCGAGTCATTGGAGACTTCACTCAGTACTATTTATGTCACTGATACTATTCACTTTCGGAGAACAAAAACGAATTGGTTTCCGTATGTCGGCCGGATACTGACGATATATGGAAGGTGCGATTTTGTCGAAGCATCCAGGTACAGAACTATCCCGAATCTGGATAATTTGACATTACTGCATAAAATATCCGCTCATTTCGTGCTACGACCTGACACACTTCGGAAATGGGCGTTCTGAGTAAATAAAACGATGGGTGCCAAGGAACGTACCGTGGTGCAACAAGCTCCGAGTTTAAGGATATAGCGACCAAATCAAGCGGGTTTAGATCTTCTCGTTCACATTCAGGACAACTGCTGTCGCCTGAGAGACGCATTCTTACTTACTCAATCATCATGGGTGTGTGCTTATTTCTGGAACTACTAGTACGATCGGGAGGGTCATCGTGACAAAGGCGATCGACGTAGTTGGGCAAGGGACACGATATGATGCTATTTAACCACCCGGCACAGGACGGTTTCCCCACTACTCTCTGTTTGATTTTTTGTCGTCGGTGAGGCATGGCTTCCCTTCCGCTCGATATTCTCCCTATCATACTTTCGCACCTTACCATACCGGACATACTCCGAGTGAGGCTGGTAAGCAGCCGACTGTCTACTCGCCGCGGTGGTGATACTTAGCGCTTATTAGGTCTGCAGAGAGTATCGACTCATAACGAAATCTCGGGCACTCTGGTATCTTTATATCCAACGACATTTCCTTCGTCATAATCTCCCTGTTCCTGGACTCCATGGCCGACGCCTAGGCAATCTTGACGCTCAGGAACTAGAGGCACTCACACTTAAAGCCGAGAGGTACAAACACAACTGGCTATCAGGGGCAACGACACCTAAACCGACTCGACATATCGAATTCAGTGCTATCCCAGACTCTCGTATAATTGCATTGAAATTTCTTTCCCGCGGTGGCGAAAGCTGGCTCTTTTCTATGAGCATGACACGGCACTCTGGCATGCGGGCATTTACCTTCCAATGTTGGGACCTGAGATCCAACCCCCCTGTATGCGTTGCTCGACGCATTCTTCATCATTTTGCTGGCATGGCGTTTAATAAGCAGGAGACAGGCCGAGCGGTAGTTGCGGTAAAGACTCCAGAGTGCGTTGGATTCTTTCCATCGTGTTGCCTCGGGGCTTTAACATGCCCAACCGTCCCTATCAGGATATGTTTGATCGATGTTGATGTTGAAGGTGGAGTGGGAGGGAGCGAATCAAATAGGATGAGGGCGAGTGGTGGTGATGATCTCATTTCGAGGAGAAGCCCTGCACAGGCTTGTGTCAATATTGCGAACCTAGAAGACAGGGCTGTAGGGACTTTGATGTTACTCGGGGATTTGGTATTGACGCAGGATGATGTGGGGCGATGTTTCCTGTACCATTTTGAAACACCACAAAATCGGGTACAGTTGATTGATCCAGATTGGAATGCACAGGTATGGTCAAAAATTTAATGTACTTCTTCTGGTTCATTTTCGCTGACTTGATTGGTGATGCTGTTTGTTTTTTGATAGCTCGAGAGAATTTTGGATGTTCTAGTGGAGGATGATTGGGTTATCCTAGCTAGGGCCAAGACTGTGGAGCTGTATCGACTTCCTGCTTCCATAGGCCGCAACGTTCAAATCGAACCTATTGAGCGGTATATATGGCCTTGGAAAGTTGATTCAATAATCCTTGCTTCTCTGGCAAGTAACTCGAATTACACTGTCAAACCTGTGCAAATTGTGATACGGTACGGGAGCATCCATCCATGGGTAAGAAATAACTTCAAGTTATAATCTTTCAAATTGACTAACATACAAGTGTCTTGACATTCAGCCGGTCAATATGATACACCGCTTTATGCTCTATCCTAACGCTAATTTTGATCCAAAATTACCCGCGAGCAAATCGAATATTCCTTATGCCTTTCCCCTGACCAACGTGCAAGCAATCGGCTCGCCTATCCGGCTTATGGCGACATATGACATGGCTGTTGGTTCCTATGGGACGATAATCTATTGTGATAGTCACACGGAAGATTATTTTGGTCATAGTGATTTTGGCCAGAGGCTCGCGGGCACGAGGATACCTGAGGGGGAGAGGCCGGCGAGATAGATCGAAATACATCAGTCTTTAGGGTAAATGAACTGGACGACTGGACTAGAGTCGCCTTGCAGGAAGAGGAAGGTAGAATGGCAATTGGGCATGTGGATGGAAGAATCACGATTCTGGAGTATGCATAGATATTTTCGTTTGATGAGATGTTCAAAAGTACATACATGTCTGGATATTTAGATTATGAGGCTACAATAGGCCCCGTATTTCGGATTTGGTAGGGGAAATCATCGGGGGAGTCGACGAGAATTTCCGGTCGACTTACGACCGAGGAACAACAGTAAAATTTTCATCGAATGGGGACAACCTTCCTTGTTTGCATGAGATTAAGAGTACATGATTGATAATTAGCTTGATTACATATCAGATTATGGAGTTGCAATGAGGACCTATATGGGGATGAGAAATCGAAGGAATTAATGTGAAATCTCGATTGACTCACGGCGGAAGGAGTGAGGCCCAAGTCCCGGAGAGATTTTGAAAATTCTTGACGTGTGAAGGTTTTCCTAACGGTGTCAATTCAAGTGACTGTCTCTTCGGCGTAGACTGAGGGGCATACCGAGGGAAGTGCTGCGCCAAGGTGACGGTGTCGACATTGACACTGAGATTTTGGCTGGCAATATATTCGGCAACTTCTTGAAGCGCTGATGATGGGTGATGAACAGGAAATTAAGAACACAAGTCTCATGAATTTCGGTGTTCATGACTTACGAGCATCGCTGGGTAAGGTTGTTGTTAGTGGTGGACCTCCAGTAGACATGCGGATCTGAAGCCGAGTATCTTTGAAATCACGTCCAGCTGTGCTGGCGGCGGCGGAAGCAGCAGCGGCAGGTTTCGGCACATCCACTGGGGTGTTAAGAGCTGTCGGAGCGCGACCTTCACGCAAGGCCTTTTCCATCGCGGCCTTCTCCGCGCGTGCCTTCTTGTCTGCTTCGATTTGAGCCCTGACAGCCGCTTTGGCACGGGCTTCCTCGACTTTTTCTGATTGACAATTTGATAGTTAAATATACGAGAGCGACGCAGGATTGTGATCACAAGCACCTCGTTTTTTCGCTTCAGCTTCCTTTTGGGCTTCTCTGGCTTGGATTTCTTCTCTTAATTGATTCATATCCTGGCTCGATATTTAGCAAAAAAGGAAAAAGGGAGGCAGAAGTGTTATGAGTGCACACCTTGCCAGCTTTCCGCCGGATTAACTCATTGGCTTTGGCTTCTTTGGCATCCTCATCGGCCTTGACGGCGCGTTTCGCAGCCATTTTTTGCCTGAGCTCCTCGAGCTTTTGTTTTTTCTCTTCCTCCGTTAGAGGTTTGATCTGCCAAAATGGAATCAGCGATTGGGTAGGGCCCGACGGTAATTCAATACGCTTGCCTCTTCGGTGGATTCTTCGAATTGATCATGGCCGCTTTTCTCTGCGTGGTAATTTGCCAAAGCGGTATTTTTGAAAATCTTGCCGCATTGGGAGCATTTGATGCTCTGTAAGATTTATGAAGGTCGTTAGTCGATCGTAACGTGTCTGATTATGGCTTGCGATCGCACATGCCTTGGCCTCGACATCGGTCGCCGCGGCGGCGGCAGCAGCCGCAGCAGCACCCTTGACCCCCAGACCTCTGAGAGCCTCAAGGTCATCTTGGTCGTCCTCGTCCATGGGCTGCGGGGCAGGCGCACTCGTGGCTGCAGCAGAAACGGAGCTTAGATCTGGGACTGGGTTGCCTTCGTTCTCAAGAATGTGATCCATTGCAGGCTGCAAACCTCTTCCTGCGGTCGCTTTTACGGCCCCTGTGGTTATAGAAATTCGGTCAGCGGGCGTAGAAGGGGTTGCATGAGGAGAAGGCTCGAACATTCGACCCGGGCAGGGTCAAAGCCCATGCTGAGGAGAGTATCTTTGTCGGATGGCATTGTGATATCTGAGCAGGTGCGGTGGCAAGTATAGGATGTCACGTTATCCCAAGCCAGATCGTATGTTCTCGGTTCTCATGCCTTTCCTGGTGGCAGATTAGGTCAATGGCCATTCGGTGCCGCTAGCCCGATGCTGGAAATGAGATTGTATTTTATTCTTTGTATCAGCAGTGGCCGTAACAGGGCAATGCTAGCTCGGGGGGAAATGATCCCCTGACTCGGACCATGATCGCCGCCGGTCTATGGGTGTACTCACATTTGGGCTGCCCGTTAAGTAGTACCAGTCGATTCTCTGCGAGTTTTGGATCCACGGGAATTGGCCTGCATCCTGAAATATCGTCCTGGAGTTACGGGATGCAGGGCTCTAGACAGCGAGCGGCTGGTGCTAGGGCGGATGAATGACCATAACGGGAGAAGCGAATGATCTCGGCTTACAATCATCGACGACCTCCTTCTCTTCATCCGACCCCTTCGTTTCGGTCTCTTTCCCTCTCCCATCTCCTTTGCGTTGGATCTGTTTCTGTGCGTAACGTCTAATCCTCCCCCGGCTCCTATCGACCCGTGCCTGGGTCCCAGTTCAAGTCATGCCTTTATCGCCCTCCGCAACCAGCTCGCGGTCAGCTGTGGATGAAGATCTCCAGAAACTCTACAATGATGTACTCGCCGGGTTTGATGCTGAAGTCCCGTCCCTCTCCTTGAATGACAATTCAGGCTATACCCATGCTTATGGTGATTATGGCGATGCATCCCACAACGGCAGCAGAAACGGAGATACCCACATCCCGCGTTCGCATCATAGTTACGAGAAACACACTCCTACATCACCAGCTAGCGTCTTGAGCCGTACGTTGTAGTCTCTCGGCCATCAACTTCCAACTCATATTACCCAAAAGATTCGTCTCAGAACGCTGATCCTCCCAACTTCTCTCGTCCTGGTGCAGTGCGAAGACTCCCGCCCACACCAGGATCTTCAAATACCGAATTCCCAGCCACACCACCGCCGATGCCGATGCCAGACCCGGAGCCTTACTTCGACCCATATGCTGCTTTTCAACCTACATCGCCCAAAAGAGCTCCCGTGCCATCGACAGGCCGACGTCTTCCCATTGCTCCAGGTCAACCTTCACCAGTAACTGCTTCGTATAATCGACCACCTCTACCTGGATTGCCCTCTGGACAACGGCCGTCACCCTTTCACTCTCCGACTTATCCTAGCCCCAACGTTCACAGTCCCTATCCACCCGAGAAAGTCGCCAACAGCCTTGAAAACGGTGAATTTATCCGAGGGCAAAATCCATTCGTTTCACAAATGTCTTTAGGCTCGGAAAGCACTTTGGATCCCCCCAGGTCAATGTTGACTCTCCTGGTGATGATATAAAAATGGTCGACGACGGCCGTCACTACAGCCATTCCCAGTCACCGGTTCAAAACCGTGTCCCTTCTTATGGCCACTCTTCTTCACGTTCATTCGTTACGTCACCTAGCTCTTCAGGCAAGGATTTCACTATGCCTCAGCCCGAGATGGCGTCCCTCGGAAGGTCCTCTTCCCTAACCCCATGTGAGCGTCATATAAGTTATATACTCTGTAGCATCGACTCATATTACATCAGATGGTGATTCATTGTCTGCCCGAAGTGCAAGTTCTTCTCATTTGCCGCAACCTGAGCAATCTTTTAGCCGAAATCGTACTTTGAGTGTCGGGGGTTCCTCGACATATGTGAGCTCCAGTATGGACATACCCCTGCGCACGCCTGAAGAGGACCGTGGCTTTATTTCTCCAGTCTCTCCTATGCTGGAGCGAACGTATGGTGAGGTCCAAGGCGCAGGTGATGCTCTGCAAACACTTGCAGAATTCGACCCCTCTGCTCCCCCACCTGACGTGCAGGAAGCTGCAGAGGATTACTGGGAGGATGGTGAAGAAGATGGTGATCGATTTATCAATTATTTCCTACTTTCACATATTGCAGTTCAGTTACGGGATAAAATTCCGAGGGGAACTCATGTCAAAGGGAGCATTCCGTATCATCGTGCCTTCACAGGGAAAGATATTGTGGTAAGGATTAGTCATGTTCTCTTCTATTCTCTTTGTCATATTAATTTAAATCCTCTTACAGTCTACTATCCAAGTCTTGATTCAACGTGACCTGGCCATCAACTATGGTATTTCGACCAATGATCGGCGTGTCGCGCTGCAGGTCGCGCGCAGCCTTCAAAATCAGCTTTTCTTCTTTGAAGTTGAATGGGGAGGCCGTATTTTGCAGGACGGAGTTGAAGATGTTTTCATGTTTTACGATGAGCAAGAAGGTGGATCTGATGCCATATTTGAGAAGGAAGAACTGCCCACAGGTGTGGTAACGATGCTCACACGCTGCTATTCGCCGAGTTGTGCGGATAGTGGGCCAGAAGGACCTCCTTGTTATTCATACTCATGTCCTAAACGGGTTAGTCTTGACTTTTGGTGATTAATCGTTCGCTGAGGTTTTGTTTAGGAACACGGGCAGAGATCTGGTTTGAGCGTCGTTTCTACAGTTGTGGAAGCACCTGTTGAGGAGAAAGATTCATGGACCAAAGGCATTGACGCACAGGTGCTTAGTGCGTTGCCAGAGAATGAGATTAGTCGACAATCGTAAGTGGGCCATCATTTTGTGATTACAATATTGATATAGCTATTGCAAAGGATCATCCACCAGTTGATCGGTAAAGAAGAGCAGTACATCACCGATCTTGATACAGTTGAGACTATGTTTATCAAGCCCTTACGTGCTGCGAAACCGTCAGTATTGCAAGACGGTAGAGTCGAGGACTTCATCGATGAAGTCTTTGGAAATATTCTTGACCTGCGGGAATGCAATCGCCGACTGTTGGAGGTACTCTACGTTCGGCAGAGAGAACAGGGGCCGATCATCCAAAGAATTGGGGATATCTTTCTGAATGCTGCCGTGGAGTTCAGGCTGGCCTATCCAACGTACATTGGGCATCATATGGCTGCCGAGAAGAGATTGAAGGAAGAGTTAGAGACTAATGGAGCCTTCAAGTATTTCCTTGAGGTACATTCCAATGAAGGCAATATCGTTCCCAGTCAACTCATGAATGATATAGGATTGTACAAGGAAGACGGGGCGGCAAGGCGAACCCATTCGGTTGGATCTCAAACATTTCTTGAACCGACCCTCTGATCACTTACAAAAATATCCTGTCTTGTTGGAAGCCATTCTCGAGAAGACTGAAGAGGAGAATCCAGATGCGGAGTTCCTTAAAGAGGCTATTACCACCATCAAGAGTTTGCACAGTTTTGCACAGTTGAAAACCTTCCAGACTGCTATGGGTAAGGGTACGCCCGGGAAGTGGGAATGGCACGATGTGGTCTCCCCAGAGCTGTTGAAAAGTTTACCCAAAAAAGAGGTTAAGCGACAAGCGTAAGTGTTTTACGTTCAATAGAATCGTGTTTCGACTAAGTTTCATATTAATTTTCAGAGTGATCTTCGAGCTGATTAAAGGAGAAATGGCCTACGTGAAGGATCTAGAAAATATTAAGCTCGTGCGTGACTTAGACAAGATACGTGCGATGTTCTTGACTGATCACCCTTCTAGATGTATGTTGATCCTTTACGTTCTGCAAATCCTCCGATCATACCCTGGCACCGCTTGGAACAATTTATTAATGACGTTTTCCACAATTATTGGGATATCTTTGTGCATCATCGTCGACTCATGGAGAATCTACACGAGGCTCAGCGAGAGGATCATCCTTGTGTGCGAAGTATTACTGCTGCGATGTTTGACGCTGCAATGAACTTCCGAGATGCTTATCTGGAGTACATCCCTCATTATCCATCGGGGCGTATAGAATTGATGATGAAATGGCAAACAATCCTGCTTTTAAGGCGTTTGTTGACGTAAGTGCACAGTGTTTGTCATGTAATATAGTGGCTGATTCTTGTCGCATGAAGCAACAAACTCGACACCCTGATGCCCATAGATTGGACATGAAAAACTTTATCAACCGACCGATTCCACGTCTTTTACGTTATGAGCTACTCCTCAAGGATATTATGCACAATTCTGCCGAAGGGCATGAAGATCATGCCGACATTCCGAATGTTATTGATGCTATCAAATCACTTGGAAAAGAGACGGAGCCTGGTGTTCAGGATGCTAAGATCAAGGTCGAATTGTGGAGATATAATGCCAACTTGGTCTTCAAGCACGGCGAGACCTTTGTGAGTCTTGTTGTCGGGCTTTGCTATGATTCATAATAGGTTTTTGACACTTGAGTTTTTTTTTTCAGGATATGGACCTTCTTGACGAGAAACGACAACTCGTACATTCTGGGAAATTGCTACGCCAGCCAGATAGTGGTCTTGAGTGGAATGGATGGAGCGAGTTGTTCGTATTACTGTTTGACAATTATTGTGAGTTTAATGTTTATCTCTACGGGCACATGAACTTATCAATCCTTCAAGTGGTGTTGACCAAACCGAGAGAGAGGGACGGTGTTATGAAATATAACGTCTATAAGAGACCTATCCCCCTTGATCTTGTGACTCTTGTTAACTTTACAGACGCCCCAACCCAACGGAATGCGGGGCTTCTTCGCGGTCTCCGTGGAGGAGAACGAAGTGAGGCGCCTGCCTCTGCCGTTTCAGCGGATTCTTCCACAGATTCCAAGTTCGTTTATTCCATGACATTCCATCACAACGGACGTGCGGGAGGTACATACATACTTTACGCGGAAACATCTCAGTCCCGGTCAGAATGGCAAGCAAAGCTAAATCATGCCTTGGTGATGCACAAAGCCGTGCAGGAGAATAATAAGGTGTTCGAAATCGAGACTTTGAGCGCGGATACTTTTTCTATGCCTTCGATCCCGACCGCTGCTTCTGGGCCAGCCTGGAGTCAGGACAATGCGATTACGGGCAAGGTTACTTGTTCTGTCCCTTTCAGTGAGTTTATGACCCCGAGTTTTGCAACGGTATTAAATAGGCTGTAGATACGACTGATGGCCGCAGGCTTGTGGCGATTGGTTGCGCCGAAGGGGTGTGGATCGGTTTCCGTCATGATCCAAGATGTAAGTCATGTTGTGCTCTGGTCTTAGATCCATATCTAACGGGTTTTCTTAGCGTTGCGCCGTGTCCTCCATCTGAGACAAGTGACACAATGCGCGATGTTGGAAGAATTTAGTATATTCTTGGTCCTTGCGGATAAAGTAAGAGTTTTCAACACTGATTGTATTTTCATTGCTCAATCCTCCTCAAGTCGCTATTTGCGTACCATCTAGAAGCACTAGTGCCATCTGCACCCAACATGGCACATCAAAACGTCCCTCAGAAACTGAATGGAAATAAGGATGTACATTTCTTTAGCGTCGGTACTTTACATGGCCGGACTTTGGTTGTTTACATGAAGAAGAAAAATGTAGGAGTAAAAATTCCTCCGAGAAAATTCACACTGACTCCGTGCTAGTTGGACAGCATCTTCCGGGTACTGGAGCCTGTGGGTGACAAGATTAATGAACGTGTCAAGGCTCCGGTCGGCTTGGGTTCCCGACTTGGGTTCCGATCTACGAAATCGGAGTGGTTCCGCGTTTATCGTGATTTCTTCCTGCCGTCGGAATCTTATGATATGATATTCCTGAAGGCAAGGATTGCCATCTTATGTGCAAAGGGTTTCGAGATTATGGATCTCCACGAGTAAGCGATTCACAAACGAAACCCTGCGAGTTGGCTAAGCATGTGATTAGTTTCAATAGTGTCACGATACCTCAGAGAGAGGATCCTCGCTTGAGTCACCTTGCTAAGAGATGTGAATCTTGTCGACCTCTAGGTATGTTCCGCTCAGCGGACGATGAATTCCTTTTGTGTTATGACGGTGAGTGCTGCCAGAGCATTTCCTCCCAGTAATTAATTTACATTAATGCAGAATTTGGCGTTTACGTCGACAAACATGGTGATCCTAGTCGTTCTGCCGGAACAATCGAGTGGGAAGGAACTGCGGAACGTGTTGCTCTTCATCACCCCTACATTCTTCTATTCGACCCCAGGTTCATTGAAGTGCGACATGTCGAGACCGGACGATTGGCCCAGGTTATCCCCGGAAATGACATTCGTTGTATCTGGGACGGCCGTGGCGTGAGCACTAACCTCTCTATACCCACTACCGTGAGCGAAGAGATGGCGCAAGAAGCTCAGGTTCATGCGGTCATGACTAGCCCCGATCAAGGCCCTGTGAGTGGTGGTAGGCCGAAGACCATCGCGCAGTGTGTCTTCGAACTTATACCTACCGTCCCTCTATATCCTCCCGCTCCCCCTCCAAAAAATGAAGCACACTCAGCAATTTCCCATCATACGGCTAATGGATCTTATGCTCCACCTGTACCGACAAATGCATACCCCGGCCACTTAGTGCACTCTTCGAATTCATGGAGTGGTGCCATTCGTAGTTGATGATCTTATGATTTGTTTCTCTTGTTTTTAATTTCCTATGCCAACCCTATATGTATGGTACTAATCATCCTTTTTTCCTCCTCGTATGCACTTGATGTGCTAGTAATCGCTTGCCTATGATAGACACATTTTTCATGATCAACTGGATAATCAATCATATTCGTTCTTTCTCGTTTTTGGTCTCCCTTCTCTTCTGTCAGTCAACTTTTGGGCGGTGCTTATCTGTGTCGGTATGACTCTTAATAAATGACCCCTGATTGGTTGGATTGCTCTGCTTAGAGTGGACATCCCGTCTTCTATGTTGACGGAGTTCCGTGCGTATACAAGTGCAAATGGACACATCCAAATCCATTTGAATGTTTATAAACCGTGTTATTGTAACTCCATATTCTCCAGCTCTTCCAACTCTTGACCGTTGCCACATATCGAAACACCAGAAAATGGCTGAGCAAGTGTTCAAGGGAAGTTGTTACTGTGGGGAAGTGAGTTGGGAAGCGACTGGAAAACCTATCCTTAGCGCATATTGCCATTGTACATTATGTCAAAGGTTAACCGGTAAGAGATCGACTGCGCGAGAGGATAAGTTGACGAGGACAAGAAGCATATCACTCACATATTGCGCATATACAGGGTGCCCATTCGTTCATACGATCCACTTTCCGGCGAATTCTTTTCAATGGACACACGGAAATGCTACTGATGAACTTTTGGATTCTTATGCTCCTGATATCAAGCCATGGAAGAGGCGCTGGAGGTGTAAAAAATGTGGTGTTTGTGTTGCTTCATTTCACGAGAAAGGGAAAAGATGGAGTACATGGGGTCTCATTTCGAAAGGGATGAGGGAGGAGGAATGAAGCAATGGGAAAGTCTCAAACCAGCATTTCACATGTTTTATGACACGAGGATTTTTGAGGTTCAAGATGATTTACCAAAGTGGTCTGGATATCCTGAGCAGTCGGAGAGACTGGATTGAATGTGTAGCAATGTATATAGGTGTATATTAGTAATTCCTACTGGCGGAAACAAAGTAGTTCCTTTTCAACGGCAAGCGTATCTTCAGCGAAGAAGACCACAAGCTTATACCTCATTCAAGAAGATTAAAGAACCGGAAGCAGAACTATATAAGAGGGAGGGACAATCAGTTTGATCATCTTCCGCGTTATGATGGAGGAGGAGGCGGAGGCGCGTCTCCAGAGCCTGCTGGAGGTGGTGGAGGTGCACCGCCATCACCACCGTGCTGTGTGGAATATTGCGTATTCTGAGTTTGTTGGCTAGCCCATTCCTTGAATTGAGGTGAGTTTACGTCGTATCCATAGGCCGCCCTATGAAAAACAAAATGCGAAGACGTGAATGGATGTGCTTTAGAGTAAAGGAAATTCGGAAAAATTTGTTACCAGTAAGCAGTAAAAGCATCTTGATCGGATCCGGTCGATGGATATGCTCCCGGCTGTGGTGGGGGTGCACCATCGGCAGGTGGAGGCGGTTGTTCTCCAGGAGGTGGTGGAGGCGCATTGGATGGTTGTGGGGGCGCGTATCCCTGTACATCAATACGATAACATAAAACAAGACGACGAACGGGAGAAATTCAGCACAGGGCTAGTTAGTAAACCGTTTAAAAAAGACGAGAGCAGAAAAAAATAGCCAATTTTTTGGACCCACATAGAAAAGATACCTACCGCTGCCATGGCACTATACGCAGCGTATTGTGCTTGGGCTTGATGAAGTTCCATTTGTTGTTGATTCAGGAAATGCTGCATTTTTGCGTGTTCTTGTCGGACGACTAGAAGTAAGTCTTCAGTGAGAACTTTTGCCCTTTCCACTTGACCCTCTTCTGGACCACTATCAAAATAATTCAATGGAGTAGGTCATAAAACGGATGAAAAAAATCCAGGGGACGCACGTAATATGGATATAGAGTGGCTCCTCGCTTTCTTTGCCCGTCTCTTGTTCAATGAACCCTGAACCGAACCCCTTAATCTGAACGCGAGTGCCTGTTTCTTGTTGGATGTATTTGACATAGCTACCCTACATGGACGAACGAATGAGTGAGTCTCTGGACGCGAAAGATAGATCAAAGCGGAAATGGTTTGACATACTGATGGTCCAACAACTTTGGCTCGGACGTTGAAGTTCCGAATAGACTCTAGACCAACGGGAAGCTTCTCTTCAGGCCATCGGCGCTGTTGGTGACTGATTCACAGGCCTGTCATTTATTGGAAAACAACAAAGAATTACCTTGTCCTTCATTCGATCCTTTTTATCCTCCACGAGAGATCCGAGTTCCACACTCAAGAGTTCATTGACCTTGTCAACCGCTTTTTGCAACGCCTCTTGGGTGGGAGCGGCGATGTGGAGGAACAAAGGGGGATCCTTCTCGGTGGCCTTGCTCCGGTCAGGATACCACACTCCTTTTGTGCTGACCGACGCACCCGTTTCTTCTTGGATCTATACGACAACAGTGTCAAGAGAAGCGCAGAAAGAAGGGGAGAAAAGGCACCTCTTGCTGCGTGGACCCTCTGGTCAACATGTATCGATTGCGGACATCGTTGATATCGATATCCTTCTGGAAAGCACCCTCATCTTTGAAAGCGCCCGAGGCGAATTGGGCAGCGATTTTGGCAGCGATAGCTGCTGCCGCCGCTGCGGCGTCGCTTGCACTTTTTCCAGGGTCTTTGCCTTCCTTGCCTTCTTTGATATTGGCTTCGTCAGTGGGGGCGGGTTGGTCCCATTTGCTTTTGGAGGACATTTGTGATCCAGTGAGGGTGGCTGTAAGAGGCAACAACTGGAATTTGAGTCACACATGGTTGGATCAGGTCTATGTCACATTACTGAGGCGAAATTTATAGTGCGGTGAGATGGTGGAAAACAAAAAGCACCCTGCCCCAGTGAGGCTCGAACTCACGACCTTCCGATGTCATAACAGTCGGACGCTGTAACCAACTCAGCCATGGGGCACATAGATATCTGTCGTTAAGCACACTGTATAACGCCACCATGTGTGCAGATGTATCGAGAAGTCCAGCTGCTTTAATGCCAACCAGTCATTACGTCCACTATCTAGCTTGGATCTCTCCATGATCAATGGCCACACCCGTCCCACCACAGACAATAGGTAAACGATCAAGAAACACGACATCCCCCGTCACCCATCCGTCTCCACCACATCTCCATCATCTTCGTCCTCATCTCCTGAGAGCAAGATCGCGCGATCACTTGGTAATACCTCTCAGGGCGCCGAAAGTGATCCACAACAGCAGCGACCGATTCTATGCACACTTCCACCCACGTGTAATCGGCAACCTACTACGCTTGCCAATTCAAAAGAGTTGGAAAGACATTACGCCACTTATCATGCACATGTATGCGAATCGCCTGGATGCGGCTGTGTATTCCCTGAACCAAAGTTGCTAGAGCTGGTAAGTTGATGAATTATGTCCGTTATTGGTCAGCTCATCCATTTGTGAAGCATCAAACAGAATGTCATGATCCACTTGCGGCAGTACGCAAAGAGCGTGGTGAGAGGATCGTGAGTGCGTGTACTAGGGAGATGACTGCTGCCTAAAGTCCGCCATCAGTTCGGGTGTATGGTGCCGACATGCACGCGATTCTTCCAGTCACCAAAAGCCCGCCGTCTTCATATGATTGAAGCACACAAATTCCCAAAAGAATTCTTTTTCTCAGTTACGAACAAGGGCATCGGCGGCCTGCTAAAAAAATGGGGTGAGGGCGCAAGTATGGTCCGAGGTGAATGGAAATCTCGAGATGGTAAAAAAAAGGAAACGAAAGACGGAGGAGAAAGCATGGCTGTGGATGACAATGACGAAGAAGATAGTTCAAGTGAAGAAGAAGTAAAGGGGACTGATATTGAGGAATCGGAGAAAACACCAAGGCCGAGGATCAGGCCACTGCACCCTGTGAGTCCACCCCGGAACACGAGCGCCAACCCCAGTGCAAGTATGGACGTAGATGCGCTGGCCGACGGCATGAGTTCTCTTTCACTTGTGCCAAGCTCAATCAGATTTGGCCGTGGTAGTCGCGGTGGAGGCCTTGGAGCAAGGAGCAGAGGGAGAGGTGGGAGGGGTGGGATTGTTCCACCGCAACAACATACTGCTTCTGGTGGAAGCGGTGGGGGCCATCAAAAGAGTGCAAGTATGTCCGATCCAGCTACAAGTACGAAAACATCTGGTAGCGGTCGAGGCCGGGGGTCAAAAAGAGCGGGTAGCCGCGGCCACCGGTCCACAATATCTGTTGGAGGAGGTGCAAGCACGCAAGTGTCTAGTGCGGGTGGAGATGTTGTTTTGCTTCCGCCAGCTACGGGACAAGAGAATCGAAACAAACGCGGCCCAGGTGGCCTGTGAGATAATTTGTTGCAACAGATGTACTATAGCCAAAGAATTCGTGAAAGAATACAAAAAAGCGTGGATAGCGTGGCTGATATCGTCAAGCAGTACCCTTAGCTTCCATTATATGAAACAAAGGCCTTTAGAAGATACAATGGCGGTGCAACTCCGGGCCGAACTAGGCAACTTCTGCTCCTTTTTTAGACAGGAATCAACAATAAGTGTTTGCCTCTATTTTGACGTTAACCCTAGTCGTGACAAGGTCCTTTTGTCCTCTGCGCCCATATAAACATGGCCGTTTGTACAGGCTGTCCACTACCTCCCAACAGGACACTGCTGCGCAGTTTCATAGACGATCACCGACGTCGGCTCAGTAACCGTAAACGCCCATTGACGCCCTTCAGTCAGTCTCTTCATTAATTGTGGCTTCGGAATCAATGGCTTACAATTGTCATTTAGCGATACTATATTTAATCCTCTAATTCTTCTAAATGATTATGCAGACAATAACCGATGAACAGGCTATTAGGAGCACCCGCTATTCTTTCCTTACGCGGCCCCCACCTCCTCAAAAGCAGGAACCTACTTGGGCCATTCCTTCTCCACCGGTTCCCGTTATATCAGCGTCTATTACTAACCCCCCTACTCGTCGCCGTGCCAGTACCATCGCTGCCTGGGCTGCTCTTGTCCAACCTGGTACTCCTGCTCCGACTTCCCCTCATCGTCGTCTGTCTATCCCCTCGGTATCTCGTATTGGCAGACGCACCTCTATTTCCCATTCCCAAACACCATCAGCCCTGTCTGGCTTGGTTCAACCTACTTCAGCTGCTCAAGATATTACAGTTGACCTCTCTGCCTTTGGGTATACTTCCCCCTTTGCTCCTAGACTACCGCCTACACCATCTCCCCTTGTTCGTAACGGCAGCATGAAGAAATCCGCTGCGCCTTCGCCAAGGAAGACCAGTCGTACGATCAAGCGCATCCGTTCTTTGAACTTTCTCAACCGAAATAAACCCAAGTCATCAACCGCCCCCATTCCGCCCGCTACAGAAACCCAATCACGGGCTGAGACCATCGCTAAGCATAAAAAAGCGAAATACAACCATGTTCGCCCTCCACCGCCCCTTGCAAATGATGTTGCACTTATGCAATTCATTGACGGTGGCTCTTCCGAGAACAACGCTAAAAGGCTGATGGAACATCGGGCTCGTGCTACTGGTACGACGTCCGGTGTTGATGCGGTTTACAGAGATGGCAAAGGTGGCTTCTGGTTAGACCAGGATGAGGAAATGGAATATGTCCATCTCCTTGATGGTGGTTCTTCTGGTGAAGATTCTGCGACCCAAATGCAATGGGTCAGATTTGGCAGCGAGGATGATGTATCCCCGTTGAAGACCGGCATTATTGATTTGGCAGAGTCGAGACGCGAAAGTTTTTCGACACATCATTCGGATCTTGATCCCGCATATATCGTTCTGCCCATTGAGGACACTCAATGGGGACCTGAGGATATCGTGCTTTCATACAGCGAGCCACAAGGGTCACCAACCAAGGATGATTCGCCGATAGTACCTGGCTTGAGTGTTTTGTCTCTTCCCTCTCGACCTAATCGTGCAGCAAAACATCTTCGGAAAACCGAGTTCCTTGTTGACGTGGCCGCCTTCGGTCCTCGTTCCCCTGCAGCTCACCACTCACCAAGATCGTCAGAGTTCCCTCTCTCCTCGAACGTTGCACGACCCACCCGTAGTCCCAGATCTGCTCGCTTTTCTTCCGCGTTCATCCTTCCCACCGATTCGGGAAAAGGCAAGAAAGTGAAGAGAAGACCCGCACCGTTAAATTTAGTTCCGGTCAACGTGGGTTGGCAGAGAGTTCAAGCATCTGAGAATGCGCCCACGCGCTCGACGTCCGTCGAGGCTTCCACAGTCCCCGCGAATGAGGTTATGCCTCAGAAACGGGGAAAAGTCATCGTTGCTTCTTTGGATCCCAAGGATGACTTGGCCAGATGTAGAGAGTTGGCTGACAAAATGCTGATAAACAGGAAAATTGACAATTATGACATTGTCCGAATGGATGCTGTCGCCGTCAATAATGGTTCCCAGACTTCCCGAGATGTCGGGAAGAAGATGAAGTTGGGATTTGGCGGATTATTTGGGAGGAAATAAGTTGTCCTCCCCGTTTTCGCTTCGAAGGAGGAGTGTTTCTCCTTCAAGCGGTGGATACCCGGTTTGTGGTCTTGTCAACGCTATACCCAGAATGTTGTACGAAATAATACGGTACTTAATTACTGTACCGCTTTTGAATGTGTCTATGTCATGTATCATGAACAAAACCCATGGTCTCTATGTTTGTAACCTTTATGCCTAGTAATATATCATCCATTAGCAATTTGTATATTCGTTTACGTACAAGTCCGCGGGAGAAAAAAAAAACAAACAGAACTTTGGCCAACGTGGGGATCGAACCCAAGACCTCCGCGTTATTAGCACGGCGCTCTAACCAACTGAGCTAGTCGGCCAATACAAATTAAAATATTTGTTTTTCTCATGTCAAAGTAACTTGACGAATGTTCAACCAAATTCACGACTCATTTCCCCCTTAACCGTCAACCAATCTCATATACCCCCTTTCCAAACCACACTCTATCCCATTTGAGATTCTATCGATGTCTCCATCTACTAACATGAAGCAAGGCAAATTGAACTTTGCAAGTTCCAAACATACCGCATTAGCTGGCGCCAAGAAGACGTCTGCAAAGAACCAGAGTACTGTCAAATCAGACACTGAAGGAACGGCTGAGGTTAAGGAAGAAGTAAAGAAAATAAGTATCAAACCACGGTCGTCGAGCAATAGTCTGCCGCACGAACCAACTAAAAGCGACAGCAAAGATGAACTATTGTCTGAGTCCTTGCCACACTTGAACATCAAAGATCCAAGGTGGAGAAGATTGTTTGCCGATGCGAGAGCAAAGAGAAATGGACAGCCTTTGAGTACGTCTGACATGATTGCTCCTGTGCCGCACGCTAACAGTCTGTTTCATTGCAGTTCATGGGACGGGTCAAAACGAAGTACATCAGGTTCTACGCGTCTTCGATCTGTATGTCTCGGTCTATCAACAATGTTGGGCATTTTTCGCTGATGTCTTATTGTCATGCGTTGATAGGAACTATGATTATGGACCATGTATCGGCGTGACGCGGTTAGAGCGGTGGGAACGTGCGCAAGCTATGGGATTGAATCCACCATTGGAGGTAAGTGCGGTTTTCGAATAAGTTGATGATCAAACTGGACAATCGTTCTAGATCCGTGATATCCTCCTCACTAGTGAGGGCGTAGAAGATAAGAGTTACTCGGAGTGTGTCTTTTATGGCGAAGTTTAGGGTGCTTCTGGCTCGCATCGTGAGCGCTGATGACAATAATCTTCATTTCACCAGTACTTACAGGATCATATCAAAGGGCTTTGCAAACTCCTTTCATCTCTCCGAAATTAATCACAAGCTATAATCTCTTAGTACGCCGTGGACTATCGTGGTTCCGTTTGGAAATTTCTTGCCTCCAATGGCAATGATGTGGGCCATTGTGCTTGTACCTATCTTTATTTTACTGCTTCTTGCGCCTGCGATTCTGATCATTAGACACCGTACCCGAGCGTTTCTGATATCATGTTATGAAATGACAAACCTGATCAGTGCTCACTAAGTGATTATGATCGGTCGTGTGGGACTCTGTGGCAGTCGATTGACCAGTTACAGACAAATTGCCCATATTCGCACGGCACTAGTTTCATCCTTGACTGTTCTGTTGATGCGAATATGGCTCTAAACGTTCCAATTGATAGATCACGCTTCCCACTCCCGGATCGAAGCACTTCTCCCGGCAACATAAAAAGCTACTCTATAGCTCTTATGGGGTACCCCGGAATCCAGATCATACCCTATTTCATATCACCCTTTCTCCTTGAAACCGACTAGAATGACCAAAGAATGCAACGTCGATGTCCTCGTTGTCGGCGCTGGCCCTGCAGGGCTCTTTGCCACAAATGCTTTGGTGAAAGCTGGTGTCAACGTGAAGGTAATCGACAAGAGGTTAGAAGAGGTCTCACCAATCTTCGGGCGTTTGACACTAAAGGGAAATTTTTAGACCTGTGAAAGTTGCTGCGGGCCAAGCAGATGGTATTCAGCCTAGAACGATAGAAGTTCTACAAGTATGTATACCTCTTCGTTCTTAATCTGGACCTCCAGTCTAAAATGTCCTGGTCCTTAGAGCTATGGACTCGCTGACAGACTTCTGGACGAGGGTAACCAAATGCACATGGCAGTACGTATATCGAATCTCTAAGGTTCTTTCTAGTCTTATCGGTCATCTCAGGCCTTCTATAATCCAAGTCCGAATGGCGGTATCGAGGTCGGTCAACATCATCAAATGACTGGCGTACACGTTCAAACATGTTTTTGACTGTCACGTAGCTTACCGAACGAGTCCCTGATACGACGGCGCCAACTGCCAGATACCCTTTTGAGGTGACTTGGTTCAGTCACGAGTAGATTGTAGCGATCTCACATGCTTTCTCATTAGATCACGCTGCACCAAGGCGCTATTGAATCCATCTTTTTGGATTCTATGGGAGCTTCTGGACTGACGGTTACTCGGCCATACGTTCCGACTTCGATCACCGTTAGCGATGATGAACAAGAACTTCGGGATCCCCAGGCTTATCCAGTGAAGGTCCGTTTATAATATTTGTTTCCATATGGTTTGTTGGTTTACTTATGACTGCTGGAATTTTCTTATAGGTTGTTGTGAAAAATCTCGCGCCTAAGGACGGTGAACCCGACACTGAGATCATTCATGCTAAATTTGTTATTGGTGCCGACGGTAAAGTCATGATCGAATATAATTTTTCATGTTATAGAGTCCTGACCACATGTTTCCCTCCCCTTTCTTTTTCTACTCAAATATAGGAGCTCATTCATGGGTACGGAAGACTCTCGGCATTGTAATGGAGGGAGAACAAACCGATTATATCTGGGGTGTCGTTGACCTCGTTCCCAAAACGGATTTTCCGGATTTGAGAAACAAATGTGTGATACACTCTGAGAATGGGTCGTGTTTGATCATTCCTAGAGAGGGTGATGAAGTGAGGTTGTATATTCAGTTGAGTGATAAAGGTGCTTTGGATTCTAGTACGGGGAGAATCGATAGAACCAAGGTGACGCCCCACAAATTGTTGGAGGTAAGTCTGTTTTTTGTTGGTGAAGATCGCATGACGTATAATGAATGGTTTGTTATTAGGTTGCCCAGACGACATTGAAACCTTTCACGATAGAGATGCCGGAATCGTTTGATTGGTGGACGATTTATATTAGTGAGTCGGTTTATCAACCGCTTTAGGAAACAGATTTTGAACACTGGTGTTTAGTTGGCCAACGCGTTGCGTCACAGTTCTCAATCAAAGAACGCGTATTTATTGCTGGAGACGCTTGCCACACTCATTCACCTAAAGCCGGTATGTCACAATCGAAAATTCGGGTTGAGTATCCTCCCCTCATTTCAGAATGCAGGTCAAGGAATGAACGCTAGCATGAACGACTCGCATAATCTTGGTAAATCATCCTTATATATCATCGACCTGATATGAATTTTTTTCTAAAAATGTTTATCAGCTTGGAAGTTGGTTCATGTGTTGAGAGGTTGGGCTGATATCTCTCTATTGAAAACCGTGAGTTCGAATAAAGAAAAGCCTGTGCATACATATTGATCCCCCACCCTCTTTTGGTATAACAGTACGAAATGGAAAGACGCAAATACGCTCAAGACCTCATCCAATTCGATAAAGAATTCGCCAAGTTGTTCTCTAGCAAGCCACAAACAGAAGACTCGCAAGACGGAGTGACACACGGAGAAGTCATGGAGTAAGTCTCAAACTAACCCAAATCACCCACATTTTTTCAAATCAACTCACTGCGTGGTTGAAAAAAAAAACAGTGCGTTCCAGATATATGGTTTATTCACGACAGGTATCGGAATTCACTACGCCGAAACATCCATCGTCAACACAAAATACCAATCTATCGCTTCTGGACTTGTAATCGGACAACGTGTACTCCCACAGATATTCCTTCGTGCAGCGGATTCGAGACCATATGAAATTCAAGATTTGATCATCTCCGATACGAGGTTCAAAGTTCTCGTTTTTGTTGGTGATACCAGTGATGCGAGACAACGTGATAAATTGAACGGTTTAGCTGGGGAGATGAAAGATGTTTTGGCGCTTTATGCACCTGGAGGTGATGTATCCAAAGTGTTTGATATATTGACTTTTGGAACGACGAAGAAGGAGAAGGTGTTGTATAATGATGTGCCCCCGTTTTTCAGATCTCATTGGTCCAAGTAAGTTTGAAAAAAAGCTTTTTTCTCTCTTTTTTTGAGAGAAGATTTCTGACAGTCTTTTGTTTTTTTTTTAGGGTATTCATCGACGATGTCAATACACTCGGAAAGATCGGTGGAGATGGATATAAATATTATGGCATTGATAAGAAGGAGGGGGCTATTGTTATTGTTAGACCTGATGGATACGTCGGAACGGTGGCACCTTTGTGCGGTACCTTGCATCTCAAGGAGTATTTCGCCGGGTTCATGAGTCAGGTTTGAGAGATGCCTGTTTTTTGCTGGGTATATACCACTTTGATACCCTTTGATTGTTTATTGTAGATTTTTTTCTCCTTTTTTCTTGTTTTGCTTTTGGATGTAGAATGCATACTGTACGTATTGATACTGTGCTTTTATAGATTGTGATGTTTCCGGGTATGGTTTTTTCTTGTGGCCAGTGTGCTATCAACCTTTGGTTCCAAGAGTCTTAGAGAGATTTCAACAGTAAATAAACTGGTAGCTTAACCCTCAACCAACACAATGAGTAAAAAAATATAATAAAATACAGTAGCCAAAAAAAAAATACCCCAACGGCGTTCAATACATGATAACAACCAGCACCGCCCCCCTCCTACTAGTCTACTCATCAACTACTCGACTATCAAAACCTTCCTATGATTTTCTCTTAGGAATCTGAGGAGCATCTTCACTGTCCAAAGGTACCCGTCGCGGTCCAGGTCCAGATACACCTTTCGCTGCCGTAGTCGTACGACTCCGACTACTAACAGTAGAAGATCTCATCGTCGGTTTCTTCGTACCAGTAACAGCCTTCTTCACATTATTTGAATTACCCACTGTACCCGCCACATTCTTCTTCTTCCCATTCTCTTTCTCAATCCCACCACCACCACCGCCACCACTACTAGACCCAGAACGTAACGTTCTCCTCCCTCCCCCTCCTCCTGGAACCGTACCCGACTTTTCTTTACTCCCTCCAGTTTTTAGCGTTGTTTTCTTCTTGCCTGCTGCAACACCACCCGACTTGGCTGAAGTCGATGGTGAAACTTTCTTCCTACCACCATCCCCACCACTATCATTTTCAGCTCTCTTTCTCTTGAGACGTTGATGAGCTAACATTCCAATATCTTCATCAGGAGGAGATTCAACACCAAGTTCTGCAGCGAGCGACATTCGGGGAGGTTCTGGTGTTTCAGTTATCATCATGTTTTCATCATCACCACCACCACCGCTACCACCAATCCCCATCCCAATACCATTATCGTCATACTGCCCCATTTCTTCTATATCACCTTCGGGTATAGCTGTCATTCCTTCCAATGGCGTATTAGGTGAATGGCTAAGCATAAGAATCCGACTGAGAGGACTGGGTTTTACGGGAGAATAGGCGTGAATCATGTGTGATGCCAAGGGTTTCGCCATTGGAAATGGTCTTCGCATGGGAGTTAGTAAATCCGGGTTGGCGAAATGGTTGTCTTCGTCAGGAGTGATGATGACGGAATCTGCTTCCTCTGGAGGTACATGCATATCGAGGCTGTCGTTGCCCTCAAAGTGGTTAGGAGGGGATATTGATTGGGGCGGGAGGATGGGTTTACTGGGTAATGAAGCGTGTGGTGACGGTGGTGGGAGTACAAATGACGGTAAGATGCTTGTCGTAGGTTTGAAAGTTGGGAAAGATGGTGCTGCTAATGGTGGGGGTGGAGGCGGTAGCAGAGCCTGAGGTGGAATAATTTCGGTTTCAACAGGGGGGATTACTTCAGGTTCAAGTGGTATAGTAGTAGAGGGTCGCCGAGGTACTCGCGTTGTAGATCTTCGCGGTCTCTTGGGTGATTTCTTTGACGGGGAATGCACTAGTGTACGAGCCTGTGTTTGACTCGCTTTTCGTGATTGTTTGCGAGTTCGAGGTGGTTGTGCAGGTGGTTGTTGAGGTTGAGGTGGTAAAGGGTTAGATGAGGGAGATGGGTCTTCAAGCATTTGTTGAGTTTTCCACGAGCGTTTCTCGTTCAACAAGTCATTCCTCTCGGCCTAGGAGTACGTATCAATGTTTGTCCCAGCGAGTGGCTATGATATTACCTCAAGGGTGGCTCTCTCTCTGTCGAGTTTAATGGTATCCCGTGAAAGCCTCTCGCGTTCTTCGTCAAGCTCTCTTCTGGCTTCTTCCAGTCTTTCACGTTCTTCATCTATCATAGGCACAACCATCTCTGAGGCTTTCTGCTGATCGACAGCTAATTTATCAAGCATAGCTCGCGCTTCAGCGGCCTGGATTCGGGATTGTTTATGCGATTGGGCTGTGAAATAGATGGGTAAGGAGGAAGGGATTTGGGGTGATTGCAGTACACACCGAGTTCTTCACGTAATTGCGTGATTTTCTCCTGTAAACGCGTAATTTCGCCCTGTTCTGACAGGGCCATCTTGGTAGACGTTGAAGGAGAGGAGACAATGTGTTCAGGGAGGGCGGCAAGGGTATCTCTTAGAGATATTAGGATTGTTGATAAGGTGTCATGGGCAAATGTCGGCGGGTGCATGGGGAATAGATTGGTGAGTGACCAGACCGGGAGCTTGGAGAGGAAGTTTGAACTGGGAACAGAGATAGATGAAAGCCACACACCTCTTCTTCCTTGGGTGAAGTGAAGCCACGAATTTGGTGCAATAAGGCTTGAACTTGATTCACAATCTTTACGACAAGCCTGCGAAGACGCATAGTCTCGTCGATCAACTGTGTTCTTGCTTTCTCGGTCTCCTCGAGGGTAGCCTCAAGGTCGGTTTGCGGGTTGAATGACGAGCCTTCCAGAGCAGAAAGATTGGTACAACGCAGACCCGCAGGTACAGATGAAAGTTTTGCTTGGGAATCAGAGATTTTGGACCATCTCTCGCTCATTCGTGCAAAGTCGAGTTCTTTCTTCCGGAGTTCAGCTTGATGGGTGGCGCGGAGACTTTGCATAGATGTTCGCGTGCGTTGGAGTTCGGCTGACGTTTGCTTGTGAGCGGCCTCGGCGGATTGCAGAGTCCGCTGGATTGCGCTTGATTATAGGAGTGAGCAGGGGTGATAAAAGGATAGGGAGATGGAGCGTACGTGAGTCTTGTCTTGAAGAGACTGACTTCCTTTTCCGCGTTTGCAGCCTTCTCCTTTGCCGTTCTTTCCATGGTGAGAAGGCGTTCGTGATCGTAGGTCAATGTGCGAAGTTTGGTGGAAAGCTGCTCTGTCCGGGACATATCTTCCTGGAAAACGGTGAGGTTGGGATCGGCGGCAGACAAAAGCAGGGGCTGACCACTCGTTGACCAAGCATGCCGAGGAGACATTTGACGACTCTGTCCGAGTCTGTGCCCGAGAGACCGTCGAGCGATAAGCCGGGAGAGGAGGCGAAGCCATGGGCGACGAGCTGGGAGTTGACATACTCGAGACTGGAGGAGGCGATGTACGAGTCTGTCGAGCCGGACGGAGAGGCGGGGGAAGTCAGTCTGGAAGTCCAGTGGATGCCCTTTGGCGGCGTCGCAGCCATGGCGCCTCGGATGCGCCCGAGCCCGCAGACGCGCCAAGGCCTACGCGTGGGTCACGTGCTCTGCGCAGAGCACCATTCGGGGAGCTGGTGGGGCGTCTGACTGCGCCCTGGCCGTCGAATCTCGCCGCACAGGGCCCTGCTGGTGGCCAGGCAGGACAGCAGCAGAGAGCATATCTGGTATATACACACCGCAGCCGAGAAGCTGAGGCAGGCCGCGCCGGAGCACGCGCGCGCGGCTGGCGGAGGCCCGGAGCTGGGCTGCGGGACTGGGTTACATAAGCGGATTAGTAGGGCCTTGTCGGTGTCTGGTGCAGTTGTCCTGTGCCTCCTGCCCATGCCTGGAGTGACCGTCCACCCCACCCCGCCCAGTCTCGGAGGCCTCAATCCCCTGCTGTCCAGTGCGTCCTTGCTCCCCGCTGTCACGCCGTTGTCCTCACCGCTGCCCACAGCCTTGCCCGACAAATACACTCCGCCCTCCGGCATGTCTGTCGCCGATATAAAGAACAGAGCCAAGGAAACCGTCCGCAGAGAGGCCAACAAGGGCTCTGCAGTCTCCCTCATCAATGTTGCCAGAGATCTTATTCTCCGGGCAAAGGAAAAGGAATCCGTCGGCGATCTCCATGCTGCTCTCGAAAACTACATAAAAACTGCGACCCTTCTCAGGATGACTATGGACTCCACAGAGTTCAAGCAGGAAAAGGGCCAAGGCGTCGTGCGCAAGGCCGTTCAGGATTTCCTCAGCGTAAACTCTTCCATTCCTCTTTCATTATCTATGTGACCTGATCCTTAAGCAGGGTGTCGGAAGTGATCTCAATTCAAGGACTCAGAGTGTCGAGGAGAGAATCAAATCGTTCGAGGCAACCAGACAATCGTGCGTCCTTACTTTACGTCTAACCGTCTACTAGCGTGCTCAATCCCATGCAGGAGCAGTGCCGACTCGGACGACAAACCCGTAAACCAATCCTCTGGAGGTTCCATAGCAGATCGCATGCGCGCCCTCCAAGGCCACGGTCTTGCCATTTCTTCGACAAAGCGACTCCCTCGAGAGGCTCCCGCTCTTCCATCACCCCCTGCCCGGCCGCCAGCTTCTCTCCTAGCAAGCACTCCGCCCTCTATTTTACCCTCTCCGGCTACATCGTCTCATACCCCCGTTCCTCCCTCTTCTCTTGGGCCTCCGCCACTTCAACCCGTCGCCCCAACATCCTCTTTGGGTCCTCCGCCATCTCATACTTTTGTACCAGCTTCTTCATTGGGCCCTCCCTCCCCACCATCCTCCCCTCCGACTTCGCCACCTTCAGAAGCCGTCACTAATTTTAATCACAACTTCCCTTCTATCCATGAACTCGAAGAATCACTCGACTTTAATCTTCCTTCAGTCCCCACCGGTATTAGTAGCAAATCCTCCAAACCAAGTTTGAAGGACGTTCAAATCGGTGACTTACCCTCTCCTTCCTCATCCCACTTTGGAAACCTTGCTCTACATATCGAAAGACCATCAAGTACGCCAATTACTCCGACCACCAACGTTTTCAATAGCCGCCCCACTTCCCCAAGTCGTGCAAATGCTCCCCATAAACCCTCTGGACTGTCCACCACCACGTCTGCGACCAATGATATTCCCCCGACAGCTCCGAAGATTCCGATACCCCATACTAATACTGCTTTCCCCAAGGATCTGCAAAAATATATGAAAGACTACACTGTGCTCGTAATTGACGTGAGAAACAGGGCAGATTTTGACAAAGAGCACATCAGAGCACAATCAGTAGTGTGTGTAGAGCCAAGTGTTCTGCTGAGGGGAAAGTAAGTCTTGGCATTCCTATTATTTTCCCTGTTGTTAATTAGTTACTTTTTTTCCAGTGTTACAGGGGAGACGTTAGAAGACTCAATGGTCATTGCGCCCAAGGGTGAAGCCAAATTGTTCTCACATCGTGACCAATTTGACGTCGTGGCGGTTTGTGACGAGTCTTCAACTTCCTTTGGTTCTGCCAATTCGCCCTTATCAATATTGGTTCGTGTAATAAATGAGCAAGCTTTCCGAAAATACTTGAAGAGGATGCCGATGTTGCTTGTCGGTGGTCTCGAGGGGTGGAAGCGTGACCTTGGAGAGGGTGAAGTTGTTCATGGAGATGAATCGCAGTCTGTGTCAACAGGCTCAGTGAGTTCACAACATTCAGGTTCATCCACCAGCCTCAAAACGCCCAATCCGAATTTATATATCAATGGCCTTTCTTCGAGTTCAACTTCAGGGTCTGCATCCAGTGGACAATTTTCTCCTCCAATGATCTCAAGTTCACCGCGTTTAACAAACTATAGTGGGAGTCACAGGTCTACAATGTCCCTAGATCAGGGCCCCTCGCACTCAAGGTATACCTACTTTCGAATTTAGTCAATTTTATCTGTCTGATTCATATATAGGTTGCCCGCTGAAGTTAACCATACAGGTGGTTCTTTTAATGCCAGCGCTAATGCTCTCCAACGTCGTCCAGCGATAAGAACAAGCTTGTCCCAGAACGTAAGTTGACTTTTGTGTCATCCTTATTTTATTTTATCTTACATGGCTTGTATCAGGGACCTGCGTCGCCATCAGCACTCACGAATGGTCCCTTTTCTCCCATTTCGTATCCTCAATTTAACCGGAACAATGCTTCTGCTTCAGGCTCTGCACCAAATTCTGGAGCCAGCGGGTTCATGACACCACCAGACATCAAATCCCCTCCCCCTGCCTCACTCAATCCCTCGTCAACGAGACGACGTAATGACTATCTGGATCAATCACAGGAAGCGTTTTCTGGTTACAATAGCCATTCTTCCCCTCATATCGATTATCCGGAACTATTACCGATTCGCCCGCCTCCGGCAGCTGCGGCTTCTGCACTAGAAAGGCAGGATCAAAGACCCCGGTTACCCCCCAAACCAGACTTTTCGCAACCTCCATCTAGTGCTCCGGGACCGAATGGTGCTCCGGCATTACCGAATGGCGCACCGAAACCGCCGCGGATCGAAAGTGATTACCCAGTCACGTACTGGATGGATGTACAGATTGGGCTATCCGGGTTAAAGAACTTGGGGAATACGTGTTACATGAATGCTCCAATACAGTGTTTGAGTGCGACTGTACCGTTCTCAAGGTTCTTCACAGGTGCGCTTCATAGATGTTCCGTTCGCGTGTCCTTTGACGTCTTATGTTTAATGTTTTGGTTCGCAGAACATCGTTGGAAGAATGCGATCAACTTCACTAATCCGCTTGGTTCGAAGGGCCGATTGACAGGTGCTTTCGCCACGTTACTCTACCAAATGTGGGGCCAGGACCTCCCCTATCTCACGCCCATTGAGTTTCGGGTAAGCAATTTATTCTTCCCTCTTCTTCCCAATTCAAAAACCCTTCTTCACCCTCGGGTATTGTCCGAAATCGATTAAATCTCTAACTCGATGTTCGACAGAAATCGATTTGCCAACTGCGGTCACAATATGATAACTCAGATCAACACGATTCTCAAGAGTTCTTGAGTTTCTTGATGGATGGGATTCATGAAGATTTGAATCGTGTGATTGTGAAACCCAAATGGACGCGAACGCCAGAAGAGGAAGCGGAGTTGGAAAGGCTACCTCCTTTGATTGCGAGTGAAAGGGAGTGGAAGGCCTGGAAATCCAGGAACGATAGTATAATCGTAGATTATTTCCAAGGGCAATTCAGGAGTAGGTTGCAATGTTTGACGTGTCAACAGGTACGTTTCTTTGTTTTCATCCTGCGATCGAGATGCGATATTCCCATCAAAAAAGCTTTTTTTCTTCGCTTATTTGATGACGATTTACGCTGATGATTGGATTTGGTTTAGACTTCGACGACGTATAATGTGTTTTCGATTTTGCAACTCCCGATTCCTCATGGACGAAATGGGCGGGTACCGATTGAGAAGTGTTTGGATGCGTTCTTTAATGAGGAGATTCTAGAAAAGGATGATGCTTGGTACGTGTGCAAAAATGACTGCTATGACAAAAAGCGTTTAACTCACCGGGTATTTTGTTCCGTTGTTCCATCTGCCACACCCCCCGTGGACTATCATCAAATGAATTGTTCCCTTTTCCCCTTATTTTCCCCTTTTTCGCTTGTCACCAAACAGGGATTGCCCAAAGTGTAAAACCAAACGACGAGCATCCAAAACGCTTTCACTAGCACGCTTACCTCCGGTTCTACTCATTCATTTCAAGAGGTTCGAGGCTAATGGTCGATTTTCGGACAAGATTGACACGTTTGTTGAATATCCGATGAAGTCGCTGGACCTTACGAATTATATGCCCGCACCTCTACCTCCTGGTGTTGACAGAAGTGAACTGAATGGGGGTCTTCCCATGTCACTTGATGATCCCCGCACTCAATTGCCGCCATATCGTTATGATTTATATGCTGTCACGAACCATTATGGGAATTTGACCAGTGGACATTGTGGGTTTCCTATTTCTACTGTCGATAACTTTAATTTTTGTTCGGGATGCTAATGGGGCCCTTTCCTTTTTTTGTGTGTGTGTGTATAGATACCTCGTTTGTGGCGTCTCGTGGTGGATGGATGTACTGCGATGATAGCAGCATCAAATCAGTTGAACCGAAATCTGTCATTGTAAGTGTTCTTTTTTGCGTGTTCTAGCTTTTTTTTTCTCTTTTGGGTATATTACTATCGTAAACTGACGCTAACAAATCTACTAGAACCAGAAAGCATATGTATTATTCTACAAGAGGGTTCGATAGAACACTCTTTTCTCAAACATTATAATCTCTTCCTTTTTTCTTTTTATATGGTCAAATCTGCCTCCTGTCTGTCTTATTCGCCTTGCTACAATTGTTTTTTCCCCGCTCTCCCCCCTTTTTTTTTAATATATTGTATTCTAACGCTTGCATCCCTTCATGATCACTGGACCCCTAGAAAAAAGAAGCTAAGAAAAAAAAGAAGACACAGGGTAGTATTAGTAGTAGTAGTAGTAGTAACTTGTAACGTTATGTTCATTAATTTTTTCTTTCTCTATTTCTTTTCTTTATACCTAACAAAAAATCTCGGAACGCTATACAGTTATACCCAAAACTCTTTGATTGCCAAGGTTCTCTTCGGCAGCTTCAAAATGACATTTATGACATAAATACTGATCATGTTGTTGTTGTTGTGGCTGTTGCTGCTGCTGTTGCTCCGGAGAGGGGTAAAATGCTGGAGAGAATTGAGTATGACATTGATAACATTCTGGACCAATGGATGTGGTAGATTGAGGTGTGGAGGCACTTGACGAGGATGATGAATCGGATCGGGTGTGTAAGATGCTATCGAGTCTTCGTGCTTTACGCAGTAAACCATGAGCGTGGCCTACTTGAGCTTGTTTGTACGCCTGAACATAAACTTGAAGAGCAGTCTGTGAAAAGAAAAAGAGAGAAGAAAAGGCGGAGTTGTTAGAAATAAATGCGTCATATCTGGTGCACAGCCGAACGGACCTCTCCACCTTCATTAGCCTCACATATGTCATAGATCGATCGCCGGCTGTGATCATGATCCTTGCATGAAACAATTGCATTCATACAACCGGTTTCTCCCTTGAAGGTAACAGTGACCGTGGTGTCGCGTCGGCTACTCTTAATCTAAGATCATGAAAGTTAATGAAACGTCGACGATATTTTTACTTCCTCCGAGGGGCGCAAGTAATGAAGACCACGTTACAACACTTACCGGTTGTATCTCAAAACCAAATCTGTGGCCTTGTTTCCATGCACAAGACGCATGATATTCTTTGGTGCAGTCGCAACATCGAATCACGGCTCCTTGTGAAATATTGCATATGCTACACTTCTGTAATGATAATTAACAACGGGTTTTATTAGTCGGGTCAAGGTAGAGGCGGCGAATTCGCTTGAGCACTTACCGTCGACCAGCGATGATTGGAAATGATATTCACGCCCTCAACTAGACGGAGCCGACTCGCGTCCGAAAAGGTAATTTCAGGGGAAAATACAGCACACAAGAGGTGAGCCCAACACTGTTGCTCTGTCTGCTTGCAAACACGGAGAAATGAATCAGCGGAAGGATAAGGTTTCTTCTTCCGGTCCTCAGCCCTTCCTCTTGGACATAATACGCAATCAGGGTTCTGTTTGTCATGGAATGACACGTTTCACAAAGAAAAACAGACAATCAGATTAGAAAACCTTCCATCTCCTTTGAGTTTGACTTTGACGTACAAGTGATGCTTCTTGTGTTTGGTCATTGTCACAGAGTTCACATGTCCATTTCTCAGGTTTCGTCGGGTCAATAATAACAGCACCACAAGACCCTGCAATTGATCATCAGTGTAAAAATGCCCAGTAAGCGTGTCGGTTATGGTAAGTTCATAGAACTGTTCTTTGGCCGGATAAAAGCTTACCAGCATGGACTCGGACTTCACATTTTTGGCACTTCAAGACTTTGCCCAAGGGCCCTATTCGAGTACATGCCAGACACCGCACTTGGGGTGCCGAGGATACTGGCGGTGGCGGTGTCGACTGGACTGAGACTGACGAAGCCGACGTCTGTCAATGGAAATAGATCAGCGAGGGGATACGCAAAACACGGAAAACACGGGTATGCGTGTGTGATGCCATTGATGTGATGTATATGAAATACTGATGTGAAATAGAACCCTCACCCTGATTCGCTTAGCCGAAGGTCCCGTCAATGGTGTCCCTTCGCGCTTATCAATGGCCTTCGACTTCTGGGGGGCAGGTTGTTCATCACGAGACGAGCGGACAAATGTTAGATCCGCATATCTTCGCCAGTTCGTTCCACATGTATCGCAAAGAATATTGCTGGAGAGACCTTTTGGAGCTTTCCACCATCTAGCGGTTTCGCGAGTTCTACAGGCACCACAGGTCGGGGTCTTTGAAGCTGGTTCCGCAACAATAGAATTTTCATCATCTGAAAGTCCAACATGCTGCCCGACGGAAGCGGCTTCTTCGTCGCTTTTATAACGGCGACAGATGGGTTTTGGAGGTTCTCCAGCTTCTTTGATGCGTTTATGCTGCTCGCCTAGTTTATGACTTCGGAAAGATATACGTTGAGTTGAAGGGGTGATTGTCAATATCAATCAAGAAGGTTTACCTTTTCCAATGACCATAAAATCGCACAACTTCTGGTATTGTACGACTAACAACCTCGTCCCGCACAGCGCGAAGTTCGGCATTATGATGCATGATTGCATCTTCGAAAGTAACGATTTCTTCCCTGCTCCATGGTTCATCCTTATAAGGAGTCTCCTCCTTTGACCACTATGCATGTATCCGATGACTTTTAAGATTTGGACTAAGAATAAAAGAGGATCGCCTGACCTTGTCAACTCGCACAGCATTCTTCATACTTACCGCTGTAAACGGACGAGCAGCTAGTGCGGCATCAGAAAACCGACGGATAACTTCGGTAATCCAATCGACATTTATCTGGAGTTCTCGGTTGTTCGTTAAGCTTCGTTTGCAGGCTTCCACTGAAGAACGGGTATGAAGGAAAGGCGAACATTATCAAAAAAGGCAAACTGAGCATTGCGGTAGCTTACCTTCTGCAGCTACTCGTGGACATGGAAACATTAATATCATCGTCGCTCATAGAAAGGACGAGAACAAACCTTCAGCTTCCGTTAGGCTGTTGATGATACCGAAAACCTCGACAGTATTGTCTCCACCCCGCTCATCGATGTCTATGGCAGTGGCTCTATAAGCTTCCCAGTTAACCGAAGCCGACTATGACGTAGCACCTACCGGGTGGGTGATTATATGGATCTGGGGCCGGTGGGACGTTCGCCTGATATTTTGGGCCTTGGCGAGTTGCAGTCCGAGGAAATATCAGATCTTCTGGGTCTGTCGGAGTATTATGGGTCACAGAAGGTTAATTTTAAATCCATTAGTAATCGGCGTGATCGCACCTAAGGTATCTTCCGCGACTGTATATTGCCTAATATATGAAGTGTCGTGTTATTTGGAAGTCCGAGACGGAGGTACCATGAATCATGGGCATACTTACCCGAAATATCTGAAGGGCCACATGTTAAAGTGCTTAACCGGAAAGTTCTCTTCACGCTCGGCCTGGGCTTTATCCTTACGGGGACGTCCACGACCCCTCGCCGGAGGCGCATTTGTCTTGCGCGGGGCGGATGGAGTGGGATACCGAACTACATGGCGGTCGACCTCTTCTTCGTGCTTGCGAGAACAGGGAGCGCAAGTCCAACCATACCCCCTGGAGGGCTTTGCATGTAAAGGTGGCTGAACACAACCCATGTGAAAGTACTTCTTGCAGCGATCACATTGGACAGTGTCGGCACTTATCGAGAGAAGTTTAGTAATAGTTGAAGTACGATCAACAGGTATTACGAGGTTGATTGATAGAAGATTTGCGGAAACAAATAAATTTCGTGACTATCTGGAACAGAAACAGAGTGGATTTATTCTCACCTCGGGCACCATGCTTCGCACGTGGCACACAGGCGCAGATTATCTGTGAGGTCTGCAACAACCTCCTTCTCAGCAACGATATATTCATATCGTGATGTCAAAATCTCGCGTATATGGTCAGGTACTGGATAAGGTTGAGATGTGAGTGTCAACAAAAAAAAGACAATGTAGAATGCTAGTGCCACTTCGGCACACGTACTATTTCTAACGTCGGTGGATTGAATCACTTCGAACTCCTTCTTGATGTACGGATCGAACAAGCGGTTGAAGTAAAATCTATCTGGCCTTTTTTTCCATCCGGCGAGGTCCGAGATTTTGTCCCTGTGAACGACGTAGCATTTCCCCCGTAACTGATTAATGTCGCAAACCTCCGAATATATGGCAGCGAGGAGGAGTCGAGAATCGGAGACCGTACGGTCGCTCACGTCGCCTGGACGATAGTACCAAGCCAAGCGCACTCGAGTATAGTGGAATTTTTTGCTTTCAGGTCCTTTAGGAGCGTCTTCTGGGGGAAGAAACTCCATTATACGGGCAATGGAATATGGCGTGCCGTCTCGTGCCTCCCAGGTGGGCGAACAGTATACATGGTCTGAAAAATGCGTGAGGAGATGGCTATATATGCTGAGGGGAATTAGTCTGGTGTACCATTAATTTTGACTTGGTCTCCGTTTTTGAGGAAAACAGGGCGAGCCATGTGTTGTAACTTGTATGGGCTTGTATGACTGTGGCGAGGCACTCAAGTGGGAACCAAACGAGGGAAAAATACACAAGGACAAAGAAGGTGCTGATCAGAGGGTAAATACACAATACAAAGGGTTTGATGGGTTTTTGGAATCAGTTTCCGCAAATCTGAGTGATGTATGGTCGGTGAAGGTGCAAGAGAGGAAACAAGAAGTGGCCGATAATTGATACTCCGACGGCACATCTATCCCAGAATAGCACAATTTCAAAGTGACTCTTGCGGCCACGACGAGGACCCGCAGGTGGGTCGTTCAGCTCTTATAATTAAAGCAAGCCCCGTATCCACTCATCTATCTCAGTAACAGCTGGCCTTCTGATTGAAGCCGCACCCGGGGTTGGGGTGCCTTCCACCGAAACATCACTAAGAATAGACGAGGGGAGGCGCCATTCCAATTACCCCTTACATACCGCGCGTTTTGAGCGGCGTCGAGGGACATCAGTCAGCGCAGCAGCGCTGGAGCAGCGTTGGATCTATGGTTTGGTGGTGAGTTAAAATCGTCGGGGACCATCACTGCGGGACTGAAGACGTGCAGGGTCAGAGGGCAGTGTAGATGCCGACATACCGAGGTTCGAAACTGTTCGAGCGGGGACAGAAGCCGGTCCAAGGCCCAACGATGGCAATGCTAACTCTGATGGCTCGTCATTTGAAGCTAGGGCCAGCTCCCGGGCCAGAAGGAGGCAGCAACCCCGTCTGCCAGTTGCCGTGGGCAACGCCGGTGATTATGTTGATTCGTGATCTTTCCATTCGGAGTCTAATTTGATCCCCCTGCCACCACCACCGCTTATGTCATCGAAGATCAATCTCGATATAGCTTGTGTACAGCTGTGACTACTCAGAAATCGTCACTCACATCGAGTATCGTGTGTGTATTCTTTCGTCCTTGTCGCCCTTTCCCCCATTGCTTCGTCGCTCCCCTCGGTGGAGG
This sequence comes from Agaricus blazei, assembly GCA_029719445.1. Taxonomy (NCBI): domain Eukaryota; kingdom Fungi; phylum Basidiomycota; class Agaricomycetes; order Agaricales; family Agaricaceae; genus Agaricus; species Agaricus blazei. The sequence goes on from SSNC01000005.1 coordinate 960,432, forward strand.
CCGTCCCCAATGTCCTCCTGGTTCAGACGCCTCACATACCCTCGTGTGCCTCCATGGTCCGATGAGGAAGAGAACCTGGGGCCGCCCTCCCGCACCCCCATGAGCGAGAACACTCACGAATTCCCCAAGTCTGGAATGCCCACCCCAGCCACCTCCACCGCCGTCGATCACATCCTACCCCCTCCTGCGACTCTCCCCCGTAGTTCGGCTCGTACTAGAATTGCATCACGTCTGGATCTGAGCGTCTATTGGATGCGCCTGAAGAAACAGCTCGGAACAGGTGTGGCCCCCTCGAACAGCTCCTTTATTGGTGAAAGCATAGGGGAGAATCCTCCAAAACGGGAAGGTCAGCCAGTAGATGATAGTGCAGAAGTGGATGAGGTAGTGGTTGACCGTGCGTGGTCAGAAGAAGTCAAAAGCTCCGACTCGTCGCCATCGGAACACGGTGCCAACATGTTGCTATTTGATAGGTCGGCAATGGGACAGACTGGACAGACTGTAGGAAAAAACAGCGATCATGAAATTGAGGAGCCGAAAGGTTTGGGGCGAATTTCACGGCCTCTCGTTGTCCTACGCTACAAATTCTTCCCGACTCTTCGCGAATTCTTCTTCACCCGCTTCGAGGACGAAAAGTCTGAAAATCACTATGCACAAGTTGCGCTCACCATTTCTCCCAACGACATATTCATTGACCACCTCACTTAGGAGGATTGGATGTTGAAGAAAAGCTTAGCACTTTGGGGGGCGCTCTGGCTTATAGTGAATTGGGTTGTTGGTGTGGCGCTATTGGACAAGAATGACGGTTCTGTCGAGAAATCTGACATTGCTTTTTATTATGTGGTACGTATGATATGCGTTGCCTAATTATCCTTGTGAGTCATATCTTTCAGGTCGGACCTCTACTAGCAATCCCAGTGCTGTAAGCTGCTCCGAATCTCCCTCATCCACTATTCATCTTACCTTGTCAGATGGATGGTGATTTACGACTGGCCCCGAAATCGACCGATATCCTACCAATTATTCCTGGTTTGCGCGATCTGGTCCTGGTAAGTTTTCCCGTAACTCCTGCGCTCTCGTTTAACTTGCATATGCAGGGGATTCTACATCATTCTGTACTTGTAAGCTTTCGCGAGCATCCAGTTTCTTCTGCGCCCCTGAAATGCAATGGTTCCAGGAAAATATGTAGATTCTATGACAAAGGTCCTACTGATGCACCCATTCATTATTGCTCGAAACGCGATTTTCTGGGGACATTTTTTTACACAACGGTGACGCCTTCCAAAGCAGCAATCTCAGAACATCTCTTATCTTGGCAATAGGCATTGCAAACTATGGGTCTGTTTGGGCTGAGTCTGAATAGGCTCATGGCCGCTATTGGAGCTCTATGCTTTTTCATCATGTAAGTCGAACAAGTATCCCATTGATTACTAATTGCCCACTTTCTGAACAGGACTTCGGCTATCATGATACCAGACCAAACAAGCTGGGGAAGAAGTATGTTGCTTTCCTATTATCAGACGCGATGTTAATTGCTTGAAAAGACATGATAAACTTTTTTGTCTTCCACTTCTGTAAGGCTTGTATAACTTTCCTTTATCTTGACCTACTCATACGGGGATCCAGTCCTTATTTACGTGCATTACATGCGTGAAAAGGTGAGGGGTCTCGTATCATACTCTGAAACAGTAATTAAAACGGTATCAGTCAGAGAGACGCCTGTACACCCTTCGATATCAACTGAAGGCCCAGTGGAAGGTAATGAATTTGATTTCTTGCCCCTTCCCGGTTCATGAACACTTTATTTATAAATCAACAGGCGACTCAAAAGGCTCAAGTGAATGAGCGGAAAGCTGCGGACTCAAAACGACGATTAACTTCGTGAGTGGATCTTTTTATGAACACCTTTTTTGATGACCAATCTATCCCCAGCTACGTTTTCCATGATAAGTAGCTTTGCTGAGAGCGTGAAAACTCTACTTATTTTATTTTTTCGGGTTAACACAAGTGCGAGTGCCTTTGAATACTGCTCGTGAGTCGACGTTCTTCCAAGCTCGAAAATGCTTATAGTCCACCCAGTGCTGGCTGTCCAAAACATGCATGCGTGTGGAATTGTAAAAGAACAACAGCTTGAGTTTAGCGCGTTATCCAACAGTTTGATCATGATGTCGAAAGGTAGGATATAGAAATAGCAACCGCTAAATCACCAGCTCATGATTTAATCCAACAGTACTTAATGATGTCCTGGATTTGTCAGTGACTCTCGTTCTGAGTGCTCTAACAATCAATTTAAGTAAAATTTATCTAGCAACAAGATGGACAGTGGAAAATTTGAATCTGCATCAAAAGTACGTGCTTAAGTTTCAGATTGAAAGAGGGCTTGTTGAACACAGTTCTCCTAGCCATACGCGTTCCACCAGACAATGCAGTCTCTTTGTACCTCTGTCGAAATTGATACTTCATCCAATGGACTAGGCTTCGCGATGTTTCTAGACCCAAGTATTGATTATGTAGGTTGACTGTGCATACTGTTGAAATATTGTCAAATCATGCTTTCTAGGTTGCTCGCAAAGCGGCCTATGAGGCACTCGGTCAAGATCCAGAGGTTGTCCGTCAATACATCGAAGACAACCCAGATATAGCGGGAGTTGTTACCGGGGATGAGGTGCGATTGAGACAAGTCGTCACAAATCTTGCCAGGTAAGTTTCTTTTTGCCATTCATTTCAAGTGTTTTGAGCGATTTGCATGTAGTAATGCTTGCAAATTCACGGAGAAGGGTGGTAAAATCTCAATACGAACGAAGTTAGTACTCCCTGTCGTACCACCAGGAGGGGCCCTTCTGCTCACACTACAACGCAATGCGGAAGAAATGCCTGACGAAAAGCCACGTTATCCGCTAACGGCATCACATCTTAATCAGCACGATACAGAACAGGAAATGGAAGAGAAAGCAAGCAAGAGGTCGCGTTCGCCTTCAAAGTCTCGTAGTGGTTCTAATGGGAAGAATCCTGCGGATACGATGATAGTGAGGATCGAAGTAGAAGACTCTGGGTCCGGTATCAAGCCATCTGATATGAACAAGCTTTTCAGTAAGTCAAACTTGGTAGGACATGTCTTCGATTCATTAATATGATACTTCAGCCGCATTTAATCAGACAGAACAAGGGAGATTACAAGGCGGAAAGGGGACTGGCCTGGGTTTAGCGCTTGTACGACAGATCGTCAAATTGAGCGGAGGAAGGCTTGGAGTGCAATCGAAGGTTGGTCGAGGTTCAACATTCTGGGTAGAACTTCCGCTTGGAATCGGGAACGAAGCCGTAACGACGCAGTTTCCGCGCGCAGGCCCTGACGTGGCAAGAGGATGCAATCACTTCGAGCATTTACATGGACAACCTCTCATGCCAAGGGAAACCGCAGAACGTGAAAACGTAGCGCATAGAACATCGGAAAGTGATACCATGATGCGGTACAAAGGAAATGGTACAGCTGTTGCAGCGAAAGAGTTTCTGGTGTTTGATTATTCGAACGAAGGTATGTCACTTCGATTCCAAAAGTTTCATTCAAAGAGATGCTTATGACCGCTTTCCCTGTTCTTCTTCAGCTCGTTCCGGGAATGAACTGAATAGACAAAAATTGGGTGAGCCTGCGTTTATACGCAGACCGAGCGGTTTGTCGACCTGTACGTACCCCTCGACAGCTGTAGCCTCGGAAGATGAAGGTGACATGGCCCAAGACCGAAGTTCAGTGCCCATGTCAAGTTCAACTCATACGAATACGCCCAGTTCAAGTGCTATGCCGACACCCGAATTCGAGAAAGGATCGGACGGCAAGTCAATGGCGACAATTACGACCTCTTCTGCTTCAAATGCAACATCATTTACAAGTATGAGTATGGGAGTATCAACTATAGCGATTGAGGAAGAAAATTCAGAAGCCAAAAAGGAGGTCGAAGCTGAAAAGGAGAGTGAAGGTAGAAAGGAGAGTGAGGGCAGAAAGGAGAGTGAGAAGGAGGGTGTAGTTGAAAAGGAGAGTAAACCTGAAAAGGGGAATGAAGTTGAGAAGGATAGCTCATCATCATCAAGTACGCCGGTGCCTAGTACGAAGAGGGTGATACAGCGGCCAACATTCGTCCAACTACCCTCGCCAAGAACATTTTCAATTGAAACGCAAATGCCTCCAATCTCCCCATCTGCAGCCTATACGCCTGCGATCGGCTCCTCATATTCCACCACGTCAACATCGCCCTTAGCAATGTTTGATGCGAACTATGCTCGGGGAAGTCCTTCTTCGCTGAATGCTGGGATGAGTTTCGAGTCGGTGGGGATGCCAGTATTGGTCGTTGATGATGATCCATTGACGCGGACGCTGATGAAGAAGATACTAACGAGATTAGGGTGCCAAGTCTCTTGTGCTGAGAATGGTGAGGTAGCACTGGAGATGATTTTGGGGAGGCGGATAAGCATGCCGATATCGACGCCGTCGAGTGACTATTCTATGACGAGGGAGATGAAACCAATATTGGAGCAGGAAGTATCCCCCCATCGGTCAACGTCTGCAACAACACCGCCTGGGTCATCTGATGAATACAAATATGCAGTAATATTCTTGGATAACCAAATGCCCAAGATGTCGGGGTTGAAGGTTGTAGCAAAATTACGGGAGCTTGAGAGGAAAGATTTCGTTGTGGGTGTGACAGGTACGTTTTTGGCAGCTACTATACTCATCTCCTTGTAATTTATCAAATCCCAAATCTGCATAGGAAATGCGCTATTGTCTGGTAAGTGATTCGCGGAATTAATCAACATGCAGTCGCAGTTTCTGAATTACCACTGCAAAATAGATCAACAGGAATATCTGGAGGCTGGTGTAGACAAGTAGGTGTTTGATTGCTAAACAAACACCGATGCTCATCTGCGATCTATAGGGTGCTAACAAAACCTGTCCTTGAAAGAAGCCTGCGAGAAGCGTTGCAACATGCGGATGAGAAGAGGAAAAACCCTTGTCGAGAGACAAATAGCCCGGAAACCGTCCGGCCCCCACCCTCGCGATGATCTCGGTTCTGACGACGTACATACGATATATCCTTATTACCCTATGCTGGTCCACAGCGATGCCGGACGACATATCCTAATATCTGGGCATGATTGTATATTGACTTCTTTATGGTTAGAGTATTGGGCGACGACATGTATCTAAAAAAATAAAAAGCGAGATAAAACAGGATGAATAGCCGTCGGATAAAGCCGAGCGGAAGGGTCAAGCCTTGAATTGACCTTAAATCCACACAACACCTCACAATTATAACAATCCCTCTCCCATGACTGACCAACGCGACCCGCCATCCTCGCAGGTCGCAGATTCCCCCCCGCTCACACCCCCTGAGCCAGACCAGAGCGAGTCTAGTCAGTCGATTCACTGCACCGTGCCAGCCCTTTACTCATTACGTTTCTTGCCAAGGTTCTAAGACGTCCAGGAAACGTGAAAGGGAGGTCTCTCTCGAGCCTGTCAATACTCCTAAAGACATGGTGTGTATCTCTGGTGCTGTTCTGTTGCACCGACCAACATCTCCTGGTCGCATCTTCTGCTCCACCTCCGCACCCACGCTAACAACAAACGTGCACGCACGCAGGATGATTCTGATGCTCCCGCTAGAACTGAACCACGAGACGCTCACTCATCAGCGAAACGCAATAAGCGCGTTTTGGGGACCACACGGGAGGAAACAATAGAAGATGAGACCAGCAAGCCCTGTAGCTTACGATCGCGGTCACGGTCTCATTCCGTTTCACCTCCCATCGGTGCTGCGGTCTCACCGGGGCGGGAAATTAGGATCAGAGTCGGGCAAATCAGTCAAGGCGTAGAAGACCTTCACTGGCAAACCCTGAATGCCTCTGATAAGCAGTATGAGCAAGTGGCTGAGGTCCAGGCCCAGCCAACATTAGTACCTCCTCCGGAAACCACACAGGAAATGTCAGAGGACGCAGACGTAGTGATAACCGACGTGAAAGACGAAAGCTTGCCAAAGGTCGAGAAACAGGGCGCATCAACTAACTCCTCAATGGACGATGACACCAAGGACACAACAGAAAAGGGTGCTGCAGATAAGGGTGCCGACGATAAGTCCACCGACTCTGCCGTTCCGGCCGCAGTGGCATCGGCTGTGCAAACTCATGTGAGAAGTCATTCCGAAGGAGGCTCGAAGCGTCCATCCGAAGAGAGAATAAGCCAGAAATCTGATGGAGAGGAAAGTGTGCTAAAAAATGCGCCTGAACCCTTAAAACGGCCACGAGACGAAGAAGGTGACCCTAATCCTCGAGAAACTAAGCGGCCATCGCCTCCTCCAGAAGCTAGGCGGCCGTCGCCTCCTCCAGAAAAACAAAGGCCTTCACCCAAACCCAAATCCCCTTCGTCCAAGCTTTCCCCGAAATTAGTGAGTGGCATCATCACCTGCTGTACTACTTTCTTTACTGATTGATCCTTCTCAGACGGGCTTCATGGCTTATGCGAATGTCTCTCCCTTTGCCGCTGTCAAAGGCCCCAATCTATTTGCCTCAGGAAAGAGCTCCCCTCCATCTGTGTTTGCCAACTCGTCCTCGTCTACAACCCTGTCAAGTCTGGCGAGTACCCCAAGCGAGCTATCGTCATCCCCGCCAAAGAATTTGAAACGCTCAGGGTTCGAAGCATTCGCTTCGCCTTCCTCACCTTTTGCCGCTGCCGCGCGTTCAAAGTCCCCGGTGCTTGGGCTAACATCAAAACCAGCCCGAGCTAAATCACCACCAGGGAGGAGCAATTCCATCAACTCCAACCCTTTTGCATCATATATTGGGAGTACTCAAGGATTCGTTGTCCCCGCACAAAAACGTGCTCGTGCAGACTCACCACCTGAATCGTCTCATAGTTCTCAAGAAAGACATTCGACACTTAATGTGTTGGAACCCAATCGGTCTCAAAGTCCAGAAGAAGATGAAGAAGTCAGGGATGCGGCATTCGGAGAGAAACTAAGGGCGACACGAGACGACGACATTGACAGTAATAGGAGCGATGAGGATTCAAAGCCTGTCCTTACTGAACAAGAAGGTTAGCAAAATCTTCCGCTATCATTGACAGTGATACTTACGATAGTAGTCATTACTGGAGAGGAAGACGATCGGACAATACATCAAGTTCGCGCAAAATTGTTTTCTCTAGAGGATAGCCAGTGGAAAGAGCGAGGCACTGGACTAATCAGGCTGAATGTTAGAAGATCGGGAGGGAATGGTGCTCGACTAGGTACGAGTCAAATTCTGTTTAGATGATTCTTTCCTGATTGTGCTTCCAGTCATGCGAAAGGATGCAGTCTATACTTTACTTCTCAACATCACGTTGTTCCCTGGAATGGTGGCCGCATTGGCTGACCAAGATTCTCGCTACTTGAGATTCAGTGCGATTGAAAATGGCATTACGACCCATTATAACCTCAGGGTACATCTCATCTCTCCTTTTTTGGTTATATTTTTTTCGCTCACTGCGTTTTCAGCTGGGAAGTTCCAAGGCGGCTCAGGACCTATTAGCTAAAATACTTTTGAACGTCCCTCAAGCATGACAAGTGTCATTATTTCCCAGATTCAGTTTCCGAAATTTATGTTACAAACCTACTTCATACATCAATCTTGCTAGTTGTCAGTTGCTGTGTCATCTCCGTGATATTTTATTACTATAATGCTGCATGGTGCTTAAGCTAAGCAAATACACGCCAGATAGTGTGTGCAATCCCACCCTTTGCCCGAGGGTGAGCGTCACTAAAATGTCACCAAAATTCGGTACCGGAGTAAGTTCCGGTGCAAATAACAACGCCTGACTTGTTTCAGCCACATTCGATGGCTCAGCACTTCAACCCTCTTCCAACTCCACCTCTAACGGCTAGACCTGGTCTTGTCCTGTTTGCATGGGGTGCTGGCAACTTCGGTCAATTCGGCATGGGCCCGGATGTTCTTGACTCCTTGAACAAGCCAAGACGAAACAAATGGGTCGAGGCTCAGATCGTGAAAGGCACCTTCGGTGAAAGTGGCGCTGGTATAACGGCAATTGCTGCCGGTGGTCTTCACACACTTTTCATAGATGAGAACGGGATCGTACATCCGATTGCTTTTTGTTATATCGTATTCTATGTGATTGACTATTGCCCTAGGTATGGTCGTGTGGTGCGAATGATAACGCAGCACTTGGTCGAATCACTACGAACGTTCCAGATCCCAATAACGAGGGTTCATTTCTCGACATTGATGAGCTCACGAGCTGGCCCCGACCAATTCAAACTTTAGTAGACCAGAATTTCCGTGCTGTAGTGATCGCCGCCGGTGATAGCATTGGTGCTGCGGTTAGCGACAGGGGTGACCTCCGTGTCTGGGGTACTTTTAGAGTAAGCCTATTCCCGTTATACCAGCTTTATGTTCCTAAGCACATACCCAGGGTACGGAAGGAGCCCTTGGGTTCTCGAGTCGCAGCGATAAACAGCACCTCCCCGCACCAATCCTGACTTCGAGCCGCGTTTCATCAGTGGCTGCAGGCAACGACCACCTCGTCATTCTCACAACTCAAGGTCACCTCTATACCCTTGGTACCGGTGAACAGTACCAACTTGGTAGGAAAATCATAGAAGGTCGGAAAATTGACGGAACGAATCCAAGGAAAATCATTCTTGGTAAGCGCTCGCGTAGAGCCGTTTATGTTGCGGCTGGATCCTACCATTCTTTCGCTATCGATGAGAACGGCGACGTTTGGGGATGGGGACTAAATAATTTTGGCCAGACCGGTACTGGCTGGTTCTCGGAGATAGATAATATCGTATATTCTCCCCAGAAAATCGAGTCTCTCAGCAGGCAGGAGCTCGCAGGCGATAATGTGACCGAAATCGCTGGAGGCGAGCATCACAGTCTCTTTCTGACGGCTGCAGGCAGGGTATACTCTTGTGGACGCATGAATGGTGGCCAACTCGGTCTGGAGGATGATAACCCTGACGTCGTTCAATGGCGGACGAGATACGCCAAAAAGTATGGGGATGAGCTTCCGCAATTGCTTCCAACGCCAGCTCAAATAACTTTCCCGGATGCCAACGATCCTGTGGTCCATGTTTCGGCTGGCGTGCACAACAACGCGGTGGTGACAGAAGGCGGGGCTCTATTGGCTTGGGGTCAAGGTGTTCAAGGCGAGCTTGGTTGCAGTGACAAGGAAGAGGTCAAAACACCAGAGGTTGTCGTGCGTAAAGAAGGTGGTTCTTGGTTTGCAGCAGCAGTATCTTGTGGCGGACAGCATACGCTCGGGCTCTTCAGAAGTAAGGTCTAGCCGTAGGTCATTAGCAATGCTGGCGGTGATTGTGGTATGCATGATAATGCATCCTGGACATGCGAATAGTGAGCTTTGAGGGTGGTGAACGTTCAGGAAACTACAGGATTATTTGTATGTGGGCTGTCAATTCAGAAGATCTGTTGGTCTATCCATCTTTCGACCTGTGTCTTAATCAAATATTATTTATTGAAAGTTATCAATAACCAAACTGGGATGATGAACAATTGTACCCCCAATTCGTTGCGGTCTTGGTTGTAGTTGACATACTAGCTAGAAGAGTATGACGTTTGGAAACTGGCCACGATTTGGTAGGTTGATGATATCTTCAGTAGAATTACCAGGGCTGCAAATGTACACCCTGTCCTTGGTGGATCAAAACGTTCTCACGCACTGAAACCTACAATTCATGATTTTGTGGATGGCTACCTCGGCCCTCTCTCTTTTCTTCCTCATCTTTACGCTCTGCCTTCAACATCCGGAGCTTCCTGACTCGTCGTGAATGTTGTGAGTGAACCACCTCTTCAAACGTTACCACGCATATACTCACTTTTACATTATCATAGAGGTGACACGCGGTGACACGTCGACTCTACAGTATTTACCCATGGATCAGCCGTCTCTCCTTTATGGCTGCCTCATAGCACTCGTTGGCAGTTTTGGTGCTGTAAGTTGTGCCAACCACGCTTATATTGAACGATGAACTATTCTTTCATCCTTGTTCTTCGAGCCGCGGGTCTGCACACCTCCATGTGCGGTACGCTGCATCGGTGACGACAGTTTATGTCTGGGTCGGGATTTCAATATCCTGCTCTCTGAATTTGATTGTCCTGGCTTTGATGCAGCAACGCGATTGACTGATATACATTCTCGATTTCTAGCTGCGCCTCGCCCTCATATACTGGTCGCCTCCTCCTATAATCACACGCGAATCTGAAAAGAAATACCGTTCATACAAGTCATCAAAACCCCGCCAATTACCCTCAGTATTCGATCCGAGTACTGTCGACTTATCAGTCATCGTCCCCGCATTCAATGAAAAAGATAGACTTCCTGTAATGCTGGAAGAGACAGTAACCCACCTTGAACCACTCTCCAAACAACGATCCTATGAAATCCTCATTGTGGATGATGGATCTTCAGATGGTACATCTCAAACTGCTTTAAAGCTGGCAGAGAAATATCCTAAAAGTGATATTCGGGTTATTACATTTGAAAAGAACCTTGGGAAGGGTGGTGCTGTGAGGCATGGCATGCTGTATAGTGGCGGTGAACGTTTGTTGATGGTCGATGCCGATGGTGCGAGCAAGTTCTCGGATTTAGAGAAACTTTGGAAGGCCATGGACAAGATCGCTCCAAAAAATGAGGCTAGCGTCGCTGTTGGCAGTCGCGCTCATCTAGTTAATTCCGAAGCAGTCGTTAAAGTTCGTATGCATTTACATCTGAATCCTGGTTCAAACTAACTTTCTTGTCCCATCACAGCGCTCGCTATTACGCAACATCCTAATGTACGGCCTCCATACACTTCTAAGAATTGTAGGAGTCGGTCACATACGCGATACCCAATGTGGATTCAAGCTTTTTTCCCGTTCAGCTGCACGACAAATCTTTCCAGCACAGCACCTCTCAACTTGGATCTTCGACGTGGAGCTTTTACTTTTGGCTAAACAATTACGGATACCCGTCGCAGAAGTTCCTGTTGACTGGCACGAAGTTGCCGGCAGCAAACTTCATGTTGTTGCAGCCTCATTGCAGATGCTTCGCGACCTTCTGATTGTTAGGGCCAACCTTTTGACCGGACGCTGGAAAGCTACCCCTATGAAATCGAAGTTAGAATGAATTATTCCATTCATATATCGTCTGTTGTGTCTTATTTCGTGTATAGTCAATCCAATTTTTTATGTTAATTCTTAGTTTAGACGGGTATGGCCCAATTTCTCAAGGATGTTTTGAATGGTGTAGGACAGTACCAGTGGCATGCAGCCGATAATTGCACAAAGAAATCAGCGGAATGTATGGGTCGTCAATTCTCCATCTTCACAATCATTGATATTTTCCATTGCAGGTAATATACTTTCCTTAATTCGTTTTCGCTATAAATTGATAGATTGTATTGAATGTCTTACGTGTTCGTGCACATAGATAACGAGTTGAGGATGCGAATACAAAAAAAAGCATGCAATAACTACTGAAAATACAAGCCAAATATAAAAACTTTTCGCGTGTCAAATCGTTTAATCAGTCGTGAAACGAACCAAAACATAAAATAAGAGAAAAAAAAACAAAAAAGGAGAACGAAGGAAAAAGAAAATATCCAAAGACAATTACACTCTCACTATTTTCCGAGTAGCCCATTTCCAGCTTTTCACTTGGACCAACCACTCATTTCTCATCGACTCTTCACCATCTGCTATATTGACACCCTCCTCTGTGAACCTGAACATATCCTCGCCGACGCGACGCTGCAACACCTGAGCTACAGGATGTTTGAACACGACTTTTTGCTGTGTCTTCGCAGTAACCGTGTCTTTGTTGGGCATTGGGACATCTTCATTAGACTGCGGAGGCGGCAAGCCCGAGTCAGATTTTGCAGCGGTTGGAGGTGAGGACCTTGTAACATCCTGAGAAGGCTTTTCTCGTGGTTCGTCATTAGAAGGCTTGGAAGGATCGTCGACGTTATTTGATCCTAACGTTACAGGTTTCGACTCTTCAGGTTCATCGTCAGGTGGAGGTGTAAGTGGTGGGTCCTCCTGGGCCGCTTTTACCGCATTCTTATCAGCAACATGAAGTACCACAGCATCTTCCCTATCTTCCTCCACTTCACCCTCCAGAATAAGTGAAATATCATATAGTCTTCCTTCCGGACTGAATTCCGAGCCATGGGTTAGCGATAATAAGTAACTTTCTTTGGGAGTCTCTAGGATCACAGGTCTATTGGGTGTAGGAGCTGGCGGTTCGGCTTCGGCGGAGTCAACATCCATTAGGATGTCCTCTGAAACTATTGTCGTGCGGCGACGTTTACGAGGGGGTGGCCTGTCGGATGCACTTGATGAAGGTACGGGGAAAAGTATATCTTTGAGAACATCAGGATGGTATTTATACCTAAGAGAATCATAGCGTCAGATATATTCATTCAATCAGAGTCGACTCAACCTACCCGAGCCGCATGTCTCCCGCAAGACCTGTCCCAAAGGTGATAGTTCGTACTCCCATAAGCGACGCTTCCTCCTTTCTTTCGGGTTCCAAAGGAAGTTCCGCTCGTTCATCTTCCACGATGTCGTCATCCTGTAACTCAGGGATCATATCCAGGACGGTAGCATTTGGAAGCCGTCGTGTCGGTGGATAGGGGTCCCAAGTACGTCTTCGTTTCCTACCGGCAAGTCGAGGGGCAGCTGCTAACCGCTGAAGGCCAAGTACGGCAGCTCTACGTTCACTATATTCTAGAAGCCTCTGAGCACGGTTTCTCCTTCCCGTACCGGGCGATTTCTTGGCCGTTCCCTTCTACTCGACTTAGTCCCATCGAATTTGACAAGATGAAGAAACCTTACCTCTACAAGTTCAACGTTCACCACTTCAATTGCACTACCATCATGACCACTGCCCCAACCAGCACTAACCAAACCACGCCCGTCATTATCCTCATCATCAGTCTCTCCTTCAAACTCCCTTACAAAGCATTTCTCCCCCCACCCACCAATAAACCTTCCTACAATCTCCTCCTTTCTTACCACCGGTAGCTTCGTGATCTTGTTTTTTCTGTACGGACTGACTGCAGACACGACGCTATTCTCTGCAGGTGCATACTTCCCAGCAAAAGCACCAGCCCCAACAGCAAATACACTTCCAGCACCGGTGCCAGCACACCTGATAATCCTTACTTCAATGCGAACGTCCTTCCCTGTATCTCGTGCACGAGCAGAAGCACTCCAAGTCAACCATCCCGAATGTAAAGCACAGAGGAATAGATCCGAGTCATCCGTGTATATGCGTCTCTTTTTGGGTCGTACAGGCGAATCCGGTTTAGCTTGGTTAGGAGTGGGAGGAGCACGACGTTGAGGATTTATAGGGCGACCGATGACACCTCCACCCCAAATATGTGGTGTGGGAGGTTTTTCGCGAGGAATGTAACCGTTAGGAATGAGGATTATAGCACGCGTTTCGACATCAAGCATGTCTTCGTCTTCGTCCTTCTGGACATCCACCTGCTCGGTGGTTTTGGCGTCGACCTTCTTCTCTTTCTCTTTCTCTTTCTCCTTCTCCTTCTCCTTCTCTTTCGCCTCCTTTTCCTTTTCCTCCTCTCTCTCTCCTCCCGTTTCCTCCTTCTCTTTTTCCTTTTCTTCATCTTGTCCATCTTCCTTCTCCGGCCCCTTCTCCTTCTCCTTCCCGGTGGATTCGTCTACTTCTGTTGCTGCTACTGCTGCTACTTCGACCTCAGTTTCCTTGTCCACGACCATTTTTTCCGCTTCACTCTCCTTTTCCTGGTCTTTTGCCGATCTCTCTTCTCCATCAACATCCATCTTATCTTCCGCTACCACCTCCTTCTCCTTCTCCTTCTCAACTTCACCTTCTTTAACCTCCCCGTCCCTTTCATTTTGCTCCTTCAAATTCGCATTCATGCCAACCCACTCCCCAACATCAAAGTAATAAGGAAAAGGCGTATTCGGATAAACAAAAGTCCCCAAATTAATCTTAAACTTCGATTTGACTTCTCTATCAGGTTGTTCTGGTGGCCAGAGTTCATCGACAGCCTCTTGTGATGGATAATATCCGACATGCGGAGGTAAGGGATATGAGGGTAATGGGAGTGGATGTTGTAGGATGGGCCCTGGTTGCTGTGGATGAGGGGGAGGGGGAGGATGAATATGATGTTGGTTTTGTAGGTGCATTTGTTGTTGTTCTATATCGTCAACCATGGAGTAGTCATCGTATGGCGGTTGGCCATGAGGCCTGTGGGGACCATGTCCATGCGGATAACCATGTCCCAAAACCCTTCCTTGACCATCTCGATGCGGTAAAGGTTGAGGTGGTGGTTGAGGATACGATTGATGAATGTCCCTCTCCTTCTCTCTCTCATCCCTCTCACGTCTTCCACCAGGACCAACACCAGGACCGGAAGGAACTCCACTCCGAATTTTCTTCACATCTTTTCCAACGTTCATATTACCACCCACATCTTTCCTCATGTCTCTGTTGCTACCACTGGGCCCTGCAACTGGACCAGGAATAGGTGATCCAATTCTTGAACCAGGTTGAGCATGGACAGAAACAAATCGTGTCGGAAATTGTCCTTGAAGTTGTCTTTGAGAAGGAGGCGGTGGTCCAACACTCTGACTTGGCGGTGACCCTTGGCCAACGGGTATGCTTCCACCAGGTCCAGTGGGATGACCAGGTGGAGATGGATGTTGATGAGCATTATGACCGTGATGTGAATGTTGGTGTTGATGTATCACATGGTGATGATGAGAGTGGTGATGAGGATGGTGAGGAAGCTGCTTGGGATGCGAATGGGAATGACTATGATGATGGCTAGATGGTGGATGGCCGCTGTTGCTGCCAGCTGACGAAGGTGGGGGATAATGACCCCGATCTCCATTTCTCTCCCTCTCTTTTTGTTCCCACCGTTCACGTTCTCGGTCCCTATCACGCTCAGAAGGATGCTTGGCATACATTTCACTACTTGGTGTACTCGCCCTGCCAGGTATACCAGGTCCTGGCGGTAACGAACCAGGTTGCTGTGAGGACCGAATCATGTATTCCTCATCTCGTCTCCTAGGGTATTCACCAGCAGGTGGTCTTGGATAATCACCTTCGCGTAGGTGCTCCCGTTCACGATCTCGACGAGGATAGTCTCGAGGAGGAAGGATTTCACCAGATTCTCGACCCTTGAACTCTTGACCCGGAGGAGGCCCCTGTCTGATGTATTCACCTGGAGGAGGAGGTAATGAACCAGGCTGCCACGGTAGTCAGCTGGACCAGATTCTCGGCGATAGTCTGGTGGAGGCCTAGGAGGTAACTCATGCCTGTATTCCTGCCCTCTGTGTTCCGGAGGTGGTGGGGGCCTATAGTCTGATCTAAGCTGAGGAGGGCCAGGGGTCCATGGGAATGAGGGGGTCGAGAAAAATCATCTCTTCGAAGGTCCGGGGGATAAGCATGGTGGTCGCGTCGTTGAGGGGGATAATCTGGAGGTAGAGCTTCGCGATGATAATCGGGGTGAGGAGGTCGATAGTCCGAAGGACGATAGTTTTCAGGTGGCGGGCCGCGGAAATCAGATGGAACGGGACCAGATGCAGGATCACGTCTGTAGTCTCCGGGCTCGGGCCGGCGATGGTAGGGTTCGCGGTCCACTTCGCGAGATTGGTATGGTGAACGACGGGGATGGCGCTCACCTGGAGGAATGACTGGGCCAGTTCCTGGTTCACCACGGCGAGGGTCGACTCTCTCGCGCTCACTGATCATCTCCCTTTCCCTCTCCTTATCCCGTTCACGACGACTCTCGTTGGAATTGCGACGCGACGACGGGTAGTCTTGCGGCTCACGGCGGTATGCTTCGGGACTATGCCCTGAGCTAGTTGGTGGTGGCAAGTCTCGTTCTCGCCGTACATCACGGTAGTCAAGAGGTCCTCGGTAATCTAGAGAATCAGCATTATGATCGAATTTCCGGGTTAAAGGGCACACCTGAAGGTGGGGCTCCCCGACGATGATCTCCCATGCCTGGATCGCGACGATATTCGAGAGATGGATGTTGGTCACGCCTGGGATCGCGATACTCAGCGGGGGGAGGGTCTCGTCTGTACTCGCCAGAAGACGGTCCAGGTGGTATTTCGCGCCTGTAGCCACCAGGGGGTTCTCGATATTCACCGGGAGGATATGGAGGTTCTCTTCTGTAATCGACTTGTCGGTATTCCCCCGAACTACGCCTGTAATCTGGAGGAGGAGGCTCGCGCCCGTAGTCACCGGAAGGTCTATAGTCGGTTGGGTGACCACCAGCAGGGGGGAGCCTGGAACTGCCAGCAGAGCTCCCCGGTCCAATGTACTCTTCCCTTTCTCTCCTATTCGGTGCAGCGGGAACCATTATTTCGCCAGGCTCGCGCCTGTGGGGTGGATATTCGCGAGGTGGATAGTCGGCTCGGCCGAGTCCTGCAGGAGGCATATCACGTTCCGGGATGCGCGAAGCTCTTTCCAGGTCTTTGGGACGTTCAATGATGTCATCCTTGGAAAGTTGGGATCGTGAGTGAGTGCGGGAGGGGACACCGCTTGCCGGGGCTGAGCTGACAGAAATTTTGTGGGGGTCTTCTGCAGGATGACAAGAATAAGAGAAATTGTAGTAGTAAGAGAGAAATGAGTCACCTGATATTCCTGGACCAATGATAGGTGAAACTCCAGGCGCCAGAGAGGGGGGTGCGCCGGTGCCGGGACCAGTGAGAGGCGGTGGCGGTATGCCGGGACCAGCAGGGGGTAGTTTGGGCCTGGGACGGTCCCTTGCTGGATCCCAGTCTCGCTCGCGGTCCCGGGGGGGCAGATTCATCTCTCTATCGCGGTCCGCCGGCCGTTCTCTCTCTAGGGGGGGATGGGTGCGATCACGAAGTGAATCCCTCTCTCGTCCATCAACCATGCCAGGACCCGGAACACCGGGACCCCAAGCACCGCTGGTTGGGTTTTGCAAGGAGGCCATAGCGGGCGAGGGATGAGATGATGGTGGGCCGTGGACGTGCGGGGGCTGTGGCGTAGCCAGTTGGGATTGAGGTCGGCGCGGGGTTGATGAACTCGACGGCGGAGGAGGCCCGGCAGGATACGGTGATCCCCCGATAGGCGGCGAATGTGACATCGGGAGGCGCGGCTGGCTGGCTGGCGGCACGGGAGTGGAGTAATGCGAGGACGAGCTGGAGGATGCCGGCGGCGGCGGCGGCCTGTGGAGGTGAGGGGGGAAATCGGGCGGCGGCATGTACGAGGAGCCCGACGGCGGGTGGGGAGGGGGCACGCCGGGGCCGGTGGTCGGTGGGGGGTGGGAGGCGGCGTTTGAATTGGCACGGATGCGGGGCGGAGGGGCGGAGGACGGCGTGTCATACGGCGTGGACGGGGTCGGGGGGTAGGGATTGCCGACGGACTGCTGCCAGGACGGCTCCTTCGGGTGGGCGTAGGGCGAGGTCTCAGTCGATATCGGCGTGGACGGCGCGGAGGACGGGGCCGGGCGGGCGTGCGGAGGCGGCCAGCTGTTCTGGCTCTGCGATTGCACACGGCTTCTCTCGTACGGAGGCCACGGCCCTCCCGACCCCCTTTCGCCTCGCTCTGCCCGCTCTGCCCGCTCAGCTCGTTCGGCCCGTTCAGCTCGTTCAGCCCGCTCTCCAGCACCAGCCCCCCCTCCCCCGGGCCCTGCACCACGTTCTAAGTGTTCTGGCGATCCACTGCCCCCGCTGTTGCTCGGGGGCGGCGCAGGCCTGCGGCGATGCGAGTCATCAGACGGCGAGTCTTGCAGGAGGGCAGCTACGTTCATTGGCGAGCGCAGACGGCTCAGCGGAGTCGTGCGAGGGTGGCAGAAAAAAGACTGGTTGGAAGATGATGGGGGCGGCAGCAGCAGGGGAAGCGAAGGATAAAGCTGGAGCGAGGCAAGGCACGCGGAGGGATGTCAAAATTTGGAATTTACCCGCAAAATTATCCTCGATATGACACAAGCAATCAACGATCTCACGATCGAGATCACCCCACGTGGACCCTGCAGACGTCCCCTTTCTGCCCCCGTCTCGGACTCGCACCGCAGCCCTCGCTCTCCTCTCGTGCCCTCGACATTCCTGTCCATGGGACCTCCTGTGCAGGTCCGCCTAGAATCCCCCAGGAAAGAAGCACCGCCGCAACAACCCTGCTAATTATACTTCTCCGCACAACATGATTCGCCTTCCATGATTCATCCAGGCTATCCACGCTGGGTAGGCTTCGATGCAAGCTCATCTCCGGGAGCTTGACCGACCAACATCAACTGGGCTTCTCTCGCTTCTTTTATGATCCTGACTTGGTTCAGCCTTGCACGTTTATGGACTGCACCCTTATTCGTGACGCCGGTCGTCATTCTGATGGTACTGCATGTAACTTTCTCGGATTCAGCTTTCCACAAGGAACTTCTACCCCCGCAGACAAGTCCACTCAACACCATCCAACAACAGCTTTCCGTTCCGTACAACAGGCGCTCGATGGCCCTCCGTCTTTCGTTACAACATCGAGTAATCGTCCATAACAACAATGCCAACATCATCGGCACTGTCAGTCCGTGTCAAACAGGCCTGTGTGATCCAGATCTTAAAGTGACACATATTCAATGTACCCGATCATCCTTACGTATATAAATATCTCATTTCAAATCTTCCCTACTTAGTCATCGGCGATCACCGAAGCAAGGACCTTATCACTTGCAATAAATTCGTTAAATGTTCCATAGTCTCTTTGACCAGCTTGTTGGATCTGTCGCATGATTTGATCGAGGTTTACAACCCTTTCCTCAACCACTGGCCCTGTGCTCCACTAATCATGCTCAGTACTATTTCTGTAGCTGCTTCCGGGACTTACCCTCCGGACTTGCATCTTTGTAAAGTCGCCCACATCGTACAAAACAGAGCACATCATGGTCATGACTAAGGCTTGGAGCACCCGCATTTTCTATGAGGCTACGGCTAAACCTCCATCAGTTTCAACTACACACCAGCCATGACTTGTCCGCACACGTTGGGCCTAAACTCTTCCCTCCTAAATTAAACTAACTTTCAAGCCGCCCAATAACTTAGAATGCATACTAACACTTCATTTAGCTATAAACACTATTCATCATTCGATCTTCTGCACCACCTCGCCTACCCTCATGACCAGTTCATCCGATCCCCATTGTCCAACAATACTAACTCCAATAGGCCAGCCATCACCTTCCTGACCCAACAAATACTCTTTTGGGACAGGTACACTAAGTGCCGGTATACCCGCAAGTGATGCAGGTACAGTAAGAACATCCTGAACATACGAGTCCAAACTCGGCATTACGGATAATGATCCTCCATCCTCGGCTTCGATTGGGGGTGCGGTCCGTATTGCTGACGGATGCACCAACACATCGACCTCTTGTCCCAGGGGTTCTTCTGTACCTACATCAGATTCTCCCGTCAAGTATTCATTGCGCAGTGCGAAAACACAACCAAAATCGTTCCTGATCATCTGTCGTATTCGCTGAGCCTGCAGGAAATAATTATCAAAAGCACTACATGCCAAAATTAGAAAAAAAAAAACAAAAACAAAAAAAAGTTAGGCAGCCGTTTACAATCGATCAAGGAGTATGACCCACTCTGCTGTAAGAGCATATGTTCCCAACAAAATGCGCTTCTTAACTTCAGGCCCAAACCCTTTCGATCGTGACAAAGCATAATTTTTTGAAACCTTTGTCAGGTCACTACCTGGCGGCGGCCGAACATGAGATCCTGATCCAGATTTAGCGAGATTAACTGCACACGCGACAACGGAATACCGCACCATACTGGATCCCATCATAACGCGCCAAATTACTACTGGCCTCGGCACTGGCAAGCACGTAATAAGAGCTCAACGCGTACGAAGTTGACGGTAAAGAGACGGGTATCAGGGATGCGCCTTGGTCTTTAAGGGACTTGATTACTCTCCGGATAGGCTCGATGATGAAAGACGACAATTCGGCAGGGAAAAATTCCTAGGGAGATATATAGGAGAACAAATAGTAATAGTCCCGTGGAATGCTCACCTGCGGGACACCGATGCGTAATCCTTTGAGTGGCTTCTCTGGACTCTTTTCTGAATCCCAACGTGAAAGTCTCACATCAAGAGCCTCCGAAGAGCGTTCTCTCACTTCCGGAATTGCTGATGTCGGATCTCGGACATCATAAGCCGAAATTATGTCTTTTCAAACATCCATTGTTTCGTCAATTCAATAGATCCAGTGCAAATGACACACCTAACACGCGTCGAATGTCAGAGACCGTTGAAGACAAGACACCAACGCAGTCCAGGCTATCCGCATACGACACGACGCCCCATCTAGGCTCTAAAATTAGCGGTTCCAGACACAACAGAATATAGGGGTATATTCACCGACTGATAAGTCCATAGGATGGCTTCAAGCCAGAGACCCCACAATAAGACGCGGGCAGTCGTATCGAGCCACCGGTATCAGTTCCTAATGCCCTAACACATTCGTGACACATGAAGAAGTGTTCATAAGAACAATACTCACACCTGACACATTCCCGCAGCTACAGCTGCTGCACTTCCGCCAGAACTACCTCCGGGATATCGTTTTTTCTATTTTTCCGGACAGAGGTTGGTGTGGATTAATTGTGATTCCATGGTTCGAGAATTTATTAAGGGATCTACACTCTGTTAGTTGTGCACGATCATACAGATGCACGAAACGTACCCCATGCCAAATTCATCACAGTTCGCCTTTCCTACAACGTCCGCACCAGCTTCACGCAGTAACTTTACTGCTGTAGCTTCGAAAGGCGAAACGAAACCTAGACTAACCCATTTACTCTCCACACCACGACACAGACATCAAAACGAGGCCCACCATCAAGCATAGCAGAGGAACAAGTCGTAGGAGAGTCCAACGTAGCAATATTATCCTTCACTGCAACAGTAACACCCGACAGTGGACCAGCAGTAGCCGAAATTGCATCTGGCGCAGGCGTAGTATAGACCAGAGCATTTATACTCGGATTCTTCTCAGCAATAGTCCGTCTCCATTGATTCGCAGCAGTACTCAGAGCTTTCCTAGATATAGCGAGCCCCCGAGAGACCAAACGCGCTCCCATACGAAATCGGGGCAACAAAGCAAAAAAGGGTTGTTTGAAAGTGGTGTTCAAAGTCGGCAAATCAAAAGGCGCGACCCAAACCGGCTATCAAACAGACACAAACTCCCAAAAAAAAAAAAGAAGATACTTGCTTTCCCTATCAAAAATGGCTGAAACATCTACTCGTCCTACAAAAAAATCTAGAACAGACTCTGTCACAAAAAAACCCCGGGCTCGATTCGCAGACCCCGACCCCCTGAAACAAAGCCACTCAAACAGAAATCGCATAAACCACCTCCCCCAACCACAAAAGATAAAGGCAAAGCAAAAGAAACTCTCCCAGACGCAAACACCCACGAAGATCATCCATCCCCCACATTCAAAATTGTCGCAGGATCATATGAAAAGTTGCTCTATGGCCTAGAGGGCAAAACAACCTATTCAAAAGACAAAAACCTACAGTTTCATCTAAAAGCAATTTTTGCTTTCCCAGCACACGTTTCGTGCATCAAAGCCGTAGCTGCATCTCCTCAAGGTGGTAAATGGCTAGCTTCTGGGAGCGCTGATGAAATTATCAAAGTATGGGACCTACGGCGCAGGAAAGAAATCGGTGGATTAATGCATCATGAAGGTATCTCACCTTTTTTTTTTACCTCCCCCGGCGCTGAATTGAACTATGTCAACTAACGCTGTCGTGCTCTCAAGGATCAATTACCCACCTTGTCTTTCCATCGCGATCACATTTATTCTCTGCTTCCGAGGATGGCACCCTATGTTTATTCCATGCACGAGATTGGACGGTTCTACGATCACTCAAAGGTCACAAAGGGCGCGTAAACGCAATAGCGGTTCACCCATCCGGTAAAGTTGCATTAAGTGTTGGCAAGGACAGGGCTTTACGGATGTGGGACCTCATGCGTGGTAAAGGTGTAGCGAGCACAAAACTTGGCAAAGGCGCGTTCTCGCCCACACCAAAATTCTTCTAATGACACGAATGTTTTTACAGAGGGAGAGATCGTACGATGGTCAGTTGACGGTAAATTATTTGCCGTGCAGTCCGGCTCGACAATCGACATATACAACACCGTATGTTGGCCAGAACGCTCCAATTCTCACCTTTTTCATCATAATTATACAGGAACTAACTCTCCTCCACACCGTCAAACATCCCTCCCGATTACACGATGTGGTATTCTGCAAGCGCGTCTCTGGGGAAGGCGAGATTCTTCTAGCCGCTGCAGAAGACAAGAAACTCTCCATCTACGATATACCTGAAAATTCATCTAGGCCACCTATGATAATCGCTCAAATGATTGGCCATGACAACAGGTTCGTTTATCCTTTATCACCCTCATTTTGCGCATTAATGTCTCTCACATAGAGTGAAAGCGGTCCAAACCCTGAAAATTACTCTCCCAGTAGACTGTGGTCGAGCATCGACAACAGTTGTAACAACTATTTCTTCAGACGGCAAGATCAGACTATATGATATGAATTCAATACCCAAATCCAAAGAGGACGTGGCTGAAATTCTACCCGTCGCGGAATATGACACTAATGGTACCCGCCTAACGTGTGTCACTATTGCCGATGGCGATGGTGAGACTACACCATTGAATGGTAAACGAAGACGCGACGAAGATGATGTTGACCATTCCGATGGTGAGGTCAAGTACAGTGAAATTGATTCTGGTGACGATGAGGTAGAGGAAGATGAGGAAGAGAGCGAGGAAGATTAAAGATACATATGCTGATATATTATTCTATGAATATGTCCTATAGAAAGTCAACTGCACGTTTACGCGCTCTGCGAGTACCTGGATCTTGGCCGCTAGAGCTTAAGACATCAGACGCTGTCATTTCCACATCTTGTGTGCCACTTGGAGCCTTTTCAGTAGATATCGGCGGCAAACTTTTGGTTATTTCCGGAGCGGGTTTCTCTACCCACATTCCCTCATCTTCGTCATCCTCATGCTTTTTCTTATCTTTTTTCTTTTTCTTCTTCGGCCGATCCTCGGCGCGCACCTTGAGTGAGAGTCCCTCCACACCGTCTTCATCGATGTCGAACGATACCAAGGGGCCTTTATCTTTCTTCTTCCTATCCTTTTTATGTTTCTTTTCCTTCTTTTCTTTCCCCTCGTCCTCATCCTTTGGCTTCTTTGCTTTGCTTTCCCTGGGTATGAATGTAGGTTTAAAGGTAGCCAAATCTACGGGCTTGTCATCGAGAAGTGAAGGTGAAGGTCCCGACGGCTCGTTCGCTACCTCTTTGCTGCTGACAGCAACTTCCGGTTCAGGGATGTCTTCCTCCTTCTCATCTTCGCTCTCTTCATCATCACTGGCAAATATAGCCTTGAAAACATCCATATTGGGTCTTTTGTATGTCAACGTGTCCCGGCCTTGTGTCTCGTCTTCTCCTAGTCCAACATTGGCCAAATTTCGACCGTCGTCACCCGAAGCAGTTGGGGTTTGTTGGGTATTCACAAAGCCAACTTCCGGATTAAGACCAGCAGCTTCCCGAAAAGCCTTTTCGGCTTCAGAGGTAGTAAAAGACGGTCCTTTTTCTGTAGTGGCGCCGGCCATCTCATCCTGAAATATTTCTGGATCCTTTACTCCAAATCTCTTGCACAAAAGCCGAGCTGGTAGCCACACTTTGGTTTCTCTGGTCATGGGTCCATACATTCCCAGCTTCGCAGCATGGGCTTGTGGGCTAAGCTTCTCCTCTTCCTCCTTCTTTCGCTTCGCTTCCAGGTCCTCCAGCTCCTTTGTTGTAGGCTGATGAAGTCCCTCATGAACCACTGGCCCCTTTTCGACATGTGCGGCAGACTGAAACCGGCTGGCCATAGCACCAGACACTGGTTTGAAAATCATTGCAGCTTTGGCATAATCTTCAAGTTCTTTTTGAAGATCCTCAAGACGTTGATCGGGCAGCGGCTCCAACGGAGGAACTGTGCCATCGGTATTTGCCTGCGAGCGAAGATAGGTCGTATACCTATCCTGCTTAACTGGGTCAGAAGTGAACGGTTGAAACCCTTTGAGTGCAGCTTCTGCTACGTGCACCTCTGTCCGAGGGGTGGTGAAATCTTTCTGCGTAGTAGGTGGAGATACACCTGCAGAAGTCGCTGCAGCGATGTTCTTCAAGCGTTCACGGTCCTTTTCAGATAAATAGTCAAATACAGAACGAGGGCCGGTTTGGAGTGGCGTCTCCCCGAGCATCTCCCCGCGCTATCACAAGTTAAGCATCGTTTCCGGGAATATGACGGTATCTCGTACCTCTCCTGCTGTCATGCCCGACGACTTCCACTTGCCATAGGGCATTGGTTCTCGATTCGTATCGCGCTTGGGGATGTTTTCTTTATTTGCCTCCCAGACCCGTTGAGGATCTGGTCGCCAGCCAGCGGGAATATCAGGCAACTTGAACCATCTCTCCTCGACCACAGGTTTCTCGGAAAGAAGAAATCCGCTGAGGACTTTAGAGCCGTCACGGAAAACAGTAGGACCTACTGTAGACCTCTTAAATACATGAGAAGGAAAAGTTATGGAGTATAATCAAAAAACGGCTTACCATTTCAGGCCCCGAAGGCTTTCCTTTATTGCCGTGCACAAACGCATCGTCATGGCGAGCATCATAAGCTAGCTTATTCCGTATTTTGCTAATATCAGCGTCATAGACGTCGAGATCATCCTCATCGGCATCATTTAATGCGCCAAGACCGAATCCAGCTGAGCCGAAAGAAATGAATATAAATTTGATATTTACGCTGCTGAACTTACCTGCTATTCGAGGACCTTTAGCAGTATCCACCTTTGACGAGCCCAAACTCTCATTCAGCGTCATTCCAGAACGGTATGCTAGACCGTGGAAATTATCTTTCCTTTCTATAATCAGAACGGGAGTGTCTCGGGGAGCATAAGTGTGCTTGTTGGCCTCCTCGTCGTCTTCTGTGATCTTGACATCCTCAATAACAGCCCTAGTGCCATATGGGGAGGACGTCTGTAAATCTTGTAGCTTACGTTGCTTGAGAGGTACTCGAGGGCCTATACCACTACCGACTCGCCAGCCCATTTTTCGGAGTATTCGAGCACCAGCTGAATCAGCCGGAGGTGGTAATAGAGTGGATTGCAGAGTATGGACGAGAGAACTGAATTTATGGATATGAATGAGGAAAAGGATGTGATATCGACTAATGCGACGTACTCTTGTTCTGTATCGTCTTCACCTTGGCGCCGCTTTAGTTCAGCAGCTGTTCCTCCTCCAAAGTCCATCTCCTCAGTCGTATCGACCAACGTCCTACTTTCACGAAGCTCTTGCAAGTCTTCTTCGTCCATATAGTCCTCCGGTCGGGAAGCTTTCGCTTTTGCCCTGTCCCCGCGTGAAGACACGAACGTCGCAGGTGCCCATCCTCGAATGAATTCAGACGCATTCATAGACTGTCATGAGGGACCACGTACCCTCTTTCGAACCAACAGTATTAAAATATCCAGCGGAGAAACCGCCCGTGAATGCACCATGCAA
Organism: Agaricus blazei; assembly: GCA_029719445.1. Lineage (NCBI taxonomy): Eukaryota > Fungi > Basidiomycota > Agaricomycetes > Agaricales > Agaricaceae > Agaricus > Agaricus blazei. The sequence goes on from SSNC01000005.1 coordinate 986,059, forward strand.
ACGTCGCCTACCCTTCTCATCACGAACCTAAGGACGAGTGTCATCCTACTTATAATACTACAATGGAGGTAAGACCTGCCTCCTGCTTCCAAAGAGGTACAAACTCTCCGGTGTCCTTTGATTTTTCTAGTGGGGGGAGGGGGGTACCTATCTTCATTGCCATCAGTTTCATACTCCATTCTCGACAGATGAAATCGCACCAGACAGAAAGATTCATTCGCCCTTGAACTCGCGACATCGACACCCAGGTCATTAAGTTTGCGTTTCAAACGGTTGCTCATCTTGACTTGACCGACTTTGAAGCAGAGCGCCTATTGGGTAATGAGGTAATTGCTTGTCAAGGTTATCCGGCTTTAACAACTGCAAATATACTTTAATACTTCTCAAGCAAGTCGGTTGAAATACCTCAAATCTCAAATTGCACACTCACTTTCCATCTCTCGTATACCATTCGGATCTAGCCTTTTCTCCAGTCAACCATGCTCGTACCTGCTTCTGCCCCAACGATACAGTGGAGCATTTGACAACGCAATATTACAATCAAAATGGCAGAGCCCCGTGAAGGAGTCAAACTGAAGTACAAAATAACACTCCTTGATAAGCGGAACTGCTGGGCCCGTTGAGCCAATGCCCTTATGTCAACTTAAGCTATTTGACGGCTTCCCCTTTCACTGTCCTTTCACCCTTCCTGTTGATGCGCAATACCAGCCTCTCACCAAAAAAACAAGAATATCATATCTTAAACAAGTTGCATTTAATTGTCTAGTGTTCTCTTGGTCTCGTCTAGGGTTTTCGGAGCTAGGACTCCGACAAAGACCCCTACCGAGCATCAGGAACGTGAAACTTGCCACTGCTTTCCCTTGATTCAGAAATTGATCATGCTATAATAACTCGGTCATTCTATAATCGTCAAGCATGAAAGATTATGCGCGACCGAGAGCACTTCCTGCTCGCCGGTGCATTCTTGGAAAGGAACCTCTATCTTCCATGCCCTAGTAGAAACGCTATGTAGCAATCAATTTTCATCGGGCCTACGAAATCTATATATGGCAAATAAACGGCATGCACTTCCACATTCCTGTTACACTACCATGTCAGCTGGAAAACATGACTCAACACCGCAGTAAGGCTTCTTTGAGGCTTAGAAGTCTCGCATTGTCGCTCGCGATGAGTATGCCGACGGCTGTCTCCCCTTCGATCCTTCTTTTTAACTGTTCTTTAGTAAGTATTGATTTGAAGCTCATAATCCAGATAGATTCCAGCGCCGCTTGAAGCAACGGCGTATCCAGATATACGTTGTTGTGTTGTTCGAGGCCATGACAATCGACCATGTCTAATCATGGCCCAAGTCACGTCGGGTTGCGGTAAGGTTCTAGTGCTCTAAGACTGTGCCACTAGCTGCTTCATTAATCATCATAACAGAGCCCCGGTACCACTGGTACAGGCTTGTTTCTGGGTTCTGGATATATATTCAAGGGGGCTGGCCCAGCAGGCGTTCTCAACTTAGGTCCCAATTGGCGGTGTTACATATGTGTATGAGGCTAATCTGCTCTATTTTTGTTTTCTCGGCGTCGAATTTTTCACCAGAACGTTGTGCTCGATCGCAGAAATGACAACTTAGGCGCCCTTCTCTGGAACGTTTTTTCATTTTAGCCTGTCCACAGAACCAATAATGCAATGTATGAGTATATAACTTGATGGGCCCTGCCCTGGGTTTTGCGGTTGGTTGGGTAAGGATTCAGGCTCTCTCAATGAACCACTTGTGCTTTAGCAGGCCTTTCCGAGTTAGAACTACTCTGCCTCGGTGCTATCTCTATTCTCGTTGAGGGGACCCAATATATTGCGATTTTGCATATGGGTGCTCACAATTGCCCTGTAATCCAGACGAAGCACACCATCTACACAGCCGTAAGTAACGCAGCTCCCTCAGTGATAAGCAAGCGTTCAAGTCTTTTAGGTCATCTATGTCTGTATCTGTGCCATCAACGTATTGGGTATGCAACTGCTCGTAATCAGGAGATGAACTCTCTGAGATGCGTTGTGCTAGATGGTTTGGAGAGTGTGAGTCAACACCAACGAAAGCGAATCAATACATGGGATTAATATTCAAAAACCTGCATTTTTGCTGTTATCGAATGTATGTGCTCATTATATAATTATGCTCCATGGGCGGGTCCTGATCAGACCACCAACGGCAGTATCACTGATCACTGTCCTCCTCCTGGCCGGCTTGATGATTGATCTCAAAGGAGGGCCAGACCCCGAGAGTGTTTGATTTAAAGTACGTGCTTCAGTATTCAACTCGGTCCCGCTATATATATTCTAGTTCTGGAATCGACCCTGTGTCTTCAACCGTGCCAGTCTCATCCCCGGCATCAATATCGATCGTTTTATGGCATGGCTTCGCGTCTCCGCGGACACAACATTCTCGTTCCAAAGCATGGAGCTCGTCGCTATGTAAGCCCAACTATAACAACAACTTCGTGAATCAAGCGACCAAACTTGGTGTAGTGCTGCCTCTGAAACAGAAAGGCCTAGGCATAATGTCGCGAAGCCGTCCACTGTGTGTTCTGGTGCATTCCCGTATCTTACGTATGACACACCCCTGATATCTCGATCTTGCGGCCTAGTCGCACCCGCGATAGGACTTGGAAATCATTATGATTGGCATATTGGTCGCCTATGATGACGGGGCTTCACTTCAGGGTAAGCTTTTGTAATCCCAATCGCAAAATCCGTAATAAACACTCTTCGCCGCAGACACCGGAACTGCAGTATAATCGCCCTTCGTCATCGCCATGAGCCGCACGGAGTAAGTGGCAATGTTGAAAGGTTCAATTGACACTCGATTGATATTGTTTTCTTTGGTCTTCCCATATATTATCGACGTGTGGATTTTACTAGCGCTTCTCTCCCGAAACAGTTTCTTATTATCCCCATCCCGAATAGGCTACGGAATGTCGTCCCGAGGACATGCACCCAGATACCTTGCACATTGTACAAGAAGGGTCTACCCCTAGCAGTTGTCCTCACAACAGTGAGTCGGTTCAAAGTACCTGTACCCATTGACTGGCTGACGCAGTGAATACCTATTGATAGTCTGCCTTCGCGTTTGTCATTCATGTCTGTTTCCAAAGGAGCGGAAACTGTATTCCGGTAAGACCTGTTACGCCCTCATTCATGCAACCTCCTGATGCGCGCATTTTTCAGTTCGTTAGCTAGCCTTACAATTGTGGGTGGATTCTTCAGCTGATTATCAATTCGTTTCGACTATGCCGATTTCTGTGTGTCCTTTAGAGAAGCCTTTTTACTTTTGCTTCTTGACGAGGTTTGAATTACGGATGCAGGTCTGAATACGCAAGGCGTTGATCCGAAGCCTAACGTTTATCACAGCAGATTTCAGTCATGTCTGTCTTACTAGGGCATGTTTTGGACAATCATAATCATTTTGACCAACGGGTTTGAGGTGTTTTCCAAAGGAATACTGTTGGATTTCTTACCACTTGTAAGCATCTGCTCTACCAAAGATCTTTTGCCATTTCAATTATCTCACTCCATATAAAGGCATCAATGTCCCCATTTCGGAATATTGTACGCTGTCTATGAATTTTTTAAGTGAAGCAAAATTTGGAAGGCGTCCAAAATGGATTCTTATACCGCATGTAAAACTTTAAGTCGTCCGTCCGTCAAGTCTCACTGTTTTCTACGTTAATAGATCGTACCTACTCAGGAAGAGACCGATTTCTGCAGGCTCCATGGACCCCGCAACCTTCTCGAAAAGATCACGGAGACCATTTTTTAGGTTTGGTGCCATCGTTCGGCGTTGCAAATCTTGTTTCTCCGCTTTGAGATTGTAGATAGCCAACGATGGGCGACCACACTAAGAACGGGACCCGGAAACTTAACAAATACGAACGTCTCTATTCAGGAAAAAGGGAAAGAGGAACCAAACTAATGCACTGGTCACCCTCACTACTGATTAAGCCTAATTACTATTTACATTTCTGTGTGACCCTCTATCATCAGCCTACAAATTTCCTGATAACCCTGCAGAGATATAATAAATATTTTGAAGAGACACTGGAGCATGTCGTTCAAGGAGTTGTCCAAAGTATCCCTCAGCGTATTCATTATAACAAGGTATTGGGTTAATCACTTTACCTACTCTACAAGCCATATACAAATCCGCAGAATCTAAATGGTGCGAGGCCACAAAGATGAATTTGATACGGCATTGGATGGAGTCATGAAGAGCCCTCCAACCGATTGGTTGGCTAGGGAATGATAAGTTTTAATTTACCATGCGCTGTGGAAGATATGTTAAGTTGAAGAGTCTCACAGACCTGGCAGATGTCGCTGCCTATGCGGGCAGAAGCGGATGTGTGGGATAATAAGATTTTTTTTGGAAGCATTGACAGCAAGGTTTTTCCTACAGCAGCGTCATTGAAAGGAATGGAAGGTGAGCCGGCGATTGAGCTCATAATACTGATGAAGCAGGTGCCAACTCGCGCTTAGAGTGTTGCTTCCGCCCTTCGAACCTATGCTAGTATATCCATACGTTAAAGGGGACTAGCCACCCCTGTAAGCCGCCAAAGCGAGCGACTCTTACATTCGGGTTGGCAATCCAGGCGGAAAGCCACTTCACATCCGCTTATACTCGTTCCATGGAAGTTATAAATATAGTCAGGGCTTAACATCATCAAATCCCACCCAGAAATAGAACACACCCGACATTCGCGAATTCGATCCATCACCATATAAGAACTGGCACGTACAGTCAGGTGTTCACATGGCTCACACGATATATTCATTACCCGATCGAGATATTGTTACACACAACAATATTTGTACCGTTCGAGCTCTACGCTCAATCAGTAAAACTCTACCTTACCCTTTGGACAAACTCGGCCTGTATATCAGGCTGCGGCTCACAGATGCACTATTTCTATGTTCTAGTCAACCTCTTACCCTAACTAGAGATAGCTCGAGTGACAACCAGGCGTCTTAAGTGCTTGACAACATCCAAATGCTCATCTGACTATTTTTCGGAATCCATTAACACGGTTCCTGCCATGTCATACTGCTCAGGGTAACCATGTGAATATGTCGACTGTCGCCGACAGTGTCAAGTCTTTAGTTTTATGATCGCATTTTCTTTGGCTCCCACGAGCCAAACGCATAGCAACCTCTCACCTGGATATCTTTGCGACCCACCAGCAATTATTGTCCACGTCACTCGCTGAGCTACCGTGGTGTTCGGCCCATTCCGGCGGTTGTTTCTGATGCGCCTTATGCTCAAAGGAAAAAAAATTGACCGTTTCCATGCCAAGCTCTAGTAGTACTACTGACACGCTGTGAGCCACGGTGAAAGTGAGATGTCAACTACCGCACGCCTGGTTCCCCTCCGTCGATTTTACGGAATTTTCCTTGCATCCAAACACGATACATTTTGAGCTGACGCTTGCGATTTACTAATAGCCGGCGATCTATACCGAGCTGTTCGGTCGCAAAAAGAGGGTGAGGAGGGCACCCAGAGAGGGGAGAAAAGAGCTTGGGGTTTATCCATACGTCCGACGTTTGCTGTCTCTCCGTCGAATCGAGCCCGGGGAGCCCGGTTTCCGATGGCTGTGAATCGGGGCCAGAATGAATGGGGGTGTTATTAATAGAAGGAAATTCCATCTCTGGTTTCGGCTCTACTTCTGGAGAGCTGGAATTTGGCGATGACTCCTCATCGTCTTCGGCAAGGGCCGTGCTAAGAGTGTTTGTGACCTGAGAAGCCCGCGCCTGGGAACCAGTAAAGATAAGTGCCAATTCATCTGGAATCGAGTTCAGTGATGTCTCTTTCTGTGAGTAAAAGAGTATACCTAATTCGAAGAAATAGACACGGGTTTTGTCTCCTCTAATGTAAAAATTCTCATCTAGCATACGATTAGCCTTGAAGCGTAATTGAGTCAAATCGTAGCGGCCATAGTCACGCATCAGCACACGGCCACCCGGTTTAAGCATCTACACAATAGTTGAGTTTCTGAAATCGCAGACCCTCCAAACAAACATGGTGTTGTCTCTTACTGCATGGATATTGTTAATGGCTTTCCCCCACTCATCTGGGTGTAGGGCGCTCATCACGAATACGAGAATCACAATATCAACGCTCCCGGGGGCCATGTCAGCAGGTAAGCCACTGATAGATGTGACATCCCAGACTGATGCATCTATCGAGCCGCAAGGCGGCGAGGCATATAGGGGATTAGACTAAAGACCGGTGAGAGCAAGAATTACAAATATAGTGCTTCCAAATTCTTACCTGCACAAGCTTAACAGCATGACTGGAATAGTCATAAGCCTTAAACGCCAGCAGGGGATTCTTGTTCGCGGATAACAGCGGAAAGACGGAGTTTCCTGCTCCTTGCTCTCCGAGTCAAGCGGACCAAACGCTGGCAAAGTGAGCCTGCAACTCACCACAGCCAATCTCTGCTATCATTATAGGTCCGGCCTGAATTAAAAATAATTCAATGACTGATCTAGATCATGATTACATCCTAGGATTTCGTACATCACTTTCTGTCGCAGCGATTAGCTCATGAAACTCATTGTGAAGCCTAGGTTAAGAGAATTAGTCCCTAGAACGCAGTCCCTTGGTCACTTACCATTTGCGGTTTCGAAAGAAGTTGTTAGCATTAGCTTTGTAGAAGTTGTCCCTGGAAAGGAATTAGTTCTTCAAGGATGGAATATCATTGATGGTCAAACCAATGTTTCGCAGGTTTTTCGTTGTATTTAGACTGCTCCTGGAGGGGCACGGCGGCTGATCGTTGCCTATCTAGCGATGCGGCAATGACCTGTCCTTGGTCATCGGGAGGCTCGACGTGATCCCAAGCATTTTGGGACCAAACATCGGCCTCCGTTGTGAGAAACCTGTGACTGAATCATGACGTGTGTCGGCTGAGAGCGGCACTGTGCTAACCTCGATCCAAAAGGGGGCTTTTCCTGGGCTATATCGTGGACGGAAGAGGTTGTTTTCGGGATTGTGCTGTTCATGATGTTTTTGGGTCGGCGGTGATGAATCGTTGGCCGCAAGACAGATGTCTGGTTATCGTCTGTCGGAATGATCAGGGCGCAGTCGCAGGCGGGCCGGGGGACGCAGGGGAAGGACGAGCGGAGGGTTATTTGGCCAACTGTGCATGCGAATGGAACGGGTGCATAGCATTCCAATTATAGTCCTAACCTCATGTCCTCCGAACAATCCCTTCGACATCCTCATCGTCCATAATATCCTCCCTCTAACGGAATCCAGGTCGAAAGGCACGCACTAGCGTGCGCACAAGCTATTACATGATCTACTGGCAGCTACTATCAGACTGATATCCTTTGATTGTTCATTATGAGCATGGCTATTGACTCGTCAATCCCCCAGGATGCGCCACAGGAAGAGATCCACGATGGCTATGGATCGGCCATTCTGGAATTAAATCATAAAAAAGAAGTTGAGGAGGCCGAACATGTTGCTTCATCACCATACTCGGATATTCAAGACCCCATTGGCCTTCCTTTCCCCCAGCGCCTCTCTTCATGGTCTCCTCAACCAGCTTCCCCAGCAGCGTGAACACGAGTGAGTCGACTACGTGCAGAGGAAATTGATTGATCACGAATTTTAAGCAGCTTCACGATCACTTTTCGCGTCCCATCCGCCAACTCCACCATCCGTTCCGCCCCTCCCCTCGCAGGTCCCTCATCAAGTGGCCGTCCTTGGAGACCTCTTCCACGCCCTCCAACAGCCTCGAATGTCAGCCTTAAACCAACCCCCAGTTCCTCTACATACCCCCCAACAGCCTCGAATGTCAGCCTTAACCCAGCCCCCAGTTCCTCTACACACCCTCCAACAGCCTCGAATGTCAGCCTTAACCCGGCCCCCGGTTCCTCTACACATGTTCACATCAACCCATATCCACTCATCGGATCCCCGTCACAGTTGAGCGATAGTAAACATAGGCGGACTGATTCTTCACCTGTTTCTGAGCTGTCTGAAGTCAATGAACAACTCACTCAAGTCGATGATGAGGTCAGCGAAGACGAAAGCGATGGTACACGCTCCGACATATCTGAGTCAGGAAAAAGGATGCAACCGCTGCCGCCGTATATGCAGACCGTGGAACCTTCACTCACACTGGAGGTTGGACCGCCACCTGATACGCCATCGTTATCCCTCACTGGGTCGAATTCACCCGATGCCGTGAGTGCACCTGTGACTTTCGGTAAGTCGTGGTCTTTATTGAGTGGCGGGGCGCTCAACGTGACACAGGCAGTTCTGAGGGGATGAATTCACACTTTTTCCCTTCCGACCCCGGTCCCTCTAACTACGCGGATCGCCGCAGCTTTGGCGGAGGAAACAGCTACGGCGACCACGAGTCCTTTGGCCAATTTGACGAAACCCATAGTCATGATTATCACAATGATTTCTACCCTGATGATCACCGTGTGTCCCAAGGTGCGAACCTTGGACGACGAAACTCCAGATTCATTCTGGTCGGGCGCATCCCGTCCGAGTTTGGTTCTGGGATCCCACATAATGTTGATCCCATGGATGATGGCGGATCTGGCCCTTGGGATGAACCGTCTGATGAGGATGAGGAAGCTAACTTCATTAATTATTCCTTTCTGTCTAATCTTGCTATGCTTCTGCGGGACAAAGTTCCTCGAGAGAGGCACACCAAAGGACGGATCACATATCCCAACGCATTCACTGGAAAAGACATTGTAGTAAGTCATACCCATATACTGCGTGTATTTTTAAAGTTAATAGACTGACAGACAACTATACACTATCAAATACATCGCGAATTGAAAGAAAACCATGGTGCCTCCGCGGATGACCGAAGACCTGCTCTCCTCGTCGCTAGGAGTCTCCAAAGTCAGCTCTTCTTCTATGAGGTTGAATGGGGCAATCGCGTTCTCCAGGATGGCGTCGGTGACGTGTACATGTTCTTGGATGATTCCCTAGATGACACAGAAAGGACGGAGATCCCAACGGGTGTCGTCACTGTCCTAAGCAAATGTTATTCTCCTAGTTGTGGGGAATTCGATGATAACTATTGTTATTCGTTTTCTTGTCCTCGCAGGGCGAGTATTCACTCTATTATTTTCGCCTTCCTCTAACGCATCGTGCATCATGCAGGGACTCAAACAACTTCCGCCAGCGACAGAAGCGTTGTCTGGGCCTACCCAAGAGCCTTGGCCAGTATCCGTCCCGCAAGGTTTACTCCAGTCGCTCACTGAATTCGAAATAAACCGGCAAATGTATGTTTACTCCCGTAGCAAAGATTGAGCATCACTAATCATGAAAATCTCTAGAATCATACATAAACTCCTGAGTAAGGAAGAACAATATATCCATGATCTGGATCTAGTGGAATCAGTCTTCGTCGAGCCTTTACGCGATTCCGCTATACAAGTCAGCTCTGGAAATTTACAGGAGTTTGTAGATGAGATTTTCGGCAACATAACACAAATAAGAGACATCAATAAGCGGCTCTTAGAGTCTCTATATGTTCGCCAGCGAGAGCAAGCGCCAGTCGTAAAGGAGATTGGTGATATATTTTTGATCGCCGCGACGAACGACTTCAGGGAAGTGTATCCACAGTATATCGGACACCTGCCTATCGCAGAGAGGTTATTGCGGGAGGAAATTGAAAGGAACTCAGCCTTGAGGATGTTTATTGAGGTTTGCATGGGCATTATCACTTCAGGACTCAGACTCATAACCCAGGTTAGAATTGCTCTCGGAGACAAGTGGATCGTCTTGGACAATCACCTCGTCTCGATCTCAAACACTACTTGAACCGACCTGTGGAACATCTCCAGAAATACAGAGTGTCATTAGAGGCCATATACAAGGAAACGGACCAAGAAAACCCTGATGGTGGTTTCCTGGCCGAGGCTATTAAGGCTCTCATCAAACTTCAAAATCTATCTCAAGTTCACACTTTCCAGGAGACTGTGATGAGGGGATCACTGAAGAAGTGGGAGTGGTCGGACCTTGTGACGCCAGCCGAAAGGCAGTATTTCTCTAGGGAAGAGGCTAAACGTCAATCGTGAGTGTAAGCCTTAACTTACAAATCCCGGCTCACGTCTCGTAGAACTATCTTTGAACTTATTGCGACCGAGATGGATTACGTGAAGGACCTACATAACATTGACAAGGCAATGAGTTTGATCTTCTCTACTGTGTTCTCTCACTGACGGCTGATGTAGATTTTCATAACACCCTTGCGTGAAGCGGATCCCTCCATTATCCCACGGGATAGACTCCCTCATTTCCTAAATGAGGTTTTCAGCAATATTCAAGACATCACCCTCCACCATCAACGCCTCGTTGATCAACTTCATTACATTCAACGTGAACATCATCCCCGGATTCCGAGCATCACGGCTGCTGTATTTGGCACAGCTCTCGACTTTAGGGAGGCTTACTTGAAATACATTCCGAACTACCCTATTGCAGCTTATCGTATTGAGGACGAAAGAGAACGTAACTCTGCTTTTCGAACTTTCCATGATGTAAGTTCTAGTGCGCATTCATAATGTCACATTTACTCAAACAAATCTAGGATGCGATACGACACCCAAGTGCTCAGAGGCTAGCAATGAACCACTTTATCTACCGACCAATACCTCGGCTGTTGCGATATGAGCTGTTACTTAAAGGGATTCTTGACGCTTCACCCCTTGGCCATGAGGACAGGAACGCGATCCCTCAAGTTATAGAGACCCTCAAACTGTTAGGCAAGGATACAGAGCCCGGGGTTGCTTCAGCGGAGCAGAAGGTCTGTTTATGGAAGTACAACGACTTGATTTTCTTCAAACCAGGGGAACATTTTGTGAGTAGCCCCACATTCACAGTCAAATTAAGGAAGCTTATAGCACAATGTCCCAGGATATGGATCTTCTCAATGATTCGCGGTCGCTTATCTATTCTGGGAAATTATATCGTCAACCTGATGGAGGTGTTGCTATCGGTCGGGGTGATTGGACAGAATTATTTGTCATCTTATTTGACAACTATCGTACGTTTCGATCCTCGCTACTTGGATCGTTGTTGATATCATGTAGTTGTGATGACGAAACCTAAACAAAAGGACGAGGCAACTGAATACCATGTCACCCGGCGAGTGAGTGTACCGATTGTCGTAACTTCTTGATGTAACCTGCGTTCCAGCCGATTCCTCTCGACCTATTGGTATTGGCCAGGTTTGATGAACCACCAGTTCAGCGACCAACTAGCCTTCTACGCAATCGTCGTGGCGATCGAAGCGCTACAAGTCCGACAGGGCCAGGTCCCATTCGAAATGACACTTTAGACAATTTATTATATCCCTTCAACATCCACCATACGGGCCGATTGGGTGGACCGTGCATTCTGTACGCCGAGTCGCCAGCTATCCGAAGTGAATGGCAAAGAAAGTTGGAGGAGACTTTAGGGTTGAGGAAAGTGGTCATGGATGCAAACAAAATGTTTGAAATGGAAACACTGAGCCAAGAGACATTTTTACTGCCGGCTTTCCCGGGCACTCAGGTCGTACCATCATGGAGCGACACGACAACTTTAGGTGGCAAAGTAACTTGCTCAGTCCCATTCAGTAGGTCGAGTCATCTTATTACTTTTTTGCTCTAACAGCTCTATTAGTCACGCGGGATAATCGTAAATTGGTGGCTATTGGTTGTGCAGAAGGCGTCTGGATGGGTTTCCTTCATGACCCCGGTGTGAGTACACTGATCTATGATATAATCAATCGCTCATTGATAATGGTTAATAGCTATGCGTCGAGTACTCCATCTGCGAAATGTGACTCAGTGTGCCATGCTCGAAGATTTTGGTCTTTTCCTAGTCCTCGCTGACAAGACACTATTTGCTTATCATATCGAGGCATTAGTGCCGACACAACCCTTCAGTCCATATGTACAGGATGACTATCAGAAGTTGAATTCGGCTGGAAAAGATGTTCAGTTCTTCTCTGTTGGGACCATGTACAACAGGACATTGGTAATCTACATGAAGAAGTCGAGAGGGGTGAGTCTTGGCAGAATTTTCGTAGAGGAATAAAGGAGCTAATTCGCTGTGCTTTAGTCGGAGAGCGTTTTTCATGCTTTAGAGCCTGTCGCCGACAAGATTGGAGAGCGCACGAAGGCCAGCACTGGCATTACAGCTTACTTCACTAAAAACAAATCTGGCTGGTTCCGGACGTATAAAGAATTCTCGCTAACCGGGGAATGCTACGATCTTATTTTCCTGAAAGCAAGCATTGCGATACTGTGCCAGAAGGGCTTCGAGATTATGCAGATCGAAAGGTAGATCTTGTCCGTTCACAAAATCGGAGTATTCGAATTTACAATTGGTTTTTTTAGCTTGAGTAGCGTCACGATACCTGTTACACAAGACTCGCGACTTGCCACGCGCTGTGGATCCGCCCGACCTCTGGGTATGTTCCGTCTCAATGATGAGGAGTTCATTCTTTGTTATAGCGGTACGCACATTTCATCGTTCCATCTGGATATCATCTTACCTTAAGGGTATTTAGAATTCGGACTTTTCGTCAACAAACATGGAGATCCCTCACGAAAAAATTCGACAGTTGAATGGGAAGGCACTGCCGATCGCGTCGCCCTCCATGCTCCTTACATTCTTCTTTTTGATCCCCGTTTCATTGAAGTTAGGCATATCGATACTGGCCGTCTAGCTCAAATCATACCCGGAGCTGATGTTCGATGTGTTTGGGATGGCGCGGCGCCGATCAATCCCCTGCAGTAATGATTGCTCAGGGTGCCGATGAGAATATGTCTCAAGAACCGAAAGTTCATGCAGTCATGAATGTAACTGCGGAGCCCCAGTATCTGTCCAGTGGAAGAAATAATCGAGGGATGTATCAACATGTCTTTGAACTGGTTCCTACGATACCATTGTATTTGCCTGATCCGATTGCGTCACCGCCGGCGACAGCACATTTCCTTCATCCTTCGTTTTCGCCGCCGAGGTCCCCGGATTCACGACCTGGAGGGAGTTTAAGTTATCGCCCGTATGACATATAGGTTTTCATGGTTTTCATGGTGCTTAATATACAATTCCTGTCTTGCTTGTATACTTGTTTATATTCTATACACTTACTACTTCGCATATATGGACTACAGACGTGTTTAGGAACTGGAGCCTCATGATAATAGTGCTCAATGCAAGCCAATATAATGAGCAAGGAGAGCCGAGACTCTGGATGTTCTTGAGGACTCATCATGTTAGTGGCCGACTAGCTCAGTTGGTTAGAGCGCCGTGCTAATAACGCGGAGGTCTTGGGTTCGATCCCCACGTTGGCCATTTCCAGTAAATTTTATGATAAATGACTGCCTTGCCAATGTCATTTTTCTGTTGATGGCCAGATGTCAAACAAATAATACTGTTTAAATGAAAGAAGAGGTATCGCGACCGCATAATTTTTACAACCATAGTCGAAAAAAAGAATGTTAAAAAGATCTTTTACATTCCCAAATCCTCTCTCCCTTTCCTACCGGTATTCTCAAAGGCGGGTCCTTGGCGAAACTTTGACAAGGGAAGCATTGTGTTCCAAAATAGCAGCTGCATCATTGACCATATCGTCCACGATCTTCTTTGCGGGTAACACTTCATTAATAAGCGCAGATACGCGACCAATAAACCAAGGGCGTCCCGGAACAGATTTCGAAGGGTCTTTTTCTAATTCATGGTAATGAGGAATAATACCTTTTGAGGTAAGTTCTTTGATTTCCGATTGTCGGTTTTCATTCCAGTCTTTGACGTAGGGTGTATTCCTTACTCGGAGGGGACGACCCGAGTAGATGAGAGTGGTGACGGCGTCTTCGTATCCTGCGCTGGTGATTTGTTCTTTGTGGATTTTAGGAGCATTTGCTTCTACTGAAGCGACGAAGCGAGTACCGACCCCTGTTTTCAAAAAGGGTTAATGGACGGGGAGTCATCGATGGGGGAGGAAGAGGAAGGGCAAACGTACAGACAGCTTGAGCTCCCCAAGCCAAGTTTGCAGCCAGACCACGACCATCATAAACCGCACCGGCACCGATCACATAAATAGGTTGTCCAGTCAAAGGTGATTTATGACCCTTGACAGCATCCACACAAGCGGGAATCAAAATCGAAGCTGGTATATCACCGGTATGTCCACCACCTTCACCGGCTTGGGCACAAATGATATCCACGCCTACATTGATAGCTTTCCGGACGTGTTTTGGATGACCGACCATGTTCATTACTGGGATACCGGCTTTGTGTAATTTTTCGACAATTTCTTTGGGGGAACGCCGATGGCGGAGACGAAGAGTTTGACTTTTTCATCGATTATGGTTTGGATTAGTTCATTTAGTTTGCCCTTGGTATAGTCGAACTGTATACCACCCCTTCCGGTTAGTAGAGTGTTGGAGAGAGGGAATTATTGGTGTACGTACGTTCGTCTTCCGTGCGCTTCCCCCGACCTGAGGTATAAGTAAATCAACACCGAATGGCGCATTCTTATCGACGAGATCCTGCTTAAGATCTTGGATCTGAAGTGATAACAGAACCACACGAGGGAACACATATGGGTGTCAGAGATGAAGCCGTATAGGTAGTATCCATTGATACTTGCCTGTCGACGTAGATCCTGAGGAGTATATCCAAAACCACCAATAACACCGAGTCCACCAGCATTCGTTACAGCAGCGGCTAACCCTGGACCAGAAGCCACGCTCATGCTTCATTTTTTTTTCAAAAATAAGAAAAGAAAATCAGGATGTTAGAAGCACTCGTATGCCGAACATTCAAATATTCAAAACTCACCCAGCCAACAGAACCGGATGTTTAATTCCGAAGAGCTCGGTGATAGGCGTGGTGATAATAGCCATTCTTTCGTTTCACTTTGACCCGAAAACTATTTCAACGGAAAAAACTTGAGAGACCGGAAGGTGGGCGGATGGGTGGGTGGGTTTGCGGATAGGCGGGTTTAAGAATGCTAGGAAGGGGCGAGAGTTGTACAAGTGGTTGCCAGTTGTATTAGGTTTTTTATATCAGTAAGTGAACCACAGGCTGCCGGATTTGCCAATGCATAGGAGCTTTAAGGGTCTTGTATGGGTTGATCTGAGATCTCGTGGGTGGCTCCCTTGGCATGACCCATCAAAATTCCCTAATATGGGCTTTCTCACCATGTTGCGGTTCTGATTGGGCATTCTGAAATAGACAACTTTTGATTTCCTCGTTGAGTTCACAGGTTGCTCGGCTGACAGCTGAGAGCTCCCTGGACTCCCCGCTCTCCCCTCAAAAAAGCGGATTTGAAATGACTTTTCGTCCAAATCTGAGAGAATAACGGCTAGTTCATCGTAAAACATTGCCGGTGCCGGGTAAAGCGCTAGAAACCCTCCACGGGCCTCACGGGCCGGCTGATTTCGAAGAGTGTGGCTGACTGGTTACCAATGAAAGCCATGGTATTGTTCCCGGGTCCTCAAGCTGAGTTTGTCAAACAGTAAGCTCAGGGACTCTTGATTCACTACATGACGCACCACCGTCAGTTGATTTGAAGTTCTGATGCGAAAATGTAGACGTACGTGAGTGTGAATGACTGCGAAGGATGATGTACTGTAGGTGCCCATGGGAAGTCGAAGCTTCTGCCATACCCCGTATACAGGTGCGTTAATAACGATACACCGAACGAATGAGTAAGAGCGTAACCCAGCTCGTCCGTTTCTTGTCAGACTGGCAACTGTCCTCTGCGAAAGCCGTAGCTGGCTCTTGGTGTTTTCAAGCGCATTACGCGCATTGATGACACCGGTTTGGAGGTCGGCCAAAACCTTGGTAGTATCACCAGGAGTTGCCGAGAACCGACGAGGGGACCCAGGGACTAACGAATTTGAATTTGGCGTTGGAGAGAGGGGGGGAAAGCGATGAAGAATCTGGGGAGTTAATAATGGCTGGGGCGGAGGGCAAGTCGTGAATTTGTGTATGGCATTTCTCTGTTGATGGCTGGACGTCAAACAAATAATACTGTTTAAATGAAAGAAGAGGTATCGCGACCGCATACATAATTATCCAGGAAGCGTAAATAGATTTTTTACAACCATAGTCGAAAAAAAGAATGTTAAAAAGACTTTTTTACATTCCCAAATCCTCTCTCCCTTTCCTACCGGTATTCTCAAAGGCGGGTCCTCGGCGAAACCTTAACAAGGGAAGCATTGTGTTCCAAAATAGCAGCTGCATCATTGACCATATCGTCTACGATCTTCTTTGCCGGTAATACTTCATTAATAAGCGCAGATACGCGACCCATGAGCCAAGGACGTCCCGGAACAGATTTCGAAGGGTCTTGCTCTAATTCACGGGAATGAGGAATAATACCATTTGAGGTAAGTTCTTTGATTTCCGATTGTCGGTTTTCATTCCAGTCTTTGACGTAAGGTGTATTCCTTACTCGGAGAGGACGGCCTGTGTAGATGAGAGTGGTGACGGCGTCTTCGTATCCTGCACTGGTGACTAGTTCTTTATGGATCTTGGGAGCTCCTGCTTCTACTGAAGCGACGAAACGAGTACCAACCCCTGTGAACGAAAACAGTTAATGGCGGGGAGTCATTGATGAGGAGGAGAGGGGCAAACGTACAGACGGCTTGAGCTCCCCAAGCCAAGTTTGCAGCCAGACCACGACCATCATAAACCGCACCGGCACCGATCACATAAATAGGTTGTCCAGTCAAAGGTGATTTATGACCTTTGACAGCATCCACGCAAGCGGGAATCAAAATCGAAGCTGGTATATCACCGGTATGTCCACCACCTTCACCGGCTTGAGCACAAATGATATCCACGCCTACATCTATGGCTTTCTGGACATGTTTTGGATGACCGACCATGTTCATTACTGGGATACCGGCTTTGTGGAGTTGGTCGACGACTTCTTTGGGGGGGACGCCGATGGCGGAGACGAAGAGTTTGACTTTTTCATCGATTATGGTTTGGATTAGTTCGTTTAGTTTGCCCTGGGTATAGTCGTACTATATTGCCCCCCCTTGCCGGTTAGTTGAGTAGTGGGAGAGAGGGAATTATTGGTGTACGCACGTTGGTTTTCCGTGCGCTTCCCCCGACTTGAGGTAAGAGTAAATCGACACCGAATGGTGCGTTCTTATCCACGAGATCCTGTTTAATGGCTTGGATCTAAAAGTGATAACAGAACGATGCGAGGGGACACATATGTGTGTCAGAGATGAAGCCGTATGAATAGTGCCGGTTGACGCTTACTTGTTGACGTAGAAACTTAGGTGTATATCCAACACCACCAATAACACCGAGTCCACCGGCATTCGTCACAGCAGCAGCCAACTCTGGACCAGCAGCCACGTTCATACTTCATTTTTTTTTTTTTTCAAATTGAGAAGAAAAAAAAACAGAAATGTCAGAAGCATCTATATGCCGGACATTCAAGAACTCACCCAGCCAACAGAACTGGATGTCTAATTCCGAAGAGCTCGGTGATAGGCGTGGTGATAGTAGCCATTCTTTCGTTTCAATGACCCTCACAAAGAAAATTCAACGGAAAAAACTTGAGAGACCGGAGGGAAGGAAGAGGCGTTGGCGGATGGGCGGGTTTAAGAATGCTAGGAAGGGGCGAGAGTTGCACAGGTGGCTTGCTAGTTGTGTTAGGTTATTTATATATCAATAAGTGAACCGCATGCTGCCATATTTGCCAAATGCATAGAGATTTTTGAGCATGATTATTTGTTCAGAACAGGGGTCGGCTACTTAAATTGAGTATCCGGATCTATGCCGGATATTCAAAACCCCCTTACTTGGTGTCCGGCACCTCCCCTCTCCCCTTAAAAAGCGGATTTGAAACGACTTGTCGTAAAAGTCTGAGAGAATAACGGCTATAGTTCATCGTAAAACATTGCCGGTGCCGGGTAAAGTGCTAGAAGCCCTCCACGGGTTTTCACGTTAGACTGATTTCGAAGAGTGTGGATGACTGGTTACCAATGAAAGCCCCACCGCGTCTTCTGTGCATCTAATTTTGACCCCAGACGGCGGATATAATTCATACCTGACAGGTTGCACAAAAAAAAACGAGTGTTGGCAGCGGAACCGCGCCGTCTCGCACGCTTTCCCCTCATTTCAGGTAAATTCTTACCAGAACTAAACCGACTGCGGAACGCTGTCGGATTCTGACATCCCGAAAGGTAATAAGGTGAACTTGGCAGCCAGGGACGTCATCCTGTATATACGTGTTCGGGTTCACTGCTGCTTATCACGGTCCCGAGATTGGGTCTTGAAGATATCAAGTGATTAGCAGCGAGGGAAAAAGATGCTATGTACATTTATTGGTAAATGATTATTTAGATGAGTAGAAACACGGTATCATCCTGGTAGGTAAATAATATGGTAATTACTAACCCAAATGAACTGAGGAATGAATGTGAATAGATTGGAGGTGTGTTGAGTGAGTGGTATAGGAGGTAGTGAAAGAAAGTCCGTGATATAATGCATGATGAATAAATTATGGAGGTATATTCTCTAGCACCGCCGAGTTGAATGTAGTGGTATTTGAAGGAGGGTCCGTTGTGCTTAGAGAGGTAGAAAAGTCCTCGTGATTTTCCTGTTTATCGTCGGTTGTAGGTGTCCGGGCAGTCCTCATCCGTTTTCTCAGTATGGACAACTCTAGCGCCAAATCACTATCAAAATATCAGAGTTAAGAACTTTGATGGGGACATGTAAAGAATCTCTCACCTGGCCGTTTTTGAAGCCTTTTCACATTGACTATCGCTCTTCTTGACTTCATCCTCCAAGCGTTTAATTTCAGCAACCCAAGCTTCTTCTACATCCTTCTGTATCTTTAAATCTTCTTCTCTCACTTTCTTGAATTCTTCACTCCAAAGTTTCTCCTTGTCCTTGACGTTTTGGATCAAATCTTTGTACTTCTTACCGACACCATCCAGCTCTTTCTTCCACTTTTCGTCGCGCTTCTTCATTTCTGCCTTGAGTGCTTCTGTATCATGCTTCCACATCTCGGTCATGCCTTTGATACTATCACGTAAGGTGATGTATTCCCTCTCTGATTTTTTGGAAAGAGTTGTAGATTCTGCAAGCTGGGATTCCATCTCCCGGATGGTCTTTTTAGACGTGGACGTTTCCTGCTTGAGCTGCGACTTTAGTGACGTAGCTTCGGCTTCTGCTTTTCTCGCCCGTTCAAGTACCTGATATCGTTAGGGTCAGTAAGAGAAAAAAGAGAAGGAGAAGAGACATACTTCTTGCAACAGTCTTTCCTTTCGAGCGACGACATTATTGAGCCCTTCGTTTTCAATCCTCAGTCGTTCTTCAACCTCTTTAAGGTCTTCGACTTTTCTTGTCAGACTGGCGACCGTCCTCTGTGAAAGCCGTAGCTGGCTCTTGGTGTTTTCAAGCGCATTACGCGCATTGATGACCCCGGTTTGGAGGTCGGCTAGGACCTTGGTAGTACCACCAGGTGTTGCTGAGAACCTACGAGGGGATCCAGGGGCTAACGAGTTTGAGTTTGGCGTCGGAGAGAGGGGGGAAAGCGCTGAAGAATCTGCGGGGCTAATGGCTGGGGCAGAAGGCAAGTCGTTTGAAGAATGGGATTTGTGTATAGAGACAGATGGACGAGTCGGGGTAGTTAAGTGGCCGTCGTCAGCCAGCGCTCTTGCGTTTCCTGTTGGGAAAGATGTTCATCATCTGATCGGGATACTTGTACAGAACGGAATGATAACGCACCTACAGCAGCGACAGGAATGCCTATCAGTCAGAAGACGGGAACACAGATGGGAGGAAGAGGCACCTGATATAAGAACGTGGTAAGGTGCGAGGTGAGGAAGCGTGACGTACGACTGAGGGAACGTGTGGGGCTGGAGGGACGTCTAAGGGCAGCGAAGGACGGGGTGGAGGTGGGAATGCCCTCGGGGATATCTGCGCTTTCGAGGTCGCGTTTTGGGAGGGGAAGGCTGGAGGCTGGGCCGGCGATGCTCTGGAGGACCTCGTAGGAGGAGCGGCGCTTGGCACCGGGGGAAGACACGGGGGGACGTCGTCGGCGGGCATGTGGAGGGGGCGGGGGCCGGCGCGGATGATGTTTTCGAGGGACTGGAGCTGGGCCTGTTGGTGGCGGATGGTATGTTTGAGGGTCGAGATTTGGTTTCTGACCTGCACTGGTCACCATCACCGTCATCATCAGGACCGTCCTCGACGCCGGGCCGCACGCTCACTCACCTGGATCGTCCGACGGCGAAGGCGACCGGAACGACGACCGCGACGACGGCCGATCACGTGGAACCACTCGCGGTGTTGTCGGGCGCGACACCATTGCGAAAGAAATCCGCCGTGGGAGCCTCTCGTTCCTGCCGCCCCTCTCACTCCTCACTACGGCCCCTAATAGGTGCCCTAGCGCATCTGCAATGCAAGGTGGCGATCTCCCGTTCTCGCAACTTTATCAATTCGCGCGTGCACGAGCGGTCGTGCCTCAGCCGCCTTCGATAGTGTAGCCGGGCTGGGCTGAGCTGAGCTCTCTACTGTGTGGTCTGTACCATGAGATATATCAAATTTCGGAAGTCAATGGAGACTCAAGCTTCGATTTTTATCATGTTCTTCTTGTCTTCCATCACGAACGCCGATATATTTACTCTGATGCGCGTGGCTCTTCAATATAGGGCCGCACGGCCACCAGGACCCAGGAGCTGGCAATCAACATGTATCAATGTTTTCTTGAAGACTGAATAATGAATCGTCAGATCTACCTCTCTTCTACCCATCCGCTATGCAAATTTTTTGTATGTTATGAGATTCGTCGAAAATTTCCTTGGAGACGATTAATTGCGACAACGATGTGCTGAGTTCTTGCCCCTTTGGGAACGTTGTCCGCATCAACCCTGCCGAGTCTTCCATCACGTGCGCACAATGTCCTCCATCTCATTCACTGTCTCCTTCCGCGGCCAGTCCTACCCGCTCGAGTTCCACCCAGACACCACCCTTGCAGACCTCCAGGCAAGGCTGCATGACGTTACCTCTGTCCCACCTACCAACCAGAAACTCCTCTGGAAGGGCAAGAAAGCCGCGAATGACGAGACTACTCTCACCCAAGCAGGTTTGAAAGATGGCGTCAAGATCCAGATGCTCGGGTCCACAGAACAAGAGGTCGGTGGACTCAAGGCTGCAGAGCAACAGCACATGAACAGAGCTCAAGCCAAAGCATCATCGTCAAGATCGCGAATACAAGTGCGGGCATACGTCATCTTCCCCTTTTTCAATTCAGCTAAGCTAGTCGTTATCCCAGCCGCGGACCACACCATCATCTTCCTCGTCCTTCCGTTTTCACAAGGTTTCCCCGCTGCGGCATCTCCCCAACCCCTCCTCCGCTCAGACTATACTTGATAAATTGGCTAATGACTCCGCTATCCTTCACGTGATGCAAAAGCACAGTTTCTCCGTCGGCCTATTAACCGAACTTGCTCCCCATGAACAACCCGGTCTTCTTGGTCTTAATGTGAATGCCGGTCAAGAGATCAAGCTTCGAATACGGACGGATCGATACGACGGATTTAGACTTTACAGTGATATAAGAAAGGTTCTTTGTCACGAGTTAACCCACAATGTGTGGGGTGACCACGACGAGAATGTACGTTGTTATAGTTTCGTTCAATTATGCATTCCTTATTATTTTTCAGTTTAAACGACTTAACTCTCAACTGAATCGTGAAGTTGTTGATTTCGACCGCGCACGTGCTGCTGGAACACATACCCTCGCATCTTCAACTGACCCATACGGAATCTATGAACCAACTGAACAAGCAATAGAAGTCGAAGCATGGTCTCATGTTTTGGGTGGAAGTTCTTCTACGACTTCCATTGATGGAGACTCGAGAGACGACATGCGGAAGAGAATGTTGGAAGCAACTGTCAAACGATTGCAACGTGAAGAAGAAGAATTGGAGAACAGTTGCGGGACGGGCAATTCTACATCGAATAAAGATGCGTCTACTTCGCGATGATACGGTTTTTTTTTCTTCAATGTAGGATAACTAAATACTTATATCTGTGCTGTTAGAATCAATGGTTTAGTGAATGCTTTGTGACTTGTCACTGACGTATGGTTCTTGACTCGTATCACGGACGTACAAATTTACTTTCATCACGGAGCTTCACAAAGCCGAGGGAGCACATGCACCACGAAGCAGGCACTTGTTGATAATAACTGATCATTTGTTAAAGCCGCTCTTCATCGGCAAGTTGATCACAATTAAACACTGAGTGGTCGCCGAGTTCAAGAATGGGACAGCTCTACATAAAAATGAACGCGCAAAGTCTATTATATGTATGCTGATAAATTGAGGAATCCCTTTTTTTCTATAGTGCGACTGACAGCTTGTCACCCCACATCTCAGTCTGTCCTCAACCCCAGTTTATAAGTCCTTAATGCAATATAGGCACCGAGCCCTTGCGGGAACTCCTCACCTCACTGATATGCGATTCATGATTTTCTGTCAGCTCGAACAGGACAGATCGTTTGCAACACTGCCTGGGCCTATCTTATAAGGGATCCTTGAAATCGTGTTGTCCATTATCGCTAGTTATCCTTTTTCACATTTCGACGGCATATCATGGGACAAACGGCATCAGAAGAGTTGTTCTCACTCCAAGGTCAGCCTGATCATGAATATTTCTGATGTCGCCGTCCTGCAAGTATTGATTCTCACCGTTACAGTAACCTGTGGGACATGCAGTGGCGTGGCTATTCTCACTACTTTGGTTCGTATCTCCGTACGCATGAGACGGCAGAGTCGATTCTGGGTGGATGATGTTAGTGCTGTTATCAATTACCTTGGCTCTTCCAAAGTTGTTCTTGGCTGAATTTGAAAAAATATGTAGGCACTGGCTATGTTCAGCGCAGCCGCACTGATAACTCAATTTGTCGCTGTCAATCTTGATCCTGGTAAGCATCTCTCATTCATCATATTCAAATACACCAACATAGCTTTCTATTGAAGCTCATCACAATGGCATTGTGCGGTATTACCTAATATCTAATATGTTTTACGCCACCATATGGTGAACGCTTCTTATCAGCGTTGCCCTGAAGTATTATTAACTTACCTCCACTAGGTCTGCACGATTATCAATCTTGTTTTCTTTGGTCCGAATCACCCAAAACTTACATTCCAACCGCGCTTATTACGTTTTTGCTGCTCTGTTCCTTGTTACCTGGCTTGTCCTCACTGCTCAGCTTTTCTGGGAATGTGAATCAAAGTCGGCCTGGAAACATATGGAAAACCCGCAATGTGATTTGAGTATTGCTGTTGCCATCTGTCAGATCGTCGGTGAGTTGGATAATCTTGGATAATGTATAATTGGAGTTAGAGTTAAGACCTTTTCTTTTTTTTTTTCTTTTTTGAAGCCGATGCGGTCTCCGACTCTGTGCTGCTAGTTGCTCCCATCCGGATGTTTATGGTTATAACGGACCGGAAAGTACGGTACCGTGCCATCATCATATTTAGTACGTGTATTGTGACGACCATCGTTTCACTTGTACATGCCGTCTATATTTTTAAATCCAAGTCACTGCCTATTCTGATCACGGCTGTCATTGAGGTGAGGATCTATATTTGTGATATGTGATTAAATGGAAATAAAAAAACAATTATTGATTAATTATAATGTGTAGAATGCTGTGGCACTCATTGTTTGCAATGTACCTGTCGTGGTTATGGCACTGGTTAAATTTCACGAGAGGAGGCATGCTCGGGTGTCTGTAAACTCGGCTGCGGTTCCTAATTTCAGGAATTCGACTAGTACTGAGCAGTCTGTGACGCTGATGGCTGAGGGGGAGGCAACTATTCTCGCCGGTCGTCGTTCGAAGAGCGTGTCTACTATGGTGTCGACTGTGGCAAGTAAATGAAAGATATCGTCGCGCGGAGATATCGAGGAGGAAAATCATCTGTAAAATTAATAGGCATTTAAATTATTCATTTTAGAGTTTTGGTGCTAGAAGTATTCTTTGTAACTCGTGTACTTCGTCATCACAACGTGTAGGGCTGTGTATCCAACGTTTCACTATGCCTAGTCAATGTAGGAAGGTGATTCTCGCCACCCGCCCACTGAAACGTTGACGTCGATGATGAATTGAAACGGCATGAGAAAACACGGCCTTGACCAGGAATCCTGATTGTAGTTGCAAGGGAGTGATGGGGATTTCCGAAAAAGATGATGAAACGATGGGATGAAGACTTCTGTCCGGTTATTTCGATTGGAGAACCTGATGCGTAGGTTAAAATTAGCTAAATCCCTGTCCACGAGTTCGTTGAAGTATCTCGCCTCCCACCCTGCTCTCCCATCACTGATTGGAAGAACCGCACAATGGGCATCAAGTTCTTAACTATCACGCGTAGGGTAAAGAGGAAGTCGGAACTTTACGCGAAACCCTCGGGGGCGTGGGATGCAAGTGGAAGGCGGGTAGGTATGCAATTAGGTATTTCGCATGTCAAATCTCTAGTCGTCAAGCGCAATGATCAGTACGTGCTCGGAGGAGGAAAAGTCCCCTCCACTGAATTATTGGGAGAAGCTGAGGTAATTTTACCATATGCATATGCCGGTTCTAAAAATGGACTACTCTATTGAATTAGCGTCTTCACACTACCCCAGACCATGCTTCCCTTGTGACTCCATTGTGACGGTCCCAAGCCCCAATTGCCCTTGACTGCAATTGATAACGCCGTATTTCTTAAAGGGCGACGTAATTTTTCTCATCAGAAGCGCCGCTGCCTGTCAAATATAAGGGAGATGGCTGCGAGAGAACAGGTCCCGTTTATGACCGCCCTCCTAATTCTTCCTCCACACCCAGAATGTCTGCGAGTGTAACAGAAAAGCTATTTGTCCTTCGGCGTGAGCCTTTTTACCCTTTTATACACTGATCCTTCTCATCCGTTGTTTCCCTTTTTTTTTTTCCCCTGACTCATGACATTATAGTGACATGTGGAATTTGTGCTAGCGTTGCTATCCTCACAACGGTGGTCCGTATTACCGTCAGAGTGCTCCGAAAAAGCAGACTATGGGTGGATGATGTCGGTAAAGTCATCTGTGTCTCACGGGACCCTCATACTTAAAATCGTTTGTTTACTAGGCGTTCACCGTGGTTAGCGCGAGTGCGCTGATAGTTCAGATAACAGGGGTCTTTCTCGATCCAGGTTAGCACGTCTCAAAATTTGAAAAGCAAATGAGTTGAACACTAGTCCATTAAAGCACGGCATGGCGTTGTTCGGAACTACCTACTGTCGAACATGTTCTACCTTGCTATATGGTAGGTGTCCGGAAACAATTATCTTGAACACTATGTCATTTGATATCTTACTAGGTCGGCACGACTATCCATCCTTTTCTCCCTGATCCGAATTACCCGAAATCTACGACCAACACGATTACTCTACTTCATAGCAGTTCTCTTCTTTCTTGCATATGCATTCCTCATGGCTCAACTGTTTTGGAAATGTGAGGGGAATCAGGACTGGAAGAAAAAACCTATTCCACAATGTAATTTGGGCATTGCCGTTGCCGTTTGTCAAATTGTTTGTGAGTCTTTTTCCTTCATCTAGCACTCTCGTTCTACGTTAGAAAAGAAGCCAGGAGTCAAATTGACACCCTTGGTCGTTCTATTGTCTATCGCCGCCCACCCCGACTGGTCCTGTTCTGATTCTTGTTTCTTTTTTCCCCTCCTTTCATAGCGGATGTGATTTCAGACAGTATACTATTACTGGCACCCATTCGAATATTTATGGTGATCACGGATCGAAAACTCCGATATCGTGCCATGATAATTTTCGGCACTTGTATCGTCACAACTATCGTCTCACTCGTTCACGCCGCATATATCTTCCAGGCTTTGGATACATCTATACTTATCTCAGCATTCGTTGAGGTGAGACAATTTCTTTTAAGTTTGATGGCGCACAAGAAGTTTAAGAATGAATCTTTTTTTATCCCCGCCATGTAGAATTCAGCGTCGCTCGTTGTTTGTAATATTCCTATCATGGTAACGGCTATTGTTAAACTCCAAGAGAGTCGGGGTGCTCAGTCAACAGCTCGGTCACGGTCGATACCCTTATTCCATAAACCAGCTATCACTCGTTCGGCACACCTTACAGGATTTTCTACTACCACTGATGTCAAATTCCACGCCACTCAAGAAGTATCAACATCGACATCGGAAGGGTAAGTAAAGGATTTTTGATGATTGGCTGCTGTCATTTTGATTTCTTTGCCCCCCTTTTTTGTTTAGACTATCAAGAAAAGGAGAGGGCGAACTCATTACTACTACTACAACCACTACTACAGAGAAGGTCGATGATGTATGAATAATTTCAACCTTCCCCTTCTGCCCTAACGCCCGCGTGACTTCGTCGGCCACCTGCCCGAATGAATGAATTGTCATTCAGGGTCAGGTGGCATTGTGGATCTTTGCTTTCTTCTTGCTTTCTTCTTGCTTTCTTCTTCTTGCTATCTTCATGGGGTTGTGTTGATTAAGCTGGTATATATGTGCTATGTAGGTGAGAAGGATAACTTCCCGTAGGGAACGGAGGAATAGAAATACTTTTCGTCAGCTTGTATAAATAAGACGGGTTAGTCGGTAATGTTGTTGAGATTTTCCTGAGAAAATCATCGATGCCTGAGCGTCGTTAAGGGTGTTCTGTCACAGCGGAGCTATGATGCCTGGCTCGGCGGTAACTCGAGGTAGAAGTACGTATTTTAGGGAGGATGTGAGGGTCTTGTTACCCACGGGTTCTTCAATGATAGATGGACCTTGTTTGATGTTGGCAAGTATCGCGGAAAGATCGAATTTATGAACGATGTCAGTGAGATTGAATTAGTCGGCAACTAAGTACTTTTTTTTTTTTTTTTTTGTGGAGCGCACTATTCTGATCTTGGGAAGAGGGTTTCCGTTTGATCCGGGTATGTCGTTCCAGTACATGGCGCAAACATTGCCTATCGGGAAACGATATTCTTGTACGTATCCGCGGTTTTACAGACAGAGCTACATTCGTCATCGGAACGAGAATTGCCCGAGCCCCGTGGATGTGCACTATCCTCCTTGGTCTTCCTCATTTTGGGCGGAATCCGAACGCTATTTCGATCTCAAGGCATTTACGGTATCGCAAAATACCACCTCCTGTTAGTGTCACGCGTTTCAGCAGTCGAGATGCACAGATGATGAGACACGTTTGCGATATGACGTGGAATGAGCAGTGCCATTACGGAGTTTGAGTATATATCTCGTGGGAAGATACCGAGTATTCTGCTTCGCGTCTTCCTTCAAGCGGCACTCCTAATTGTAACAAAGAAACCGCCTTTACCTTTCGTCGACATAGTCCCGGCTTTGACTAAGCATGCCCGAAGGACCAAAGGCGGCACTAGACCTTACATACGTACTCTGCAAGTTCAGCATGTTCTCAAGCCTCTAAACGCTCTCTGATACACTTCCAGACAATGATGGTTCCTTATTCTCGCTCGGGTTGGCCTTGATTACACTGAGTCCTATTTTACTTATGGTATGTATGGGATTTTGCTTCTAGGTTTATCGGAGGTTTTTCAAGTAACCTCGTAGGCCTCGTATGCTGCGTTAGCTGTGATGACACGTGAATACCTCGTCATCGTGATGTGGGCCGGGCAGTTGTTCGGTGAGGGATTGAACTATTTGATAAAACATATTATAAAACAAGACCGTCCATACCGTAAGTGCCTGATGATTCTCTTGCCCACCGCCTGGACTTAACTCGGAGCCTGTACTAGAAAGCGTTGGCAGCGGCTATGGATTTCCTTCTTCACACAGTCAATACATGGGATATTTTGCTACTTTTCTGATTTGCCACGTTTACTGTAGGCATCGCTTTGCTAGCACAGGTTGGAAACTGATAGATCAGTTATGGCGTCTTGTGGTCTATGTGGGCCTGTTAAGTTGGGCTGGTGCCGTGGCGTATTCAAGGTGAGGGCAAGAGTCAGTGCTCTAGAAACGTTTCTGACTCCTAGGTACGATATAGACACCATCTTCAATACCATAACTGGTATCAGATATTATGGGGCCTGGGTATCGGGTCTTCTTTGGGTTTCTCGATGTACCTCGTCTGTGAATTCATCCCGACAAAATATCCCGCATCGCTCCTAGGCAAAGTCAAGTTTTTTGTACTCGACAATCCTGTGTCTACCTGGTTCCAGATTCGCGATGGATGGGCAGTCTGGTCCGACGGAGGGAGAGAAGCTGAGTGGCTGCGTTGGCGGGCAGAATGGGAGAAACAGGAAAAGGTAGGGCGGCTGAAAAAGGGGGCTAAGTATATGTAGTGCTATCTTATCTGATAGTTGCCCCCAAAATTTAATGATCGACAGTCATATCAATTGACCACTTTTATGTCCTTACGATCTCTTTGCCGATCCCTTTTTACGTACCGCTCTCGTCTCAAGCCCCAGGTCTTCTCCCCTAAGAACCATAGAATGTCGTCTGTTCTTCCGTCGTCACCAATTCCCCTCTTTGACAAGGCTGCCACTTTTCGTGAATGGCGAGAAAAGGCATTTCTAGAACGCAAATCTGTGGGTTATGTTCCAACCATGGGCGCCTTGCATGAAGGCCATCTATCACTAGGTAGGCAGAGTTTGTCTCACTCGTCGTCTGTTGATTTAGCCTTGTCGCATGATTCACCCAGTTCGCAGGTCTTTGACCGAGAACGATCTCACCGTACTTTCTATCTTCGTCAACCCTACCCAATTTGCGCCCCATGAAGACCTCTCGACGTATCCTCGCACATTATCGCGCGATATCGAAGCTCTTCTGCCTCTCAGCTCCTCAGTCGATACGGCCTCGAGCAACGGAATAGCCCCGACCTCTGTCGTTCGAAAGGTATCTGCGATATTTCTTCCTGACAGCAAAGAAATGTATCCTTCTGGTGTCACCCAAGATGTCTCTGCACAAAAAGGTACTTTTGTTGAAGTCAAAGGATACAGCCACCAAATGGAGGGACGTAGCCGGCCAACATTTTTCCGGGGAGTCACCACCGTGGTGACCAAACTATTTAATGTCATTCAAGTACGTTCTACCATTTTCCTTATTTGAAGAATAATGGGGTGATCCAAGTTTGACTCTAGCCGACGCGAGCATATTTCGGACAAAAGGATATACAACAGGCTCTGCTGCTCAAGCGCATGACGAGGGACTTACTCTTATCTCATCCTCTCCCCGAGAATCTTTGTATCATGCCTACGGCTCGTGATCCCATACATGGGACGGCTCTCTCATCGAGAAATGCATACCTCAACCCTGACGAGCGTCAAGTTGCTCCAACACTATATCATGCGTTGTCTGCAGCCAAAGTCGCTTGGGATGCCGGTTTTACAAAGGCCGAATGCCTTGCCAAGGCACACGCGGTAGTTGAAACTCGAATACAGGAGGCACGAGAAAATGGTTTGAAAGTGGACTTGCGTGTGGATTTCATAGAAATCAATGACGCGGATACCTTTGAAGTTATCGAGGACAACCTTTCGCAGAGGGACATTGATGTTGCATTGTTGAACGGCGCGTTGTTTGTTGGAAAAACAAGGTTGATCGATAATATAATATTGGGGAATGATGCTACTATTATTAATTATTCTAGATGATACATGGCTTGTCATGAGCTGACTTGTCCTATGCAGACCCGTGCTTGTTACGTTTGAAAAGCCAGTTGATCTGAAGCCTCTGCACGGCGCAGTTTATTTGCTCTCGCGCACCTCGGAGATGCACTTCTCGGCAACAAAGAGTCCGAATTCTGGTTTGGACATTTCCATTAATGGGTACCTGGCCTCAGATAAAGGACCTTTTAAGCTGGCCACCACCTTGTGTTAACTGTCCAATGCTCTGATGGAAAGGTCGTCTAAGGAATCAATGTTTGTTTCAGCCCCTAACCTCGTCGGGGTCTAGTCACTACTTCTGAGCACAGTCGATGTCCATCAGAAGGTGTACTTGTATTTAGTCCTGCCGAAGGAGAACGTGTTTCATCTGCCGTCAATAGGTTCGAATGCACTCTTACGAGGTGCTGCCTTGCCTGGTGCGTGACAACCCATACATACCACTGTGGCACCGATAATGGCAGCTTCTGTTTATTCTGCAGCGCCCAACGGCCATTTACAATTCCAGACCTTTTGATAACCACTCAATTTTGTTTGGACAATTACCGCCACCTTCTCTACTATATTTGTGTACTGTGGCAGCAGTAAACGGCAGACCTCGGGTGGACATGAATGAAATGAAATCGCCGAGCTCTGACGCGGCGCGCGGCGGCACAGCCACAATATCGGAAAGGCGCGTCATTTCGGCATCGGCTCTTGACAAACCGGCCCGCGCAGCGAACTGTCACTTCATGCCGGTGGACCACGTCTCCCAGCCACCTACAAAAATACCACTTGCGAGATGTTTAGTATATATACTCCTCTTTTTTCCAACGTTCTTCCAACAACCCCCAAGCTCACAAACACATGCACCCTTACTGGCGACCTGGCATGGGATACTGTGGACCAAGTCGATTCATCTGGTTTGCGATTGGCGCGGGTGCTGCTACATTTTGGCACCGGTGCCACCAGGTGAATAATAATGGTGGTTCTTGGAACCACTGTCGTCGCTCTGCCATCCAACAACAATATCCTCATCCAAATCCTCCTCCACCCACCAATCCAGATGGATCTCCTCAAGCACAGGAATCGTCTTTCTCGTTCAGAGATATTCCAAAGAGGATAAACAACATTCCTCCTGCGGATTGGAGTTGGAGTCCGGAAAAGGAGAGGATGAGAAATCAGGAAGAGGAAGATCGTTTGGCTGATCTGCGAAGGCAGGCAACAGAAACTGTAAGTGCATATCAGCTAATTTTTGATCCGATATTGACTGTTTTTTTTTAGATGAGTAATATGAGTGAGGCTGCTCTTCAAACTCTTGTATCCACAGCGGAAGCTTTAAGGACTGTGAGTGTCCCTCTTTTGTGAATCACTGATCTGGAATGTGTCTAAACAAAGTTTGATAACAGAAGCTTGCCGAGAATCGCGAGTTGCGTAGGAAGCACGAGGAAGAACTCAAGCAACAGATTGAAGAGCAATCCAGGAATCCACCCCGACCTATCTAATTTCTGCGTTGCCCCTATATATTTATTTATTCGGTAGAATCTGTAGTAATTTCCCTCACAGCTCTATGCAAATCCATTTGTCAGACGTGTGTAAGATAATCTTCTAATGTACACTTCCACATTGTGAGTATTTGCAAAACCCAACGTAGATCGAGAATCATGTTCTTTAATAGCCTCAGTGGCATTCAACCCACTGGCTTAGTTAGCCGATGGCAGCCTTACAGTATGCGAAGCGGTACACAATTAGAAGCCAGAAACCAACCACTCCTTCGTTGATCCTTGAACGACGTGTGCCCTTACGGCTACCAGCATGAAAAAAAAAAAATACAGTATCCCGTGCCATTAAAGCATGAAATTCAGAAAACGGGGCATACTTTCACAAGACAGAGAAACATTACTCGTATAAGAGCGTAAGAATGCACCTTTCCCGGGCACATTGTAAACGATATCAAATTACTCCAATTATCCCCTAGAAAACCGGCCAAAGTAGTTCACCGCCCTCAAGTTCTGGTGTCATTACTTATCGCTTTATTATAGTCAGGCAGATCACCCGAGCCGCTGGCCACAGGTTGTTCTAGATCGGGTTGAACGGATCGGCCACGCGCATTGACATAGTGAGGCACTTCGACATGCTGCACTCTTCCTCCTTGCTCTTCCGCTATAGAATGGAAGAGTGAGATTCGACGTGTAAGAGGAATGGGCACAGAAAAAACGTACGTGTAGAATAC
Source organism: Agaricus blazei (assembly GCA_029719445.1). Classification (NCBI taxonomy): domain Eukaryota; kingdom Fungi; phylum Basidiomycota; class Agaricomycetes; order Agaricales; family Agaricaceae; genus Agaricus; species Agaricus blazei. The sequence continues at coordinate 1,017,951 of SSNC01000005.1, forward strand.
CAGAAGTAGGTGATCAAACCAAAAATGATCACGACAAATGCAATAAAGTATAACCAGTATGGGTGGTAGTGCTATGAAGGTTGTAAGTTTTGATGTTGTATTCAAAGGCGAACAAAAGACACACGTAGAGGAATAGTCCTGAAAAGATCACATTAGTAACTCATATACTTCGAGCGTCACTTGTACTCACCAAAAAGTAGGCCGAAGAAATCACTGGAGAGTAAACTCAAGTTATAGTATGTAGAGGAAGCCATCCGATAGAGTATAGGAGCAAGAGTGTAAAGGATAAACATGGCAGCCGTGTAGGCGACCAGTAAGCCAACTAAAAGCGTATTATTAGATCTGGGCGTCTGCAGTGGTGAAGGAGAAGTAGGACCTACTAGTGCCACCATTCCAAGGCACTTCCCTCATAGCCTTCCACTCCAGCCCGGAGGCTTGGATCCCATTTATAATGAAGCCCCACATGCCGAGCTGTCCAACTACTTCATACAAAGGCCGCTTCCGGACGAAAAACTCCTCCGTCGCGTTGGCTTAATAGTAGAGTCAACATATGATTGAGAGATACTCGATACTTTGAGCACACTTACTGAAACCGTAAAGTGTAGCACCAGCAATCATGAACCCATCTCCCTTTCCTCTAGCAAGTGCTGGATAGTTTTTGTCGGTTATAAAGTCAGAGGCAACAAGAAGTCCAAGTCCGCCAATACAAATTAGGACACCCTAGAAGCAGATGAGGCCAGGGCCATGCAGATGCAAGGAAGAAACATACCAGAATTTGAGTCCAGTGGTATTTTGGGCGAAGGTATATCCAGGAGAAGAACATACATGCCGGTATAGCCCATCTATACTGTTGTTCGGTCATCAGGAACGACGAAGGGAGAAGGATACTAACGCATCTAGAAGCATACACGAAAGCAAATCGGTGTATTGATAGGCCTTGATCGACGATTAGATGTTTCGCCTGAGAAAGAGGCACAGCGAACCACATACCCTGACGACAAGGAAGTTGCCTTCCACATCACAGGCACCCAAAATAATGTCTAGAACCATGTGGACAGTGTCAAAATAGGAAAACTAGGCCCCCAGGAACAGTCGGTAACGTACACCTCCAACCATCTCGTAAAATCACGTTTAACCATCCTTTGAACCCATCTACCATTGCTCTAGTCAGCGATACTTTGCAACAGCTTTTTTTGAGAGACCCTACATTGATAGATCGTGTAAGGCGTATAGATAAGAAAGAGCGCAAAATATCTATAAAAAGCATGGTTAGCGATCACCGGCCCGATTACCATATGAAGGTGAAAATGAGACTGACAGGAAAAAGCCCTGGGTCGTCGAAAGTGTCCATCCTCGACTAACCAGCTCAGTCGTCGTAACGTTGGTGCATGTGATGCATAGCGAGAGAACCTGTCCTGCCAGTAGGGAAAAGATAAATCGTTTGGTCCATATGCTCTTCCACCTGCGACCGAAGCTTGTCACAAAGGCAGAGAAAGAGCTGTATTCGATTGGGGGTCGGACCGCTCTCTGGAACTGGGGAGAGGACACAGAGTGGGGTGTGATGCTGCGCCCGTCGTGCTTGACATCGTCTGGCATTGAAGTCCTGTCCGTCATAGCTTGGATCAAGGCGTCGGAGGAAATGAGGGCGGTGAACAGCACTGATCACACGGGAGTCAAGGCGGAGGGAGGTTTTTATGGCAGTGACAATGGTACATGCGCCCAACTCAATTTGCTGGATATTTCCTTTCCCTCCATCTCCACTCGATCCTGGACTCCGGACTTGGCATCTTCCCACGTGAAGCCGTAAGTCCTGCATTCCTTCCGCTCACGCTGTCGTACTCCTCTCCAACTTTTCAATAGCTTTAAAACGCCTGCCAAGGCTTCCTTGCTGTCCCATGCCCGCCGGTATCCTATACACCGGTGCTATAATTATAGGCACAGTATTACCGCACACATACAAAGGGACCTTGTCAAAAACATGGATCAAGGCATCTCGTCACTCATTCACCTGCATGACCAGCTGATAACTACACCACTGTGCCACCATCTGCCACCCTTCATTCCAGCGTGCCTGACTTATTGGGCCGAAATGGCGAGATTGCCATCAGCCACCGATCACTCGCGTATTTTTTTTTCGCCGTCTTACATAGCGGACACTGGAAGGTACCGAATTCCGGATCAAGGCACATTACTTCCCGAGGGTCCATCGAATTGAGACAGTGCGACTCAGCATTGAACTCGATTTTTATCGTTCCTGTGGGTAACCAAGATCTGCTTTGCACGGCCTCAGGGCATACATTTCCAATTGGTTTTCGGTCCAGAGAGTTATGATTGGAGCAACTCCGCACACAAGGCGACGGGGCACAAGCGTTACAGGTCCAGGTACAAACGCATTGACTTCTCTGTAATTTGACTGAGTGTCCAGTGAGTCGCCACCAGTTAATATATATCTCGGCTGTTGAACTTATAAAGGCCTTGGTTTATGGCCAGATTTTTCATTCCCGACATCGATCCACACCATGGCAAAGAAAAGTGGCATTCAGCGATCCCAAAACGCCCCTCTACTTCATCTCGCCGCTTTACCACGTCATCAAGATTACTTTGACCGAGAAGGAAGTGATATCGAGGTTTATGACATCAACTACCCCTGGTTCTGGCAAACAGTCCCCTCGAAACAGGAGGTACGACTGTATTCCGATCTACCGTTGGACATTGTCAGGACGATATTTGATATGGCTATGTGGGAGGATCCTAAAGCGGTGAATTTACTTCTTGTGTCACGAGAGGTCAAAAGTTGGTCAGTGGCTGAAAAGGCGAATTCTATGTTCTTTGTCTCTGAATTTGGCTTTCTTAGGGTTGAGCCACTGTTATACAAACACCTTCACCTTTCGGATCAGCGCCAAATCCGGAAACTTTACCATACCTATCGCATGCGGAAGTACCAAAGCAAACACTACCCCTCGGCTGAGAGGGGACCTCTTCCTCTCCGAGATGTCAGAACTCTTGTTCTTGGAGAGTACCATGGCCCAACCTTTCCTATGTTCAAGAAAATGACTGGCCTGGAACGTGTCGAATTCTGGCATGATGGCGTACCTTTCATTTTCGATTATACTTACTTCTTTAGTCAAAGAGCACTCAGCGGAGAAACTTATACTTACAAGGGCTACAAGAACATTCGTCACCTCTCTCTATCCAGCACATCCCTCCATCGATATTCCATGACATTCGACAATCGAGCGTTTCGTAATATCACACACCTCGATATGTATTTCAATGAACACATGGCCTGGGGGACACTTTATCACCTTCATTCGCTTACCCATCTTGCCCTTGACATGGCGGGGGACCGTTATTTGTTGCCTGACCTATCTGCACGAGAATATGAATCTTGGGTCTTAGCACTCGTCACTGTATGCCCACCCAATGTTCAGGCTTTCATTATATGCTGCATCGATACGCACAACGAAGACTTCGACCTACTCGATTTTATTCGAAACGGCTCGGAACCTGACACGACGGATAATGCTGGGAGGACACGGATACCAAGTTCCGTTGCTTCTAATCCCAGAGATATACAGCAAATTCCCTTTCATCAACTTCAATTTTTTTCGAGGTTAGCATCGGGAAAGGTTGATCCTCGTGTTGTTGTTGGGTCAGCTGTAGAGCTACACAATGATCATACCTTCAGGAATGGCGTGGTATATATTACCTACAAGAACCCCGATGATCGAGAGATGGGGCATGATGGGATGCGTTGGGATGAGGCGGAACGGATAATCAGGCAGAGATTGACTCCATCCTTTCAATAGCTTTTAAACCGCCACCAAGGCATCCTGGCTGTCTCATGTCCGCCAGTATCCTATAGACCGGTGCTATAATTGTAGGCATAGTATTACCGTACACACATATACACAGGGACATGGCCCAAAACATGAATAAAGGCATCTTGTCACTCCTCCACCTGCATGACCAGCTGATAACTACACTATTGTGCCACCATCTGCCGGTCTTCATTCGAGCGTGCCTGACTTACTTTGGGCCGAAATTGCCATCAGCCACCATCACTCGTGTATTTTTTTTTTCCCGTCCCGCTCAATACTTTACATAGCGGATACCGGAAGGTACCGAATTCCGGTCAAGGCAAATCACTTCCCGAAGGACCATCGCATCTGGATTCGCACTCAACTCGATTTTCGTTATTCCTGTGGGTGACCAAGATCCGCCTTGCACGGCCTCAGAGCATATATTCAATTTTTTTTCCCATTTCCTAGAGTTATGATTGACACAACTCCGTACACAAGGCAACGGGACGCAAACGTCACGGGTCTCGGTACAAGCGCATCGCTTCTCTGTGATTATGACTGAGTGCATAGTGAGTCACACCATCAGTTGATATCTATCTCAGCTGTCGAATTTTTTACCATAAAAGCCTTGATTTATGACCAGGTTTTTTATTACCGACCTCGATCCACACCATGGCAAACAAAACAGCCATTCAGCCAACCAAAAACACCCCTCTATATGATCTCACCGCTTTACCACATCGCCAAGACTACTTTGGCCGTGAAGGAAGTGATATCGAGGCTCATGACATCAACTACCCCTGGTTCTGGCAAACAGTCCCCTCGAAACAGGAGGTACGACTGTATTCCGATCTACCGTTGGACATTGTCAGGACGATATTTGACATGGCTATGTGGGAGGATCCTAAAGCGGTGAATTTACTTCTTGTGTCACGAGAGGTCAAGAGTTGGTCAGTGGCTGAAAAACTGTGTTCTATGCTCTTCGTCTCTGAATTTGAGTTTCTCAGGGTAGAGCCACTGTTATACCAACGGCTTCACCTTCCAGATGGGCACCTCGGGAAGCTTTTCCGTACATATCGTACCCGGAAAAAGCAGCAGGGTAAACACCAACACTCGGCTGAGAGGGTATGTCTTCCTCTCCAAGATGTCAAGTCTCTTGTTCTTGGTGTTTACCCTGGCTCCACCCTTCCCATGTTCAGCGAAATGACTGCCCTAGAACGTGTCGAATTTTGGCATCTTGGTTTACCCTTCATTTTCAATTCGGGTCACCAATCGAGTTCCAACGAGGCTCAAGAAGATGCTTACCGCTACAAGAACATTCGTCACCTTTCTCTATCCAAACTCGATTACTATCCTATCACATTCTGCAACAGAGCATTTCGTGATATTACACACCTCGATATATATTACGGTGAACACATGGCCTGGGGGACACTTTATCACCTTCATTCGCTTACCCATCTTGCCCTTGACATGGCGGCCACGGACCGTTATTTTTTGCGTGAGCTATCGGCACAAGAATTTGAATCTTCGGTCTCAGCACTCATCACTGTATGCCCACCCAATGTTCAGGCTTTCATTATATGCTGCATCGATACGCATAATGAAGATTTCGATCTACTTGATTTTATTCGAAACGGCTCGGAACCTGACACGACGGGTAATGCTGGAAGGACACGAATACCAAGTTCTGTTGCTTCCAATCCCAAAGATATGCAACAAATTCCCCTTCATCTTCAATTTCTTTCGAGGTTGGCACTGGGAAAGGTCGATCCTCGTGTTGTTGTTGGGTCAGCTGTAGAGCTACACAATGATCACACCTTCAGGAATGGTGTGGTATATATTACCTACAAAAACCCCAATGATCGATACGCGGGGCATGACGGGATGCGTTGGGATCAGGCGGAGCGGATAATCAGGCAGAGATCGCTCTGAATGGGACTTCTTGAGGTCTAGTCTACTTCTGTTATCTGGGAGCAGTACTGTCCAGATAGTTGTTCAAATCGTTTCTCATCACTGGCTCGTCCCCGCCAATATACCAATGATATCCAGGCCTTACATATTTAAGTTGCAGAGATGATGCATATCAGAGAATGCCGTTATCTTTCCCTGCGTAGTCTCATCGCATTCCCTGACACAATTGATCTACTAGATCTCGAACACAGCCAGATGGAAATTCATGTATCTCGAAAAGGCAAGACTGCTGACTTGAAGGATATCTTATCGGTCGAGGTCATTGCAGATGGTTGAGGACCCGTTATGCCACATTAGAGTATTGAATTATCAGATCTCAGCCAAGAGAAGATAGCTTGATTACGGAGTGAACAAATCCAGCGTACTCATTGTAGAACTCATTACAGCGAAGGGGAGAAGGTTGGATGTCGAAAAACAAGTCCGTGAAATGTAAACAAAGGCATCGGTGATTAAAGACCTTCCATAGAAATAACGAGCTCATCAAGATCGGCCTTGGCCTTCTTGTATTTCTCTGCCTCTGCCTGATAGAAGGGTGAGCACGAAAAGGAAGATGATGAGACTGATAATGGATGTACCTCATATTTCTTCTCTACCATGTCTTTCTCCTGTTCCAGATGTTGCACTTGTCGCTCTAGTTGTTCGGCCTTGATATCGACTTGTCTTAACCTAGGAAAGACGTGATTACTATTTGGAGGAGAGTGTCAAGGAGGAGAACGTACTTTTCGACGGTTTCCTTTAGGTTTTTCTCGGAAGCGTCAAGTTCTTCCTCCAGGAGCTCGACCTTTCTCGAGAGGGCATCATTCGTTGATCCAGCACCTTCGGAATTAGAAACGGCTTTCTTCAGGTCAGTGACCATAGCCTCGCTCTTGTCGAGAGAGGTTTCAGCAAGTCCGAGACGATGTTCGAGAGACTTGACTTCTTGTTCTTTGTGGAGAAGTTCTTGTTCGAGCTTCTTGTTCTTGGCTTCCGCCTCTTCGGCGCGTGCGATGGCATTGTCGGCTTCGACGCGAAGGCCGTTGAGTTTCTACGTGGTGTGAGTCAGGAAAGTCGAAGGGAGGGACAGGGGAAAGAGTTGAACCTCTCTGATTCTGTCCATAGCCGCCATGGTTGTTTGAGTGTAAGTGGTGTAAGTGGTTCAATATCGATGAGCACGTGGCATTATATGTTTATTAAATATTTAATTCTGCTATCATATCTTGTAACTCCTTGCCCTCCCTTCGCGTTGCCTGAACGATCCTCAGGTTGTGGAGGCATAAAGATAGGAGAAAATACGAACATCATATTTGGTATGCAGTTCGTCGATGCTGGCGCTGAGGGCGTCGTATTTGACTTGCAATTCGTCGGCCCTTGCCGATCGTTGTTCGAGTCTGGTCCCAGGGATATCATGGCCGGATCAGATGGCAAGATAATTAGTGGGCGCACTTGGATTGGGCATCCCGCAGTTTTTGAAGCACGGGTGCGAGCTGGTTGAGGATGATGGTGGCTTGTCGGGTCAGTCTGAGGTTCTCCTGGAGCTGTTCCAACCGTTCCGACGTTTCTGCGTCGAGCTTTTCCAGGTCGGGGGTCCTGGCCTCAGCTGCATGTGCTCTGCTGCGGGCACTCTCGAGCTTTTTCTTGAAGGACTCCAGGGCCTGGGACATTTAGCTGATCGGGGAGCCTGGGACGGGGGAGGGACATACTGGGATGCTGGATGGTGGTAATGAGCGTGGGAACGGGAGAGATCATCGATGAAGGGCTGGCGACTTTGGGGTTATCTCTGCTCATGACAGCTCCTGTTCCCCAACAAGGTCGGTGGGCGCCTCTTTTCCCCTCGTGTGACCGCTCACCCCCTGTGGCTTCCCAGAACTGCCCATTCTCGAGGGCCTCATCAAGTATGGCGTTTTTCTCTGTTCGTTGCCATGGCTTTTCTGACCTGTCTTCCTCAGCATCCGGAACAGGCTGACGGCACTCAAGAAGGACCGTGTGGAATATATCAAGGCTTCGGATGTCAATGCTCTCTATCGCGATGTCGTCAAGCAGGGTGGGTCCGAGCTTTAGCGTTCCCCTCCGATCCTCACCCCGCCCTAGTCACCCTACTCAATGACGTACGAGACGCCAACACGACATACAATAATCGCCTCGACACTACTCTTGCAGATGTCTTTAATCTGCTGTCCCTCTTCTATCTCACCATTGGCAAAACGCGGGACCCTCCTGCTACCTACTGTCAGATCGCCTCCATGAGAGTAAGTCCTTTATTCTACTCCACATAATCCCTCGTTTGGTTTACCTTTTTCCTGTCGAAAAGCAAATCCTCAACCACATGAACGAATCGGCTGTTTATAACGAGGCGGATCTTGCACCGTTCCACAAACGACTCGAAGAGCTTCGTAATATCGTCCAACACGATGCAGAAAGCAAGAAGCAAACCAAGCCCCTGACGACGCTGCTTGAACGCCAACTCCACGAATGTGGTTCGTTCTACTCATCGTATATGTTTCCCAATGCAATCGTACTGATTTATGACTCCATAGACCTTATTGTCAAGCAATTACAAGATTCATTAGCCGTTCTATCACCAGAACTTTTACCTATTCACCAGAGGCTTGTCTCCATTCGTCGGACTCTTGTCTCCATGGCGGCCAAGGGTTCCTCACATAAATCCGACTTGAAGCCTATACAGGAAGAACTCCGGAAAATCGATGGGTTGAGTGGATAGTCATATCCGTCCGCTCTTGCAAAAGTTTACTATCATTCACAGCACGCGAGTCGATGGCAAGTTCCTAGGCCCAGGTGGTGTCGTCCCAGCATCCCAAGCAATCTGCTCTTCCCTCCTCGAAGAATGCTTCGAAATAGCTCAGGAGATCAAGGCTCAAGAAAATTCTAAACGCGTCTCGTCGTCACTCAAACCCATCTATGACCGTCTACGGGACATTCGTTCTGAATTGGAGAGTCTCGTCTTGACGCATCGCTGGACATTGCGTGAGACAGATTTATGGGCGTATTCATTGAGTTTACAGGAAATTGATCGGATGCGGGTTGATGGTAATTTTGTCGACTCCGAAGGAAATAGGCCATCAGGGCAATATGTAACCCCGTCTTTCCTTTATTTGGACATGATGCTAAATTGCACATTTTAGGTGCTGCTATATTTACTTAGGAGATGCTATGGTCTTATTTATCGGCTGCTTTCATCAAGTGAGCCTGTGTCGGAAGAGTTAATGCCGATTGTGAGTTTCTCTCCCGCTGTTATAAGTTTATGTATTGAATACGGACGTCTAGGCCAACAAACTGTCGACTGTCAAAAAATGTCTCAATGAAGTGTCGAAATACGGAGGTCCGTTTAGCCCCAGAGACTTGTACCCTGTGCGTTTCCTTTCGCCTTCACATATCTCGGTCTTATAATATATCTCTACTAGTATCAATTAGCACTGCATCAAATCGATTCTATGCGACAGGATGGAAGATTTGTCGGCAGCGACGGTTCGATTCCAGAGGGACAGGGCATAATCATGGCGCACCTCAACGAGTGTCATGAACTAGTCGAAATGGTAATATTCTGGCGTCCTCGTTAGACTATCATCATGCTCAACCATGTCTACAGTTGAAAGAATCGATGAATGAAGAGATGGAGGAAGAAGAAACGGAGTTAGATGAAGATGAGAATGGTGAAGACGATGACACAAGTTTTCTTGCCCATAACGTTGCCGATGGATTGAAGATTTCAAGTGGATGACTCAACCTAATAGAGTCAGCACCGGCCTAGCAAAGAATCAAATTACCTGTGTCTTGGCGGATACCTGCTATGCATGCATTATTAGAGGGGAGGTATATTTAGATCCGCTCCTTTTACTTTTTTTTTTTTTTTTTTTTTTTTTTCTTCTTCTGGTGGTTTTAGTGGATGATGTTGAATACTTATGCATTATATCAATTGTGTTTGTGTTTCTCCCTCTTCTCATTTTAACTTTGTAGGTGTTGGTATACTCTGATGTTTTAATTGGGTTACAGGTGATTTGTAGAAAGATGCCTTATCTTGCCTTTTTGTCGTTTCTGTTGCTTAAATGAAATAAAATAAAATAAGAGAAGAATGCGATAGTCAAATCCGGAACTGGCCCTGGACCGAGGAAAGTCAAGAACGTCAATGCTTGCTCAGTTACTGAAAATAGGTCGCTGTACGTGACGTCATAGATATCTCTTAAGCGATTCCAGGAGAAAACAAAGATTGGAAATTAACTGACACATGCAATACACTATACAAAGGCTTAAGAAACAGGTGAGTATAGGCAGATCAAGCTCAGGAGTGGAGAGGTTCCGAAAAAAAGTGTCCGTATCCTATCTACTCCAGAATTCCGACAGCAAAACAAAACCTACTCGGCTAACAATCAAAATTTACCCCGTTCCTCATCAGTACTAGCAGCTGTACTACTCCCCTCCGTACCGATCTTGGAATGAGCGCGTGAAGACCCAGAGACATAAGTCGATTCGTCTTCATCGAATAGAACCTCTTCTTCAATATCCATTGCTCTATCTCTACCCCCACCCTGCCTCGATTTTGATCCTAGCGAAGAGCTGTTGTTCAATTTCGAATGTTTTGATTTGCGTGAGTTTCGACCGCCGGGAGCACTGACGAAATCTGCAAAGGAGGAGATGGAACCGTTGGATTTGTGGGGTGCTGCTGGTGAGGATGGGCTTGATGCGGCGCGTCTGTGTCCGCGTTGGGAGCTTGTGGTTTTTCGTAGGGGAACGTGGTAAAAGTCCCCGGTCCCGTTGAGTTCTTCGTCGTCTGCTACATCGAGAGCGGTGTCGTAAGAAGCAGGGTTTGTACTTGAGGGAACGGAAGTGTAGTTGGAACGTGAGAGTGGTAGTGAACGATAGGAGCCCTTGCGGAGGTGAGTAGCGTAGGAGTAGATGAGGAGAGCGAAGTAGAACTAGGATTATTTTTTTTTTTATGATCAGATTGTTGCTGCGGAAATTGATCTATGTGAGGTGGGGGGTTACCTTTGACAGCCAGGAGAGTGTGATTACTATCGCTGCGGTGCCCTTTTCGGCGTTCCAGATTTTCATTGCTGCGGCTTCGAGTTCTTCGTCGGTCAGAGTCCGGGTAATGTTGGCGGCGTCGATCATGGCTTGCTGGGCGGGTGAATTGGCCTGGCGACTGCCGTCATGAGGAGTCCATAGCCACCAGACCAGGGCAAAGAAGACAGTCCACGCTGTCGAGACGATGTGGTCTGCAAAGAAGAGGTGGGCAAAGTACAGGGTCTGCTTGGGATCCTCCTGCAACGCGGGTTAGAGAGAGTAGAAAGCAGAAGAATAGGTTGAGAGACATACATCCTTGACGGCACGCAGGCCCCACACGAGGGCGACGAGGGCGACGACAGAGTAGATGTAGAGACTGAGCTGGGCGAAGGAGCCGCCTACACCGGTGAGGACAGCGATGAGGCCGTATACGCCGGCAACCTTGTTGAAGAGGGCGAAGAGGAGGGTGACGGTGACGGCGGTCTTGAGGTCGAGGAGGCCAGCGAAGGAGGCAAGGGGCCAGAGACGCCACTCTGGGCGGAGCATGAGCTTCATAGGTCGGGGGAGGAGAAGGGAGGGGAGGGTTACGTAATGGGCAGCACTGATTTTCTCTCCTCGCCGCGTCTGTCGCAAACATGGCCAGCTATTTCAGCTCGAACCACACCACCTCGCGCTTTCTCGCCAACAACAGCCCCGCCGCCCAGCCCCCGGCCACCCAGCCCCCGCCGCCCCGGGCCCGTGCGCCGTCCTCCAAGCATTTCTCGACCTCGATCCCCCGCCAGACCGCGCTCCCGCTGCCCTCGCCGCTGCAGGCTCAGCCGGCCCCCCGCCCCAGTCCACCCTCTCAGAAACACGTATGTATGTTTGCTGCCCCTTCTCCTGCCCCAGCCCCGTCTCACCCCCGCCAGATGGGTATTCTACTTCCGACAACAGCGAACGCCTGGCAACAAAAACGTCAACTATGAGGAGGGCATCAAAAAGATATCCGCCTTTAGCTCCGTATGTTCTCCCTCCTCCTTTGTGTGTCTCTATTCCTCATATTCTCCGCAGGTGGAATCCTTCTGGTCCCTCTGGACCCACCTTGCTTCGCCGTCCGCCCTCCAGCCCACCACCGACTACCTTCTCTTTCACACCGGCGTGCGCAGACCTGTCTGGGAAGACCGTCTTAATATCACTGGTGGAAAATGGATCATTCGTCTGCGAAAGGGTGTCGCAGATCGCTTGTGGGAAGATCTCGTGCTTGCTGTCATTGGTGACCAGTTTGACCAGTGTGGCAATGGCCCGGCTCTGACAGGTGCTGAAAACGAGGATGACGACGATCCGTCTATTGCCTACAACGAGATTTGTGGATGCACTATCAGCGTTAGGCAGAACGAGGATATCATCAGCCTGTGGAACCGCTATGAGGCTGATTTCAAAGTGCGCGAGCGGATAAGGTCTGTCATCCTTTAATATGTACATTTTCTTAAGCTCATATGAACGTGCAGAGACACGTTGAAGAGGGTTTTGAATCTCCCGTCAACTACTACCCTGGAATACAAGACAAACAATGGTCCGTCCCTATAACTCGTCTCCCCTGAACCGGCGCCATTGACACTAACAATAGATTCGATGCTGGACCAATCGAGTTTCCGAACTACGGCACTGCACGACCGACCGACACATACCTAGGGCTAATCTCTGCTGGATAGTACTATGTTATCTGTATTGACTTTTTTGGTCCGTATATGACGTCAGTATTGTGTCCACGTGCTGTCCGGATGCTTACACAGTGATATTTGACATTGCTGACCCACCTGAAGCATGTCCCTTATAACTGCTCGCATTAAAACCCCGTCAGCTGTCTTTCGTCCTCTCCTTGTTTCCCGTCGCTCTCACCGCCCACTCCACCTTGTACTGCCCACCCTGGGTCAAACATCCAGTCAGATATCTTCCACCCCGCGAACTATGTCGACTACCACCAATAAATCAGAGTCCGAATGGAGGGCTGTTCTCACCCCTGAACAGGTACTTTTCTCCACCAAACGCTTGGTCTACTCCTGAGATAATCATCGTTATCTTCAGTTCCGGGTCTTGAGAGAAAAAGGAACCGAGCGCCCCAACACTGGCGAGTATAACAAGCACTATGAAGAGGGAACCTATAGCTGTGCAGGATGTGGAACGCCATTGTACAAAAGCACGACCAAATTCGATGTAAGGAAAACGATCTGAGGATACTTCTCACATTTCTGACACGTATCTTTCTTGCTCAGAGCGGTTGTGGGTGGCCGGCTTTCTTTGATGGTAACGTCGTCTTTGACATACTCGGTGTACCCCTTTATTAATTTATCGAAAGCTATCCCTGGTGCTGTGAGCCGTCACGAAGATAGCACGCTCGGAATGCGCCGAATCGAGATCACTTGTACTGCTTGTGGCGGTCATTTGGGACATGTCTTCAAAGGCGAAGGTTTCAGTACTCCAAGTAAGTAAATGAGTTTTCGTCGATATTCACTTACCCTGACCTTTTTTTTGTAGCTGATGAAAGGCACTGCGTTAATTCCGTTTCGCTCAAGTTCCGTGAGTGAGAGGATCAATAGAGAATAGTAAGCTGCGTACGAAGATGTACTTAATAGTAATCGGGGAGGGTTGTTTTGGGTAATGGAATACTAATTGATTGCTGTCTATTGTTCTGGATGCTTTTCAACGGGGACGGCTTGTCAATTCTATGTTTCAGCCTTGTGCCGCTTCAGGCGAATAGCGTACTTACAAAATCTACTTCTATCGACCGTCGTGGCGGACGCCTTAGTCCTTCGTTTTCTAAGGGTCTGATCGTCTTTTCGAGCAACAGCCTGGCCCATTAGTTTAAACCATCAATTTATCATCATGAAGACACGATTGACGTTCTCAGTGACGGGCTTGCCGTCTCAGCAATCTGATTCAATAAACGGCTAGTTTAACATTCGAACAAGTTTTTAATATCCTCCTCTGCCCAACCAAGACCACGGAGCCTACCACGGAGCCTTTCTACTGCACCTTCCATCTTAACGTACTTCTCCATCCCCTCCCTCCTCTTCATCTCAGATTCAATACGAGTAAGCCGATGAGTATGAACCTGATGCTCTAGTGAGTACAAATAAGATGACAGCCGTGATAATCCACAGACCTCTTTATTCATTTTCTCTCGCTGAGGCCCCCACTTGTCTAACACCTCAGTGACGATTTCATCTGATGGGATTTCTACAAGTTTCAGCATTCCGAAGTGTCCACGATTGAGGTGCTTGAACTGATCCTTCATGACATCCACAGAATCATTGGGGTTGATCTTCTGGTCTTTGAAGAAAATAATTTCTGATGCAGTATATCGGCGAAGGCAGAAAAAGATCATAGAGGAATAGCAGTAGCAGTTGCTGCTAGTAGTTGTATAAATCTCGTTAACCTGGCTAATGTAGTCGGCAAGACTGATTAGGGTCGGCAATGAGACAAAACTTGGATGTTCAGAAGGAGTATGGAGTTGATTCTGTGCTGAAAGTGTCTTGAAAATTGTATCGAGGTCTTCCTCGTGAGGAAGTGTTGTAGAAGGGGAAGGGAATTTAATGTTCAACAGCAGTTTGTAATTTGAGTTTTTTGGTGACATAGAAAGAGAGGCAGTATCGCCTGCAAAATGTCGACCAAGCAATAATTTGGTCCCGGATTCTGAGATTCGGAGGGAACTTGCCACTGGGTCAGAATCTCGACTGTCCTTCATCTGCCATCGGACATTGTCATACTCAAAACTCGGCCCCTGTGCATCCTGCTTGCGATCCATCCCTCGCTCAAGAGTAAGATAGTACACTGGGTTGGGGTCGTCACTAGTCTGGGCATTGACAGGGGTCTCATGGCCAGGACTCTGAGTCGAGGGTTTGGAGGTCCGGGGAGTGAGCCGTAGCGTGGCTATGAGACATTCATGTTCCACACCATTGGTGGCCTTGTATAGCCCTGCCTCGGAAACATACCAATCGTCTGGGCCTACGGCTGCAAAGTCACCAGCACAGTACTGTCCCATCAGATTGACCAGGTACTGGTGCACTTTTTCCGAGTCCGACATATCTCGGAACCATATGTCATGAGCGGATCGGCGGGTCAGATGGTCAGGGGAGGACATTGCAAAGCAAAAGATGATAGAACGAATGAGGCTTCTGAGGGACTTCATAACGCTGGGGAATTTTGTATTTATGCAAGGGCGTAGGTCGGAGTCTGTGGTGTTCTTCGTTGAGTATCTATCGACGCTGAGACACATCATGTCAACTACGCAAAAAGGAATATTCTAATAATAGAACACATTAAGACAGTATCACTGGTACTATTCAAAGTCTCCCCTGAGATCAATCATCATAGTTTCTTGAAGTCACACCAGGGAGCATCATTGGTGACGAATTGCGTGTCTGTATTTTAGTGGATGATATTGAGTGCAAGTTGTCTTGACGGTTACCGGTGCGGGCTGAGTCCACGCTATCGGCCCCCGCGGTAATTGGTTTACTATCTTTACTTGTACCCTCCGCGGACCGTGGCACAATTATCGACGTTCAAATGTGCAGGAGATTCGCATCTTGTGTCACCTGGTATTGTGCTGCCTTCAACATTCTTTCGGGGCTATAGTACTCCCCCATCCGAAGAATCTGGCGATCTAGTCCTTTTTCAGCCTAATTAAAAACATTATTGTTACTTCGCTGCTGGAAAGCGTGCTCACAGTGAGGTATTGCTGTGAAGCGCGAACACTAGATACAAACTGAAGCCTCCTTGCGTCCTCGTTAGTTCTTGCTAGGCCTGATCAGAGATACTCGGGCAAGCCTAACTAGCTGACCAGTTTCCAAAGGATCACGTTCTCATTTTTATGTACACCTAATCACAATACGCGCACGAGTGATACAATAGCTAGCTCCTGTCATCCGATTTATTATTCTGTTTGCTTGCCTATCCTGTAATGTACCTGCTTCCTTATTCATCAGAGGGGTCCGACATCTCGACAGAACGAGTATCAAGTGGAGATTGATGAGTCAATCTTTCCATTCCGCCATCTGCACCCACGGTCAAAGGCTTAGATATTGGCGCATTATCTGCCTGTTGCATGGAAGTTCCAGGAACCTTTTCATCTTCGATACTTTTCTCTAAGGTGCCTTGATTCTCAGCCTCGAGGGTAATGGAAGGACTGGCAGATAATGAGGGAAGCGTTGGGGGCTCGGCGATGTCCGCGTTAGTTGCCTCGATATCCACAGCGGCTGCGGCTGCTGCACGGCGTCTACGCGCGCGGGGGTTCAAGATAGCGGCGGCAATCAAAATAAAAGAGTTCATAACCTGTTTGCGTGTGATTAGTTCAAAGATGATAATCATAGCATTTGATTATAAAAACGCTATAAGTCAGTACAGAGAAGTAAAAACACTTACTATGACAAGACTGTAACTCGAGGCGGCGAGGGCATCGAACTCCTCCTTGGAGAATACTAACGAGAGGTCGTTCAATAACCCTCCAAGCATATCTACCGAAAGAAAGAGGTAGGAAATGCCTTCTACTTCTCGCCGTTTGTAGATTTCGAAATATTGAGGAAGTAGACCAGACCCGATCCCGATGACAGAGAGGATACCGAATACTTTGGCGGGAGCGGTAACGCCGCGCTCATAAGCCGGTCTGGAAACGAATATGAGGAGCACCTCGAGTGCTCCGACCAGGATCATGGTACCCGCGATGAAAAGAAAGGTCAAACGTTTCTTGTTCTGACGGCTGGGGCTATAGTATAAGCACTATACATAAGAGAAAATGCGTGAAATCAATATCAAGTGAAATTGACAAAGGACATACCTGACCCCAGTTTGTGAGGGCGAGAAAGCCGAAAAGATGAGGTTGCACCTGAAGAGGGATGTTCAAGTGCTGCAAAATGGCATAAACGCCTAGAAATGCGGATGATGTTCCCCAAATGAACCTGTTAAATATGAAACGTCAGCAACAATCAAACAAGCATTCAAGAGACGAACATCAGCCAAGGAGAAAGACCATCAGTTTTCTTATCTCTAAAGATCTTCCAGACTTGCGGTATAAGCTGACATGTCCAGCAAATGGTACCTTGAAAACATCAGAGCGTCAATAACGAATGAGAAAACAATATCTGGAGAAATCGTTGCTGACCCATCGTTCCAAGTACATTCTCTGCGACCGGATTTGGTTTCATGGTTGTGGTATGTCAATGCACCAATAAGAACCACAATTTTTGGGGTTGATTAGAGGCGATTTCGAGAGGTGGTTCCTGGACCATCAACTAGGACACAAAATAGAGAGAAGTGGAGGAATATGGCCCACATGCCTGGTATTGCACTAGAGCACAACAAGAACCTGCGACCGAGAAGTAGCCGAATTGGAGGATGTAGTTAGTCAGACGAAACATATATGTCCGGCGGACCTCGGCAAAGTCGGAACCAGCCGCCGGTGGTCAGGCTCAAGCCCCGAAATGTTATTCCGGCTTGTTGTTTTTTCCTGCTTCATGATCAGAAGGCGGGTATGTTAAAATAGCCCTATCCAGTGATTTGAATTGGTGAGGTTGTCAAATCATCGTCGAGATAAGTATAATGGTTCGGATATCTCGGTGGTTCGTGTTTTGGTCGTCAATATCTTCGGCACGACTACCGGTTCGTCGTGCTCGTCAGTGGACCGCCGAGTCGCCACTGACGATATTGATATTTGCTCGTAACCGGATAAAATACCACTGGAGAGCACATAGAGTTGCTAGATTAGCTCAGGACCTAGTCACCAATCAGTGTTTACTCTCGGAATTCTCGGCACAAATACACTGAGCTCCCAAACGATGTCCATGGAGGAATGTATGCCACCCACATCATACCAAGATGCTTCGGCCGTCGAACGTCTCACCAGTCGTGAGAACAACCCATCACCACCTACCTTCATGTATCCCACCCAACCCGACTCGGTTGTTCACTATTTCAATAGCCTTTGACTGCTGATCTCGTGGACAGATAATGGTGGGCCGTGATACGCCACGGAAGTGTGTCAATGTGGATGAAGAGGAGAAAGAAAACGTCAAGATGGACTAGAAGTCGAAGAACATTAATAACTGCTCATGGGATGCGGAGACGAAGTAGATCGAGCGCTCGAATAGGTGAACTGGCTCAATCACTGCAATGCGTGGTCACCCACTTGTTCAAGCTTCGACGCGGAGTTTACTCACGGATTCATTGGTTCTATCGTCTACGAAGAAAGCTGGCCTGTTGACCAACCCGGCTCTTTGGCTCCTTGACCTCGAGAAGCGCTGGGATTTGCTTGAATCTGTTATTCCTCTATGTGGCATTGATTACGCGATACTGGGTCTTGAAGCTGTTACCTTTCGCGGGGATCGAGGTGTAGACAAGCAATGTGAGCGTCCTGTCACCATCGCACGGCCCACTTCCCGATTCTGCACTGCCGCGCGCGGGACTTTGGCAATGAGCTCATCCTAGACGCTTGTCACGTCCTAGTTCATGATTCTGAGGACGACAAAGATGCCGAAGGATGTTCTATTTCGGGGTCTGGTACTTCTGGAAGGGAAGTCAAGGAAGGAGGGGATTTTGACTCTGCAGTTTTTGCGAAGATCGACGTCAAACTATCGGTTGGGATGCGCAGGAATTGATTTGTCTAGATCGGCTATTTGAGCGCATTGAACCACCCTTCCGAGACTGCCTCAACGCGAGATCAGTAAATTTGATAATGTTTCCGGGCAACGGATCTGGGTCAACTAAGCAACGATGGCAACTTCATGATTGCATCGATAATATTTCGTGGAGAACTGTTTTAACATCAAAAATCAACTAATTACATATTCACCCAATGGTGATACGCTTGGGGCTTGGTCTGGAGTATTCTTCGGGAAGGTTACTGTCAGCAAGCCATTTTCCATCGAGGCCTTGATGTCATTGTCCTTTCGAACTTATAAGCATACTACTTGAGCAAGAAGAGAATTAGCACGTACTTTTATCCCTTGCGGCAGCTGAAGTGTCCTAGAGTATTTGCCACTACGACGTTCGCGTATGGCATAACCGTGTTCTGAATGTTCTTCCGAAGATTTGGACTCCGCAGAGACAACGAGTCTGCCATTATGGACGTCAAGGTTTACATCCTCCTTCTTGGTCCCTGGCAACTCAAAGACAGCTGTGACAATATTTTTCTCCGAGTCTTCGTGGAGATCCATCCTGTGAAACGGATGGTTTGAATTTGATTCAAATATGTTGGACGTACTGACCGTGGCTTGAAAGGGCGAGGTGGACCCTCGCCAGAGGTCCTGGAGAGCTCACGATTACCGCTATCCCCAGACCACTGGGATCGAGGGGCCAAGACGTCAGTGATGAGGCGATCAATGTCGTAGAACGGTTCGTAGAAGAAAGTAGACATGGTTAGTGGGCTACGATAACGCTAAACATGCCAGCCTTATAAACCTGAGGCATATGTGGAGCGCCGTGGGGTGGGTGTTCTCGAATGACGATTCAAAGACATCATAAGTGGGTCAAGGGGGCGGTCATCGGGCAAACTATGAAATCAACTCATACAACATGTCTCCCAAAATTTCCTAATTGAGGGTTTTCAGAGGACCCTGGTCACACATGATAGCACTAAAGTCACGTCAAGGTCACATTCCGGATATGGTGCGACTGTTGTAGATATAATTGTACATTTTCACGATATCAAATTGATACAGGACCTGCATGAGATAAATTTTGTAGTAGCTGAGCCGGGCCACGTTTTCTAGCTCGTGGCATTGTGAATGGCAACGTTTCAGTTTTTGGACAGTCACCAGTAGGCCCTTTGCTCTAGCCGATGTCGTCGCCGTGGCTGATGGCCTCCTGGCGTACTTCTCAGCGTGATAGTAGGGTCCTTGTAAGGACCTCGATTCCGCGGCAAAACTTTAAGAAGAAATTTGGGGACCGTGCTTGGTTTCACAGCTTGCTCAGGTGGCAGCCCCTGAGTGGGAGCAAGACTCTTGTGGGGGAGCTATTTTTGGCTGAGATCATCCTCACCCACTGTGCGGCCACGTGACGTGTGGCTTGGGGCGCGTTGCGCGTTTGTGCATCAACAAAGGCCAGATCGATGGCGGCTTTACTGGAAACACCCTCCCGGGTATGGCGCCGCATACAAGCAGTCGAGGGCCAGGACATGCCTTCCCTGCCAGAGGTCCCCGCATTCGAAGATTCGGCGGACGCGGACCCCAGCAGCAGCCGACTTTTGCCTCAAGAGAGCGACGACACCACCGACGATGACGACCCGCTGCATACCATACCCTCTACACGTCACTCAACGCCGGCCTCCCAATATGCGTCTACACTCAGGCCGTTTGGAAGTGCCCATTCCACCCCTCGTTTTGTGAATTCGTTTGGATCTCGCAAGTCATTTGTTGCGTCTCCCGGCTTCGGATTCAGAGCCAGTCCCGCGATAGTCTCGCAGCCAAAGTGTCTCCGAACCCACGCATTGATCTTGCGGTGGATGCAGATGATAATGACATCTCCGGACATGACCTGGGACAAGAAAGCAAATCGAGTGTTCCAGATGTTTACTTACCGCCGCCGGACGACGAGGACGGGGACGATATTTCTATCAGTGACGCGTTACAATCCGTCAGCCGGGCCAGCTCACCTGCCCCTTTTGCGTCTGATGCCTTCGATGAGGACGAATCTCCCAAAGAAGACAACAACCTTTCTAGCAGCGTAAAATCTGAAGCCAATGTATGTCTCCGGCCTCCTTTTGTGTACAGTTCTGTCTTTGTTGACTCAAGATATCTCCCACTTAGCGTTCTCCGTTTGATAGGTTTCAAAACGTTGCTATCCGTCGAGCTGCAAATCGAGCACGCACTCCCTCGCTAACCCATACTTTATCCTCACAATCAACCTCACCCACAAATTCTACACCCCATAGCAGTCATTCATTCTCTCTCAATCAGTCCCATACCGCCTCTCTCTCTCATGCTGCACGTGTGCCACTCCCTCGTTCCAGAACTCACTCACCCATGGTGAAAGAAGAATTCCCGCCAAATCAAAGTGGCATATCGACTCGAGAAGCACCGAGCACAGAGTCTATGGATGTTACGGACGTTCATAGCTCCTCTCCTGCGCGAGCTAGTCGATCCCAGGATTCTGTACCAGAGGAACAGGAAGGAACATCTATTGACAGCCCTTCCGCTGAAGAGAGGGAACCGACGTTCTCTTCTGATAGCGCCCCTACCCCTTACTCCATCAGATCAGGGCGTGAGCCATTTTCTTCCCCCGGATCTGTAGCGTTCACTCCTACTCCCGCTTTTCCTCGCCCAAGAACTCGTTTTCAGCTGCCTTCGCCCCCAAAAGATGATATTCCTCAAACACCTGTCCAGGGTTCGAACGAACAGAATGGACAACAAGACGATGATTTAGTCACTCCCCATACTCGTCGACGTTCGTTCCTACTGTCCGTCATCAATTCAACTGCCCGACCTCGCCTTAAAATGGGCACACCTCATCCTCGTTTCTTCGCCACACCTGGGATGGCAAGTATCGTCGAGTCTACTCCAGGTCCTTCTAAAGGCGCGGAGGGTACCAGTCTCAGCACGGTTCTTGCTGGTGTTACTCCTCGACCTCCAATCACCTCAAGACGTCGGGTTTCGCATCCTCTAGCACAAGCATATGTGCCCTCTCCAGTTGCATCTGAAACTGGGTCCGCTGCTGGATACGAGAATGATGATCGCATGTCCATGGTCTCGACTACATCGTCCCAGGATCTCACCACTAATCGTCGTGCCAATGCATCATTCGACCCAGCCATGGGCTTTGGGGTGGGCGCTACTGGGCACGGTGTCGGAAGATTTAACGCGGGTAAACTCAACAATTATCTGCATACACTGAACCGGAGGCTGCAAGAAGAGAACGAGGTTTTATTGGAGCGCCTCAAAACGTTCGAGGAAAAGCAAGAGCTTTCTGGTTCCCCTAATGCATCTGGATCATCTCGCCGGCTCAGTAGAGGAAGCTTAGATGGTCGCCGACTCAGCGCAGGAACAAATTTGAATGATGTCAAAGAAGATCCTACAGCGGAAGTATGGTTGGAAGAAAAAGCGGAGCTGGAGGGTTTGATCGAGTCGTTCAAGGATGAGGTTGCGAATTGCATGGCGGAGAAAGAAGAGATTGAGAACGCTTTTGAAAATGAGAGACATGAGCGGGAGAGAGACAAGGAGAGGTGGAAAGAGAGAATGGCCGAGGTAGAGGCGGGCGTAGCAGAACTTATTGGTCAACTAGAGAACCAGGTGGAAGTCGCTGAGAAGAAGGCTCGTGAAGTTTCCGCAGAGTCCGGGGAAAAGCTAAAGGAAGCCTTGTATGAGGTCGAAGAACTAAATGCGAAATTAAATCTCATTAATGGACGCGCCGAGAAGGCCGAACAAGCGCTTGAGAGCGACAAAGACTTAGGAGGGGCGCTGAACGAAGCGAATGAAAAGTTGGTTCAGTTGGCCTCCGAGTTGAGGGCTGCAAGAGGACACATTCAAGATCTGGAAAGCGACGCCGCTGAGACAGAGGCTCATGTCAACGACTTGGAGTCGCTTCACAAAAAGGACCAGGAGTTGATCGCTACTTATGAAAAAGAGGTCGAGACTGTGACGAAGCAACTTGAAACTGAACGTGCGCGCGTGCGTGAGCTTGAAGAGCGAACCAAGGGATCAGGAGAGGAGCTGCAGGAGTTAAGGACATATGCTGAGCAACTTGAGGAGAATGCCGAAACGGTCGTTGGAAGGCTGGAAATCCTGGAGGCCGAAGTAGCCGAGAAACAGAAGACGATCCAGAAGCTTCAAGCTGACGACAGAGAGGCCAAACAGCAGATTCTGCAGCTGGAAGATGAGTGTGCCAAGGCACAGGAGGTCAACGCGCAAATGGGTGAGGCTTTGGAGGATGCTGAGAAGAAGATGCTCCAGGAAACGGAAGAGATAGTTGGCCTCAAATCCGAGATCGCTGCGCTTGAACGCGAAAAGCAAAGAGTTATGGTCAATGCTTCTCAGAGCGTTTCCCGAAGTTTGGAGCCTGCCGGTCCAACTGAAGAGGATCTCGAGGCTCTCGAAATGGAATTGGGTAGCGCTCATAAGGAGATTACGCGCCTGACGGGCCTACTAGCACAGTCTCCTGCTCGCAGAGCCATGGAGAAGGCGAAAGACACGAGGATCGAGCTCTTGGAGAAAGAGAGAGAAGAACTGTTGGAAAGGAACAAGACTCTAAGGATGACAATGAACGACATGGCGACTCCGCATAAGGTCTTGAACACGAGTGGTATTTCGCCTATACATCGACAGGTTCTATCCATGTCAATTCGTGCGCCTCGTACTCCTGGACCGCCTTTGCGTGATGTAAGCATTCAACAGTCGACAATTGTTCGTGCTAATATTTTGATATAGCTCTCCTGGTTGAATAACACTACCAATGATCCTACCGTTAGTCCTTTGGTTGCAGAAATTGCTCGACTTCAACGCGAACTCGACCACGCCAATGAGAATATTGACGACAAAATCGATAAACTCGAGGATGCAGGTCTTGGTGTTGTTGGACTGACACGGAAACTGGAGGATGCGCGCTCAGAGGTCGCTGCGTTAGAAGACGAACTTACCCGACTTCGCAGGACCGAGGAGAGAAGGAGTAGGCGACTTGAACGGATGCGTTGTAGAAAATGCAGAAGCAAGGTCGATGCTCGTCAAGTTTTGCACGAGGATGAAAGGTAAGGATTTCCACCCACCTCACCCTCGAGTATGTATTTACTTGGCTTTTAAGTGTTCTTGATGCTTCAAGGGACTATGATATATCGGAGCCGCCTGTGTCTTCCAGCAGGACAACAGAAATTCTTCGCCAAGATTTGGAGACAGTGAATAAGGAACTTGCTGAATTGAAGTCTTTGTGGAGAGAAGAAAAGAAGATTTTCGTCAGCGAGAAGGCTGTTCTTCAGGACGCAGCAAATCGTTTGAATGCTCAAGTCAAAGAGGAGGCTAGACGATTGGCAGAAACCGAGAGGAAGGGTGAGAAGAAGAGGCTTACAGTTGAAAATGTGAGTGCATGTGCTATATACGATAAGCTTTATTCTGACTTTCCGTAGGAATTGGAGAGTGCCCGTAATACCATCCAAGAACTTGAAGGAGAACTGAAATCGGAACGTTCTCGCCTGAGAGGTCTTAACTCGCAACAGAGCCGTACGCAAAGAGATAAGGATGACTTATTGAACCAATTAAAGAGAACCGAAGCGGTAAGTAGCCGCTTTTCTTTGTCGTCGCACGTAAAACTGACTAGTTGTAGGATATGGAAGATGTCCGGCTACAGCTCAATAAATTTAAACAAGAAAACAACGAACTTGAGAAGGAACTTCGAGAGAATGCAACGGCAGAGCAGAAAGCGAGATTATATGAGAAAAGGGTTGCAGAAAATCAGAGGACTATTGAGAGTTTACGTCGAGAGCGAGCTGATCTTTCCAAAGACTTTAAGGACCTCCAACGGCGATATTCTGAAACCTCAGAGGTTTGTGACAACATATTTTCTAACCTGATGAGCTGCTGACGTTCATCTGTTAGCGCGCAGACCGGCTTAGAAAGGAGTACACAACATCTTCTAAGAGCCATGAACATCGTCGCGATCAGCTTGACGTGTGCCTCCTTGAGATAGAGGACCTCAAGCGAGCGCTCAAAAGCCAGAGCAGTAAAGTTCAGCAATTTGAAGAAGAAAAGGAGAAAATTATGGCTGAGAAGAAGGATGTCACGAAAACTATAAGTGCCTTGGAGACTGACCTTAGGAGAGTGAGGAGGGATGCGGAGATGTTTGGTCGTGATTTGAGGAGGTTGAGGACGGAGAAGGAGAAAGCGGAAACGAAATATAAGGATGAGATCAGCCGATTGTTGAGGGCGAAGAAACAGGCGCAAACCCAACTCAGATTGGTGAATGAAGAACTCAGTTGGCAGAAGGAACAGGCAGCCACCACAAAGGAATTCAACCGGGCTCATACTGCGTAAGTACAGATTTTTTTTCACCTCGTTGCAGCGGGGTAACGTTGGGTGTTAGGGATGACAATCAAGTATCTGCATTGAAGCTACAGCACAACAAGGAATGCAAGGGGTTGATTGTTCAGATACGCTATCTGAAGGCCAAGTTTACCCGAGAAGCCTTGTTCCGTGACCATTTGGGTTACCAGAAACAGTACCTTTTAACCGTACTATCTCAGTTCGAAAAGAGGTTTGTGCATTTTTATTCAATCCGACGACCTGGGCTAAAGCATTGGAAAAGTGAGCAAAGAATACTGGTGTCTATATCTCGAATAGGTTATCCTATACCGCCATCCAAAGCGAGGAGGTTTAACAAGTTTAAGACTGTCGCTTGTTTGGTAATTTTCATCTCGAGGGCTCGGTGAGTACTACTTACCTGATAGTACTGCGGAAACTGATTTGAATTTAATAGGCGAGCGAGTGCTGCGTGGAAAGAAGTTAGTAGATGGAAACAAGAAGTGGTAGCAGCACTTGGAGATATGCATCGCCGACGGGCAATAACTTCTGCCTCATGACCTGTTTAATCATGTTTTCTTGTTTTCCGCCCTGAGCTTTCTGTAAGTTAGGTGTTTTACTTTACAGCCCTTGATCATCGATGAGCATAGAACGTCGTCTGGACGTGTATGTATATTAGTCAATAGTCAACCATTAATCTTTTGTCAATGTATCGGGATAAAACGACAATTGATTTGACCCCGGAGTGAAAATTGTGGATACCGCCATCATGTGGGAGCCGCTAAGCAGCTTTGAGGTAGTGGCTGGCCACGCCACCGTGGCATCCAACGCCGGCCGGATGCCGGATTGCACTGGCAAGTAAACGCGGGTTTCGAGTGCTGAAAGACGCCTCTACCGATAATTAAATGAGTTTTCGCGCCGGCACCGCATGGGATGGTGATGATGAGTGACATTATCTGTCGTCGCGAGGAGAGATCTGACGTGGATCTGACACGGACTTGGAGCGGCGACGCTTGGGAGGAGTGACAAGCCGGCGCGACCCTGCTAGAACGATGGGTCTCTGAATAGCATTCCTCCCAGCCCACCACCGTTAGGGGCTCGCGATGGACACAGGAGAGGGTGTCTCCCGGGCGGGCACTATCCGCTCGCGACCGAATTTTACGCCCCTCGGACCGAGGACTCCTGTCAGGCAGGATCACCACTTTCCACGTTCTTCGTCCATTCCGACCAACTTCAGCCCTCCGCCGTCAGCATTCTCTGCCTCCTTCCCCTCCAGCCCGGAACCTCGCGCCCTGCCGACTCTCCGCGAGGACTCGCAGGAGGCTCCAGCGCCCGTTCCCCAAGGCTCAGATACACTCCCACCCGCCTACAGTCCTCTACCTGAACCCGCAGTCTCGGAGTCTTCGCGATCTCCTTCACCACCTCCGCGCATACCCCCACCTCCGAAAGTCAAATTCGAATCTGAGCAGGTCGAATGGAAAGCCCTTCCCTTGGAAGCTGCACTATGTGAGTTGCCCAATCTCTGGTTGTGTGGCGCGCTGTTGATCGCTTTTTTTTTCTTTGTGGCAGGGACGTTCAGTTCGACAGAGCTTCAGCAAATAGTGTCGCGTGCGATTCGGTCATCTGCGAGCGAATCTTTCGTCCGGCTCTTGACAATGGAGAATGTTGATCAAGTTTTGCCTGCGGAGCTCCAAAGGCTAGAGCAGCTGAAAATTTCAATGCAAGCAAAGTATAGGTTTTTAGTGCAGCGTCGAACGATGGTGTTGCAGGCCTTGATAGCGAATGTTCAAATATCATCGTTCAAGGGTAAGGAGAAGGAGGATATCGTGGATAGTGTTACGAAGCTTGCAATGCAGCTGTCGGAAACTACCGTTGAATGTGATCGTATACTCGAGGAACTCTTGAAGATATCCGACCGGACAACTCAGATTAATCGTATGCTGGATACTCATTGGGCTAGTGCACTCGCGATTGCGATACGAAAGGTGGGCAGCACTCATTTCTTGATCTTAGCATCACGACTAAATTTAATCCAACAGTTGAATAATAGTTACGCTCGCCGTACTACAGATCTTCAACAGGCAAGGGGACGAATCAATCAGCTTGAAGCTGAGCTAGAAGATGCGTGGAACGAAGCAGAGAAGCTAGCAAAGGAAATGGATGATTATGAAGCCGACCTGGAGCCAAACGACGAAGCTGTTATTGAGACTGCTGAAGTTGTATCTTTACCGATAACACCCACGTCTCCGAGGCCGCAGAGTGGAAAACTGCTCAATGTCGAGCCGGCTTTACCGCGAAGTCCGCTATCACCTCGTTATTCAGAGCCTAAAGCAGACATACCGGCAGATGTTAATGGCCAAGAAGACAACCAGGACAGTGTGAGCATCCGCAGTGCCAAGAGCACCAGGAGTGTGAAGAGTACCAGAAGTGCTGTCAGCACTCGAAGTGCACGAGGGGAAATCACTCACAGCATGTCTGTATCCGCGGCCCGAATGCGAAGTTTACGAACTTCTCATGGAAGCCTCCGCCTTCCTACTCATTCTCGTAAACAAAGCAATTCTCGACCCAAAACACCTGCGGATGCTCAACCCCCGGTTCCTGATATTCCGTTACACTTCACCTCGCGACCTTTCGATTCCTCTGCGGCCAATGCGTCATCTGTCCTTTTGCCTGGAGATTCACCGAATACATCACCTCGTGTATCTCAACAGACCTTGGCAAACCAAAGCAGTCGTTCAGGTACTCCGTCGAGTCGTACCCGAGCAAACATTGACGATATAATCCTGAATGATAATCTAATCGAGGAAGTTCCGCGTACACCAACCTGGAAGAACGCTTCTCTTGATGACATAAGACTGATTCACAAATCAAATCATAGAGGTAAAACATCCGAAACAATATTCATGCATGCCACTGAAATATTTCCCTTAGCAGCGTCTACCGGTATATCTCCAATCAACCACTCTCCTTCGATATGGAAGAATGTGGATACTCCGAAAACACCTGCGGAACGTGTTGAGTCGCTTATGCGACATACCAATAAAGCTACACCATACCAGAAGATTAAAACTCTGACCAAACGATATTCACTCCCGTTCCCTTTATTAGCATCAGCGAAATCTGTCGCTATGCGTCGTTCTTCTGATCGATCGTGATCGTCCCTCCCCCCTGATCGTCATTATCGATCAATCTGCTATTGACACTCTATTTACTGTATTAAACTTTCATTAGTTTTTTTCTTTTTTTTTTTCTTTTCTTTGTTTTCTTTTTGTTTTTATACTTGTTGAGATTCGTTGTGAAAGATACCCCCAGAACTTTTTTTTTTTGAAACGGTAGATCCGTTTGAGGAAGTGTAGTGTGTGTATATAGCCATTACATACGAGAAACAGGTTTATCGATGTTACTGTACGAGTGCATATAATTTGAAAAAAATGCTACCACCAACTTTCAAACAGCAAATCTCTAATTTTAAGGTGACCCTGTTATCAAACATGGAAAGAACAACGCAATCCAGACGCACTACTTTTATTGACTGACTGGTTCTATAGAATAAAATTCAAGAGAAACGCGACATATTCACGATTCGGCGAGAGCACGATAAATGGAACACACACAAAAATGAACCACCACCCCCGCATGTTCTTGACACACAATTATAAACGGTTGATATCCTACACCCAGTCAATACATCTCAAGAAACCTGAGCCCCATATTGATCAACAATTCCTAGTCATCCTCTCCGATGACGTGTAGCGGTATATTTGAAGTAGGGGTTCGCTCCTCGGCCAAAGGCACACGTTCATACCATACCCTCCTGGGCAGGTCCTCGTTCTTAGTGAGTGCAGTGGGTGCGTTACGCCCCGAAGTCGTATAGAGATGGATGAGGTAGACGATAAATGTATACAAGAAGAAAGCCAAACTGTAATACGAACCATGAGAGACCGGAGGTCGACATAATGAGTGCCAACATACCTGAACATGATCAGAATATAAGTGACATGATCCATTCCATTGTCGTGGACAAATTGCAGTTCTTCGTCTGTCGCTGACATGAAGATTAACCTATACAAATGCAATCACGATCTATTCTGAAACTACTGGCTAGTACTGGAGCTTACCCCGAAGAGACCAAAAGCTGTGGGAAAGCCCTATGAGCTAGGTCCACTAAATACGAGACGGGCACTCACAAAAGGTGGTAAATGTCTGAACGCTCTGAAACCAGCACTAACGTTTCCATTATCTCTTGACATGTGTAGACTTCCGCCAACAGTGCGGTCACTGTGGCTATCGTCATCTACATCGTTGGATGCTAAAGTTGGAGAGAAGTAGCAAATTTCGATTATGCGGGTCAATCCCGCTAGCATCAGCGTCCGCCCAAACATTGCGTGTACCTGGTCGAAAAACCCTATAAGTCGAATTAAAAAAATTGAAAAGCGGAGACAAACCTTGGTAGAGATAGCGAGGGCTTGGGCGTGATCCGACATAGCCCATCCGGTCAGGATGATACTAAAATATATGATATCGCATTCAGAAGTTGTGCTTGATCAATATAGCTGTAGCCTCACATCAAACCTGGGACCACATTTCGCTATTCTGCATCTCAGAAACAAAGTAAGAATTCCAACTCATTGCGGGGGCTTACCTGGCCATTTCGTGACAACCAGATGCCAAGGATGCCGCCGCACCACCCTGTCAAAGCACCCATCAGTCGGATTTTATGTGCCATGCAGTAGATATTCAAAATTTACACAAAACACCCAGAATCCTTGATAATTAATCAGATCAGCATCTAGAGTGAGTGAGGCAGAGCTTACGTGTGCTGCATGTCTTTGACCGACCATGCGCCACCATGGTGTTCGGTAAAGGTGTTTACTAATATGAACAGACAATTAGCATTCGTCATCCGGATGTTCGGATGTTCGGATATTTCGTACCAATACCCTATGAGAACGCACAGCTTTAACCATATAAATCATGGGCGAGACTACACTAAAGGCTTACCCAAAGCGTAATAATCCTGGGACGGGTGAATCAGTCGCAGTCGATATTAAGGGAATAGTACCCACCATGAATCCCAAAACTCTGGGCTCCTTCCAGACCGGCGGACCCACGCTTCCCCAACAAGCAGGATAATGGACATAATAACAGCATATGCAATGAAGCCACTGCCCATGATGTAGTGCGCTAAGCATTGACCTGGATTATACGAGTAATAAGCTTCAACAATACGTGCGGTAGATAGGCCATTATCTCACCGAGATGTCCACCCCTACAGTATCCACGGAATGCGATGGCGCCAAACAGCATTTGTACCCACCCAAGGATAGGGTATGCTTTCCCAAGAATTCCATGGGCAATAACGACGTAGGGTCTTATAGTTTTTTCGTTGATATGAAGCTTGAGATAAATACCAATAAATAGCTGGGCTATGATTGGAATGAACAGAATGGACCCGAATTTTCCATGGACTGAGCGAAGAAACTGTCGGCCCTTGTGAGCATGTCCCAGGAAATAACCAGCAGTTGTAAGAGCAAATCCAGTCGACTAATTACTTGTCAGTAAGGAATAAGAGATGAATAACGATGAATGTACCTGCAATGGAACGTGCCAGCGACTACGCGTTATGCCAAGCACCATTCCGATGGGAAAGAGGATTCCCCAGACAGATGCCTGCAGGAACATGTGGATCCACAAGATTGCATCGACGGGCGCATTCGCCTCTTCTTCTGTGAGTTCGTCGTGGTGCTTATGAGCGACAACCAGCACTGTCGCGAGGCTCAAGACCACTGCTATCAGGCCTGGGCGCATGTTAGAGAGGGTGAGAGAGGGGGCGGCGGTTGGGACACTGCGATATGATCCAATTTCTAATTTCTAATTTCTGGGATGTTCTGCACGTGATTCGCTCTCCCCAATAGGTAACCTGCAAT
Source organism: Agaricus blazei (assembly GCA_029719445.1). NCBI lineage: Eukaryota > Fungi > Basidiomycota > Agaricomycetes > Agaricales > Agaricaceae > Agaricus > Agaricus blazei. Next base: position 1,048,617 of record SSNC01000005.1, read on the forward strand.
TTGAACGGATTGATATTGACCATGCCTACAGGACGCTTCGAGCCATCGAGTATCAGGAACAAAATCAAACGGCAGGACGTTTTTAGGAAGGGGAAAAAGGCCAAAACACAGGCCAAGCTACAGAAGCGTCTTGCGCAGGCCAAGCTCGAGGCTAATGATCCTGCACAGAAAAAGGTGTGTCGGCTTGCAGAACTCGTCGGGGACCAGTACTCAAACTGAATTCAAGAAACGTTTGGTAGACCATGTGCCGAAAACACTCGATAACACTCGTGAATTCGACCCCTCCATCATCATTCACAATTCAGGCGATGATTCAACGCAAGACGAAATTGCGGCAGACATCGGGACAGATCCTTTTGCTTCCTACTTCACAACCGATGACCCGACATTACCACCCAAAATACTTATAACAACATCACCGAAAGCTTCCAAGGCGACGTATGATTTTTGCGATGAGCTGGTCGGCGTATTTCCTGGAGCAGAATTCATTCGGAGAAAAAAAGGAAAAGGCTTCGAGATTGGATGGATAGCAGCTTGGACAGCAAACCGAGGCTACAAACATTTGTGTGTAGTCAACGAAGACCACAAGAAGCCTAGTACGCTCTTCGACCCTCTTACTTTTTGTTACGTTACTAACTGAGTGCCTCAGACGCAATAACTCTTGTGTATCTTCCTTACGGACCGACAGCATACTTCAAACTGACCTCTGTTGAGTTGACGAAACAGATATACGTCAGTATTGGTCTCCAAACAAATCAAAAACTGGCTGACCTCTCGCTACATAGGGGCATGCGAGAGCTACACCTCATGATCCCGAGCTCATCTTGAATGGCTTTACTACCCGCTTGGGTCACGGTATCGGCCGGATGTTCCAGACGACCTTCCCACCTGTTCCTGAATTTCAAGGCAGACAAGTGGTCACACTACATAATCAACGTGATTTCCTCTTTTTCCGAAGACACAGGTACAAACCCTGCTAGGTTGTAATATGTCGTTTGATCCTGACTTTACTCTAGATATGCATTCCGATCTACGGAAAAAGTTGCTCTGCAGGAAATTGGCCCCCGATTTACGCTGAAGCTCAGATGGCTGAAGAAAAACATACCTGCCGTCCAAAATTTTGGCGAAGACGCCAAACCCTTAACCTTTGATACCGACGACGATCCATTTGAGGCGTCTGTCGAAGTACAACGAAAGCAACAAGATGCACAGACTAATGATATGGAAGAAGATGAAGGCGAATCTTCCACTGCCTTGCCACGACCTCTCAATATTGTGCCGCCAAAGCAAGACGAATACATATGGCAATGGAAGGTGCGCTACCTCCTTAATTCCAACTACATTCGATATTCAGCCCCGTTACCGACAGCCGGAACTCGAAACTACACGCCGAACGTTTTTCTTGTGACCTCGGCCTACATTTGTCTCTAGTCTGTATTAATGAACTTGTCTTCCTCGATCCTTTTCAGGGGGATTGCCAAAATTCCAAAAATTTCGGAGACGAAAGTGGTGAACAAATAGCGACATTCCCAACATTTGAGATTTCTATTAGCAAATCTGTGGATTTTCCACATCTTTAAGGATTCAGAAGAGAAATCACTCCTTCCGCCTCGGATATCATTCCTCAATGTCTCGCTCTACATCTGGTCCATCTTCAAGCAGACCAGATAGATGATCTCGCGACCACTTTGGGAGGGTATAATCGGTGTGTTCAGTTACGCTATTGATTGCACTGTCCTCAAACAGCTTCCACAAGTTCCATCCCTATTGGTCCTAGACGGCTTCCCGTTCTAGTGTGGCGAACTTCGCCGCATGGATCTGCAGTGGGAGAAATGATCTTTGGAGTTGAATGCAAGCTCTATCCTTGAGTCTTCGTTTAAGTTCAAGCTGTTGCCCCATCTGGGTTTCTCGCTTTTTGATTCAGGAAACGAACAATCTACCTCACTTTACCCAGCATAGTATTACAGAATGTGCGCTGACAGCTCAATACGGACGCGTAATTGTGTGCAAAATAGTATCATCAAAGATTTCTACAGTAAGCAAATTGTAAGTGCGGTGACTTATATATCTTCAGCGAGGTTCACAACCGCTACGTGAATGAAGAAGATAAATTATTCCACGCAGGGGAGGAAATCACTCTTTCTTCGAGTTCAAGAGGTTCATCCGCCTTTGATCTTTCTCCTCCACCTCTTTCCAGGTGTCTGTAGGCTCCTCGTCGGATGCACGAGACAAATGATCTCGAGGCCATCGTTGGTAAGTCACAATCGCCATTAATTGAGCGTACTGTGTCACCCGATCTATCTGATCTTCCTCAACATCAGATAGATCACCACCATCAAGCCAACTATCCCAATCACCGGAGCAGCCTAGTATGATACGCGGATCAAACTTCCCAACCCGGATGCTTTCCATACGCTCCCATCTTTGTTTATCCTTGGCATTCTTTCGTTCAAGACTGGCAATCTTGTACAAGATGTCAAATGGCACCAATATAACGAAATACTTCAAGTTCGGAGGGAAACACTTCCGCGCTTCGGAAGCAACTGCGTACGTCTGATCCATCGCGTCGCGAAAATCCTCCCTTTGGGTCTCGATTAACATGTATACACGGATGTGAGTGAGTTTTTGAAGTGACTTGAGACTCTTCCATGACGGTAATTGAGACTTTTGAGTGCAAAAGTCGAGGTAGGTGATATTCTGGAACAGAGGAAGATTGAATGTGTTTTTATCATGGGGCAGCAAATCGAGATCAATGCTGAGAGTTTCGAGTTTCGGCCACGGCTTAGTCCTAAGGATGGTCTGTAACTCTTCTCGTGAGTTGGACCAGCACTCAAGGCTTGTGAGATTGTCACAAAGTGACAGGAGCTCAAGTTCAAAATCACTACTGCCGGCGCGAATACTGTTATTGGTAAAAATTCGTTTGACGTTCTGCTTGTAAAAAGACTCTGGCCTTGATCTAAACGTTTGTTCATAAAGCTGCAGGCGTCTCCAATCACCGTTGTATTGGAAGTCGTGAGGCAGAACGATGCTCTCGTAGATCAGAGGTTCAATCCTGTCGCGTCGAAGAAAGGCCGGATCAAACGCGTCAATGCAATGTGGGGACCGGATCATGATAGAGAGACTTACCATTCCTTGACTTTGCGCGAGATGCACGGCCAATCAACTTGATCCGAAAATTCCTCCTCCTCGCTGAGACGATAAGCTATTTCGAATATGTGTCTTTGAATTTCATTTGGGATATCGTTGAATCTAGGAAATCCAGCAGGTGGACGAGGCACTACGGCAGGCTTTGATGTGGTAGTGGGCGCGCGACCAAGGTTGAGGCGTTTATTCTGAGTTTGGTTTCTAGATTGTTTTGGCGGCTGGCTCGGAACTAGCTTTGGGTTTTGGGTTTGGTTCTGGGGCCGCTTTGGCAGGTGGCCCGGAGGCGCCACTGGCTTTCGAGAAGAACCCGAAACCGCTAGCACAGTTGTAAGCTGGTCACCGCCAGCCGTCCCCCCACCCCCTCCCAGAAGAGGAGCTTGAGGAGTTCCCTTCTCTGCTACCGCACGTTCAAGCTTCTTGAGCTGCCTACGCTGTCGTTTACGTCTATTCTTTTCTGTTCTTTTCGCCCTCTCTTCCTCTGTCAACACTTTAGCACCATCGTGCTTCGCAGAATTTCCGCTGTTCTGCTGTGAGGGGTCGGATCCGTCCAGCCTAGAGGCTAGGGTATTGCTACCACCTAGAAGCTTTTGCTGTCCATCGGCCATCTGAAAACAGAGACTATCACGGACTCTATTATTCATGCTTGAGAAAACCAACTCACATTAATTGCTCAAACTAATTAACGGAGTTCGCAAGAGGTAGACCGAGTACGTCTGCACACTTCGTTCAAGCACGTATTTAAACGTGAACCGTGCGAAGCAATATACTGACTTCCAGGTATGGCACCCTATATTCTGCAATACGTACCCTGTACGTAGCAAAGTTACTGATCCAGTTAGCGTCAAACTCTATTCATAGAACTTGCATGTATTAGGATACGGTAACACCTGGGGCGTCGGAATACAATTTCGACAAGGTTCCGGCCAAGCTCAGTAGCTGGCGGTTAAGCAAGCGCAAGTTAAAGTGATCATACAACCCTACTACGCATTCGCTTGGCGTCGTTGGAGAACATCTTCCGCCCGCTCCCAAACATCTTTTTGGTTGCCGTCCGGAGGACAGACCCACGGAACAGCATAATCGGGTATGAGAGCGACGTTACCTACGTACTGCAAAAATTGAACAGGATGTTCCCCGATCACCGTCACGTCGATCTCCTCCTTGTCCCCTGTATATCCCGCCACCACTACTCTCGAATCCACTTTCCCGTCGATTACTTCTGAGAAAGGTGTACGATCGCATTTTTGTTGCAAAGAGCTTTCGTACAGTGTATCCCAATCTATCATGATGACAAGGCACTGCAAGCTCGCAGGTGCGTTGGATAGAATGTCAAGAACCATAGTTTTGAAATGCTCCGGAGCCTCTTTACGTAGCTCCAGTTGCACGTCGACAAGAATGTGAGTGAGGTGTCGATGGGATTTTAATGGCAACCAAGGGAATGTGCCATAATTGTCGCCAACGTCCACAGCCAAATGTGTAAGATTCTGGAAGAATTGCCGCTGGATATCAGATTCATCCAATCCAAGACCAGATAGTGAGAGATGTCGAAGTCGAGGGAACTCTACTGTAGAAAAGATGGATGCGAGCTTTTCGAGGATCGTCTCTGGTAAAGCTCCTTGAGCATAACACGCAAAACTGTTGATGTCGGAACAAATCGCAAGAAGGTCCGTCATGACGGGGTCGACGTTACCGTTGACCAATATTCCTTTGACATGACGTTTAAAGAATTCGTGGGTCTTTGTACTGTTGGAAAGAGTTTTCCATAACCGATCGGGACGATGAGAAATGCGGTCGAAACGGTCAACAATGATGTAGTTGTAGATTAATGGTTCAATCCTAGGCGTTCGAACAGTCGTGTGATGAAACGCAGGTGAAAGGAACAGACCTGGCTCACCACTCGTTTACTTGGCGCGAGACTAGCGCGAGCACAGGTCCATTAACGAGCCCGAGATGATATGCCCATTCCCATATGCGTCTCTGTATTTTCAGTGGAAATTTGCTGAATTGTAGGAAGGAGGTAGGTCCTCTTTTGCGTTTGTTCTTCTTTTTCTTCTTGGCCGGTTTGGCAAGGGTCAGGTCAGCCGCAGGAGGCAGAGGTTCGCTCTGTAAATTGCTTGGCTCGAGTTTAGGCTTTGGAAGAGCCATTGGCCAGCCTGTGGGCTGTGATTGTGTTAGTGAAAGTTGAGTTCTTCTTTTGCATCAATTTCGAATACATCACGCTTGTGGCGGTGAGTTCCGAACAACGAAAATTGATCCGTCTTCAGAGGGGACAATATGATCAAGATACAGTCCGGCCCAGTTACTCGAACATCACAGTTAAATACTCCACTACTCCAACTCTAAATCTCCTTGTTACGCCGATGTACCATATTCTCCACCTCCTCCCAAAAATCATTTGCCGAGCCAGCATTAAACATCTTGTCATCCAGCCGCCGAGGAAGTAGACATTCGGAGAAGTCGTTCTTCAAAAGTACTTCTTTAGAGAACTTCTTGTCTTTCCCCGGTACGTAACAGGCCACAATGCGAGAATCGATTTTTCCAAATATCAGGTTATCATAGAATTGACGCTGGTGATTTTGAAGTTGAGCTGCCTGCTTGAGAAGACTGGATAGAAGGCAGATAGAGACATAAATTGGTCGAGGGGGAAGGTGGGGTAATATATCGGAAACGATTGTTTGGAGTTTATCGTGATCACCATCGCCGAATGCCATGGTAGTGTCGATATGAAGATGGTTCAAATATTCGAGAGATTCCAAACCCTCCCATGACAAGTGCTTCCGGGGCGGCAAGGTATCTTGTGCACCTAGAATCTGTGCCGCGATTGTTGACCTCGATATAGATAACCTGATTTCCAGGTGGGTCAAGTTTCGGAATATAACCGTGCGGAAGATACATTCAGAGTCGGAAGGGAAGGACCCAGAGGATATAGAAAGCTTCCTCAAACTGGGAAAGGGCACGTTGAGTAGAAGGGAACCCCACATCTTCCGATTGTGGGTGATCGGCCAAAAGGCAAGGCCAACAAGGTTATTGTGGCACTCCGAAAGGAGATCTTCGATAAAGCCATTTTCTCGAATCTCATCGATTACAAGAAACTTGATATGACTCTTATAGAAATCGGGTGATTTTCGAGAATCCTGGGATATCCTGGAAGTCATGATGGTTTTGTAGATGAGCGGTTCAGTCCTTCATAGGAACGATCAGTTTGAAAATTATTATAACTACAATGTATGTGATCCTCACCATCTGTGCACTTTTCTTGAGACGAGTGCGAGTTGCACTGCGGTTGGACTGGAATTAAAAGCGTGTTCGAAAATGAGTCGTTGTATATCCGCGGGGAAGTCATTGAAAAGGAGGAAAGTCTCCGTTGAAAGTTCAGTCATGCAGAAGTGAAATAATTAATAGGAAACGGAAAGTAAGGCAGCGTAGAATGTTGAATGTTGAACGTTGAGCGGCGGTTGTAGTGGTACTTCAGAGCTGCGGGCGCAGCACAATTTGTTGACTCATTATAATAACACCGATGAAACTGATGGACTTGTGAAGCGACTCGTTGCGATCACATTATATAAGGCTCTGCCATATGCAGGAGACCAAGAACAGAACAGGTTCAAGCACTACCAGGGCCTACCCCATGTTAATGTAACTGGCGTAGTCATATGCACATGACAAGCCCGGATAAATCAGTACAGAAGAGGTTGATTGACTCGGGTCTTATCTACTTATGAAGGTAATGCCGGGCGACGGACGGCTAGACCCTGGAGGTACGGTGACGGCCTCCATACCTTAATTCTCGGTGAGGAAGGGCGGGGGGGAGACCGAGGAACGTAACGTCCTGACATCACACGTTCCTCAAATTAGTCAGTTCATCTGTTCTGCTGCTTGCGGTGCAATGGGACTCCGGCTTCTTCAACCCAAAGCTGTAATTGTTCAGGGCACCTGCTAGGATAGCCCTTAGCAACTCTATTGCCACCTCAATTCAGCCACGCTAGTAAGATGGCTCCGTGCTCCATTCTTCCCAGCATGGAAGAACTGGAAGAACGTAAATCGAGCGCTTAAATCAGGCGCTGACGTCAATCCTGTATGAATCCTAGGATTCCGTTCTTCCTTAACGGGTCACATGATTCATGAGGCTTGGCATCAGCATTGGAAAGAGCCGAAGACAAAGTAATGTATCATATTGATCATATTGAATGCGCGCGTCTTGGGACAACGCATATGTACGCTTGCACCCCCACGTTCCACAATGATTGTCGAAAATACCCAGATGCGCCAAACTTGAGGTAAGGTGGACATTGTGGCACAAGAATCACCAACCAGTGGAACTAGTGAGCTCTTCCAGAATCGAGCTTGAGCCACAAGACACCTTCTGGATGATCTCATGGCCCCAGAGCATATATTTAGACTTATGGGACTGTACATGCTCCGAAGGCCGTAACTGCAGACCTCTGACAAGGAGAATGCTGCAAACTTGTTGGGTCCGATATTCCGTCGAGTCTGTCACTTGTATTAAATGTCCGTGCATGATGTCACCGTAAGTATGGTGGGTCGACTGATTTCCCGATGCATGACAACTAATTCTCAATAGGAGTTAGTCGATGACGGATGCACTAGTCTCGGATCTTGAACATAGCTACTTGACTCGAGCATGCTATACAGGTCGGCTATCTGCACATCATGGACAGGCCCGGAGCGTGTTGATCTTTGTGATTTTATCACCAGGCCACTCATCTAGGAATTGAAGAAGCAGCAGGGCAGGGAACGATTTAATATATGTGAAATAAGGTTGTACGTTTGAGACCTCTAGCTTCGGCCTCAGATTCCCTTGGTCCACAAAGATGAAACACCTGACGAAAGTTTCACTGAATGCACAATGCACATGTCCGGAACATCAGTTGTGCTTTTATCAGATGTCATGATGGTTCGGGGAGGTCCGATCATTACATACTAAAATACAAGTTTACCCCAGAAACATAGAGTTCCGTCACAGATGGGGGAGTGGGCCGACGGCTTTCAGGCACCCTCAGACCTCTAAGGACCAAGTTTCAGCCAGCCAGTCGCTTTGTAGGTATTGACCCACTTGGAAGATGTCAATTAGTGCGAGAGACCCAAGAATAACTGGACGACATGAGAAGTGAGGACAGGAATACACAGGGTCGGGCAGGACGACCAAAAACAGAGATGCCAGCGCTGATATAGATGATATTTTCGACACCGTGCTAACACCTCTTGACGGTGGGGCGTGGGTCGGATTTAGTATAGGATGATAGACAGTGAAAAGGAGTGATTTTCAGTAATCCGGAGGTGGGAGATTTCACAAGATATCAGGACTGCATCAAGTTTTGAGTTGTAACGTGAGCGGGATGGTTGACATACCGAAACGTTCTTTCTAAAGTCCTCATTTTTCCCGAATACGGTCAGGAGGCCGAAAAAACATGTGCCACCGTCGAAACTTCCATTTTACCGACAGACCAGTATTCAAAGACGTACGGGACCACCCGGAAACACGGGTCTTGCATGCAAAGGGTCACCAAGGGTCGGGTGGAGTTAATGACCAGTTGTTCCGGTATGAACTCGTTCTGGTGCGCGGCGAGGAGCTCTGCTAGTTCGGAAGCAGTGACTGGAGGTATTTTGTAGAGAACGTGTTGATCTGGCCAGGTCCTAGGGTTTGCGCAGCACGGGATCGACCAGAGGCGGATCATGGTCCGAGGTCAGTCCTGGCCGCGCTGGGCTGGCAGATCGTGAGTGCATCCGTGGGGAAGAGTGCTCGCCTCGCCGGCACCTCGGCGGGATCGGTGGGGCGAGGAGGACGCTGCCTAATGCGGGAGGATGGCCGGTGGCCGGGCCGGGGTAGGGTTGAGATCCGGGATTGGTGATTTGTTAAGCCGTGCATTCCGCACAGATTCCGCCTCCTCCGCCGCTTCTGCCGCCGCCTCCTTTCCTTCCCCCATGGCCAACTACCTCCCCGTCCTCCTCATCTCCGTCAACGCTGCCGCAATACCCGACGACAATGCCCTCACCACGATACCCTCCGGACAGGTCGACTATCTCTCCCACGACTGGCAGGAGGAAGACGTCTGGCGCTCCTGGAGGAACATGACCCGCCAGAAAAACGAAATCACCAATGGCATCCGTCTCGAGAACGCGAGCTGGCGCACCTGGTGGAAACAGCGCAACAAGCTCAAGACTGTCTCGCCAGAGACGCTGAACTGGTTTGTCTGCCCGCGACGTGCATACCTAGTACCCCTCTGACGAACCCGTCTTCAGGCTCAAGGATTCTGACGTGACTTGGCTCTATGGTCCGCTGCACCGGGCCGTCGACTGGTCCCCTCCCCCACGCCCGACGCCCGTGCCCGACTCGGTTGACAACGCCCCACAAGCATCTACGCAAGACCGCTTAGACTTACACTCGGCCTCAGCAGTCTCACTGTCACCCCGCACGAAACCCATTCTCAAGCATCGCAGCATCAGCGAACTTCTCACCTCAGACCTTCCCCAATCTCCTATCTTCAGCCCCCACGAATCCGAAGACGAGACAAATCGGCTTTTCCCCCTTTTTGCAGGATCAGAGGAGGACTCTTCTACAAGCCATACCACCCACTCTCCTAGCCGCCCAGGACTTATACACACCAAGAGCGATACTCATGTCACGCGCTGGGGTCCCTCTCGTTTTTTGCGCAAGGACTCCCCACCCCGCGTGCAACCCCAATCAGATTCGCGTCAATCATCATCTACCATTCGCGCCTCAGGGGCTGTGCGGAGCTCAGTATCTCAAGATTCCACTTCAAGCGCGAGCGGGAGCGAGCCAGCGACAAAGAAAAAACATATCAGCTTCAATACTTTTGTAGAACAGTGTATTGCTATCGACAAACATCCCCTTCAGCACTCCAGAAAACGAGGCTTTGGATTCGAGGATCTGGTCAACTATGGCTACGATAACCCAGAGGATGAAGATGAGATATGGGACGATGATGATGGGTAGGAATTTATTTTTCGTCCAGTTTAGCCGGTCTCAAAGTTTATATATAGCTATGAGGAGGATCGAGAAGACAACCTGTTTGACGAAGATGACCCCCTATGGGTCGCAAGTCACGGCGGCGTATCTTCTCGCCGCGGGCATCTTGATGGAAGCGCGATTCACAGTGATTCAGACTCGGATGATGGGGTAATTGAAATTCGGCCTTCGTCTTATCGACATTCAAACCTGGCGCAAAACGCGAAACGCAAACCGCCTTTTCGATCCAAATCAGTTTCTTCGTCATCTTCAACGACAACTTCTTCCGCTTCCAACCGCTCAAACGGCGCCCCTTTCCGACAACGTCGCAAATCAGCTTCGGCTGGAGATACTCAACCTCCTTCGCAGTTCCTGTCGGTACCTCCTACATCTGCGTATCGTCCCCGCCCTCCTCATCCTTCACACGCTGATCCATCTTATCGGGATCGAGTTACAATTGCACCCATCCCTCCAACCCTTCTCAAAACGACCGGCGCGTGGGAAGAAGGTTTCGGTGATGAATGTGGCGCTAGTGATGATGGTCTCTGGGACTTTGTTAGTCCCCAGTACGGTGCTGATGGCAAAGTCAATAATAAGTATAGACAAGGAGGTGGGAGGAGACGAGAAGAAGAAGCTGGATCAGATGGTACCCCTGTGGAACTCGTGTACGTACCACCGCTTGGATCCGTATACGGCTACGATGCAACGACGTACTGGCGCAATCGTAATGGTATCGTGGATGATGACGACGAGGACGATGGTGATGGTGAGGCGATCAAGGTCGAGGATGAGGATGAGTCGGATGTGCAGTTGATTATGAAGAGGGACAATGAGACAACAGAAGAAAGCTTGCCATCACTTGACGAACATAGACCCATCCAGGATTCTTCTTCACCACCTCCGGAATCTACCCAGCCTGTCGCTAGTTCGCCGGTTCCTGTCGTTGTCGTGGAATCCGATACCGACCTTCCGTATCCCCAATCAAGTGCACCTGCAGATCCCAGCTCTAATTCCCCGAGTGTGTCTTCTGGTGTAACTATACCCGTTCCTGTCCCATCCAGGGATCGGCACTCATCTGAAGACGGCCAAGACAGAGGACGTAGCACATCAATATCACCTATTGGCTTCCAAGCCTCCGGCAAACCTAATACTAGTGCCGCTAATGGAACACTTACGTCTAGAGGAAGGACTCAAAGTTATCAAGATCTACAATCCTTTCGCGGGGAGTCACCACTTGGTGCTCCCTTCCAGGCCGGTGAATGGAGAGGAAGATTGACGTCACGTGTATCATCAGCCTCGTCTTTGCGTGGTCACTCGAGCAGAAGTCACCAAAGTAGTAGTGGTGGGCGAAGTGGTGAGAGCGGAAGTCTGAGTCCAAATGTTCACTCCAGCTCATCGCCAATATGTGGCAGCCTCTCCCCTGATCCAACCGATGCGCGACTAGGTGGCATCGGGAGTGTGTATGCTGGTGGCCGTATGGGTGGGCGGGAACGTGAACGGGTAGAAAGAGTGGGCTCAAATTCGAGTTTGAGTAGTAGAGGTACCTCAAATGGCGGCAATGATGGGAGGAGGGGCAGAGACAGAGGAAGACGAAATATTGGGTCTGGATCTGGATCGAGCGTGAGCCCGACGGCTGATGCAATGAGCCCTCCACAAGGGAATGAGAGCGCACCTACATCGGCGGCCTCATCTTTTGATAGTCATGGTGCCGACATAGATGCGAGTATATGCTCTGCTTCATCTGAAGGCTCTACCGCGACAATTGTCCCAACACCGACTCCTTTACCACAATCTTTTGCTAGGCATGAGCGGACAGCTTCAGCCTCATCAACACATTCACAAACGACTCCTTCAAGATCGAGGATAAAGTCCCCACCTCCTATCGTCCCTACACCTCCATACCCATCATTCCCTAGTACATCACCATCATATGCACCAGGTGAGGTCAGCCCATCAATAATTTTCGCCGGCTTTGGTGATCTGCGGAGGCGGAGTATATCAAGATCATTGGAGAGAACATCATCCGGATCTCGGGATCGCACTTCTTCGCCGCCGTCTTCTCCTCTCGGGGCGGGGATTATTGCGGAAATGGAACACGAGCGAGAATTGGCAGAGTTAAGAAGAGGGCGGAATAGCAGTTCGGCTGGATCTACGTGGGGAACCGCATCGAGTACGAGTACAAGCAGGGGCGGAGATACACAACCCGAATACGTGATAGGTGGACTTAAAGAAAGGGAGAAAGAGACGATTCTTAATAAAGCGGTCGGTATGGTGTCAACTGCTGGGGCATACCTGAGATTCTGGCCTAGTGCTGGTGCGTCACAGTAGCTGTGGCCGCGATACCTCTAATTCACTGCTGGTACTTTTGAGTATCTGCATTTGTCTTAATAACCTATAATATGTTATTCGCATCTTCATCATCGTCTCCACTATCCGCTCTCTTTTCTTTAACGACATCCGATATTCATTTTTTTGAGAGTTTGGTTTCTTCTGCAATTCTTGGATTTGTCAACCAATGCATCGTCATCTGCCACCTCCCCCATTTATTGTTTTGTTGTTTTTTTTTTCGTATTTTACTGCGCACTCTATAATCTGTGCATTCTTTCTTTCTTTTTTTTTTAGCATGTACAAGGTTATATATGTATCTCCTCCCCTCCCATCTCATCTTGCCGTTTTTGTTCAGAACTTTCTTTATTATTCCTCATTATATCAATCAATGAATAGTTTCTTGCATGGATATTTCGGGTGTTGCCAGCTCAGCAAGCTAGTATGTGCGAGAAAAACGTGGACGCTGAGGCTATAAGTGATCCTTGTCTTTGACTTGATCAAGGTTTCTTCAGGCGTGAGGACAAATTACAGAACCTAACCTCTAAACCGCGCGATATTTGAGCTACATCCGCCGAGCCTGGTGGATACTCGGAGCATATAGGGAGATCCTGGACCTATTATTGTTAACAAGAATCTCAGATAATCTTAACGCTTTCCATTCCAGAAATAGGTTTTGATACTCCATAGATTCCAAAAGAAAACAAACACAAGACCAGCGGTATTCCACAAATCACAAGCCCCTTGTTATTTCAAGGTATATCACAGGCACATAATTACGTTCATAGTCCGTGAGTGTCTTGGTGCCCCGCCCGCCCGGCGCCCGCAAGCGACCACCCACAGATTGCCCAACAGACGATATGGAAAAAAAAAATCAAAATCAAATATCAAAATCAAATATCAAAATATCAAATCACTGAACCAAGTTAACCATACGGGGATATAACTTCCTTCCCCCGGGATTCTCCATACGGAGGTTACCGGTCCTCATCGGCGGGCGGAGCGGGATGGCGGGCGCGGCGGTGGGAGGGAGGGAACCTCCGCCCGTAACCCGCTCCCATCATCATAAAACCTGTCATCTCTTTGAAAAGCTTAATTGATAGGAGTGAGCCCGCACTCAGCAAGAGAAGTACTTCTAATGTACCGAAAAACGGGGTATCGTCTTGAGACACGTGTACATCTGTATGTGGGGGGGATTGAAGATTCCCCCGGATTTTGTTTGTTGATTTGAAATCCTACTTGTGTGCTGCGATTGTTAGACTTTCGTGGATTTTTACACTGGTGATGAATGACATGTGTTTCCGTAGAAACGTAGGTGTTGGTAGTTGGTGGTAGAAGATTCTTTTTTATATATCAGCTTCCTGAAGAAGTTGGTGCTGCGACCCCGAGTCTAATATTCTGTCTTGCAAGATCCGAACGTAAAAGAAGTGCTTCGTCTTAACCATCTTATCGGATTATTTCAGATAAGACATATATGCGAAAAGGGAGCATGTCAAAAGTGCGTTGAATAACTGAAACTATTACTTCTCTTCATATATATCGAAAAACAAGTGAATTAGGAAAAAAGAATAAGTTTCGTGCAGGGATGGGCATTAATATCATGACTTTATCTATACACAATTTACATAGTCAGTCACTAACTAACAGAACTCAAGAACGCCAATCACTCACCAAACTAGATCAAAACCAAACAAAAAAGACCATTCAAGTCGTAGAACTCATCTCCAACAACGCCTCAATACTCTTCCCCAAATCACCCTCCTTCGCCTCCAAAACCCAATCCACAACATCCCTATCAACCATCGGGAAAATCTGCCTCAACGTCTCCCTCGCAGCTCTAGCAGCCTGTTCATGAGCATTATCAATCTCCACTTGCACACCCGTGAAATCTAAATTGGGGGTGGGTGTTCTTGAAATGTCTTGTCCAGCTAAAGCCTGTACGCGTGGTGGAAGTGGAGGAGGGACAGATGGTGAAGGAGTGAGTGTTCGATTTGGATAAGGTCCTGGTCCTGGTCCAGCATTTGGCCTTCTTGATGGCGAGTCTTCTGGACCGTTGTATGAACCAACAAATCCAGGTGATTGGAACTGTAACGAAGGTGACTGTCCTCTCCTAACTCTGGGTTTGTAAGGAGTTTGTACAGGCGATAAACCATCGTAACCACTAGAAGGCGTTCTTTGATGTTGATCATCCGGTCCCAACCCTTCTCTTTGATCTCTCCCAAGTTCGAATGGTGAAAATGTCCCGGGAAGATTGGAAAGTCTGTTCTCAGCTCCATCCAAAGCCTCAGTGAATATCCGCCCAATGGCATTGAGAGGTTTGGATACCGCATCTCCAGTTTTCTGTAAAAGACGTCTAGCATCCTCGGAGAGCGCTTGAACAGGCGTGTTGATTGATAGAGGCTGAGCGGATTCTTCCCCAGCGTGTGGCGATTGTGGGAATTCGAGCGGTGCATGACGCTCTTTGATACTGGGTGATAGAGGCTCTATCGGTGGAAGATCTCGAATAGCTTTTTCCACGTTTCTTGCGTCCAAAGGTAAATATGCGAAATCGAATATTTGTACAATGTACTCACTGTTCAAACTCTTCTTGTGAGATGCAGGAAAGTGATGTATGGTCCATGGTCTCAATGAAAGACACTGCACCCATCTAGATTCATCTTGGTCATCAACTGACGTTGACAGAAAGGAAGGCGCCTCACAAGGCTCGAGAGATAGTAGCCCGCTTCACTCTGCAACTTGGAAGGATTCCTGAAACGGTTTATGAACCTAAGAGCACGACTCAGCGAATTCATAGGTGGAGAAACGAATTGATATACTCGATGTTTGACAAGAGATGTTCAGGGTTAGCTTTGAGCACAACAAAAATTAGGATTGGGACAAAGGAATCTGCTCCCTCTTCCTTCTTTAGATGGCGCAACAAGCCTAGGAGCGAGATTAAGTGCCAATTCTCTTAAAAGAGAGATAAGAAGACGACGAACCAAAGATCACTTTGCAGCAATTCAATATGCAAATGAGTTTATCTCGGGGAGCCTTGTAATGGTTGATTTTTAAAAGCTCTGCAAATGAAGTTGATCGGCCTTATGAAAACACTATATGCAACCTGCTAACCTTGCTGAGCAAACATAAGAAACCCTTTGCTGCCCTCTGCTTCAGGGATATCCAAGTGTTTCTCCTCCAGCCACCCGAAAAGTGCTAGGCGTTGTGATAACACGCGATCGCGTTCCAAATCGTCGGTCGTGACAGGTCGTGGAGGTATCATTCGCTTGACCTGGGGCGTAAAAGTACTGACAAAAATGAGACAATTGCGAGACCAGAGAAAGAAAGGGCGTACAAGTCGTAAAGTCGATTCATAACCAGCTTTTCCATGCCTTCCATAGCGTTATCAAACTCTGTATCGGACGCGTTCTTCCAGACATCGCAAGAGCGCATTTGACCCGAGATAAACTAGAGCCTTTTAATCAAGAAGTTTAACTCGCGATCCGACGAGGTAGACTCACATCAAGAAAATCATGGATAATCTTTATTTGATCGTGGACGGTAAACGTTCGTTTTGCGAAATTACTCAGAAATCTGTTTGATGATGAGTCACACAAGAAGTAAAACGGAAACGCCGGTGAACGTACGAGCGCAGGTACTTGGAAACAGGTTCAGCGTTCTTTGACTTCATCTGATCCAGAAATTTCTGGAAATCGAACTGTCCTTCAGGGGTTTTGCTGCCGTTGGCACTGTTGGAAGAGAGCCCGGGACTAGAAGCACCGCTTCGTCTTCCAGCGGGAGTATTTGATCCACTGGCTACGGGAGATCTAGCGTCGTCGGACCTCGGGGGTTGGTCTTGTTGCGCAGCAAAGGAGGAGAGGGTTGCAGGGGAAGCTATTGGCTTGGCCATGTCCAGTGACTGCGGCCTGCTCTTTGGGGAAAACGACGGTATTGAAAATGACCGCGCAATTGCGGCGAAAGAAGGAAAAGAAGAGGAAGTTGATGGCCCCGGAAGAGGCTGCGAAGTGGATGGGGATGCTGGGTCAGGGCCTGGTGAGACAGAGACAGTGAGTTGCGGCGGATCATCCTTGGCGGGAGGCGAGGGCGGAGACGGGGACGGTGTGGCGGGCGGCGGGGGATGGGACTCGGCAGCCTCCCAGGCATCGTGGGCGGCCTGCTCCTCGGCACTCTCGGCGAGGGGGTCGAACTCTCTCAGGACATCGCGCAGGACAGGCTCTGGCCGGCTCTCGGGGGCGGCGGGGGCGGGGGCATGGTCGAAGAGCGCCGGATCGCGCCTGGCCGGGGGATCGGCGGGGGCGGGCCGAGACTCGTCGTCCCTCCAGGGGTCGGGCGGGAAGGCGTCTGCGGGGCTGGCGGGGAGCGGCACGGCGGCGGAGATGTCGGCCATGGCGGGGGAGGAGAGGGCGGGCACGTGGCGCACGCGTCTCGGCACTGTCGCTGCGCAGATACGACCTCCACTCCCCACGCTTAGTCAGCCCATCCTCTTCTTTCTCTTCCTGATACCCTCCATACCCTATTCTTATTAGATATCCCATGGGCCGCGCTCTTTTCTCCCAAAACTACTCCTCTGCCCCGGCCGTGCGCGAGGAGCCTGATCCCGCCAACTCCGCCCTCAACGTCCCCTGCGAAAAATGGAGTGTCTGGAATCAGTTTGACCCGGACTCTGAAGACTTTTTTCGAGACGCTCAGCTGGAGCACTTTATTGATGGTCCCATCCGCAGCTCCATCGAACCCGATTCTGTCAATGAGGCGCCCCACGTCGTCGTCTTAGAGGACGTCAGGGACGACACCTCCAGCCCCTCCAGCGCCTCTTCTGACGACAGTAACGACGTGTTCAGCGACGATAACGACAGCCCCATGGCCGTCGGCACTGACGATCCTGCTTCTCTTCTCGCCGGTGCCTACACTCCCCTCGATTGGCAGCAACGTTTCCTCGAGGCTGGCTCGGATACCCACTACCAAGGCCGTTCCACCCGCATTCCCCATCGCGGCCCCCGCCGTATCGGTAATTCTCGTCAATATACCACTGCTGCCCTCGATTCTCATCTTCGACCGCCCACAGTCTCAGTCTTCGTTCCCCCAGCGCCCTACCGGACTGCCTCCTCCCCCGCCACAACCTCCCCCGCGGCACAAACGCGAGCACATGATACATCCACTCGTTCTCCCGTATCTCGTCGGACTGTTAGCATCACCCCTATCAACATACCCAGCGAGCCTTCCCTTCCAAGCCCTGTATCGCCTACAACCCCAACCAACCCCACCCCTAACATCGTCTATCCTAACACCACTAATAGCCTCGCCACACCCTCTCCTGCCCCAAATACAACCCCTCGCATCTACTCTTGGAACCGCTTCCCTGGTATGACCAACAGTCCTACTCGCGACAGTCCCCTCACAAACCCTCGCGCTCGGTTGTCACTCAATCGCATCGACACTCTTTCCTCACCCATCACCCAACGCCCGTACAGCGCCCCCGTTGCCGTCTACGATCGTCTTTAAAAATACTTATATTCCCTCTCAGAGGTCGGATAGAATCTGCTAAAAACCTTTCCAAAATTTTTTTTGGAAAAAAAGAAAAAAACCGTGCGTAATTTAGAATCTACTGCGTCCGAAAGTGTAACTGTTCTCTCTCCTCCTTTTACCGGCCTCGTGGTTTTTCTTTTACGTCTTTCTACACCTCCCAAGCCGTCTTATGCTTCCCTGTATGCCTGCCCTTTTTTTCTTTGCTTCTTCCTTATGCATTATTCTCGCTATCTGGCTCTTGCGTGCCCTTTGCTATCTTCTTTCTCTCACGGTTGAGAGAAATCTTTGTGTGCTCGATTGACGTTATGTTGTTATGCCAAGTACCGGCGCTATGTATGTTTGTCTAGCATGTAAAACTAGACCAACACCCTGTATCACTTCTTTCCTTCACACAAAACGACATATCAGTAGTATTCAAATATAAGTCGGTAAACTATTATACCATGTACACCTCTTTGTTTTTATCTCAATAAAACAGATGGCGGATAAACGATGTCAGCGTTTATTTTTACATAACTCGCATACGTATTGATAGGGCTGTGTGTCGACTTTGACACCTATCCCCATCGTGCATCCCACTGCCCCACACTCTCCACAAGAATACACCGCCCGACACCGGCGTTCCCCATTGAGGTCGGCCGCATCATAATCAAACACCAAGTGTCCTCTCCATCTTTTCTCGGTAAATGTGCCGGTGGCTCCGAAGTAGATCTCGTTTCACTAGACAGTGTTGGTGGTAAATATACGACTGGGGAGTTGGTGACACCGTGAACGACTATCGCGACAAATATCCCATCATCATCATCATCATCATCATCAGAAGAGGGCTGTGTCGATTGTTTTGCAGGTTGTTTTCGCAGATACGTCCTGCGAAACGAAGAGGGATGTCAAAACAAAGCAAAGAAAAATTTCCCTCTTTGATAGCCCCGAAACGCGTGATTGTCAGCGAACAAGATTGGCGTGATGAAATGTCCGTTTCTTAAAAACAAAATTTTGAATAGAATTTATTTTGGACCCTTTCGAGCATTTTTTGATGCATGTTGATGTTCAAAAACAGAACCTGCCAAGAAAACAAGAAACAAAGAAAGGAAAGACTTACGACGTCGTATCAATCATAGATTGGATAAACTTTGGTGGTAAAAGGCCCGTCCATCGTAAATGTACGATATCCCCCACTCGACTATCAGTTGGAGGTTCATACACCGCGATAAAAGGGTCCACACGATCATTCACAAAAAGTCTGTCCGAAACTGATAAGTAACCAGTCCAAGTCCTAAAGTTTAAGAAAAGAATTACCTTTCCGCGTGTAACCCGGCCATACCTATCCATTCATACAAAGCTGATACATCATTCTCCCAATCTTCTGATTCATCTGTTTTCTTCAGACCGTGATTCGATCTTGGAGGGATAGATGGTAATAATGATGCATCGGGTATCCATACATTCTTGAGATGTGTCTTCTCACATTCAACCTTATGTATTGTTGGATCAATCACAGGGATTTGACTGGTCCATCGTTCGAGTGTATCTAGAGAACAGATAAATCAAGTTAGAAACCTGGATGGATGCATCAGAAAGAATAACTGAGAAAGATCTCATCTCCTCAACGTGACCATATATACACCTCGATCAAGGTCAAAAAGACAAAAAAGAAAAAAGGTATCAATCACGAAGCTAGAAAACTCACCATCATGATTAAAATCTGAATCAGTAGAACAATAAACAGCATTCCAAGCTCCTTTCGAGGACACACGACCCTGTTGTCGCAAAACACTTGGACCAACACCAGAAACGAACTCTGTATCCCATGATTCCAAACTACGGCGTACACGCGATCGCGTCGCCGTAGCAGTAGCAGTGCCCTCATCACCCCGAGTCCACAACGGTAATGATATCACTATACCCTCACATCAACCACCATCGTTATCCAGACTTGTTCAAAACACTCACCATAACGTTCATCATTCCACCGTTTAAAACCCAACTTCCGACCTACAACACCCAACTTTTCATACGTCTCCTTATCAACACATGCAGTCAAATCCCCGCGCGTATCGATACACCAAACATCACGACTCTGATCATCCCGATCCAAACTCAACGCAAGCACCGAGCTAACAAAAAAACGCGTGTTTTTCTCGAATTGATAATAATTTCAAAACCCAACTTCTTACCTCCCAGAACCTTGTCGTTGAAATTCCGGACCAACATCATAAACCCTCGCCAGATCCACTCTCCCCTTCGCATTTGTCAACCGGAGCCGGGTTAAAACATCTTCGAGTTCGCTACATCTCGCGGGAAATATAACGTCAACCTGATTGTGAAGAAGCTACAACCGAAATGTCGTATCGAATGATCATGGGAAGAAGCTGACCTGACAAGTAAAGGGGTGAGAAGAGGCTAAAGTTTCAACCTTTGTGAAAGGAGCTGAAATTCTGATTTGCCGTTTTTCAATACTACTCATCATGGTGAAAGGGAGGTTGCATCATCAAATTCCGGGTATAAATTTGAGCTAAACATTAAACATTACATTACATTACAATCCTCAACAAATGGCATTACACCGTGTTCTAAATAGAAACTTTTTAGCTTTTGAACGAAAAGGTAAATCTATGCAGCATCCGTGATCTCGCTGGAGCACTCCACTTAAGCAAGAGGTGCGCGAACGTATTTTCTCCTGTACTTCTTATCCACACTCGCGAGGTAGTAAGCTCCAGGCCAGATGTTATCAACGGACCCTTCAGGAACGTAGTCCACGGAATTGTGGTTCTTTTCACGGAGCTATAACAAATGATTAGTCAAAAGTATACAGCGACAAGATTTTTGAACTCACGCGAAGGGCATCAACAAATTCCTCGGGTGATGCAACGGTCATTTGAGCCAGACGGTTCTTAAGATCAAGTTTCTCGCGAATCTCCGTCGTGTCACCCTTCACACGAGCGGTGAAGAAGCTGGCCGCGCAACCACTGCCGAAAGCAAAGAGACTGAATCGCTTGCCTTTCAGCGTAGCGGGTTCAACATTCGAAAGGAGGGATGCAAGACATCCATAGAGAGACGCAGTGTACATGTTCCCCAGACGACGCGAGCAGGCCATAGCAGGGTCAACTTTCTGTGCAAAGCAGCTCTTGCCGGCAGCAATAAATGTTTTTTCTACGTTCTTGTCTGTGAGAGATTCGGCATGGGAGGCTTTGAGGAATGCATCAGGGTTGGCGACATTGGAGAAACGGGGTGCGGTTGGAGTAGTGATGAAATCATTGAAGAGCATTCGGGCATGACCCTTGACGGCTTGCTTGCCGTAGGGAGAGTGGAAGATAGCATAGTCAACCTCTTCAAGAGAGAAGTCGACCTTTGCGCCCATACGCTTAGCGGACCTGGCGTATTTATCCTTGAAAGCAGAGTAAGCTGCGTCTAAGGCGGCAATGTAGGTGACGACGGAAACAGGGCCATCAACTTCGGGGTATTCGGAGGAGAGTTGAGGCTTGTAGAAGTCGTATGTGTTGGCCATGTAGTTGCCGTGAATGGCTGTACATCGAGTCAGAAACAGTAGCAGCAGATAAAAACGAAGGACTCACGTTCAAATACTACAGGGGCATTGGGGCCAATGAGAATAGCACAGGCACCAGCACCACCAGCTGGGCGAGCAGGGCCTTCGGCATAGACGGCAATATCGCCAGCAACGACAATTGCGTTGCGTCCGTCCCAGGAGCTAGACTCCACCCAGTTGATGGCATTGAAGAGTGCCGCAGTAGATCCATAACAAGCATTCTTTGAATCGATACCCTCAATGTCTGTGTTACCGGACTCGGCAAAGAGCTCCATGAGAGTAGTTTTAACGGATTTTGACTTGTCAATGATGGTCTCAGTGCCAACGTCAATACGGCCAATGGACTTGGGGTCAACGTTGTACTTTTCGAGAAGACCGGCAACGGCTAGAGTGAATCTAAGTATGAAGTTTGCATGTAAGAGGGAGAGTCGAACCATTCAAAGCGAAAGAATTGATATCTTCGCGGTCGTCGGGCCAGGCCATGTATTCCTGCCCAAGGCCAATAGTGTACTTGCCCTTTGAGACACCATCAAAGTCCTCAAGGTCAGACTCGGAGACACACTAGAACAGTACCGGTAAGCATTACAGGCCTCGAAGCAAAAGAAGGTAGGAGCTCACGCGACGGGGAAAGTAGACGTCAATGCCGAGGACACCAACATCCTTAGGGCGGGGCATTTCTTCGGTGACAGAGTTGGCGGCGGGGATGGTCATGGGGATAGTCATGGTGAGTGGCTGGGAGGGATATGTGGTGGGGGTGGTGGGCAGGGGAATATGAATCAGGGTGCGTTGCTGTGGTGAAATATATATGCAGCAAGAAAGGCCAAAATATTTGTGGTACGATTTGGGGATACGCTAGATCCTCTCCCGATCACGTTTTCCATCTTGGTTCACCGCCTCGAACTGGTTCGACTTTTGCCTCGTCCTACTTTTTGTCGTTCCTCGTGAGAACCCCGTTCGTATTGGCGTAAACAAACACGCTGGAGACAACCAGCCATCAAACCTGACTATGGGGAATTGCTGCCTTCTTCCTAGGCCTGCGCATTTTCAAATTTCCGGCCCAATGCGGTCGCTAACGAGACGTAAACTTGGCTCTGATTCGCTTCAAAGAACCGCTAAACTAATTTCAACTGGGGCACCTGTTGGCCTCGAGTCTACACCTGAATTTTACCCACAAGACCAAACACGGGGATATATTCATAATAAATTTGGGCTCATTCATCGCGTCATATGCTGGCCGATCAATTCATATCTTGACCCCGATAATGGATGCCTCTCAACGTCTCCTCTGAAACATCTGGAACCGTTTCTCGCGGACGGCGGACGGACAGTGGTTCTGGAGTTACTTTAGTGTTGCTAAATATACACCTACCCTATTCTCCCTAGCAAAATTTATGAGGCACCTAGACCGGATATATCTATTGTGTTCCTGCGCCCCCATGACCAAATCCTGAGCCATGCACTCTTGGCCTGTTCATTTTCAATTTTTTTCGGCTTCCTGAAACCTCCACTTACATACAAAATCACTCAAGGTCAAAAGTGTCTGCGAGCTTTGCTGACAAACGAACGAACCGACTGATGCGCACAGGCGTATTTTGAACTCAACAGGTTGACATTTGTTCTTGGATTCCATGAATGATGTCAAGACACGCGAGAAGCAGTGCTATCCACACCAGTCAATCCGACCGTCTCGCGCCCTCCGTAGGAAGCAAAAACAAGGCGGTGAGCGGGAATCGGTAGTTCCCCGGTTATATCCTCTTCACAGGTCCGGGTTGATCTGTGTACTCGTATTTTGCCTAGTGAAAGATTATTTCCTGGGTACTGCGGTGATACCTAGTGTATCGGCTGTTTGAAAGAATACTGTCAGATAGCCCGTTAAACCACTTACGGGGGATAGGAGCCTGGCCCTCTCAAGCGATAACGATTGTAACATGTTTTACTGACATCATTCAACTCAGAACAACACAAACTACGTCAGGCTCCTAAATGCTATACGCCTCCCTCGGTGACCGTGATATACCGTCCACTCTCGCTAAAGTGCAATTGATTATCTAGCGTGTAGCATTTGAGCCAAATGTGGCTTTGACAGGAAGCTCTTGCACAGCTTCCTTGTTATCGGCATTATTGTCAAGCCTTACTATAACTCGAATGTTCTGCGGACATTAATACCTATTGCGTGCTCACACGAGCCAATAGCCTAGAGGCTCTCCAAGCTCCTCCGCCATGCTCGAGGCGCTCAGACTTTGGAGCCGATTATCCGACTGATTATACATATCATGCTCTTGTCATCATTCGAACCAGTTCTCAGACCTCAGTCCGAGAATTCCCAGCGGCATCAAGCTCTACAAAGCACCGAAAGACCGGATCATAACATATAATAAAAATGTATAAAGCCGAAATCATGATTTCATGTTCACATTCAATAAAATGGGGCAACCAACACACTCAGAGTGTGTATCTGTAGCCACTCCAATCATCTCCCTTCTCTCTCTTAGCGTCCGATACGGATGCATATTTTCCGTTCTTCTTAGCTCTGTCCTCATCGTAAGCGGTTTCGTCCCCAATAACTTCATCTCTTTCGCCTCTTTCGCGGGCGGCGTTCTCGCGTCGAAGGAAGAAGAACATAATAAGGTTAGAAATGATTCCCAGCCCAATGTACATCAAGACAAGGCCTGAAAGAGGGAAGGAGACACAACATGAGCATAATGGAGACACCCAATTGAGACGGAGACTCACCATGTCCAAGGGGATACCACGGCGCATCTTTTGCACGATACTAAAAAAAATTACGTTCGTATCATATTGATCCTAGTGGTTCGTGAAAGACACATACGACATTGGAGCTGACAGCACCATTGATATTGCCACTGTGCAATCATATTTAGGCATACACCTGAGAAGATATGAAACGACGCACAAACTGATAACCATCGCTAGTGTCACACTACGCTTATAAGTACCTTCGACATTGTTTGACACCCAGGCACTAGAAGAACAGGAACTGAGATGGCTGTGCCAAGGCGAACGATTATAAACTCACATCGTGTTCGCTAATTACGAGGTATACGTCTTGAGAATCAATCAAGACAAAATAAGCAAAAGACTTACGGATGACAGGATAGATGCCACTGAAACAGTTGTTTAATATTAGCATTCTTCGGGAATGATAGGACCCACTTACCAAGCAGCCATATAGACAGCAAAGTACGAGAGCGCGGCATTGCGAGAGGCGATCAGAATAATATATCCAGCGGCACCTGCATTTTTTCTGAGTATCGTCATCCAGCATTGTACCCGCGGGAACTTACCTAGACAGAAGAAAGCCAAGTTGAAATACGCTCTGTGTCCGTATTTATCGGCAAGGTATCCGATAGTGCAGGTGATAATGCAAGCAAAGACATAAACCGGAACGGTGAGGAGATTGGCGGGAGTCGCTTCGAAACCTATCCAAACAGTTCAACTTTACAGTTCTCATCTTACCCATGTCAATGAATCTCACCAAGCTGATTTGCATGAGTCAGGGTTGTATGATCGGTAGAAGTGAACAAAAACTCACTTTGTTGATGATGCTAGGTAAGAAGAGTGCAAAAGCATACAAAGCGGCATCACAGCCTGTGTAAGCCATCACTACAGTCGAAAAAGATATTCAGCCTTCGGACGTGTGAAATACCTAGTAAACACCCACTGCCAACCCAAGTCTTCCAATCCAATAAACTCTGGAAAATGTACTTCCAGCGTAAAGCTTCTCCTCCAGCACTGAATTGATCGTCCGTTTGGAGACGTCTGATGACGACCGTTCGTTCGGCCTCCGTCAAGAACTTGGCGGTGTCCGGGAAGTCCTGTAAGATGAAGAAGGACATTACACCAATCACAAGTGTGGCAAGTCCCTCAATGACTGGTAGATCAAAGTCAGTAATCGGAAAACGGCCCGCTTTCAGTCTACTGACTAAAAATCCAAGCCCAGGCAGGCTTGCCACCGATCCCGTCCATGTTTGAGATAGCAGCCTAGGGAGGCATCAAGACCAATAATGTGCCAAAAAAAAATGCAAGTCATACCGCCAATAGACCACCAAAGGCGCCGGAAACTGTAGCTGCGGAAAAGAAAATCGCCGCCCGGATACCAAATTCAGAACGCTTATACCAACTTGGAACGACAATCTCGTAAGTACAGCCACGGATATGCGAACCTGAATGCGACCCACCAGGAGAGATAGTAATTGACACCGGGGAAAAGGCCCGCCTCGAATACTCCAAGCGTCCATCTTGTACCTGTAAGGCACCTCTGGTCAGTACAAAGCCCTAAGAAAATTCGATATACCAACCTAAAAGACCGGCATAGTTGTGCACGAGACCTTGTGACATCTAAACGGCATTATCAGCACATGTGGTATTTTGTTCGGCCGAAACTGACCATTACGATTCCCCACAGCAACATCAAAATGGAGAGCCATAATGACGGTCGAAGCCGCTTCAAAAACACATTTGAAGGGACCTCGAATACGGCATAACTGAAAAAGAATATCTACGGCAGTTCATTAGTTGGCAGGAATGTTAATTCAGCTCTGTCATACCGTTAGCGATAGAAGATATTGTGTGTCGTCCATGTTTAGGTCCTTCTGCATGTGGTATAACTAATACGAGCATGATGAGCTGGCTATCGCAGCGAGATATGAGTCATCCTACCCTAGCACTGTTGGCATGGTCAGAGGACTAGATGCACTGGGTGAAGATATTACACTTACTTGCCAATAGCTGTTCGATCCAAGAAACTTGATAAGTACAGCAATGACAACCATGGAATCAACATCCAGTCGATCTTTCTCAATAGCTTGCGCTCGTTCACCCCACTAACATCCACATGGGGATTGTACAAGGGCACTTTGTGAACGTCGTCACCATGCTCGGAGAAGACTTCTTTGTCCTTGTCCTGGGATGAGCGGGTGGGTGATTCGGCCTTTTCGACGGACATGCTGACTTGGGGGAAATGAAAGAGGGGCCGAATTCACGATTTGGGCGGCGCAAGCTACATATACCCCTTCAGCTTAATGTGTGAATTAAGCATTGACCAGTTGTCTGATACAGAAGGCAACCGTATGGTGACAATATCTCCGGAACTCCGGGAGAATAAGTGGGGATAGCCGGGGAACAAAGCTTCTTTAGAGTATTCAATGAGTTGGGAACACAAACCTCCGCAGAATCAAGATGTATCATGGGTTGCGTATAGCAAATATAGAAAAGGCACATAATTACCACACAGGCGCCACCAACCAACTTCTCGTGACCGTCATTTTGAGGCAACTGACAGTTGTATGACATCTTGGCCCTCGGCAATCCCTTTCCACTCCTGAATGCGACTCCTTTCCCGAGAACGGAGGTTCGTAGTCTTCCTCTCCAGAATGGCCATCTCGGGAAGTACCAAGGAAGCACCCACCCCATGGGGTGTGTGAACTTGGACGACACTGGGTATATGGGTCCACTACGTAGAGGATCCTGTTCGTACATTCTCTTTATTCCCACTCCACGTCGCTCGGCAAAGAATTTTGCGCAGACCCATACGGTGATCGCTAGATAAGTACGTACTGGGTTAGAAATAAGTTGAGCGATGTTTGAGGGGCAAAAACGGACATGGCAAAAAGCATCCGGTGCCTTGATGTATAATTTGAGGACTCAGGCCGGGGCTGGGACGGAACACCAACTCAACGATTCTCACAGAACATCCACAACCTGTGAAATTCTTTCAGGCCGTAGGTATATGAATCACGTACGAAGATTAGAAGCTCATGTATCCCGTAGAATGCCGAAAATCGGTAGTTACAAGCCGTTGTAGGGACTCCGAAGGGGAAACTCCCATGATCTTCCTGCAAAAGTAACCATTTTAGTCGTTCCAGTATCATCCCATCATTCTTGACGGAGAAGAATCCGAATTTTTGAAGAAGCACCCACTTATACTCCCATTTCGGGGTAGATTAATTTAGAATTTATCGCATGGCATGATCTTGAGGCTTATCCATTCAAAAATGTTATTATTCTTCCTTTTTGCAGAGAATATCTTCATCTTTCTCCATGTGGAACGTTAACACTTTCTTTCACCGCTTACGACCTTTTCATTTTACTTTGCCCCATTTCGTTCGTTCTGTTTTTGTTTTTTGATTTCAGCCAGATTTCAGCTCCGTTCTTTACTTCTTTAATTTATCTTCATTCATTCCACTTTGTCTTGTCTCATTTCCTCCCATTATTGGTGCTCTTTTCTTTGTTTCAAGCTATCGGCATCCTGCCTGTCCAGTTGCCAAGGCAAACACTCATCAGACTCACTACTCATCAAGATGCGTGGTTGATTCGAAGAGCATCATATCATAGCAT
Source organism: Agaricus blazei (assembly GCA_029719445.1). NCBI lineage: Eukaryota > Fungi > Basidiomycota > Agaricomycetes > Agaricales > Agaricaceae > Agaricus > Agaricus blazei. The sequence continues at coordinate 1,076,492 of SSNC01000005.1, forward strand.
CATAGTAAAGAAGCTTCATATTCCAATCAAATAATTGACCTCATTGTCGCCATCTTCCACCGCTGTACTAGACGTTCTATTTAGGGTTTTATTACTCTAACGCCTCCTTCTAATGGAACGCAGTAAGTTGTCAAAAGTGCAGTAGTGGACAATCAATCTTGACAATGCCATACTTCGGGAATCGCTGATTGAAATCTCACGCAGATTCACAAGATTTCGTCGTCAAAAATGGTCGGTTACCAACATCTCGGGAGGCATTTTTTTTCGATTCTTGGCTCGTCGCAAAGTTCTCACATCAATTCTGAGCACCTCGATGATATGATAGAGATTTTGGAATTCGCTACCGCATATGCCGGATATTGATATCAAGTCTGTTTGATAAGTGAAATCGCTACCGTATGCGTCGGGGATAGCGAGCGTTGACCTTGAGTTCAAGCTGCTTCGTCCGACTGTTCGGAGAGGCCTGCCGATGTATTTGGCATTGTTTCTCGTATTCCTGAGAAATATTTTCTCATTACGGATACAGTACCTGTCTTAGCCCATGGACAGCTTTGACGATCTCCTCCCTTCACAACGCGGTTTCGAAGATAATCCTTTTGCAAACCCTTTTGGCGGCGACAGGTCTTCTTCACCGGATCCTTGGGCAACTCAGTTTTCAAGTAATCAGAATGACGTCTATAGCTCGTTGCCTGCGGTTGATGTTTTCTCCACTTCATTCGAGTCTCCCCAGGAACACTTGAGCATCGAATCTGAGGATAAACCACCTTCCGCACCTCGTTCCCCAGAGGTGGAAAAAAAACCAGAACCCGTTCTAAACGATCCTTTGGAGTCGGCTGCACATGCAAATGATGACGACAGTGAATCTCGTCCCGAAACCCTTCCCGTCGGGTTCAGAGAAAGTCGAGAGTCGCCACCCTCCAGTTTCAATGAGATTGCGACTATACGCCCTACGGAACCCGAACCGTTTGCAACTGCCACTACAGATCTGACAACACCACACTCAGAGTCTGCCTATGATCATGATCGCGAACGACACGAACAAAACGCCGGGTCATTAGAGAATCAAGACGACGACGACAGTGACGATGACAAACCAATCAGCCAAACATTAAGTAAGATTCAGAGTGAAGACGCTAGCAGAGCGGTATGTTCATCGCCGTTATACCAGTGGAATGATTCATCATGTACATACAGAAAATGTTGGGCGCCGGGACGGGCAGCGGAAATGATATTCCACCTGTGTTTTCCGTTTCTGTGGACGATCCTCAGAAGGTCGGCGACCCGATTCGCTCGTTTACGATGTATACCGTACATACCCGCGTACGCACTATAACATATACCTTGATCGTCCGCGCTAAAGCTCTCCCCATAGACAACGTCACCTATGTACCAAAAATCCTCTTTCTCGGTTCTTCGTCGTTATTCTGACTTCCTATGGCTTTACGAAACCCTTCAATTCAACAATCCCGGCGTGGTTGTCCCCCCTGTGCCGGAGAAAAACATACTTGGAAGGTTTGATGATACATTTGTGCGCCAGCGCAGGTTAGGATTGGAGAAATGCATTCAGAAAATTGCGAGCCATCCTGTGTTGAATAAGGATGAGGATTTGAAATTCTTTTTGGAGAGCGACACATTTGCTCTGGATGTGCGTATAAACTTCGATCGTGTCTCATCCGATGAAACTCATGATACGCTGGTAGATGAAGCATAGGAAGGCAGATCTGGGACATGATAGGGGCGGTCTCATTGCCAGCATTTCATCACTTACTGGACCACGGTTTCACGAGACTGACGAGGTAGGTGAAGGATTATACTGAATAAGACCAAGTCTCATGTCCTCGCACCAGTGGTTTGATAGACAAAAGGTCTACCTAGACAGCCTTGAGTCGCAACTCAAGAGTCTTGTCAAAGCGATTGAAATTGTAGCGAAACAACGTCAAGGTCAGTTCGACACTCGTCATCAAGCACCGAATACTCACCCTGATAAACTTTCAGAATTGGCAATCGTCAATGGGGAGTTCGCTCAGACTATAAGCGATCTTGCTTCGTCCGATGTCGGTGCACAGCTTTCTCAGTCCCTCTCTGGCCTTGCCGATGTGGAACGGAAGGCACAAGAATTACAGATGGCTCAGTCAGATCATGATATGGTGACGATTATGGCAACGGCAGATGAGTATTCTCGACTGATCAACTCTGTCCGCGTGGGTCTCTTCCCGATTTTCGGTTTTTCTGGGAATGATTGACATCTCGTCAGCTGGCATTTAGTTCGAGAATAAGGACATATCACCAGTGGAAACATTCCGAGAGTGAACTATTGAGGTTAAGGAAGTCACACGAGAAGAATAAAGCTCAAAACCAAGGCCAGACGGATAGGCTAAGCTATTCTTTGCAGCAAGTCGCTGAGGTGCGCTGCCGACACTATCATCCTTGGGAATGTATTTGGTTGACACCAGGTACAGGCCGAGCGACGGGCATCAGAAAGCAGACTTGAATTTGAACAAGTATCTAAACTGGTTAAACAGGAAACAGCCCGCTTTGAGAAGGAAAGGATTGATGATTTCAAGGATGCGCTACATGCATTCTTGGAGGGAATGATCACTCGGCAGAAAGAGGTATTTTAGCTCTCAGGGTGATAACTCGTTATCGACTGACTGGATATCTATCTTTAGCTGATCTCCACATGGGAAAACTATCAGCAAACATTGCTTAGAAGAACGGAGAAGGCACCAGGTCAGACCCATGTACTGAGTTCTTGAGTGGCGCCCGTGCACGACCGGGCCGTAATTCGAGTATTTACCCAGGATTTCTCTTAAAAATGTCTTGGAGTTTGTCAATTTTGGTTGTAACTCGTCCGGAAGCTAATGACAACATGTCCGAATATTATTTGAAACTGCATAATTTCTCATCCTACAAAAAACTATCTATATCCCTACTGGTAAAAGCGATTTCATTCCCAATGGCGCCGCTTGTCTTCCCCACCTACCTCAAGGAAATCCGATGGTCTTTCCCTTTTTAAATTCTTCCTCCTATTATTCACTGCTAGTCGCTGATAAGCAGACTCTGGTCCAGGTTGTACTTGCTGATTTGGAAATGTAGTCCCTGAACTTCCTCCAACATTACCCGTCATACCCATTCCATTCATCGTCCCACTCATGCCCACAAAGTTCGCTGCGGCCGCCTGTTGTTGCATCGATGTAGCAGCGGCTAACGCAGCAAAAGTTTGAGCATTGTTGAGTTGGAACTGGAGTTGTTGATACTGCATTTCTGTCTGCATTCGTACTTGATTTGGAAGGGAGGGGTTTTGGAGCATGGAAGAGAGTTGGGAGATTTGAGCTTGAAGTTGCGGGATGCTGTCGACTAGTTGAGTCATTTCGGCAAGGGTTGGGTCAGGTTGGGTATCAGAATAAAGGTTGTCTTGATCCAATATGTTATCGGGGGTCCCAGTAGCCTAGCGAAGGAATGTGTCAAAAGATGTATTATAGAGCAAGAAGCACTTACTTGATTTGTACTCAGTAATTCCCCTTCCCTGGTGCTTAAGCCCTCTTCAGCGCCTTCTCTCTTACTTTCTTCGATAGCTTTCTCGATATAATCAGTAACTTTGTTACGCATCGGTTTGTCCACTATTAATTTATCCAGTGATGGCACTTTCTTCGAACAGTTGGGACAAACAAAGTCCCGTTCGAGTAAATGTGTCTGTATGCATTCTTCACAATAATTTGTCCCGCAACACGGGGTTTTGACGGCATCACGAAAGAGTTTATTGTCAATGGGGCAAGCGAGGGACGAATCTGGAGGTGCTTTTTCGCGTACTTCTGCTACGGTTAGACCTTTTGCGCGGAATGATACCTGTTTTTGCCAAGAGGCACTTGACGAAACAAATCAATAAAACGATGTCTGATTTGGGCAGCGAATACGCACAGATCGGGTTGCGCTACGACATAACCACCTTCAGGGGTGACCATGACCCCTTGGCCGATATCGCCAGTGGGGTTTTCTACAGCTTTCAACATACTACGTGGAATACCTGTGGTTCGTTTAATGCGAGGACGGTTGTCAAATTCACGGTCGTTATTTGTTGGACAGTCTTGGATCCAATGACCTAGAAGCTGGGGTAAAAATTACAAGTATCGTTAGAAGTGCTATTCCCGCACCTTTCTTCCCGCAACGATAACAGACATAACTCGGAGGTAATGGTCGATCTGCGTGGGGTGGCGTGAACGTTTTCCCTCCTCGCTGAGCTGCGCCTCCTCGTGGAGCTGAGTAAATTCGTTGCGCACTGTTTTCGAATCATACATGCATGAGAGGGGAAACAAAGGGGGATGGGGGGAAAAGCAAAAGCAATGTTCATTAGAAGGGGACTACTACGTAGAAAACAGACAGCCCCGGAGGGTAACACCAACTGTGACATCTTTTCTTGCGTTTCCTCCCAGTTGGCAGTCTGGGCTTGGAACATGGCCGCCATAGCCGCTGCTTCGTCCTCCTTTGTTATGTTGCTTGAAATGACCGGTTGCTTTCAATACCGTCAGTAAAGTATGGTGGATACGGGGGAGACCGAGGGCATACCGGAGTGGAGCTCTTGTTCGTTGGTGCTGGTGTTTCTTCTTTGCCGTCGAATCGTTTCGACATTGCTCCCTTATGCCATGTGGTACCGGATGAACTGCCAGATCGCTGAACCGTTTCTGAAGTTGGCACTGCAGGTGTAGCACCTGAAACATAATATGAAGCTTTCCCTTTGCCTGGACGAGCAGCTGGCATTCGTTTTACGATGATAGAAGACGACCGGGGAATGATTGTCGAATCATCTTTGAATTCTAGAAAGCGATATCGCTAAGTGTGCATGGAGGGGAATGCATGGATTACTTACCTTGTCTCGTCGCGGCATCATATACATACAAGTCAAAATCATTCGCCTTACTCATATTGTTTGCGAGGATGATTTCTCGCTTGAGGTCAAAGACAGATATACCGGTGCCATCGAAGGTTATCCGCGACTCTGTCCTCTGCGAGTTGAACTTGTAGAAAACGGACGAAGCCATGTCTATTGCATAAAACGAACAAGGGTAGTCTCGAGAGTGGCTGAAAGAAGCGGGGTGGTGGATTGGGTAAGAGGTCCGGCATCTGTCGGCACCACCATTCTTCGGCAATCACCGGAGTACTATTTTCGGAACCTCACGAAGTCGTTCGACAGAAATTTATAAAAAGCGGGTACCACGCCCGGCCCTTACTTCTCTTCCACAACCAGACATGGAAACCAGCGGTTTACGCCAACGGTCCGTGGAATCGAACAACTACGGCGCGACCAATGGCAAAGTCGTCATTACTGAGGCTGGAAAGGCTGCCGACAAACGCCTGGACCAGCACGAGACGTATGGACGCGCTTTCATTGAAATTCTGATACTAATGTTCGACGTAGCTATGAGTTTGGTGGTCCATGGGGCGTTACAGCTATCATTCTTGGCTTCCCCCTTTTGATGTACTACTTGTGGATTTGCTTGTGGTTCTACGATGGCAAGCTTATGTATCCTACGTCTGTGGATGACATTCAACCGTTCTTGCTCAAAATGTGGGGTCATATTCAAAAGGTAAGTTTTAAACCTATTAAAGAGTTTATCGAGATTCTCATTCGTCGCGAAGGATGCCAGTCCCAATCTTTATGCCTGGAAGGTGTATTCCGGATTTTTCTTCTTCCAACTCTTCATTGCCTGGGTTCTCCCTGGCTTCAAACAAGAGGGCCTTCCCGTCCCATCTCTTGGCTACAAGACTCTCATGTACAACTGCAATGCACTCCAATGTTGGTACACTACCATCGTTGTTTCAATCGCTCTTCATTGGACTGGCTACTTCCGCCTTAATCAAATTATCGATAACTATGGTCACCTCATGACCGTAGGCATGATATACGGGTTCGGGGTTTCTTTCCTCACATATTTTCATGCGGTTGTCACCAAGACTACGATTCGTATGTCTGGAAACTTCGTTTATGATTTCTTCATGGGAGCTGCCCTCAACCCGCGTCTTGGTCCCGTCGATTTGAAAATGTGGGCTGAAGTTCGTGTCCCTTGGGTCATCGTTTTCTACCTTGCTGTTTCCGGTGCTTGCAAACAATATGAAACTCTTGGTTACGTTACACCTGTAAGTTGCTTCGACGAAACCTTACTACACTTCATCTTACGTGCTTCTAGAATATGTTATTTATGTGCCTTGCTACTGGCCTCTACATTAATGCTTGGTGCGATCGCAAAATATGTAACTCCCAACCTTGACTTATTTCGGTTTAGTGCCAAGGGTGAAGAATGCATTCCTCAAACTTGGGACATGTACCATGAGAAATGGGGTTTCATGGTCATTTTTTGGAATTTTGCCGGAGTTCCCTTCGTATGTATAACTTTCATTTTCTTGGTATGCTTGTGCTGACACTAGATCCAGTCTTATGTGTATTCGGTTGTGTATATGGCTTCCCATGACCCTTCGGCATACCGCTTCTCTACTTTCGGCTATGTGGTAATCTATACTACGCTGCTTACAGCCTATTACATGTGAGTATTGTTTGAGTCTATCTTTGATGATATGCTCATACATCGATGCACAGTTGGGACACTTCCATGGCCCAGAAGAGTCACTTTAAGATGCAAACCCAAGGAATTTCGACCTTCAGGAAGACATTCCCTCAGCTTCCTTGGCACACAGTCGAGAACCCGACATTTATCCAGACTGAGCACGGCAACCGTCTACTTACGAGTGGATGGTGGAAGTATTCCCGCAAGCCGAACTATGTTGCCGATTTTACAATGAGCTTCACGTGGGGAGCAATTGTCGGAACGGCAACAATTATACCCTACTTTTACCCTGTGTTCTTCATCACGGTGCTCGTGCACAGATGTTCACGAGACTTTGAGCGGTAAGTGATGTGTGATGATCGGAGGTGGATCCCGACTGATAAATTGGCAGGTGTGCGATAAAGTACGGGAAGGATTGGGAGCGGTACTGCGAAGTAGTGAAATACAAGTTCATACCTGGAATTTATTGATACCCTAGAATAGTAGAAGTAGTGGACTCAGAAATACGAGCGTGTGAAGCGTCAGAGTTGATCAGCCCTCAGTCTCGCCACAGCCCGTCCCGCCCAACGCTCCCCTTGGCTTATTCCCGCTCTCTCACTGCGAGGAACCGTCGCTGTCGCGTCCAGCCGGCTACGGGCACTCATACCCCGTATCCCCTCTTTCCAAGGCACCCGACCTCCGCGTCTCGGGCACCGACGACGGCGGTTCCTCGATGAATATGGTTTCCCTCAGAATCACCCCCTCGCTCGACTCCTCTTCGTCCCTCTCGAGTCCAACCAGCTTCATCACGGTACCCCCCTCCCCAGCACCTCCCCTCGACCAGCCATCACCCTCATCATCCAGCGAGTCGCTCAACTCAGAAGATGGTATACTCATCTTTCCTGTCTGTCATTACGCGGGCTCATGAATAAACTGGCATTCAGAGAACACCACCATTACCATCAAGCCGAGGACTGTCGAGCTAGGGTATGCTCTCCTGTGTTCATACACCCCGGACCATCTCTCTGATCATTCGTGAGCAGCGACCTTCAGCTACTGGCGATCTCTACTCATATGACGGAGCTTTCCTATGCCATCTCAGACATACAAGCGCGTACCTTTGGTGAGCAGGTTCTTCCGCCTCTTGTCCAGCTTTATCAACAACCATGTTTTCTCTTAGAAATACAGGAGCTCCGTCATAAACCCCATTCGTCGGGCGATAGTGCGAATACGTCAACTATAATAGACCAATCCCTCGCTGCTATGGATGAGAAACTCGATTCTGTGGCAAACGGCATCAAATCTATAAATGACACTCTCGATCCCCTTCTCAGAAATTCAACAACTCCTACTTTATCCTCGACGACAGTCGGAGAGTCAAATGACAGAGCCGCCGTTCTGCGCAAACATGCGGCGCTCCTGGGGAATGGGAAGCTGTACAGAAGGAATCACAAGTTCTGAGGGAAGAGCTCAAAGAGGACAAATGGTTGACTGTGTTTCGAACTGTGACCGACCAAGCAGATGGAATGATGTCGAGCTTAGAAAAGGCTGTCAATCGCTGCCAAGATTTCATTTTTCAGTTTCACCGCAAAGGTCCAGAAATCCCCCTCTCAATGTCACAGACATCACTTTCTTCGGCTCGAAGTGACAAGCCCATCATCACCTTCGAAGTTTTCAATTCACTGCAGGAATCCTATGAAGCAAAGAAGAAGTATGTTTATTTTACTTTATTCCACGCATTATAGTTGATCTTATATTTATAGGCATTATATGCCCGCCACGTCCAAAGTTCTTTCTATTATTGACAAGGGCGTCCAGGAGCGTGTGACCAAGAATGGCGAAACGCTTCGGCGTCATGCGGAATCAGCGCATAGATGGCGGAACTTACGAGAAAGGATAACACGGACAGACGCTGACATGGATACTGTTCGTCGACTGTTCCTGACGGGCGACGCGTCCAGTGAAGCTGATTCAAGTGTTTCTTCGAGGAATGGATATCTCGCTACTCCACCAAGTGGTCATCGTATGACAAGAGCGCCCAGTGCCACTGGCATCATTTCTGGGGCCATGTCGCCCATACGAATGTTGCGTAAATTAACCAATAGCGGCCGAACATCCACCACTCCTCTTTCTGTAAGCAAGGGCAAGATGTCGCGTACCCCATCCTCCGAACCGCCTCCAAATAGCAAGAAGAGCCATAAAATGAGCTTGCGTTCCTCTACACAAGCGAGCGATGTTGCACCTTATCCTGCGACACCTGAACGCCCCGTACACAAACACAGCCAGAGCCTTACACCCCAATCTTCACCCAGGACACTTATAAAACCCGAGTCCGCCTCTGTCGAAAAGAGTAAAGGGCCGCAGAAACCGACATGGAACAGCTCGACGAGGGTGGAACCAGAAGACAAACCGCGCGTCGTTAGTAGAGGCACACCTCACTCGAGGGCTCCTTCAGCTTCTGGGAACTATCAGGATTCCCCCACAACGTACCGGAGGAGTTTTTCCAGGGCCTCTATGGCTTCATCAAGACCTTGGTCACCTATCACTACATCATCGACGACTGCTTCACATCTCCATGCCCCCCCTCCCCTACCAATATTTCGCCCACAAACCCCTTCACAGAACCTTGTACCTACTTCTGCAAATACACCACGACCGAGACCTAAGACTCCAAGTAGCATACCCGGCCCCAAGATCCTTCGCTCCATTTCAACTAGCGCCGTAGAAGGTCTACCGGCGGAATACGATACGGTCCTATCTCCCTCGTTCTCATTATCTGGAATGAGTGATGGATCCGCATTTGGGCATCCCCCAAGACCTCCTAGTCGATCAAAGATACCGATACCCAGTCTTCAGTTTTCAACACCTTCAAGACCTTCGACTTCCATGTCGAGATATGGTCTACCAGAAAGTCCGACGTCTAGAATATCTTCAAAGAATCAATCAGCGAGAGCACAGACTCCAGAGATAGGATCTCTTTCGTTATCGCATGCGAAACCACTACGAGGGTCTCTTTCTGGATCTTCTGCTGGAAAGAGATCAGTATCGAGGCCGCCGATTCCAAGGTTACCACCTTCGAGTTTTCGAGATGGTCAGACCAGCAGAGCACCTTCTAGACCTAGTTCACGTGCTGGTGCAAATACCCCCGTTTCGGCGCCGTCGATTGAGTCTTGGCTACAGTCTGGCGCGCCCATGCATGAATATATACCCGCTAACTGGAAAGATCCACTAGATGTGGAGGTTGCGAGAGTCTTGAATTCATTGGCTCATGGATTCAGGGTAGAAAGGCTTGATCCGCCGCTGAAAAAGGTGAAAGAAGGCGAGGATATTCAAGCCAAGTATAGTTTTTCGACTACGCTTGGGAGCAAGAATCTTGTACTCAAGTTGACGTCGGTGAATAGACGAGGGGAGGGAGCTAAGAAAGTAATGTGTCGCGTTGGTGGAGGTGAGTAAAGTGATTTGAATTGCGGATTGGTAGATTGACGTTTGTTTTAGGGTGGCAAGACTTGACTGATTACGTGCTTAATCGACAGATGTAGTGACAGGCTGCCCGCTTTGGGGAAGTATAGTATAATACCTGGTTTACTTGTGCATGTTCATTCATTGTGTTATCGAGTTTTCCTTTCCCAATTCTTTTTCTTTTCTCTCTATGTGACCGCATCATAGTCAACTTATCTTCAAGTGTAGGAACTCGTTTTTCTTATTGTGCTCTGGAGACTTATTATGCATTATTGTCATTTTTTAGTTTTTGCCAGTGTGTGTCGGAGATACGTACATTGATTTGCCGGGAACAAAGGGTGGCCGGTGAAGCTGGCTTACCCTGCAGGGTTGATTAAACGACGTGCCCAATTGATTGAGTGTACAGATGGTATGGAAGAAACGTGTCGGTGACACAAACATGCGACGACGTGCCATCGATAATGATAATGCGATAACGCTTCCGAGTGTATGTATGTGTGTGTGAAACCTTGGAGCCGACACTGCCATTCCACCTTTCTGATATATATCGGTTGCCGGCATGGAATGGTGCCATTGTTGTATATAGTAGTATGGAAACAATAGAACTCTGATAGAGCTTAAGTTTAGGACACTCAGAAACCGGTTGTCTATGAGCCTACTGCACCGGCCCACGCCTTTGTCGCGTTTTTCCATTTCGGCAACGTGTTTGTTTATTGTAAGAAAAAGCTGTGTAGATTTGGGTTGCATAATGTAGGATGCTCTCGGCTACTAGCTTGTTTATTACCGTAAGCGTTTATGGTTTCGTTAATTAATGTGAAGTGGTGCCTGTCGTACAGGGTATATAAACGGGCGCAACCGCCTTCCCTACCTAATGCCACTGAACCCACCCTCTTTTTTCTTGCTGTAATACTTGGTGTCCTCGCCTCTTTGTTTGTCCCGCGCCTCAAAGCGACCTCCGCCTGTCAACTGTCTCTACCAAAAAAACACTTGCCTTTTACTGTTGTGAATACTTTTGCAACAGCGTCACAGGAAAAAAAAAGATGCCTAAATTCTTTTCGTTACCCGAGTCGTTGGCGCGTACTAAAGAAGAGAAGGTTAAGGAGAAGAAGTGGGTAGAGAAGACAGGAGAAGTGGTTGGAAAGAAGGGGTTTGAAGATGATGCTTCGTCGCCGCCTAAGACACCGAGGGTTCATAACAAACTGCATAAACCTAGACCATTCTCTTTGGCTGTTCCCTCTTCTAGGAAACGGACGACATCGCATCATTCGGCGATACCTACATCCGTACATATCCCGTCGTTGACTACGGACTCGTCTTCGGATAGTTCTTCTACAGACCCGTTTACTGGGACGGCGACGGCGACGACGCCGACAAAGGTGAAATCCGAACCGAAACATCATCGTCTTAGGACTATTTCTTTGCGTTCAGTACGCTCGATATCATCGTCGTTGAAACACCGTTACTCTCATTCGCATTTATCATCGTCATCGGGTGCGTCTACGACGTCGTCTTCTGAATCGTCAATTGGAGAGTCGACGATGGCACCTTCGGTTGTTACGTTGAATGGTGATTCGATTTCACCTTCGGCTTCACCGATGAAGGGAGTGCCACATAAGGTGGTGAGCAAGGTGAAGAAGTCGATTCGAAGACTCGGTAGTCATTTGCATCTTCCACACGTGACACCGCACTCGCCTCGGTTGAGGGTGGTGTCTGATTCGGCGGCGGAGTCTAGTGGTCGATTGGTGGACTTCGATACACCACCTTCCCCGCCTCAAGATATCACTACTACTGATCTTGATGCCGCATCAGTGCATTCTAGAAGGGCTTCTGGCACTCAACTTCATTCTAGTGAGGCGGATGTTGAGCATAGTACTCGAGAGGAGGGGCTAGGTTTGGCTCTAGAAGGTGTTGGAGCTCATTCACCTTATGAGCATAGCGAAGCCGTGTCTGGAGAATTGTTGCTTGTTGTGCCGAGTATTCTCTCCCCTGTTGAAGAGATTCCTACACCCCTAGAACCGATCGCTATTAGGGTTGAGAACACAGAGCCAATTTTGGAGGCCCCTCGCGTGGATACGACTGTCACCACTGAGGTGGTAGAGTCTGATGAAGAGGATAACGCAAAGCCCGCTGAAGAGAAAGGAGTGGATCGTGAGAAAGAGAATCCTGTTGATGAACCCCAGTTAGAATTGTCCGAGGCGGATAAACATACCGTCGAAGCAGTTTCTGTCGCGGCACCTGAACCTGAATCAGCTGTCGTCCCGTCACTCGTCGATCAAGATGTTCCTCTGTCGTCATCGGAGGGTCCTTCAGTAGCAGAGGAAGAAGACGTTGTATATCCCCCTGCACCTACTCTTCAAGTCGCCAACGCTATCCCATTTCTGCCGACTGAATCAGCTGTCGTCCCGCCACCCGTCAATCAAGATGTTCCTCCGTCGTTATTGAAGGGTCCTCTTGTGGTGGAAGAAGAAACTGTATATCCCTCTCCGCCTATTCCATTGCTGCCAACTGAATCGGCTGTCGTGTCGCCACTCGTCAATCAAGATGTTCCTCCGTCCTCATCAAAGGGTCTTTCCGTGGCAGAGGAAGAAGAAATTGTGCACCCCCCTGCACATATTCCATTCCTGCCAACCGAATCGGCTGTCGTGTCGCCACTCGTCAATCAAAACGTTCCTCTGTCGTCATCGGAGGGCCCTCTTGTGGCGGAGGAAGAAGAAGAAGAAATTGTATATCCCCCTGCTCGAACCCCTCAAGTTGCCAAACCTACCCCGTTCCTGCCGACTGAATCAGTTATCGTCTCGCCACCCGTCAATCAAGATGTTCCTCTGTCGTCATCGGAGGGTCCCTCAGTAGCAGAGGAGAAAGAAGAAATCGTACACCCCCCTGCACCTATTCCATTCCTGCCGACTGAATCAACTGTCGTCTCGCTACTTGTCAATCAAGATGTTCCATCAGAGGGTCCTCCTGTGGCGGAGGAAGAAGAGATTGTATATCCTCCTACACCTCCCCTTCAAGTTTCCAATCCTATCCCGTTCCTACCGACTGCAAATTCTTACCGCTCTTTTTATTCAACTAATATGCTTCTGTGGTGGTTACCAAAGTCAACTTCAATGTATAACATATGTACCAGACCTTCTTAATTTATTACTAAAAATATATCTATGCTTCTATAGAACGAGCGATTTGTACATGGCAGAAAGGGACTTGTACGATCCTCTCTACCTTCATTCTCTGAGTTACTGATTCGCTACGCTTACTGCTCAGGCACTACCAGAAACCAATCAGTTGGCCTCAATTGGGCGCGTGAGTCATGAAAATAGATTTATGATTCAATGTCTTTGGGTTTGCGAACCCAAAACATGTAATTACATTCCAAAGTTCCCCACGCATCTCGCGGAGCCAGTAACCAGTTTCCGAAAAGAGGATTATAAATAAGGCCACGCACTTCAGCCTGGGTACGTGGGAGATTAGAAGCTGAATGGCAAGTAATCCACGGCTGAGCAGTGGTTTTGATAGACTCTGCGAGAGTAACAGGTTCTCTTTGTGAGTCTGGTGCCCGGGGGGCAGGGGAAGAGTATGTTCTGAAGAATTGAATTAGTTCGGTGGGTTTGATGTACTTTTCGAATGTGTGAGTGCCTGGAGTGACTTTTCGGAGAACGTCTTGAGCCATGAATATGGTGAGGAAATATGCGAGGGGTGTTCGGGATATTGTTGAGAGAAATAGATGGCCACCGGGCTGGATTAGTTGGTCAGCAAAGGCACTAGATGAGTCATGAAAGAGAATTTATTACGTTGAGGAGTTGAGCGCAAGTGGATAAGAATGATGCTGGATTATCAACGTGTTCCAGCACCTCCATGGAGCATACGACATCGAAGCGCTCTGGTCGTTCTATGAGTGCCTCGGCAGTAGTGTGTTGGTATGCTAGGGTTGAAGATGCGAGCTTCGGATCAGTAGAGGCGTGCTGCCGCGCGATTCCGATATTTTTCTCAGACGCGTCGACGCCCAGAGTGTTGGCACCAAGTCGGGTGAGGCTCTAAGAGTGCCGAGATCAAGACCAGGAGGATGCGCGACACGGTATGACAGACCTCGGACAAGAGACCCCCTCCGCAGCCTATGTCGAGGACATTGAGGCCAGCGAGGACGCGGGCAGGGTCAGGGTCGGTGCCGTCGTCGCGGGCGGCTTCGAGGAGTTTGTGGCGGATAAAGTCCATGCGGACGGGGTTCATCTTGTGGAGGTACTGGAACTCGCCATGCTCGTCCCACCAGTGTGCGGAGAGCCTCGAAAAGTGAGATATTTCCTGTGGGTTCACAGACGCGGCAGTTGAGAGGCGTCGGACGAGAGGAGAAAGCATAGGCTGTGACGGGTGTGACGGGACTAATTGAGCTGACAACACGAATCTTTCTTGCTCGCTAACCCAATTCACCCGCGTTCCCACAGGCTTGGGACGATGGGGTCCGTGTTCAAAATCCTTACGCCATGGAAGTCCTCTGCTAGTCCAGATCCCCCTCTCTTCTCCTCTCCTCTCGCCCTCTCCATGGACGACCCTTCTCCTGTCGACCGATGCGAGCTTCGTATCGAGGGAATGACCTGCGGCTCCTGCGTAGAGGTCTGCTCTCGTCTCTTCGTCGTCCCACTGTCATGCTGACCTCTGCTACAGTCCATCGAGGGCATGCTGCGCCGGCAGCCAGGCATCCATTCCATCAAGGTCGCCCTCCTCGCTGAGCGTGGTGTCGTCGAGTACGATCCCAAGATATGGACCGTCCCCAAGCTCATCGACGTGCGTTCCTTGACTCTCCTGCCCTTTATTTCATCGCTGAACTTCGCCTACAGGAGATATCTGATATCGGCTTCGACGCTACCCTCATTCCACCCGCCCGGGAAGACGTTGTCCAGCTACGAATATATGGCATGACGTGTTCTTCCTGCACATCGTCGATCGAGTCTGGCCTGTCCGCCATTCCCGGTATCAAGTCCGTCGCTGTCTCCCTGACGGCATCGTCCTGCACCGTCCACTTCGACCGTTCAATGATCACTCCCCGAGAGATGGTCGAACACATAGAGGATATGGGTTTCGATGCCATGCTCTCCGACCAGCAGGATGCCACTCAAATAGAGTCCCTGACCCGAGCCAAGGAGGTTCAGGAGTGGCGGCGCCGCTTCATCTGGTCCTAGCGTTTGCCATCCCAGGTTTCTTTGTTTCCATGCTCGGCAAACATATCCCCGGCATTCGTTCTATTCTTGCCGCTCGGCTCTTCAACGCTCTTTATCTTGGCGATCTAATCTCTTTTCTGATAACGACCCCTGCACAATTCTGGGTCGGTGCCAAGTTTTACCGCTCAGCGTACAAGTCTCTCAAGCATGGTTCGGCTACCATGGACGTCCTCGTCATGCTAGGTACCTCAGCCGCATATTTCTACTCTCTTTTCAACCTCGCATGTGCTATGTTCAATACTACCCCTGACTTTCACCCTTTCCTGTTCTTCGAGACAAGCACCATGCTCCTCGCATTCGTTTCACTCGGCCGCTACTTGGAGAACAAAGCAAAGGGTAAAACTAGTGCTGCTCTTACCGACCTCATGGCTCTTGCCCCATCAATGGCTACTATATATACCGACGCCCCGGCATGTACACAGGAAAAGAAGATACCCACCGAGCTCGTCGAGGTCGGTGATACCATCAAAATGGTTCCCGGAGACAAGGTGCCCGCCGATGGTACGGTCGTGCGTGGCTCCTCAAGTGTGGACGAGAGCGCGATCACTGGCGAGGCCGTACCCGTAGTAAAACAAGTCGGCGATGCGGTTATAGGTGGCACCGTTAATGGCTTGGGCACCTTCGATATGATCGTTACACGGGCAGGGAAAGATACAGCTCTTTCCCAGATCGTCAGGCTTGTTGAAGAGGCCCAGACTTCCAAAGCGCCCATTCAGGCTTTCGCGGACAAGGTTGCGGGGTATTTTGTTCCAACCGTAGTTTCTCTCGCGGTGATCACGTTCCTGGCATGGGCTATCTTGAGTACATTTATCAGCGACCAGGATTTGCCGCAGATGTTCCATCGGCACGGAGCAAGCAAATTGGGAACTTGCTTACAACTTTGTATCTCCGTGATCGTGGTGGCATGTCCGTGTGCACTCGGCTTGGCAACACCTACCGCGATCATGGTTGGCACTGGGATAGGTGCCAAGAATGGTATTCTTATCAAGGGTGGGAAGGCTTTGGAGGCGAGCAAGAGTATCAAGAAGGTTGTGTTGGATAAGACTGGAACCGTCACTATGGGCAAATTGAGCGTCGTTGGAATGCAATGGGTTCCTTCATTTAACGATACGATGAAAAGCGAGGAGCTCTATACCGGAGACAACGCTTTGGACGGTGTTTCTGCTGATGGTTTGACTAGGAGAGAGATCATGGCCATGGTCAGCGCCACCGAGGCCAAGTCGGAACATCCTCTTGCGAAAGCCATCGCGGTCTACGGTCGAGAACTCCTAGGTGATAAATATCCAGAGACAGAGATCAAAGCCTTTGAGTCGATTACCGGCCAAGGTGTCAAGGCTGTGATCGAGTGCAATGGGCGAACGAGCACAATACTCATCGGTAACGCGAGGTTTGTAACAAGGCCACAAAGTACGAGTATAGAAACCAACGAAGGTGGAATCATGTCTGAGAAATCCGGCGACGTCGTCTTTGAATTTGACGACAACGTCAATCTTATCACGCCCACTCTCGCTGCCTATGAAGTAGAAGAATCGAAACTTGGTCGCACCGTCATCTACGCTTCCATCCTTTCCTCCGCCAACTCTTCATCGAGCGGGAAACAGAGAATCGAGGACCCTAAACCTGTTCTTGCGGTGTCCCTTAGCGACGCTCCGAAACCATCCTCCAAACAAGCTATTCGTGCTCTTGAGATGATGGGTGTGGAAGTATCCATGATGACCGGAGACGGAAAGGTTACAGCACACGCTATCGCTCGTAGTGTTGGTATTCGACCCGAGAATGTCTATGCCGAGATGTCACCGAAGGGTAAAGCCGCGAAAGTAACGGAAATTATGCAGAATGAAGGTGGTGGAATTGCTATGGTTGGGGATGGGATTAACGATTCTCCGGCTCTTGTTGCTGCGACTGTTGGTATCGCTCTATCATCTGGAACGTCGATCGCTATCGAAGCTGCGGATATCGTTCTCATGCGCTCGGATTTACTCGACGTCGTAGCTGCGCTTCACCTATCCCGAAAGATATTTGGGGTGATCAAGAGAAACTTGATTTGGGCGTGCATTTATAATGTGTTGGGTATACCATTGGCGATGGGAGTGTTTTTACCTATGGGGTTGTATATGCATCCGATGCTTGCGGGAGCGGCTATGGCGTTTTCGAGTGTGAGTGTCGTCGCGAGTTCGCTGACGTTGAAATGGTGGAAGAGACCGAGGGAGAGTGTGATGATGTATGAAGATGAGGGTGTTGGTGCTGGATGGACGGGTATGTTTGTGGATAGCTTGGGAAGTGTGAGGGAGTATTTGGGTTCTGGTGTTGAATGGGTGGGGTGGCGTAAGCAAGGGGTGAAGATGGGGTATGAACAGGTACCTGTGGAGTTGGATGAGAGAGTTGTGTAGATCGGACTGACTTGGATGGATTTGAGGATGCTTACATCTATCTTATTATTTATTTTCTTCATCATATCGGTCGTTTCATTTGCAGAACCTTGGCTATTTAGCTTCCGCTAGAGTAGGGTTGTGCTGACTGTTGTATCCTGTAAAGAGTCTCAAATGTATTCATTGTACAACTCGGATCACAAGGTGCCTTCAACGCGCGGAACCCTTTTAACCTTATAGTTGTATGCTCGTGTACCTATACGTCAGCTATGAATACAGCATCCTTTATCTTTCCTGTTTATCTCCTACTTTTGACCAGTTTTCATGCGATGTGTTTACGGTTGACAGTAGAGGCGGCCGGATATAGCAAAGTGAACATTATATGACGTTAGTCTCTCGCGCCCATACATCCACATCCCCCTGTCATGGCCACGTTCATCTCTTTAGCAAGCCCCAATTGCAGAATTTGGGCCAGGAAACAGTCGGATGAGCCTACTACAACGGAGGGCATCTTGCGCGTCTTAAATCCCTTTCGGACAAAAATCTCCCGAAAACCGCGTGCCCTCGTTACGTTCATGCTCTTAGAGGTTCACAGGGTGAAGGAAGAGACGGGGTAGAGGGCTTGGGCTTCGCGACAAGATTTTCTTCGTAGAAAGAGTCAGAATGGCCGAATAGCTAGAATGATTTTTGTGGAGGAGAGAATGGCTACTGCGAGCTGGCTTGGCCAAGGAACGAGATGCGCCGGCCCCGATCTGGTGCACAGCAACCACGTGACCGGCCTAGTGATCAAAATGTCGGGAAGAGGGAATCGAGGATCTTAGGGCTGTACCTTCACCTCGAATAGCACCTCCGAGTCTGGACCGCGACGCCCCATCCGAGCGCCCTATATAATGGTCCTCTCTATTCTATCCCTCCCATTGATCTGTTCGGGCGGAGTTCCACCATTTTACGCACGCCATCTCCTATCCTCTCGCTATGAATCTTCCACACACTCCCATCGCGTTCAACGGACAGATCAACAATTGTCAATTTGTCTTCAGTGGCGGTAACCCCACCATGCACAATCACCCTCAGCCTCTTGCGAGTCCTATATCGGCCCGTCCAAAATCTCGTTCATCTTACGCTGATTCGCCCTCTGCATTAAACTCGCTAGAGGCATCGTCGGTTGCGCAGGGCCATTCTAGTTCCGCCCCACAAGGCCAACATGCTCAAGCAGGCCCACCTGCTACTTTTTCTTCCCCGCACTTAGAACTTTGTTCTCCCTTGGCTAGCCTATTGTCTGCCTTAGGTAGCCCGATGAACAACTTGAACGGCCTCCAGGCTCGCACCTCTATCACCCCTGGCCCTGGGCAATTCAATGACACCGAGGTAAAGCTCTCATATTACTGTATGCACCGTGTATCGTAGAGCTGAGGTTTCTTCTCAGGAACGCATTCACCAGCACACTTCCCCAGTCGTGTGCGTACACCCTCGCACAGGATATCTACACCCCTACGAACATGAGCGGGTCGATAACAACCTGCCCGGTTGTACGGCCACCATGTATAGATCGTCCCAGCATATACCATTTCTGATGCCACATTCCCCGACTTACTCATCTCCGGTTCCCTCCTCGAATTTGAATGTCCACTCTGTATCTGGGCCTGATAGATGTGACTGGTGTATCGATGAGAGAGACGATTCGGATGATGATGATGATTATCACTGATCTGCTTTTCGAGGTTCTAACTTTAAAAAACTTGACTCCTGCGCTTTTCTGTTGTATTACATGCGACTGTTCAACACAGTCGTTGTGGCTCTGTTTTATACTGTTTTCTAGCTGTATTCATACCAATTATCATTCCCTTTCGGTCCCTAGGGTAAAAAGGCCAAAGTTCAAACCAGGTTCAATAGCCAGGGGCCACACTCTCGGGTGTTGGGTTCGGTCATAAGAAAATTTATCCAAAAAGGATTCCCGTATGGGGTATGAACACTGAACAGGTACCTGTGAAGTTGGATGAGAGAGTTGTGTAGATCGGACTGTTTTGGATGGATTTGGGGGGGTGCTTACATCTATCTTATTATTTATTTTCTTCATCATATCGGTTGTTCGATTTGCAGACCCTTGGCTATTTAGTTTCCGCTAGAGTGGGGTTGTGCCGACTGTTGTATCCTGTAAAGAGTCTCGTCAGATGTGTTCGTTGTACCCTCGGATCGGATCACAAGGATGATGAGGAGTGATGCCTTCATCAATGCGCAGGGCCCTTTCAGTCTTATAGTTGTATGCTCAGGTACACGTCAGCAATGAATACGGCATCCTTCGCCTTTGACGTTTATCTCCTATTTTTGACCAGTTTTCATGCTCTGTGCTTACAGTTGACAGTAGAGGCGGCCGGATATAGCAAAGTGAACATTATATGACGTTAGTCTCTCGCGCTCATACATCCGCATCCCCCTGTCATGGCCACGTTCATCTCTTTAACAACTCCCAATCGCAAGATTTGGGCCAGGAAACAGTCGGACGAGCCTACTACAACGGAGGGCACCTTGCGCGTCTTAAATCCCTTTCGGACAAAAATCTCCCGGAAACCGCACGTCCTCGTTACGTTCACGCCCCGAAAATCCGCTTTTGATATCGACGAAACATCGGGAGTCAATGAATTTAGGGTGTGTTCGCATCTCTCAATGTCGACCCTTGTATTAAACCGGGTTCAGGGCTTTTACTCTCATTGCTAGGTATCCATCTTCCTATGAGCTGTCTGAACGTATAGAACCTGGCATCGAGATGAGCGGATCCCCTCCGGGGTTTTTGACTTCGCTACAGTGTTCTGTCAGGATGCCATAACTTTAGCCGATCAGCGACTTTTTTCTATAGTCCTCAATACCGGGATAAGCGTTCCGTTCGCCTGGGCGGTAAGCCAAGGGTACATACGATAATATTGGACCAGAATCGTGGCGCAGCACGTTTTGTAAACTATTATCTTCTTTATCACCATCATATGGACATTCAATAGGTTCGTGGTTTGTTAAAATACCGTATTCTGGTTCTCACTCTGTTCTCTGACACCAAGAAAATGGCCCTGAGTCCAGTCTGGTTTCCTTACCTTACATTTCCTCGTGAGTATTTCTTCTCAAGATTGGATGCGTGGCGATGATGAACTCTCCTTCAGGTCGTGGTCATGAAAATGCATGTATTTAAATGTGAATAAGCATCTTCAATATGTCTCTGAACAATCTCATTTGCTCTCCCATCGGCTTCAGACGGCAAGCATCAACATTGAGGGTTGTGAGCAGGTATTCAAGGACGCAGCTGTTCCAGAAAGTAAAGAAGTGACAGAAGGAAACGGTATCATGATGATCACGACCCGTAGTAGGACACCAGAAGTACGTGAAGGCTCTTCTCCCACTTACGCTGATCATACGTCTGCCAGTATTCTCAGAAGCCGCCTCAACGCAATGTCTTCGCGGCAGGACAGCAACGACACCATACAATTCTTAGAGGAGAGATCGGGAGACACAACTTTTTCGGCGACGCTGTCTAACATTTCTGACATGAAGGATAACAGTCAATCTCAACAATAACATCCTCTTGTCTCTCATCCAGATCCGACGGTATCCGCATTGGCGAAGGAATTCTCGGATCTCCAAGCAGAACTCGTCAGTCCAAGGTCAAGTCACCTGTGCAGTAGTCCTCGACTTCCACTACTACTTCCTCAACAGTTGTATGGAGTTCGGGCGGGTGGGAATTAGAGAATAAGAGTGAATTAGGAGATGCACGATATACACCTCATACTTGTTACTCAATGTATCTCGTACCATAACATCATGAGCACCCACGTGGACTCACCTCCGACTCGTTCCTCGTTTACCAAAAATAAGACAAGACTCGCGGTGCAACAGTGAAAGTAACTCAACGCGTCTAAATATATCTTCTGCGCCACATGAAGTAATTAGAATACTCAACCCGATTTCATAGGGGCTGAATCTCATGAGCGGAGCACCAAACAAAGAAGTAGAAAAGCTAAACTCTGACAGATGTAATTTTGCCATAGAGCGGACATTTTTAACGCTGGGCCAGGCAATTACTGGATACCGGGCAGCCAATAGAAAGGCTGTACTAGGCAGTTACTAGTACCGCATCACTGCGACAGCAGGTTCACTGTTAATTATACTCCAACCGAGGAAGACCGGTACACGTTAGTGACACAGTGACACGCGGCAAACGAGGCACAAACGCTCATGTGATGGTTTTAGACTATGATTTACCTCACCTTACGATAAAGATTGGACCCACTTCTGTGGTGGAGTTCAATGCGTACTAATGAGCTAGCGGAGGTCTTACCAGCAAGTGTTTAGATACTTGCCGAGTACAGAATACTCGAGCAATTCCAGCTCCTGGCAATGAAAATACTATCCATCCGTGTCAACTCGATGGAAGAAGAACGGACTGAGGTCCCCCCACTGGTGCGGTCTAGGACACCTGGCAGTCAACACAATGGGGGCCATTACCCAAGTACGCCGTCATTCAGAGAGGAGAGTAAGGTAAGCCAGTGTCGTATCTAGTAACCGGGAGAGTGCTAATTAATGGTAATTGCGGCCTCATTCTATGAAGCAAGGATGAGCAAGCCAGTGGAGGGCCAATGTCAGCCAGTGATGTAGCCAGTTGGCTAATGGGCTTTGGTTAAATGCTGACTAACAGCGATCAATTTGGCCGCTGAGGATGTCAAGAACAACAACCCGCTGTACAACTACACAAAACACATCTTACATCTAAAAGTACATCTTCTGCTATAGACCTTCATTTATAGTTGTTTTGTTGAGGTTTCTAGAGTTATCACACTTCGTATACACGATTCAAGCCCCCGTCAAAAGTTGATTGTGATTGTCACTATGATGACTAATCTTATATTGACCACTAAGGTTACTATATATATCTCTGTCACCGTCAATCACCCGTTTGCCATTTATGTCCATATTCTCACCAAGGCCTATCAGCCATTAGCCAGCGATCGCCAACAGCCACCCATCAATGGTTGACTGGCCTATCACTGGCTAGCTCATCCTTGATATGTATTATTTCGGCGCTCGATTTATGGCTGACCAAGAGAATGAACAATACCTCACTACCAAAGGTTTCACCTGCTGTTATCGTTCACGGAGATGATACCGACAGCTTGGTGAAAAGTTGGAGTTCACGATTGGCTTCGGCTTCGCAAGGACCCCGATTTATGAAACATCATTCCGCGGTTGGCGCTATTGCTGCAGTAGACTCTGTGCATATTTCCACTTCCTTATCATTAGAATATCTCCCTAGCATTATTTTAGATGTCTTTTCACTTTCCGAGGCTCAGGAAGATCCTTTGGAAGGTAATGATGCCGATTGCTCTACGCATTTTACAATACAAATTCCCGGTCCTGTATTAGGTTAAAAATAGCTCCAATGAACAGCTTACATCACGTAACTATATAGTGATAGGTGAATTTTCCAGCACCTACTTATGCACCCACTGCCCAGCTGGGCCAGTTCGACTGAGTTCACTGTACTGAGATTCATATCAGGTCTGGATCACGCTGTTTTCCGTAGCCCTACAGGTCGGGAATTTTTAACGGGATCCCCATATAGAATGCAAGGAGAATCTTACATGAAGCAATTTTTAGTTCAAAATCTGGCAACTATTCAGTGTTGACACGAACTTAGGAGTCATAATGGTATACAACATTGTAGCAAGACCGCCGTCTACAAATCTTAGATACGCCTCCACTCTAGTCACTGTTATACCATGACAATGCATGACAATCCCCCCATGATAAAAGGCCCACCGGCTGTCATCTTCCTCAACTTCTCTCTTGTCCCTTCCTTTACTCGTGCCTTCGTTCCCTCTATCTTGGGAACAGCCCAGAGTGTTATTCAACTTTTTACACGCACTATCTCCTATCCTCTCGCTATGAGTCTTCCACACACTCCCATCACGTTCAACGGGCAGATCAACAATTCTCAAATTGCCTTTGGTGGTGGTAACCCCACCATGAATGTCTACCCTCAACCACTTGCGAGTCCTACATCGGCCCGCCCAAGATCTCGTTCATCTCGCGCTGATTTGCCCTCTGCATCAAGCTCGCTAGGGGCATCGTCAGTTGCGCAGGGCCATTCTAGTTCCGCCCCACAAGACCATCATGCTCAAGCAGCCCCACCTGCCACTTTTTCTTCCCCGCACCTAGAACCCTGTCCTCCCTCGGCTAGCCTATTGTCTGCCTTAGGTAGCTCGATGAACAACTTGAACGGCCTCCAGGCTCGCACCTCTATCACTCCTGGCCCTAGGCAATTCGAAGCCGCCGAGGTAAGACTCTCATATGACTATATGTATTGTGTATCATAGAGTTGAGGTTTCCTCACACCTCCTAGGGACGCATTCACCAGCACACTTCCCCAATCGTGTACGTACACCCTCGCACAGGATATCTACACCCCTGCGAATATGAGCGGGTCGATGACAACCTGTCCGGTTACACGGCCAACATGTATAGATCGTCCCAGCATATACCATCTCTGATGCCACATTCCTCATCTCCGGTTCCCTCCTTGAACCTCAATGTCCACTTTGTACCTGGGCCTAATAAATGTGACTGGTGTATCGATGAGAGAGACGATTCGGATGATGAAGGTTATTAATGATCTGCTTTTCGAGGTTCATTTAAAAACTTGACTCCTGCGCTTTCCTGCTGTATTACCTGCGACTGTTCAACACAGTCGCTGTGGCTGTCTTATACTGTTTTTTAACTGTATTCATGCCAATTATTACTCCTTGTCAGTTCCTAGGGTACAAAGGCCAAAGTTCATACCAGATTTAATAGCCCAGGCCTTTGTGAGCGAGGGGTCACACTCTCGAGAGTTGGGTTCGGCCATGAGGAAATTTATCCGAAAATGATTCTAGCCAGTGTCGTATTTCAACCCTTCTTTCTGCCAATTGCGATGAGGAGGACCAACCTTTTCCACATTCGTCCCAAGCCAATTTAATCTGAATAAGCCAACCCCCTGCCAACCCCTTCGGTCTTTCTCCACCCTCGTAAAATCCCAATCCCTCGTCTTCGCCTTTGTTGTATTAAAACCTTTGTTGTCTATACCCAAACAAAATTTCCGCTCAATGATCTGAACAATGCAAATTCTAAGGCGGTAGTCCGGGTTTAGATTTGTGGCGACATGCAACCAGATACTTGCTGTGAATTTCTCGCAATAGGAATGCTATGCAATGCGAAGCGATACCTTATGAGCAATCTGTTAGGCTATGCTTGTCGAGAAGGGAGGAAATCCCGAGAGCACGGGTTGATGAATTATTTTTGCGAACTACGCAGTTTGGGGGGGCGACAAATGGGGTAGACCGAAGAGAGGCGAATAGAAGCACGCTAGACATAAGCTACGTCATCAGGACCGTATCGTGTAGCAAGGGCATTGGCTTGGGAATGACACCAGCACAAGGTGGCATTAATGTGCCAAAGATCAAATCAGATGCGCTGGTGGTATCTGCAGAAATCGCGCTTCGCTGTACGTAAATGACAAGGAAAACATCCGCTAAAGATGGAAGGGAGCAGCCGGGCGAGAGCAAGCGAACCAGCAAGGGTCGAGGGTCGAGCAGCCATTTAAAGTAGTCAAGATATAGAAAGGTAGTACTAATGAACAAGGTACCAAGATCAACGTAATTATTCATAATGCAGGTCATGCAACGAAAGCGAGTACTATGTATCGGATTTGAAACAACGAGTCGTCAAAAACAAAGGAGAAAAGGATAGAAAAAGTAAATAACCGCAATGGGTCCGTGGCTCATATAAATAAAGAATCGGTCCGTGGGCTGATTCCGGTGTTTATTCATAGGGCATGTTTTCGATAGATTCTCCAAGTGATGTCCAGTTCTTCAGCACCCATTCCGCATGATCTTGCTCATCGCGTGCAAAAGCTTTCACAGCTAGAGTCAATAGGGTGTTCTCCCGATTGTGCAATATGATTCGCAGCTCATTCCACAGGCTATTGTAGTGTCAGTATACCCATGACAGAGAACAGGTACTACACCTACCAAACGCGGATGAAAACTCTTCTGCTGAGCTGTGCAGCAATCGTCCCCTGATCTTTTTCAATCATGGCTGTCAGTTTGTCGGCCTCTTCCTGCCAGCCTTCTTTTGCTGTTGTGCGAATTCCATCAAGTTTAACGCTGTTGGTGTCAACACGTTTTTTCAACCGGTCCACCTGGTCTACTGATAAGCGCTCATGACGAACGAGCAAATCCCTGGTGGCGAGATAGAGGTCGCGTTGAGTCTGCAATTTGGGGTGAGCTAGGATATCGAGAAACACGAAAAACTATACACTGACTTTCAGAGACTCCAAGGTTGTATTTAGTCGAGTCCTCGTCTACTAGAAATTAGTGAGGGATTTCGCACACGGAGTTCACAGACATACTCGACTCTCTTCCAGATCAGAATGCCGCTGCGTATGTACGGCTAATTGATCCAGTCCCTGCCTTATTCCATTGGAAAGTTCGCATTCGTCGCCTCTCCAGCAATGTTCATTGATCTCAGTGACCACTCTTAGCGTATTTGTGAGCCGAGAAAGGTCACTCTGCTCTCCCACAGTAGGCAAACGAAGTCCGAGGAAAGAATGGTTCAAAGAAGGGGACATGATGGGTGATGACGAACCAGGAAGAGAAGAAGTAGAAGTAACCGAGGAAGAAAGAGGCAACGTGAAATGAGTAGGCAGGTATCTCCGTTTGAAGGCTAGTGGTGATCGTACCGCTACAGCTTCCTGCCTTTTCATAATCCGCTCAGCGAGAATGCATATCCTTTGCCACTGCTCTATCAACGGGCCCAGTCTTGTTCGGATAACACTGCATAAAAATGCGTCAAATGCAGTGGGCGGAGTCAAAAACATACAACGCACGTCAATTTTTCTTCAAAATCGCTGGGTATGGACATCTCTTCTACACGATCAACCCGCCTTGATAACGATTCTTCATCGAGAGAGATCGAAGTCTGCTTCCGCCACGTCTCGAATGATGGTACAGTTAAAAATATTGTCAGGACTGCATCTTCTTTAAGGACGGGGTGGTTACTAGATAGGAAATCAGGAGAATGACAGACGAAGTCTTCGGTTAAGCTTACATCACGAAGGTGAGAGCACGTTGTAATCCTCGCCTACCGACAATGTTCAGCGTTAACTCACTCAAGCCAAGTGAATGATATCATACCTTCGCTGTTCCAGGAAATGCTCATCCGCTGTAGTCATTGGATCAACACGATAAATTTCATCGAAGACATTAAAGTAACCTCACGTCCGACTCTCTTTGGTGGTAATGCGGGGAACAAGCGGAAAGGATACCTTCGAAGAAGTACATCCCAGAGATAGACAAATTCAGAATAACGCCTTGTAACAGTAACGCCATTCTGAAAAACCATCAATACACCCTCTCCCGTACTGACACTTACGATATGCGTACCTCAGTCATAATCTCGTAAACTGTGTATCGGTTCAGAATAAACCCTTGTTGACCCAAGATTGTGACTTTGACATTTTCCAGTCGTTTCCACCACTCCGGCGGTAAGCCAGTACCGGAAAGGGAAGACTGGGCACCATTCATCAATCCACCCGTCAAGCCTCCACTTGTACCAGCACCCAGAGCCGAAGAAGGGTTTTGAGGAGGACCATATCTTGGAGCCGGGTTCCATGGATCGACTGTATTCTGTCTGTATGGTATAGTTGGTGCAGTAAATGTTGAATTCGAGACTTGTATTCGATCCAAATCGAGTGTCGGTTCGGGGAGTGCATCTTCTGATGATAGAGCGGCGACTTGTTCAATGCTTACATCTACAACAAATACCGTATGTCAGAAAATTAACATACATGAAGTTATTTTTTCTTCTTACCTCTGTTCGTTTGTGCCAGTGCAACCAGGGCGAGTGCAACAAAGAACTCGAGCTTCGAAACACGAGGACGAGAACTGACCAAGTTCACAATCTGAGTACGGAAAAGAAAGAAAGTCGCATCAGTCTACTATATGCTTGGAGAGTCACCAGACACACTTTGTCAACAGTACTTGCAGGCAAACCCGAAGCAGCCAATACGCGCGACAGCGAATTGACTGAGGTGTCTCCCAGCCCACTGGGGTCCACTGCGGCAAAGGCACGGTGATAAATCGCAGGAACAGTGGCGCCAGCTGCAACATAGGATTCAGTTTCTATTACACTACAATGAAATAAGTCGTATCTCACCAATCACAGACGAAAATGTGGAAGACGAGGATGTCTGCTCCGGTGCAGGTGTTGGCACAGGACTGGGGGCAGAACTCCATGGATCGAGGCCATCGTCGTACACGGAATTGGCGAGAGGATTCTCATTGCCAACGCTGCCACCAAAGCCGTTGGTGGATGAAGCCAGGTACCGCTGCCCAGCCCTGGGTGCGTTGAACATGGAAGAGCTGAACGGACAAGGTCTTCAACAGATGATCTCATCAAATGTCACCAGTCCCTGCGTCACGCATCCTTATTATCGTTTATTTCGCCAATAACTCATTACATATCACAAGGGCGCGAAAACAAGAAAAGAAGCAAAAAAAGAAAAAATCAAATTAAAGGGAGCCCCTCGTCTATGCATCATACGTCTTTTTAGCCGCAAAGTGGAGAGTCCAGGTCGACAAAAGTCTTCTGCTATTGACTTCCTCGCCCGTCAGTCTGTAAAGTATATTAAGCACAGATAGCAGGACAATTATAGCTCAAACACATACCCAGGTGAACCATAGGTCAAAGGCGCCATGTATGAGAACATGACAAACATTACGAGACTGAAAACAATGGTTGTAACAACACCCTTCGTTCCAACATCAGCATACTGCGCAGCCTGTGGCCTGGTCTTTGGTCCGCGGAGGGAAATAGGGAAATTGATGGTATCACTGAGAACAAAGCTCAGAACCGAACCCGCAATCATCGCAGAGGCAAGGTGCGAAGGAAGGTAGTGGTGAATGAAAAGTTGGCGGCTGAACAAGAAGAACGGAAGGTAGTGGACAGCCCATACAAGCATGAAGAACCCAGTATTGTTCCACAGACGGTTGCGAACAGCTGCAATCATGTTATAAGCGACCCACAAACTTACAACAAGCCAGCACTTACGATCAGCAATAGGATCCATACCACGGCGCCTCGCTATGAGATCGGCACCAAGAATACCAACATAAATCGACAACCCGACGACACATGCCCACCAACCAACCAAATTTCCAACCAAATAAATTTGTTTCTGTGAATCATTCTCGGTCCAGAAGCTGATACCAGTCAGAGAAAACGGCCAGTTGACGGGTGTGCTGGCATAAGGATGAGACCCAGTCAATCCAGCGTTGTGTTGTAACATCAAAAGTTGCAATTCAGCAAACTTCCTGAAAAAGTTCATCGACTTTGGCTCCTTCGTCGGCCTCTCCGCCAAACGGTTATCAAGTCCCTCAGGATCTAAAACTCATATTAACACCAAAAACACGAAACAAAACATAGTTTTCTCACCATCAGTATCAACAATCTCATTGACAAACCAAATAGCAGTCTTATCCACCGCATTCTTGTTACCATTAATCTCTTGTTGTTTGAATGCCCAGTCAGGGAGGGGAGTAGTGTGGGTCCACATCGCTACCTTGGTCGGTACGTGTACCAGTCTGAAGTAACCAGACTTAGTTTTCCAGGAGGCGCCATCAGAGTCAATAAGGTTGACACTGAAAAGGGTGTCGTTGTGACGTGAATAGTCACCCATGGGCCAAGTAGTAAACTCTTGGTTAGTCGGCATTATAGGGGACGCAACATCATGAGTAAGGAGATGAGTCTGAGTGTTGACATGGAGCAACTGAATAACATCGCCATTTTGAACAATACGACCGCGACCAGTTTCGGGAATAGCCTTGGTGGGGATAACCTGCCAATAATTATTGGTATCATCGTGGGTATAACCAGTGACTTGTTGGCCTGGCAAATTTTAAGTCTTTCAAACCTTGATATGTGTAAGACATCCAACATACCTTGGCTACTGATACGACCATCCTCATAAGTCAAGGGGTACTTCTCAGCATGCGAGTGCAAAAAGATCTTCGTATCCTTGTGCTTCATAGTAATAATATCATGATAGCGAATCTCTATTACTTGCTGAGCACAGAAAAATACACGAAAAAGAAAAAATCTCGCTTACCGGCGCTGTTCAAAAGCATCTCATTACCAGCCAGCGTTTCTTGGAAAGCAGGACTCATATAGAGGTCACCACTACCAGATTGAACAAGGATAGCAAAATGGATATAGAAGAACGAGAGGTAGACAATGAACGGAACCAGAATAAGACCAATGGCACGAGCCACAAAGTGCTGGTAAAAGTAATCCTACGACAAACCATCAAATCATCGTCACAGACGAACGTACATGAACCACACTCACCATGGTAGTCCCTTTCTTGTGGTCCAAAATATCCCACAAGTCGATAAGGACAGCAATGCCAATACAAGCGACAGTAAGGATACCGTTAACCTTGGATCCCCAAGTACAAGCCATAAAAACACCGGTAAGTCCCAACCACACACACCATTCCGTCGTAAATTCACTGGCAACCGTTTTCAGTACCTGAAAACCAGACAACCTACACCAAAAAGGACATACCGATAACGAAGTTTACGGAAACGGACATATGAATAAATGGTCAAAGCCATAAAGAAAATCAACGTCGCGTCCAGTAAAATCAACCGAGACTGAGCAATATGAGCATTGTCTAAATTAGTTTGGAAACCCAACCATAAGCATTCAAATACCCAAAACCAGTCGAAAGACGCACCAAAAAGAACAAGACAAGCAGAAAACGCGGCAATTATGGTAGAATATCCACTCTCCTTCATAATCGCATAAACAACAGGAACCGTAAGACTCCCCAAAGCGGCAGGAAGAGCACGCATCCCGATATAAGGAACATTGTTCAACGTATAATTATCACCAATATTATCAAACGTGAATTCCCCATCAAACCCAACAAACCAGCCCGCCAGTCCAAAGAGAAGCTTCGCAAAAGGAGGATGGACATCGAAATAATACTGGCGGGTAATATAATACGACGCGAATTTTCCAAAATGCACTTCATCAAAACTATGAAATTGAAAAAAAAAAGGGTGGCGTTGTTGAACATTCAGAAAAAGTCTTGACAGTTAGAAAGAAAATGACACGTACACAACTTGATCAGGATGACTGATTTTATAAAACCTCAACGCAAACGCAAGCGCCGTCAAAGTACCAACAACAACCATACTCGCTTGAGGAGTATCAAGCATCTGTTCAGCATGACTTCTCGAGCGCTATCAAAACCCACCCCCACCACCAAAACACATCAGCCCACATCCACCCATCAAGACACAAAAACCACTCACCGGACTTTGATAAATCTCAGCAACATGTTCATCGTTCTGCGTGTTCTCAGAAGTCACGCTACCAGAGTAATGAGAGGAAGCATTATCCGGACGTTTACGAAGACGCGCAGCAGTCTCGGGTGCCTTTCCCTTGCCCCCCATGACGGAACGAGGAAAAAAAAGATTCTGATGAGCTGGAAGATTGTTGACTTTAACCAACCAATTCAACAGCCAAACACTCCTGTTGCTTAGTCAGCGTACACTGTTTGATGGCATTTGCACCGAGTCCCTGCAGGACTGTCGCTAAAATACATCGTTAACTGTACGCCAGAGTGCTCGGAAACATCACCAAAATAGTGGCTCTTCAAATAAACCGAACTATCGTTAATGGCTAACCAAGAATGCTCCACTATTTTCTCGGACCCTTCCCAATCCTCGAAACCTATTGTAGTAGTGTCACCACATGGGCTGACGTGGCAAAACAACGTCACTCAACAAGTACCATGAGATAAAAACCCAGAGTCTCCTTGAAATCAAGGGTCCAATGGTTCATTCCGCAAAAGTAATAGAAATCATATATATACCTTTCACCCGACAGAGGCATAAAAACACCATATTGAGAGAGAGAGAAAAAAAAGAGTTCTCAGATCAAAAAAAAAAAAAAGAAAAGGGTACCCATAAAGACGACACTCTACACAAAACGGAAAACAAGGATCGGTACGCTAAAAAAACGAATGATAATGAAGGAGGGGGTGTCGTTAACACAAGTGGCCGTAGCTAAAGGAGTTTAGATAATAAGATAGGAAGAGAAGAAGAAGAAGAAGAAAAGAAACAAGAGGTGACTCGCGCGACTCGGGGAGATAGTTATAATCACTACAGTAATGTAAAAACG
The DNA here is from genome assembly GCA_029719445.1 of Agaricus blazei. Taxonomy (NCBI): domain Eukaryota; kingdom Fungi; phylum Basidiomycota; class Agaricomycetes; order Agaricales; family Agaricaceae; genus Agaricus; species Agaricus blazei. Next base: position 1,108,331 of record SSNC01000005.1, read on the forward strand.
TGTGCTAGATAGAACATCGCGCAAGGCAACTCCAAGAGAAGTAAAGAAGAACAAAACACAACAACGAAGAAGAATGAGCGTTACTTCGGTGTTAAATGAGGTCAAGATTAGGAAAAGGAAAAGAAAAAAAAATGAGCGGCTGTACATGACACTCACAAAACAACAAGAAAGCAAGAAAGCGATAACAATCAATCACAAAGGGAGGAGCAGCAAGGTGGATGGGGGGGATGTCAATGAACATGTCCTCAATGGTCTCGCGCAACCCAGTCCGTACTCCGAGAGACCAGCTCAACAGAGTTATCAGTCGTCCAAAACAATCTTTCAGTAGCACTTCGACCACTCCAACTCTTCTGGTCTCGAAGAATCATAGCCTGCAATGATACACGTTAGAAGCTTATTAAACCAGCATCAAACCTCCAACGAACCTGTTGTGCGCCAAAATTCCTCTGGTCATGTGCAAACATCTCCACGTTTTCCTCCAAGGCTTCAGATAATATCTGTAAATCCTGTAAAACACCCTGCATAGCTTTAACCGCCGACATCGTCTGAATTTCTCTCCTGTTTCGAGCGACCACCCCACCAGACACAAGGGATTTAGACACCGTCGTTAACACAGTATGTAGAATCCTCTTCGTCTCGGCAATAATTCTCTGCGCTTGTTGGAAATTTCTCCTTGAAACCAACACCAACGCTCTCGTAATCATATCAGACGCTAACAACTCCATACGTCTCCGCACAATAACCGGGTCCGAGACAGTTGATGGTGGTCGAGTGGGATTTTGAGAAGCAGGGAGCAGCGTAACAGTCAACAAGACGGGATGTGCTAACCGAGTTACGTGTTTTGTTGCTGAAGGATCAAAGAATGAGCCATCTACCTCCAACACCGGTACCTCATCAATCATCTTATCCATCATGCCATACGCGAAATCAGGCGGATCTTCAATTGAGAGTGTGTCCAACCCCAGACTCTGTACAAATTGATCAGTGGCATTCAATGCCCGGTTAGGCATTGTCATCCCATGCCCATGAGATTGCATCTGCGCTGCCCGCAGCACGTCCGAATTGTCCAACTCGAGCTCTATCAACATCTCTTTCTTTTCTCCATACCTCAACTCTCCCACATCCACATCCACATTTTGACCGTCAGAAGCCAGAATAGATGTTGGTCCCCCGAGACTTTACGAATCCTAAACCGCTGACTGTCCACGATTTTCATATGCAACTTCATATTAAGCAGACCAATCGACATCATGCCACCCACGCATCCCGCGACGCAGTCCTGAAGATCATACCAGTCTTTTACGAAAGTATACGTGCCACTGGTGTGGTTCGACATGAGCCACAGAGAGGCTGGATCGTGTGAGCGGCCATAACCAAACGAATGAATGGGCACATTTGCAGCTTCTGCTCGGGCCAAGACAAGATCCATTTGCGCCCTGCGCGTGCTATCCGAGGCATCGCTTACTAGAACCATTCCCGAAATTGGATTTCGACATTTCCGCTGTAAAACCACGTCGAGACCTATACATATTATTAGTATATCCAATATTATAACTGTCAAAATGCGAAAGGCATTCACCATGATTGACAGCCGTAACAACATCCGTTTTTTCATCCTTGGAACCTCTAACCAGAAATTCATCTTGTCCATCCTCGATTCGTGAACCAATTTCATCAATAAATTTTGTGAGCCTCTGTTTGCCCTGTGGTCGGCCAATCATCATATAAGGCGTTTTCCTCACCCTGCCGGAAATGCCTACTTCAAACGTCACAATGCTCAATCGATCTTTGGGTTGCAATGATCCCACAATAAAGTCCAACGTATTTTTGATCACTCTAATTTTGAGTTGCGCCGTGCTTGGTTGAGAATTTTGCGGTGGTACGGCGATGACAAGAATCAAATCCATAGCAGGATGAGTGATCGGCGGTAATGAATTGGAAGGTCCAGATGCAGTGTGAGGCGTCACCAACGGGGGAGGTGAATCATACGAGCTCATTTCATCATCCTCCCCAAGGGTCGAAAGTTTGTGGTGCATTTGCCTGGAAGGATTCATTGAACCGTGGGAAGTCGAGGATGACGTTGTCGATCTCGAAGAACCGTTGAGAAGACTGTCCACCGTGCTGACTGTCGTTTGCGTGCTTCCCCCACTAAGCATCCGCATAGCTTTTCGGTTACCTCCAAATTCCTCGACGTCGGGGCCGTCCAAGTCTCTAAGTGGTCTGTTCTGGGATTGGAACATGTGAACGAGTGCCTGAATGTTATTTTTCCAAGCCTCGAGGGAAGACTTGTCCCGAAAGATAAGGATAAAGGAGGCAAGCTCATCTTCCATGTCGATTGTCAAGCTCATTTCTCCCGCCGCCGAGGACGCGGTGACGTTCTTTATGTGCCTGACGTAAATCCTTCCTTTGAGCCGCAATACCCCTTTAGATGGTGTCCCCGAAGGTATGGAGTTGCTATCTAGGGAGGCAGCAGAGAGAAGACGACCGAGTCCGCGCTTCTTCTCCTCGACGACACAGATGATAGCTTCTTTGAAGAGGTAGACATAGAATTCGCGAATGGCAGCATCTCTTCTTACAGATAAGAGGTCGTACATCTGAAGTGGACCGAGATCCGACAAAGGGTGGCCTTTCCAATCAATGATCCGGTTTCTGAGATCCTCGGTGATGGCACTAAATGGCGAATCCTCTTCGGAATGAGTGAGGGTATTGTTGGGTATGAAAGCGTCATGACTGTAGGCAGAGGAGGGAGAATAATAGGTATCCTGTTGTGAGGATGCCCCACGGTTCGACGGCCGCACAGTCGCGTCTTGATCGCCTGGACTGCGATAGGCATTTCTGTGGTGACGAGGAGGATTGTCGGAGCGGGGACCTGGGCGAGAAGAGGAACTGCCGTATCCACTATGTTGACTGTGGGAGCTGTAGTCGTCAGGGATGGAGGCGTCTGCACTGCGTCTTCCCGGAAGCTCTATGACGATGATGCATGTGAGAGGTTGGGTAGCATCAGAGGATCGCGTGAGGGTGGAGAACTCGGGGCGGACTTGAATGGAGGGGGCGACGACGTAGGGGCCGGGGGTGTCAGAGTTGGCAGCTGGCCTAGCGACAGGCTCGACAGGATCGTCGGCATTAGGGTCATAGGGTTCCCGTCGCATTGTGGGAGTATCACGACCTGGATAGAGGGACTGGGCCTTGCTGTCGCCCATGCCCGTGAGGGCGGCAAGTTCTGAGGGGGAGCAGGTCAGATGAGCAAACAACTCGACAAGGACGCGAACTGGACAGACTGTTCGATTTGCCGCCGTCGCCATCGCCAACCTTCATTGGCCTCCTGCAGACACCACATACTCCGAGGTTTGATTTTTTGGGGAGAGTGCGGTCGGCACCGGGAGGGGGGCCATAGACGGCACTGAAGCAGGCCTGATGATGGGAGAAGAATGATGGAGAGGATCAGCACGGGGGTGGCGGAACAGACCAAGGACTGACCTCATGGAGGGCATGACCGCATTCGGGACGATGTGAGGTTTTTCGCCGGGGAGACGGAAGCTGAAGCTGAGCGGCTCGAGGCAGACGGGGCACTCGTCCTCGATGTCCTTGGGGTGGCTGGTGGAGACGACGGGGAGGGGGGCATGGGCATGGGGGCGAAGGGGGCGCTGTGGCCGCTGGAGGCAGAGGTGGTGGTGGAGGTGGCGGCGGAACGGAGGGAGGCGGGCTTGCTGGGTGCACGCCTGCGGAAGACGGCGTGGAGAGACCTGAAGGACTTCTGGGGCAGCGGGGGTCTGGGAGGCGAGCGAGGCCGGGTGAAGGAGGGGGTGGGCGGGGGATGGGGCGAGGGCTCGGGGGGAGGGTGATGGAGGAATGATGGAGATTTCATGGTCCAAGGTGAGATGCAATCACGCATCCCATCACTCCCTATGTTGCCCCTCCCCACCCACACAAACCCGGACGGCAAGTCCCTCTACAACCCCCCGCGCCCCCGTCGCCCTTCTACCGCTCCTTCGCCCCGCCCATCGACCCCTCCAACAACGGCTTCGACTTTCACGGTGAGCGCCCCCGCCCCGCAGCCTTCCCCACGCTCACCCCTCGCCAGTCTACTACCAGGCGGACGACCCGTCCGAGTTTCAGTATGCAAAAGACCTCCACGAGAAGATCAGGCGCGAGTTTCCCGAGGTATATCAAACGACCCCCGTCTCCCCACCGAGCACTAATCTGTCCTCCAGTTCCGAATCTACAAGGTCTGGGACAAGCCCGTCGGTCAGTCCTGCCAGCTCCGTTTGCGCAGCGCTTATTCGTAGCCGCAGGCCCACATACCAGAGCCATGTTCGAGGTAAACACCTTCGACCCCCATCAGACCGGCACCCTCTTCTGCTGGCTCGTCGTCAATCGCGGTCCCTGCTCGTAAGTTGCTGTTCTTTTTGCCGGATTTGTCTGCGCAAAGGTCCCCGATCCCATCTCAAAAGTCTATCTGGTCCAAATATCTACCCTGCGCATGTCCTCGGGTCATTGTTGAGTGGACTGACTCCGTTCGTGAAACCTACCATCACCAACTATGCGTCTGCTCCCGGGTTTGGCTGGCAGATCTGATGTCCATGTCCACCCGTCATATTTGTTGCGCTCTCCTTGAAGCGTGAATCCATGACGTCGCACCGTCCAGAGTGCTCAATCTTTGATCTCTTGATCCCGGATGGATACCATCCGATGTTGGTCTGCTTAGATGTTCCCATGATTTCGCCAACATAGAACAATCAATGTCACACTCCAGAGCTCTCTCACTGATTCTTTCTCTCACCAGTGTCCTCGTTCACCCAAACACCGGTGATGCTGTCCAAGATCACACCAAATTAGCTGCCTGGATCGGAACTCCCCTACCAATCGACGTCGAAGTCCTGAAACGCCACTAGTCAGGGAACGCTGACAATTCAATGACCTGTCATTCGTTAGGAGGAAACTGTAATACTACCATGTATACTACTAGCTATCTATACCTATGTGATTGTCTCTCTTCACGCTAATTATTGATTACCCTCGCCCCATCCCTAATGTTAACGCCCATTTCAAATTTGTTGGGTGGGATGGAAACATTGTACTGCGACCTTATTCGGCCCGACCAACTTCTTTTTTATCTCCGCTGTCTGAAAACCAATGCAAAATCTTTTTACAGCTCCTCTCTTCTTTCATTTCGCCGACACTAAAAATGAGTTTCGGTTCTGCTGGTGCGATCATCAACTAGTTCCCGCTGGCTGAGTAGCCTGGCAAACTCCGAACCTCTTTGGAGCACTGGCGAAGTTCTTCGTGTTCAAAGGAATCAGATATATCAAGGTCTGATCATGAGCAGGAACCATCCCCACCAACAACAGCAGTTGAAGCGCGTAGGGTATGCATGCCGAGCTCAGTTCGAGAACTTTTCTTGGAAGATCCGACCGAAGAGTCCGGGTGCCGACCCAAGACATATAAGCAAATACCGTGACCCACCTCGTCATCTCGCTCCCAACACACACTACACTCAACATGGCTCACTCAACACGCATTTTGGACACGGCACTAGACGCCGTCGGCAACACTCCCCTCATAAGGCTAGACAAAATCGCTAGAAACCATGGATTGAAATGTAACCTCTGTAAGACTCCTCTTGACTTTTTCTGCCGGAGTGAATTACTAATACCCACTAGTGGGAAAGACTGAATATTTTTCTGCTGGTGGTTCGGTGAAGGATAGGATTGCAAAGGCTATGGTAGAGGCTGCAGAAAGGGATGGTAAACTTATTCCAGGGAAGAGTGTCGTTATTGAGCCTACATCGGGCAACACTGGTTCGGGACTTCATGCTTTCGTCAAGACTAACTAACCTAATCGATGTAATAATCTAGGTATCGGCCTCGCTCTTGCATGCGCCATCAAGGTAATATGTTTTCTCTGCTATATCATGAATAGTTGCTGAATACTACAGATAAGGGGTATTCCGTGATCATTACAATGCCTAACAAAATGTCACTTGAGAAAGAAGCTTTGTTGCGCGTGCTTGGTGCTGAAGTCATCAGAACACCGACGGAAGCAGCTTGGGATTCTCCAGAAAGCCATATAGGTAGCGCATCTATAATCCCTCGCTGGTAGTCTCGTGGCTGAATTCCTCAACGATTGTACACAGGTGTAGCACAGAAGTTGGAAAAAGAAATACCTCATGGCATTATACTTGACCAGTACCGAAATGTAAGTTTTACTAGCTCCTTTTTCTCAAGATTTCATCAGACTCATTGTATGCTTTTTGTAGGTGAACAATCCGTTGGCTCATGAGTGGACTACGGGTCCTGAGATAATCGAGGCTGTCGTGTCCACACCCTCTACTCCATCAAAGCCGTCATCCGGCAAAGTCGATGTTGTTATTGCCGGTGCGGGCACGGGTGGAACCGTTACCGGAATAGCGAGAGCTGTCAGAAAGCATAATGTTGACTGTATTGTTGTGGGTGTTGATCCCGTGAGTAGATCTTTTATTCTTATTTTGCCGGCGGAATCGTTTATTTTTATTTTTATTTTAGAAAGGGAGCATTCTTGCTGTTCCTGAGTCACTGAACGTCGATGGTGCTGGAACTTCATATATTGTCGAAGGTATCGGATACGATTTCATTCCAGACGTCTTGAAACGAAAGGAGGTGAACACCTGGCTTAAAGTGGGAGATGAGGAATCTTTCCCGGCGGTGCAAGAATTAATGAAGACAGAGGGGTTATTAGTCGGGGGAAGCAGTGGTAGTGCCTTAAGTGGTGCTTTGCGTTGGTTAAAGTCGGAAGAGGGGGCGAAAATTGGTGCTACGCCCGGCAAGAATGTTGTGATAGTCTTGCCTGATGGGTGAGTTTTTTTTTTTTTCCCCTTGACGAGGCGCTAGAAGACTTTTTTTTTTATCTCATCACACTTTGGAATCTCGCAGTATTCGAAATTATATGAGCAAGCCCTGGTTCCTCAAGATCGCGTTGGAGGGGAATACTTCTTCGTTGAGACACACTATAGATAAAGTTCTTGACCCGAAGTCGGGGCGGGAACGTACTGAGCAGAATGGTATATCTGCAGATGCTAGGCTTTAAGGCCTCGAGCTCTGCAGATTTCGAGTAGATAGACCACCTCCCCCTCGTAAGTAGGACACACACACATATATATATCTATGTTACGGCTACGGAAATGAAAGTACATGTGAATGTAGGACATGTCGTAAGGAAGAACAAACTCCTGTGAAAAGCGAAAGCTTGTCTATCTCTGACTGCCCATCGGTTTGTTGATTAGACAGACCGATTCCATCCCTTTTGGCCATCACCAGAATCGATTGCAGCATGTGAAAAATTCGCTGCTCGAGCAGAAACCGGCCAGTAAATGAGTCGAATAGGTGTAGTAAGAATCATGTAAAGATACGAGAAGGGAGAAAAACGATTTGGTATTGACGACTGACAACGTAGTGAAAAAAGTTACGAGCAACATGCGATTTGTGTTTTTCGCGTTGTTTTGTGCAGGTCTTGCCAAGCATGGACAAATAACGCGACTCGTCATCGCGATTCCGTTTTTGGGCAAGCCCGGCATCAGCTATTTCCTTTGACTCGAGAGGCACCCCTTACCGTTTCATATCAAGCTTCACTTATATGTTGCAGAGCCATCTTGGGGGACACAGGTATAACTCCAATCTATCGCTTTCCGACTTTCCTGCCGGGGTATTCTGAACCGACTTTCGGTAGGTTGCTCATGTTCCATTAATAATATATGTTCTTCCCGTCCTGTCGAGTGCTACTAATTTCCATTTCCAGAGATTTGGATTGTGCATCGACCTTTCCGGCTTTCCTGCCGGGGTAATCTGAACCGACTTTCGGTAGGTATTCTCATGTTCCATTAATAATATATGTTCTTCCCGTCCTGTCGAGTGCTACTAATTTCCATTTCCAGAGATTTGGATTGTGCATCGATTCTACCCATGTCGAATTTGAGAGAGATCCTTCATAAATTGAAGAGTTCCAAGATTACTGAACGTCAAGAGGGATTGACGGGGATTCAAACTGCTTTTTCCAAGAACTCGTTTCTGCGCAAGTTTCATTTAGCAGATGATGATGATGATACGACTGAAGAGCGATGTTGGAGGTCTGTATTCGATGCCTTAGCAATAATGGTCAGATTGGAGAAACTCGAGTATGCAAGAACGGTGGATAAAGGCAAACCACCGAAACCTAATGTCGTGAAACGTCTTACGGATACTGCGAGGACGATTAGGACGTTGGTGGAAAAGGCGGTTATGTTTTTTGGGAAGACGGATACACAAGCTTTGATCAAGCTTTTGTATGAAGGTATATTTCTCAAGAACGAACTGTTGACGCTCATTGCTTTGGATTATGCCAAAACTTTGAAGTGTATACTCAGTTTTAGACCGCATTTGGAGCATCTCAAGGATGATGTTTGGGAAGACCTTGTGGCTCTGGCTTTTAATGTCGTTTTGGGAGAACCGCCGAGGGGACAGTTGGATCAAGGTGTTGATTCGGGTTCTGAATCTGGCGAAGACGTGTCGAGTCATGTTGGGAAGGTGGAAGATGAAGATGATGAGGAAGATGAAGACGAGCTTCCTGTCTTGAAGAAAAGAAAGCGGGGAAATCCACGTCCTGGGCCAAGTCGGGCACCCAGTTCCAAAACTAAATTCAACCACGGAGGGTCGAAAGCAACGTCTGTTTCCCTTGAACAAGTAGAATTCGCCTCGATTCTCTCAATTCTATTGGGATATTCTGGCGCACCTATACTCGTGACTGAAAGGTCATATCTTCCCCAAAGCATACTCGCCCGCATGGAACGCTTCCTTATGCTCTATCCAACCGACTCTTCGTTGCTCTATGATTACCTACCAACACTTTCCTCGGTTCTTGATCATCTGGCTCTGAACTATGTGAAAGAGACACAGAGATTCGCGCGTAATACGTGGGATGTTCTTATAGGGCTTTGGAACACGAAAGACAGAAGTCTAAGAGAACATCTTATCGTGGTCATTCGCGCCTTAATGCCATACTTGACTGCGGATTTTGGTCTCAAATCGTTTTGCGACTCGTTTGATCAAGCCGCCGCGTTATGGAAGTTGTATAATACGTTGGAAGGAGAGACGGATACTCGTCGGGGTGTCGAGACTCTCTCATTGGACTCGTTGCGTCTTGAAATCAACATTGATGCAATCCATGAAGGGACAATGGAGGCTTTTGTCGCTCATACATTTCGTGCTGGGTTCAATTTCGATACTCGTCAAGCTATTTCTTGGGCAATTTTGCAAACGCAGGCGGATTGTGTTGCCAAGGTACGCTTAGTCTACTACCTTTCGTTTTCTTATTCAGTATCTCATGATTTATTTTTTTTTGGAAAGTTGTACGAACTCTCTGAATCAATGAATTGCGGTGCAACACCCGTTCCTGTCAGATCTGAAAAGAAACGCAAACTAGATAACGGCATATCTTCTATCCTCTGTGGCATTCAAACAGGCTCATCTCAACATACCCGAATATTCAATCTCCAAGTCCTCCTTTTTCTTATCGATCGAAACTGGTTGTCGATCCACCTCACACTTAAACACCATATCATTGATTCTCTATTGCAACTCGTCGCATCAGAAGACACTCCCATCCAGATTTGGACACTTTTATGTTTGGCCGCCATCGTCTACGCGGAGAGGTTCTTGGCCAAAATGAAAGACGTAACACTATCCTCTCCCATGTCCGAATCGCAGTCTCAAGCTGGATTTGATCTTGGTGTCTGGGATTCGATCTGGACTCATTCTATTCGACGTGTCAATTCACCTCCCACTTGTCGCGCGGCTTCTCATACTGCGTATACCCTTATTTACCAAGCCGCAGGAAGTCTCACAATATCACTTCCGTCACAACGCATTCTTTCCGAGATAGAGATCTTGTCTTCGGATTTGGAGGTCCAAGGACCTGCTTACCCGTATGATTCTGTATGCAACTTTCTCGCTCAGTGTGTCAACCTTGCTGGTCAAGATGCTCGTCTGTATCGCATACATTTAGAAGATAAAGTCGTTGGATGGATTGTTGATCATTGGAAGGTGACGGCGACAACCAAGATTCGGAGTATGCCTCCTACTTTACAGGACGGTATTAACCTATTGGAGGCAATTTGTGGGTTTTCACGACGAAGTCACCTTATTTCGAGAGGAACAGTTCCGTCATGCGATGTTGTTACGGCACTGCAAAAAGAAGTATCTGAAGAGAGTGTTAGAGACTTCCTTTTGTCTGCTCAGCTGCCTAGGCAACATGGTCGATCTCATGTCAAGGTTCAGGGTGCTGTGGTATCCCCCACGACCGAGGTTTATGTCGAGGCTAACACACAAGACCTGGTTCAACCACAAGCGCGTGAACGCAAAATCTCAGCGTTCTTCCTTCGCAGCATCGAATTGTTGACTAGTGAATGGGAAGGCATCATCGAGAATCAAACTTACGCGACGGCTGATGCCGCTCAACAATCTCTAGAGCACGCTCTGACGTCTCTCGTTTACGAGTCATTGTTGGTTTACAATGGCGTTGCTTCTAACCGACATCTCATACAAGCATCTGCAAAATTGATTTCGATAATTCTACCGTTTCTGGACAGCGCAACGTGGAATTATGTCGAAAAAGTTACAGTGCTGAGCGCTCTTGAACCTTTAGTCCTGCTTGACAACGTGGACAATTCAAAATGGGAACTTGTGTTGCCTCCAGGAACGAGCTCTGGTATCAAGAGACGCATGTTGAATGAGATCATGGATAAATCGGAAGATCCAACAAAGCAACTGAAGGTAGCAAGGACGAGTCTACTCCGGATTCTTTGGCGGTTGCCAGATGTGAGTCTGTTGTTTAAGTTCGTTTGCATTAGATTTTGATAGCCTTCATTAGGCTCAAAATTGCCTCGAAAATGTCGTAACCAGGTTGCGCCAGCTCTTCTGTACAATGACCAGTTCGGATGACCCGGAGGCGATGGGTAGCATGGGTACTGAGAACGATGAACGTGATGGTTTTGGCCCGGTCAGATTGGTTGCTGGTCAAATTGGCCCTCCGCAATCCGGGGTTTCTGAAGCTGACCCCTTCATATTACGCACCGTGGAAGTTTGCCTGCGTTTTGTGGTCAATGGCCCCCTTCTTTCTTCTCTATCTGGGGAGTCTACCAGGGACACTAAGGTCATTGATGCGGTCCTGGCTTGTGATTCTGATAATCCTCAAGGGTTTCTTGTTGGCTTTCCCCTCCTCTTATCCGACGTTCAGCGCGGGACTTTTAGTCTCGGTGGCAATTTGGAGCGCTGTTTGAAGGTCTTAGGGAAAATTCTCACTTCCTACAAGTATCAGAAGAGTGAACGGGTGCTGCTGATAACTTGTCAGCTTTTAAATTGCGTTCTGGAGTCATGGCTCAGTAACGTTGAGGTCAGGGATGGAGTGGAAGATCTATTGGACTTTTTACTCAAGCGAAATTTACGCAACCAAGCCAGATTCAGATCCGAACGGGATGCCTTTATCAACTTTATCGAGCAAGTGGTCATCCGCCAACCAAGTTCACTGGAATGGGTACTTGAAGAAAAGCCCACGAAAGAGGTTTTGCTAACGACCCTGCCTCTGGGACTTTGGAACACGGACAACGATGTCAGAGTGCGATTTCGCGCTGCGATTCTCAACGCGCGCATATTCCATGTCTTACAACACCTGGAAATCTCCCCTTCTCTTTTTTACACAGGATTGCAGGAATACCTGAACCAAATCACAATTGAACAGTAAGCAAGTCTGGAGACCCGACCAAACCAAGGAAACTCATCAAATTTCGCAGGCACGAGCGCGTTCTTTCGCGGTTTTTGGCTTTGGGAAATATCATTGTTGCCAGTTCTTCTGTCCGCCGTGGACCTTACTGGCATTTGATCGAGACTTGCTTATATGCTGATCAGTATTCTGCACACATAGAAGCTATTCTGACATCGGTATCTCGTTCCCTGGGTTTGACTCCCTCGCTTCTTTTTGAAGCTTATGCTTCACAAATGGGATATTCGATGATCAAATCCGAGGGCGATATATCGCGAATACCTCCCCACCTCCTTGGCTTCGAGGATCGAAAGCAATCTGCTGCTTTTGCTTTATCTGCCTTTGCTCCTACCTATATCACGAGTCAGAACGGGCCTCCTTTTGAAAACCACTGCAAATTAGTTGGTGCCACGCCAGAAGATACTTATGTCAATTGCTTTGGCGATATCGTGGGTGCTGTAGCAACCAATTGGTTCAAAATGCATCCGAGTCCTGAATTTGCCCAGCTGGAGAGGCTTCTCCGGGATTGCTCTTATAGCAAAAACTTTGATGTAGATCTACGGCACAATGCTGATGGCGTTGCCCTCGCCGTTGTTCGCTCTCTTTCCGATCAGGTTCTCTCTCCCGCGGGACCTATTCACCAGGCACTTCAGACACGGTCCAAAAGGATTTCACAAACTTTTGCTGATCTAGTCAAATATCGTCCAATGGATTCCTTGGAGTCACATGAATCCAACCTCCCCGCATTTGAAATTTCGGTCGTGCTTCCCACACTATCCTGGCTCCTTGGAAAAGTTCAAGACGAGTCGAAGAAATCAATGACGTATCACGTTCTCCACGGGCTCTTTGCAGCCGTTTATACATCTCCTATAGTGAATGAGCAGATACGCCTTGTCAATGCTCTCTCTGTATGGACTGCACTCCGCTGTGAAGATTTCGACGATCCCACATTGCTTCATACCCTCGTTCATGGTTCTTCTGCTCTTTTGGCTGAATATGATTTAGCACGTGCAGCCCAGTCTATACTTGAATGGGCGTTCTATCAGTATCGCAAGCTCAAATTGAAGGACTCGGCATTCTCCAACATCATCATCCGCATCTGCAGCATCGCCTATGAATATGCTCGCTCGCCGCATCCCAACTTTGAAAGGTTGGGTTACGCACTTATGGATTGGATAGACAAACAAGCAATTGTCCTATCCCGTTCGGCTGTCCAAATCCAGGTCATTCGTGCTTTACCGACTTGGCCATATGTTCCTATCCCAGAGTTGGCCCAAATTGCCGCTGAGCAATCTTCAGAAGGGTTAGAGGCCCTTTTAGACGACTCAAGAATAACTTACAACAAGTTTCGTTTGGTCCGACGTCTTTATGATCATATAGCACAAGGAGGAAGACTCAGAAACCGATTTTGTAAACACGATTTCTGGCGTCTGAAGGAGTGCATTCCTGCCCAGACAGAGTTGAAACAAGATGATGCAGATGCCTTTGCATCCTTGCTGATCCTCGGCCATGGAGATATTGGTGGTATCACCCGTGAATACCAATCTCACAGGTCGATTCTCACTCGTTATCGTCCCTCAAAGCGCAAAGTCAATTTCAACGATCCAAACCTGAACAACGAAATCATCATCTTTTCCCTGTTGCAGCTTCTCGATAGCCATTCACCGAAAAGTGTTTTCTCAGCCTATGGAACCCTCCGGCAGATCATGGCAGTTATTGGCAACTTTTCCGTTCCCACTGGTCCGACTGATTACAATAGTGAACTTGAACATCTGCGTGCCTTTCCTAGGCGGGCTCGAAGTCGTCCACCTTGCAAACTAGACAAAGTCGTTGCAGCAGACACTCTTTTAGAGGTTACTGCTGACTTCAGTCGATGGATATCCACCCTAAGTAGCAAACTCAGCGACTTTCTAGCTCACTACGATCCGATATACGGCCAACTTTCTTCCGTCCTTCTCGCCAACACTGAGTTTGCCGCGGACTTACTACCCGTTTTGGTCCATGCCGTACTGCGAACAGAGATCCAGAATGATAAATACGTGTCCAAGGACCACCGGCGCATTCTCACTGATTATTTTACGTCGGTTCTGAATTTCGAACAAGCGAGCACCGCATGTAGGCAATCTGTCATTGACACCGTCCTCCACCTTCGGGAATTCCTTCCTCTGGGCCAGGCTGCCCTATCTTATAACAAGTGGTTGGACTTGGATTACACGCTGCTGGCAAAAAATGCAGTCTCTTGTGGGGCATACACGACAGCTCTCCTTTTCCTAGAGCTGAGTGTTGACCATCCATCGACAAACCCCCAGAAAATAAGCAAGCAGGAAGACCTACTCTATGAAATCTACTCGCATATTGACGAGCCGGACGGCTTTTATGGGATCAAAACAAACGATCTACAACAGTTTCTCATCCGTCGATTCCACCATGAGAAGCAATGGGAAAAGGCCCTGCAGTTCCATGGAGCAACCGTCGAGGCAGATCCGAATCATTTCGCAGGTTCGGACGGTCTATTGCAGGCGTTCAGCTCGTTCGGTTTCAATCATCTTGTTATGAACACGCTTCGCACACCAGGGTCAACTAGCTCCGCCCTGGACTATCGACTAGGCTGGAGGACCGAAACATGGGACTTACCTGATAGCAAAGAATTTATAACCGGTTCATCTATCTACTCTTCCCTTCGCGCGTTGTACCGGGAGCGTAGCCCCCATATCATCGAGTCAACCATCCAACGGGCCATTTCGCAGACGATGCACCGACTCCAGAGCCTAGGATCAGAAAACATGACAGAGATTCGCGAAACTGTCCAGGAGTTGATGTGTCTGAAAGAGATCAAGGACTGGAAAGATGACGCCACTCAAATCAAGTTCCGTGACCGTAGCGTCAAGACTAACGACTGGTCCAACTTTTTCGATATTGATATGCATTTTGAGTAAGTCCAACATTCAGGCCATATCAGTCCGCTCAATTGCATCAGCTTTTCTGACCTAGAATTAATAATGGCTACGCGAGTCTCACTCCTGCACTCCGCGCGGCAAAAAGAAGAACGACAGCAAATCGGTACCTTGCTTACACCTGTTGCTCGCGGTTTAAGGGAAATTGAAAGAAGGTGCCTCGTGCGCCTTTCCCGTGCTGCCCGGGATGACAATCATGTCCAGATTGCATTGAACTCAATCATGCGTGCTCAGCAGCTGTTCAAAGAACCTTCGATTGACGTTGCTGAGGAGTATGCGAGTGTACTATGGGAACAGAAGGAACAAGGAGCAGCGATTAAGTATCTTCAGACCATCATCCAACCTCTGGACCAGATACGAGAACGCGACGCGCAACAAGCCATATATCATGCCCTTCTCCGAGCCCGGCTGGTAGGTTTTCCCATTGATCTCCTTCGAGTTCGCTAGAGTAGGGCTAATTTTTCTTTCCCAGGGATCTTGGATAGCTACAGCATGCTTGGAGAGCCCTACGGCTATATGGGAAAATTACCTTCAGAAGGCAGTCAAGGACTTGGAAACGACTAGTGTGGTTGATGCTGAGTCCTCCAAGAGCCGTGCCACGGTTTATCATGACTGCGCTCTTTTCGCTGAACGGCAATATTATCTAACTCTCAAATCGCCGGACGGTATACGATTCAAAGTCTATGTTGACAGAAAGACGCAGGAAGTTCAGCACTGGAACACACAGTTGGCGTCAGCAGGGGACAAACGGTCTAGGGAAGATTTCCAAAAACAGCAAACAAGAGCCCAGAAACTTCTTCAACAAGATAGCGAACAATTCAGGAAACACGTCGCAGCTCGTGATCAATTCCTGGAGCAAGCGTTGGAAATGTATGCGAAATCGCTAGAGGTCGCAGATGCATACAACGATGATGCTTCGATCAGGTTCTGCTCCTTGTGGTTTTCTAACTTTGAGAGTGAAGGGGATCTTCAAGACACAATTGATGCTGCCCTTTTTCGTATTCCATCCTATAAGATGGTATTCCTTGCTGTGGGTTCTCCTCAGCTCTTGTAAAGACCTACTGTTGAGCAGTCATTAGCACCAACTCACTGCCAGGCTTTCCTGGTCAGCAGGAGAACTACCTCAATGCCAACAAAGCCTACAGAAGACGGTATTGCGCATGTGTAAAGAGCACCCATTTCACAGCTTATATCAAGTATACTGCTTACTTCCTGACCGAAATATTCCGGATTCCTCGAGGCGACACTCCGGTCGGTTATCGGCGCCGACAATACCTTCTACTCAAACAGAGCGTGGATCTGCAGCTAAGGTCGTTTTCGACAAACTGCGCGCTGACACTGCAGTACAAGACAAAGTAACCGAAGTTGAAAAACTTTGTAACGCCTGTTGGCAGTGGGCCAAGTTTCCTTTGATGAAGGAAAGATACACTCGCCAAGGTCAACCATACCCAATACCATCCGAACTTCTGATCTGTCGTTTGCCTCCTCTCCGAGTGCCTGTGCCTACTTGTCCGCTTCCTTTAGATCCGACCATGCGCTATGATAATTGTGTCTGTGTTGATGGTTTCGAAAAACAGTTTCAGACGGCAGGTGGTATCAATCTACCCAAAATATCTTCTTGCAAAGGATCTAATGGCAAGACCTACAAACAACTGGTGTGTCATGCTGTCTCACCAACTTCTTTTTTTGCTCACGATCTGTAGTTCAAGAACAACGATGATTTGCGCCAGGATGCAGTCATGGAGCAGGTTTTCGATGTCGTCAACGCGATATTGCGACGAGATAGACAGACCAAACGTCGCGAGCTTAGCGTTAGGGGTTACAAAGTTATACCTTTGGACAATCAAACCGGTCTATTGGAATTCGTGACCAACACTACTCCTTTGCGCACTTGGCTGATGTTAGGGCACAGACGGTGCGTACACGCATGGAAGCAAATTTCACACATTTTCATTCTTTTACAGTTACCGACCGGGGGATATGAGTACCGACGATGTGAGACAGCGTCACATCAAAGCTTGGGATGCGTATAAGATAGATGCAGACCGAGGCAAGCTATTGAAAGTGTATCACGAGACCCGCAGTAAAGTTAAGCCCGTTATGCGGCATTACTTCACGGAGAAGAACAAGTCACCAGTAACCTGGTTCGCGATGAGACTGAAATACACTAGAAGCGTTGCTACGACTTCGATTGTTGGTCATATCCTCGGCCTTGGTGATAGGCATACATCCAACATTCTAATGGATAACATTACTGGAGAAGTTGTGCACATTGATCTAGGGATCGCCTTTGACCAGGTATGCATCTGAGTTACATTGAAAGGTCAATTTTTGGTTCTAATTTGATGCTTGCTATAGGGTAAACTTTTACCTGTACCTGAAACTGTGCCTTTCCGCATGACCGAAGACATAGTTGATGGGATGGGAAGTTCTGGTACGATGGGAGTCTTCCAACGATGTGCTGAAGAGACTTTACGAGTTCTTCGTGATGGATCAGACGTAATAATGACTGTTCTTGAAGTATTCAAGCACGATCCTTTACATTCCTGGTTCGTTAACCATCTATTCAAGAATTTCTTTTTCAAACCTGACAGTTCCTATCAAGGACACTGAGTGATACCAAATACCGAAATGCGCAACGACTTGACCAACAACAACAAACGGTTGTAACTTCTTCTACCAATGATTTACAGCGTCAGGCACTCGGAATTGATATCGGGATTGATATGAGTAGCGGAGGTGTCGAAGAGGCTGCCGATCGAGCATTATCTTCTGTCTCACGCAAACTCGACAAAGCTCTGAGCGTAGAGTACACCGTGAATCAACTTATTGCTGAGGCTACTGAACCCTTCCATCTCGCTTCGATCTACCACGGTGAGTTTCTTTTTTCTCATTATAAATAACCTCCCCCCTTCCCCAACTCGCACGTACTAAAAATATATGCTTGGATGTATAGGTTGGATGTCCCATTTCTGAACTAGTAAAGAAGCAGAAGAGAAAAGGAAAAAAAAAAAAACTACTTCCGCGGCTTCCGAGCGACTCCCATCTTTTTTTCACTTCAGCTAACAACCTTGCTTTTTTGTATTTATGAAAGGGGTCCAGAACGTTCTCGTTCATTTTTTCGTTTTTTGTTACTCATCGTTTCACACCTCGTTTTTTCTTGATTTTTGATGCTCCATTTTGTGATATACCTGTCCTCGCACGCATGTATAATAATGTACCCATCTACTTAAAAAGATATCATCACATCATCATTGTTTCATACAAAATTTACTTTTAGATTCATATTAGATAATCCAACCAATCCCCAATATCTCATTCCCAAAAAAAAAAACGCTTGAAGCGTTGATGTTGATGTATAGTTGGTAACTCTTCTGATTGACTCATTGACAGATGTCAAGTCATGTTGGAGACAAGGGGAGGACATGAACACAGGGGAAAAAAAAAAGGGCGAAAGAGAAAAACAAAATATTTGTTTTTTGACTGCATACAAGTTCTATAGAGGGGGGAAGGACAAAAAGATGGGACCAGATGTGTATCAGGATAAAGGACACACACACACAGAAAAAAAAAGGGCATATCATCAACAAAAAGAAAGAAGGGAGGCTGGGTAAAAAAAAAAAGGTTTTGTTAAAAAAAAAAATTGAACTTTCCAAAAATATATATATATGTCACAGGGCAAGACGTCAACCAGCGGTACCGGGGGGAGGAGGGGGTGTGGGAGGGGTAAAAAAAAAAAATATTTTAAAACCACAAAGAGAAGACGATGAATCAATAGTGAAGAAACACTTTAGATAAGAAAAAAAAAAAAAAACTGGGATTCAAGTTTTACAGCTATTTTCGAAGCCGATCAAACGTGTATGTGTGGTGCATGCGGATAAAGGAAGAAGGAAAATATTATAAAAGGCAAGAAAACAAAGGTTCTGGAATTTCCAATCCGAAAAAGAAGCTTTTAGACCGGTCATGAGAAGATGGAAGCTGGACGATCAAATGCACATTCTACGAAACGTTCGATTGAAGGGGGGGAGGGGACGAAAAACGATGTCGACAACACAGTCTACTTGTTCTTAGCAATATCCCTTGCCGCCTTGATCAATGGTGCTAAAGTTCGAAGAGGTTCAGAAAGCTTGAAGAACGGGTGCTAGAAACAGGGAGACATCAGTTCAGTGGCACCTGGCAAGATAGCAAAAACTTTTACCTGTAAAAGCTCCGTAGCCGTAGGCCGCTTTTCGGCATCCACTTCGAGTGTCTTCGCAAGATACTCCGTGAACAGAGCGGATAAATTTTCTGGATTAGCGATCTTCGGAGTGCCGTTTGTCGCGATGAGGTACAGCGCCTTCAATGGATTCTGATTGAGATATGGAGGTTCTCCTTCAATCATTTCTGCAGTTACCTTAGCTCAATTGGTCACATCGGTTCTGAAAAACAAACGTACCGATAGCCATAATACCTAAACTCCAGATATCAACCTTTGGTCCGTATTCTTTACGTGTAACAACTTCGGGTGCCATCCAGTAAGGCGTTCCAACCATAGTCGTACGTTTTGCATGAGCGGGATCGGATATTTGGGCACAGAACCCGAAATCGGCTGTTAACGAATGAGTCAATAACCAGGAGAAACATAAATCAAGCTCCAATTACTTAGTTTGATGTCTCCAACCATGCTCAACAACACGTTATCGCTCTTAATGTCACGATGGATGACACCATGTCGATGAAGGTGCTCCAAACCTTGAGCAGTCTCCCGTGAAACGGCCGCAATCTGACCTTCAGTCATCAGGTTTGCGGTGACGACGTCGGTTAATGATCCTCCCTCCATGTACTCCATAACAACCCAGAGATCGTTCTTGTGCAAGAACGAATCGATATAGTTGACGATATTTGGGTGGCGAGATGACCGCATGACAAGGATTTCATTTATGATAAGGTCCTTCTTAGGTTGCTTCTCCAGGTCCATCTGCTTGATAGCCACGCAGAGATTGGTACCAACCTGGTAGGCAGTGTACACGCCACCAGAGGCACTGGTAGAACATAATCAGGACAAACAGATGTGATGAACCGAAAAATCACTCACCCTTGACCAATTTTGACGAGGTTTCTGTACAGCTTCGTAGGATCCGCATCCGTGCAGATCTGTTGCAACCGCTTAATGATATCCTCTTCTTTAGCCTTATCAACCTTCTTTTCCCTTCGCCTAGGAGTAGCAACACCAGAGACCTTGGCAAGGTTCTGAACGGGGGGAGCCTGTTGCTGACTTGCTGCCCGTCCGTTTGATGAACTTGAACCGTGGGGTTTGAGTGGCAGCTCTGTCGACGAGTTACCCGGAGAAGGCTTGGAAAGCTTGTTCTGTTGTGACGCAAGTGCAGAAGAACCGTTCGGACCCTGGCCAGGCTTAGGGGACCTTCGATCACGAGTTGTGTTGGCTCGTCCAAGATCAGTTGCCTTGACCGGTTTAGCCGGGGCACGCGTTGAGGTTGATCGATCGAGCAGAGATGTAGATGAGGCAGGAGGGCCGGGAGCTGATCTATAGCTGCCAGTACCCACGAGGGTTGATGAACTTGTATAGGATGTGGAATGAGCCGATATGGTGGGTGACTGTTTCTTCGGAGGGGGTGGAGGCGAACGCTGGTGGGGTGGTTGTTGGTTAGCGGTCAATAGCAGCCGATGGGGTTGATCGCTAAACGTACTGGATTTGAAAAATCTTCTACCTTGTTATAGCCGACGTCGGGGTTGGCCCTCCGACGTTGCCCAATTTATCCCAATAGTCGTGACCTTGCCCTTCCTGGTAAAATTTGACGATTTCCATAACGGCCTGGGGATTTTTTTCCTGCTCGGAACGGGAGATACCACTTTCTTGCAAGAGCTGCTGCCATTCTTTGGGGAGGCCAGTGAATTCACCGGTAGACGAGTTGAAACCGACGTGGGTGAGATGAACAGGATCATACGGCGTGCTAATCTCGGGGCGTGGTGAGGACTTGAAGACGTCGGATACAAAGCCAAAAACGCTCTTCTTGGACTTTGTAGTTGTGGTGCCACTACGCGACCTGAGGCCAGTGGTATGGACGATGGGTGTAGCGTTGATTGGGCTGGTGTTGAAGTCAGTGGATGGAACGGAGGGCACGGCCTCTGCAGGATCTGCATAGAAGTTGGTGCTCTCGTTGGACGGGGCAGGCTGAGAGAGGCGCCGTTGGGCCAGTTGAGACTGAGTGGGAAAGATGTCGTTGAGGTTTGCGGTGTTGTTGCGGGAGGGGCGGGGCGGGGGCGAGGAAGGCGTCATGGCAGAAGAAGACGGACCGCTGGACTTGAGATTGGGGTTGAAAGAGTGTAGTAGGGGGTCGTCGTTTTGTTTGGCGGTGACGGCAAACGGATCGTGTTCCGGAATTCTCGGCGACGGAGTGAGGGTCGTGGTTGAGATGTGCTTGAGTGTACGCGGATTTGGCTTCTGGAGCGAATTGCGGACCCTGGGAGAGGTGGTATGGGGCGAAGATGGGGGATCAGCGGTGGGAGTCTTGGACCGGGCTGGCGGGGCGCCAGGGGGTGGGGGTGGTGCAGAACGGGAGGGTGTGTACGACGAGTACTTGGCGGCCTCTGCAGCGTGGAGGTTTGCGTCAGCGAGAAGGGCCGAATACTCCTGAATGGACTCCCTGGACGGGCGGTGGTACTCTACGGTGATTTTTGATTGGCGGCGTGGGTGATTCGGAAAGGAGCGTTGATTGAGAGCGGCACTCTGAGACGACATGGGCACAACAACTCTCTGACGGGGGATACGGGATCAGGCTGTCTCACGCTTCTCTGGCGACAATCACTGCAGGTGGCGACGCTGTGCTGAATTGCACCGTGCGAGATCTGGACGGCGGGGGGGGGGCGTCGGGGGCGCGGGGGCACACGACGGGGGGGCGGGGCGGGGGCGGGGCGACGCTGGGCGCTGGGCGACAGACGGGCAGGAGATGGGGGGAGGAGAGGGCCGGGGAGGAAGAGGACGGGCTCTCAGCCGCCCCAGGCTCACCTCCTCCACGTGACCGCCAGTCTTCTTCCTACTTCCACTTCTCGCCCCTTTCTGCTGCGGGCTCTGCTCCCCAGCCAGCCGCTTTGTGGACCCTCGCGCGCGTTGCCATGGCTCGCCTCCCGCCCACGCGCGTCTCTCGCAGAAGCACCCAGGAACAGCCCGTCAGAGCCAAAAAATAGCCTGCCAGCCTTCTTCTCCCTCCCACCACACTCCACCACTAGCGTCGCAGCCCACCCCCCGCACCAGCCACCACACATTCTTTCTGCACAGCCACATGATCTGTCCTATCTAAATTAGCCCTTTCTCCTTCCGGCGTCCTTATTTCCGGTCACGCACTGGCCTCTTTCGCACCAGATGGCAACCGCCAGCGCCTTCTCGGTTTGGACCGCCCTCCTCCTTTTTTCCCAAAAGCGTTTGGGTCTCGCGGGATGGGCAAATCGCCATCACTCCACAATCCCTGGACGCCCTGAATGCTGCTGACGCTCGCATCATGCCCTATTCATTTCTTCCCACCCGCGATGCCGTACGAACACAAAACAAATGAAGAACAAAGAAAGAGCTACCCAACCATGATAGTGCTAAGAATAGCTCGCATTTCTCCTTTTGGCAACTCTATACGATCGCCAAGTCAGGTCTCATCCCCAGACTCTTCCAGACTGTCTCAAGCTTCCTCTTCTTCACCCACTATCTCGGTCAGCTCATTGTGGTTGGTATTCTTGTTTGCGTTCCTGCTGGGAAACCGAACCTCACTTGCTGTTTATCGCAAGAACAACCATGTCGGAGCCATCGACCACTATTCCCAGAGTCTGGAGGTCTGAAAGCCACACATTCCACATCTCTCGAGGATCTCTAGCCGCGCACTCGCTCAATTCCCTTGGCTCGGAATCCGAGCCCGAACCAGATCGCGATAGCGCTTTTAATGACCCGTCATTTACAGTATCTCATACATACTCCTGCCCAGAGATGCCTTGTTTCCCGAGGACGTATTACCATTCCCGCAGTACAACCGCAACCTCATCTTCCAGACCATCTTCTCCCGATTATCGTTCTCAAACTCCTCCAAGCCCCAGCTTCATGGCTGCGCCTTCCCCTTTATGTCTCGGCCCTTCACTCAGCTATATTAATCTAGACAATCATTTGGAAATCGAAAACGTTTGTCTGGACGAGAATGATGATGCGCTCCCTGAACTCGTTACACCAGTATCTTCTCCTATTGACGACCAAACCTACACCTCAAACCCACAGCATGTTCCTTCACACTCACCATCCGAAACGGAGCCTTCCAATCTCCTATCCCACTCAACTCCAAACGATACACATCAATTGAACCTCGGCAGCACTCGCCCCAGAGCCATGACTTTACCTGCAGGCTCCGTATCGCAACTCAATTCCCCTGACCATGATATTAATGACAATACTATGACTTCACGTGGCGGTGATCTTTACAGGGGATATCACACTCTTCACAGAAAAAAATCAATGTTCGATCTGAGACATGAATTTCAGAGCAGGTCATCGACTCGCGGCGGAACTTGATTGCTTTATCCACTCCAACATCTTTGAAACCGCTGTCATTTTAAAAACATGTATCATTTGAAACTTGTATTATTGAAACTGTATCATAATACGTGTATCCATATGTCGAAACGAAAGTTCATTTAAAACGCATTACTCGGCGTATCATTATAACTATTTATTAATTATATTTAAAGAGCATCTTTTATGACAGGCCAATGAATGACAAAAGGAATTTTGATCCTGCGGAGTCGGCAGCCTGGTTTAACTTCAAGAAACTGTCACATTAGCCTACTTATCACAACACTGAGGTGGAAGGGGGGACTGATAGTCGATAAGTTATCGGTCGTTGGATATAATGACTCAGAACACCTCCCCGGGGTGGTTGGTTATAATAAGAGAAAGCCGTTAGCTATGGTAGCCCGGAAAGTGAAGACCGTTGGCTATAATAGCTTCACAGCACAGACTATTAAGTCTTGCCCAAAAAAAATATAGCGTCTTCATCGATATCACCCAGACGCCGACGCCACTAACTGTATGAAGCCAAAATATTCACAACTCGAAACATCTCTCCCCTTCTGGACCTCTACACACCAATACTCATAAATTTCCAATCAATCATTTCATTTAATAGCAGTTTCACATTCAAAATGAAAAAAAAAAAAAAAAAAAAAAAAAAAGATGAAAAATCTAAATTACCGGTGACGCCGAACTTAACGGAGTAAGCGACCCGGGCGACCCACATCAAACAACATTAAAAAAATAAACCATTTACCCGAAAGACATTTATCCATATGCATATGCACCAGTAAAAAAAAAATTTCTTCATGATCACCAAACCCACGCGGACAAATATACAGTACATATTTCCAATCCGGCCCCAAAAAAAGATTTCACCCAGGTCTTGTGATGATGATTGCCTATACGTCGTGAGAAGCGTTACTGTGATACTACTATCGTCAACGGCGTAAAAATAAGTCGTCGTTTTTGCACTTCGACAAACTGAGAGAAAAGATTACGCGCTTTCATAATTCTCCTCAGGGCGCCGGGTACGCGTCACCAATAACATAATAATAATTATTATTATTTAGACTATGGCAGTGTGAGTGGGGGAGTGGAAGGCCTGGAGGGATAGTCGTCTCCAGGCCTCCAGGCGGTAAGAGTGAGGTTGGAACAGCATCGGGTCACCCAAGAACGAAGGGCACCGCCCAGCCGATGCGTTCCAGACCGAGGCTCACCCCCCAGAGCGGTGGCGAGAGTAGCTAGATATGTTTATTATTTCACAGAGTGCCATCGGCCATTGGCTAGCTGGCTTACTCATCTTGGAATAAAAAGGTTTGTCCTCCCCCACGTAATATATGTGTTATGAGTCGTGACATCATGATAGGAAAAAACACACACGACGTAACGTGTGGCTTGTGCAAATTAATATGTATGAATGGGATGTACGCTGGTGCACGGCATAACATGTAATTTTTATTATTATTATTATTATTTGTTAATGGCATATGAGCCAATGCATGGTGTAACATGCAACTTGAATATAATGGCGCGTAAGCCAGAGCACGGCGTAACGTGCAATTTAATGGCACATAAGGCCAATGCACGGCGTAACGTGCAGATTTAATGGCACATAAGGCCAATGCACGGCGTAACGTGCAAATTTAATGGCACATAAGGCCAACGCACGGCGTAACGTGCAATTTTATGATGCATAATTCGAAGTATGTTTGAGTGGCATGCAAGCCAACGCATGGCAAAACATGCGAGTTTGGAGCTAATACATCGTAGCAGGACATGGCATTGTTGTTAGGTCCGGTGAAAATCCTCGAGTCGACGTGTCAGGCTTTCTGCTGTGCTCAGGAGTGGACAGCCGGCGACGTTGATGATGGGAAGGTTTGTGGTGTGTCGATGGATGGAGATCGGATAGCGTCCTTGTAAGACAGTGCCTCGGTGGTTGTTGTGTCCTGAAGGGGAGGAGAATATGTTTGTGGTAGATGTTCATGGTTAGGCAGGAGATTCGCATAGCGCTCATCATCTAGTAAAGGAGGATTGTTTTGTGAATGAATATGAATTTTAGAATGAAGATCAACTACTCTCCCGTTGGCAGATAGCTGCAATTCCCTTGCAGGTCCCATGAGCTGTGGTTTCAACGACGGAGTCAATGGCGGAAGACTGAATCGAACTCTCGCGGGAGCATTTTGTGAAAGCATTGTATCCAGAGGACAAAAGGAATCGCGAGCAGGTAGCGGAGCCGTCCACTCAGCACAGGGAGGAGAGACGAATGTATGTGATATTATGCAATGTGAGGATCACTATACTACGAATCCATCATTCACACGGGCTGCCCTTCCGAGACAACACACCGTGCTCATTCCTCGCACGGTGTTCCATAATAGCTACGTTTATTCATCATGATCTATAGGCATTGCCTTTCCGTCTCATCTCATTCTCCAAAATTTGAGTCATCAGTTCAACTTTTGCCCACACACAAGTACAAAAAATACTATACATTATACATTATCTACTCTTAAGTCAAAAGTAAGATCAGTAAACCGGGTACCAACCAACTACATCCGCTTCCTCATCAGAATCATCAGAATCATCTAACCCAAGCCTAGGCACATCCACCACATCCTCCTCCTCCTCCGTAGTCACCTCAGTAACCTCACCCTCCGAATCCAACTCCAGCACATCAACAGTCTCTCCATCAACCACCAAATCAACAACAAGTTGTCCCAATAACCGTTTCTGCTCAACTCGGAAATGAACACACGACTCAATGTGCAATTTTTCGATAGGAGCGTTTATATTGGCCCGGTGTATCAAAGCGTCTATGAGGTCATCTGGTTCCCCCATAGGCGGAATCTCGTAAAGGTCCATGTTGGAAAGACATAGTGTTTTAAGTGCAGGAAATTCGATGGTAGGACCCAAGCCTGAATTATGTCCAAGGGCTTGAATTACTTGAGAACCAAATGTCTCGAGGATTAAAAATTTGAGCTTGGGTAACCTCCCGATCGCTTCTCGGATGATTTGAGTACGAAGAGTATTAGAAGCCCATTTGAGCTCCAAAAATTCAAGGCGATGGAGGTCAAACAATTGACAGATGTTCATCAAGAGATGGTTAAATGTGAAATCAGGATTTGGAATGCTTGTAAACTGCACACCGATATCGGGTCCATCGGGAAGTCCAGAGAGCATACCTGACCGCATGATAGTAGTTGGCCAATTGAAAAAAGATACACCCGCTTCGTTACCAGATACCTGCCAGATTTTCGCGGACCGGAATGTCAGGGGAGGGGAAGTGGCACTACCTCCATACATGCCTTCACTGATGCGATAAAAAATGTTGATATAATCATGGATTCTAGTGAGAGAAGTACAAGCGACTCTGACTCGGGTATGAGGAGGGTATTTGATGCAACGTAAGAACTGAGCGCAATCGTTAATGTTGGAACCAACCTGCAGATAACGAAGAGCAGGGAAATTCAATGTTGGTTCAGTCCCGTTTACCGTTTCGCAAGAGGGTAGGCAACGCGTCAAGGAGAGAGTTTGGAGCTCAGGCATGTGGCCAAGCGCCTCAAGCAGCTCAGAGAAAGTCGAAGTATTTCGTATGCGATAACTGTCGACTCTGAGAGAGATCAAGTTGTGTTTGAAAATAGGATAAGTCCAGGAAAAGTGTATTTCAGCAAGTTCGACCATCCGCAGCCGGGGCGCATCGGCAAAGGCATTATTGGGAAGAAAACGACGAGAGCCAGGCAAGGTGTTTCTGCTATTGATGAGCTCCACTTGCTCGAGATGGGGTGCAGGTTGTGAGAATGTAGCGAAGACCTTGCCAAATGGGTCATGAGGACTGGCACACGAGAGGCGGAGGACTCGGATGCGGAATATTTGCGTTATAACATCTTCAATTTCGTTCATGATCTCAGGAATCCAGATGCCATTAGGCAAATGTACGGTAAGTTTTGCCGTTTTAGAACGACGGATCATTTCCCGAGCGAGTTCCGGTTTGGTGAAGACGGGGACAGACCACAAAGTCGAACACCTGAGAGCGGTCTCTCTCCATTGATGACAGACACCTCCGACTGTGCGGATCCATTCGGTTGGGTAATGACGCGTATAGTGGTCGACATTAAAGTCGCGAAGGAATATAAATATTTTGGTGAGAACCTCGGGTGGGAGGACAAAGATGGGAGCCAGTCGGTTTCTTGCCCTGCGAAGTGATCTTTTCCTGAGCTTGAGATCACGAAGCTCTCGGTCGATTGCTTCACGGGCAGCCTGTGTAGATTCGTTGCCCTCGTAAGGGATTTCATAAGGCTTTGGTGGAGTGGCTATGTATGATTGATAGTTAGCGAGGGCCTGTCGGAACAGACGGGTGAAAGGTACGTTTTGTGGTAGAAGTGATTTCAAGGTCTTTCATCCATTCAATCATCTTTGGAAAGCAGAGAGGATGTATCTTGGAGTACTTTCCAGTCCAGAATTATCTCGCGAACGTCAGGTCATGTAACTGATTAGTAAGCAGGCCCCCGATCGTGGTATTGCAGTGCTGAATCTGATCCCAATTAACAACTAGTTATCCATGGATTCCGAGTCCTCAGAATTGCTATCACGTCAAGCAGCAGTTCTTCCTCGGTACACATCGCTTCGTGTACCGAGAAACAATCTCCTCTGATGCTGCTTTGCTCGCGCTCGCCGATCTCCCGCTCCCTGATCCTAACTCGCTAGATTACACGCGCACTCTCCTCTTTAAGGCTCATGCCTTGATTGCGCGTCGGCGTACTCAAGATGCTCTTAATTTCCTGGAGGGTGCACCAGGTGTAGCGGTAAAGGCAGCCTCGTCTCCCGCACGCTGTGTTGGTGCCTCAGATGCAGCGGCTAAGGAGTCGGCCCTCGAAGAGGTACGCGACTTGTCGATTGAGGTCGAAAGTGGTGATGCAGAAGGTGATGAGAGAGACAATGCGCTTGTTAAAGTGCTTGCTGATACGATCGGCAAATGAGATCTCATCTCCAGGCTCTTCCAATGTCCCAAGCTTCGTTTTCTTCCACCATCTCGGTCAGCTCTCTATTTCAGTGTTCTTGTTTTTACCGCCACGGCCGGGAAACTGAACCTGATTTGCTGTTCTGTGTAGGAACTGCCTCATTGTTATGTCGGAGCCATCGACCACTATTCTCAGAGTCTGGAGGTCTGAAAGCCACACATTCCACATCTCTCGAGGATCTGTAGCCACGCACTCGCTCAATTCTCTTGGCTCGCCCAAACCAGATCGCGATAGTGCTTTTAATGGCCCGTCGTTTACAGTATCTCATGCATACCCCTGCCCAGAGATGCCTTGTTTCCCGAGGACACATTACCATTCCCGCAGTACAACCGCCACGTCATTTTCGAGACCATCTTCCCCCGATTATCGTCCTCAAACTCCTCCAAGCCCCGGCACCACTTTCTTTATGGCTGCGCCTTCCCCTTTATGTCTCGGCCCTTCACTCAGCTATATTAATCTAGATAATCATTTGGAAATCGAAAATGGTTGTCTGGATGAGAATGACGGGCTTCTTGAACTCGTTACGCCAGTATCTTTTCCTATTGACGACCAAACATACACCTCAAACCAACAGCGTGTTCCTTCACACTCAACACCCGAAGCGGGGCCATCCAATCTCCTATCCTACTCGCCTTCAAATGATAGACATCAATTGAACTTCGGCAGCACTCGCCCCAGAGCCATGACTTTACCTGCAGGCTCCGTATCGCAACTCGATTCCCCTGACCATGATATTAATGACAATACTATGACTTCACGTGGCGGTGATCTTTACAGGGGATATCAAATTCTTCACAGAAAAAAATGAATGTTCAATCTGAATTTCAGTGCGGGTCATCGACTCATGGCAGGACTTGATTGTCATTCATCCACATCTTGAAACGACTGTCATTTAAAAACATGCATCATTGAAAGTTGTATTATTGAAACCGCAACACTGTGTAACATAATGCGTGTATCCATACGTCGAAACGAAACTACATTACTCGGCGTATCGTATGTAGTGATTAATACAATACTATCGCATCTCGAAACATCTCTCCTCCTCTGGCCTCCACACCAATGCTCATCAGTTTCCACCAATCATTTCATTCATTAGCAGCTTCACATCCAAAATAAAAAATAGAGATGAAAAATCTAAATTACAGGTGACGCCGAAATTAACGGATTAAGCGACCGGCAACCCACAAAAATCAAAGATTTATCCGAAAGATACTTATCCATATGCACCAGTAACAAATTTCCTCGCCAACCCATGCGGACGAATATACAGTGCCCTGGACTTTGGAGTTTCCCTGAGTTTAATTTGGCTCATTGAAAGTGTTTGGTACAAAACCGGGCAGTTAAATCAGTCCAAAATCAGTCTGATGTCAACTCATTATTCATTTGGTACCACCTGGGTACCACATTTATGTAAGGAAAAAACCTAAGAGAATTGTCTCGGGGATAACCTCATTTTGTGCCTGGTTTGTATCTACTTTAACTCAGGGAAACTCCAAAGCCCAGGGCTCAGTGACATATTTCCAATCCGGTATTCTACCAATCCAAAAGAAATTTCGTCCAGGTCCTGTGATGATAATTGCCTATACGTCGTGGGAAGCGCAACGGCATAAGAATAAGTCCTCTTTGCACTTCGAAGTTCTGATCAGTATGTTTCACAATTTGAGGGAAAAGATTGTCAATAATAATTCTCTTATTAATCATGATCTATGCACGCTGCCTTTCTATCTTATCTCACTCTTGAGCCATCAATTCAATCTTTGCCCACATACATTACCAAAAATATCATACATTATACACTATCTACTCTAAGTCAAAAGCAAGATAAAAAAGCCGGGTATTAACCAACTTCATACAAATCATCATCCAAATAATCGGTATAATTAGCATAATCATCATAATCATCTATCCCACCCCAATCCTCCTCCTCCTCCTCCGTGTCCACCTCATTCTCCGAATCCAATTCCAACACATTAACAGTCTCTTGATCAATCACCAAATCAACAACAAGTTGTCCCAACAACCGTTGCTGCTTAACCCGCAGACGAGTACTTGACTCAATTTGCAATTTTTCAATAGGAGCATTTATATTGGCCCGGTGTATCAAAGCGTTCATGAGGGCATCCGGTTCCCCCGTAAGCGTAATCCCAAAATACTGCACGTTAGAAAAGCATAGTGTTTTAAGGGCAGGAAATTCGATGGTAGGACCCAAGTCTGAATTGGGTCCAATGGCTTCCATTACTTGAGTACTAAATGCTTCGAGGCTTAGAAATTCGAGTCTGGGTAACCTCCCGATCGATTCTCGGATGCTTTCAACACCAAGAGTACTGTAAGGCCATTGGAGCACCAAAGATTCAAGGTGATTGAGGTCAAATAACTGACGGATGTCCGTCAAGATATAGTCAAACGTGAAGTTGGAATTTGGAACTCTTGTAAACTGCAGACTAACATCGGGTCCATCGGGGGTCCAGAAAAGGTATTTGGCCGTATGATAGTAGTTGGCCAATTGAAAAAAGATACACCCGCTTCATTGTTAGACATGTGCCAGAGTTTCGCGGACCGGAAAGTCAGGGGAGTGGAAGTGGCACTACTTCCATACAGGCCTTCACTGATGCGAGTCAAGATGTTGGTATAATCGTGGATTTTGGTAAGAGAAGTACAAGCGACTCTGACTCGGGTATGAGGAGGATATTTGATGCAACGTAAGAATTGGACACAATCGTCAATGTTGGAACCAACCTGCAGATAACGAAGGGCAGGGAAATTCAACATTGGCTCAGTCCCGGTTGCCGTTCCGCGAGAAGGTAGGCAATGCGTCAAGCTGAGAGTTTGGAGCTCAGGCATGTGGCCAAGTGCCTCGAACAGCTCAGAGAAAGTCGAAGTATCTGGTATACGATCATTATTGACTGTGAGAGAGATCAAGTTGTGTTTGAAAATAGGATAAGTCCAGGAAAAGTGTAATTGAGCAAGCTCGACAATTCGCAGTTGGGGCGCATCGACAAAGGCATTGTCAGGAAGAAAACAACGAGAGCCATGCGAAGTGTTTCTGCTATTGATGAGCTCCACTTGCTCGAGATGGGGCGCAGGTTGTGAGAATGTAGCGAAGACCTTGCTAAATGAATCATGGGGGCTGGCACATGAGAGGCGGAGAACTCGGATGCGGGATACTTGCGTTATGGCATCTTCAACCTCGCTCATGATACTAGGAGTCCAGACACCATTAGGCAAATTTATGGTGAGTTCTGCCTTTTTGGAACGACGAATCATTTCCCGAGCAAGTTCTGGTTTGGTGAGGATAGGGACAGACCACAAAGTTGGACAGTTGAGAGCGACCTCTCTCAATTGGTGGCAGATAGCCCCAACTGTGCGTACCCATTCGGTTGGGTAATGATGCGTATAGCAATCGACATTCAAGTCGCGAAGGAATATGAAGATTTTGGACAGCACCTCCGGTGGGAGGACAAAGATGGGGGCCAGTCGGTTTCTTGCCTCTCGAAGGGGCCTTTGCCTGAGCTCTAGATCCCAAAGCTCTTGGTCGATTGCTTTACGGGCAGCCTTTGTAGATTCATTTCCCTCGTAAGGGATTTCATAAGGCTTTGGTGGGAGGGCTATGTATGATTGATAGTTAGTGATGGCCTGTCGGAACAGATGGGTGAGAGGTACTTCGCAGTTGCGGGATGGAAATGTACTCGACTGCGGAGACTATACGATCTGGATTGCACTCCATCATCTTTGGAGAGCACTCGGAGGACGTATCTTGTGGAAGACTGGAAGTACGTTCCAGTCCAGCATTGACATTAGGTCATGTGATTGATTGGTAAGCAGGCCTGTTCGCAGTGCTGAATCTGATCTCAATTAACAGTTATCCATGGATTCCTCAGAATTGTACCACGCCAAGCAGCAGTTCTTCCTCGGTGCGCATTGATTCATGTGCCCAGAAAACCTCCTCTGACGCTGCTTTGCCCAGGCGCTTATGGCACGCTCGCCGATCTTCCGCTCCCTGATCCCGCAGTACAACCACAACGTCATCTTCTCAACCATCTTCCCCGATAATCATCCTTAAACTCCTCCAAGCCTCGGTACCACTTCGTTTATGGCTGCGCCTTCCCCTTTATGTCTCGGCCCTTCACTCAGCTATATTAATCTAGACAATCATTTGCAAATCGAAAATGGTTGTCTGGACGAGAATGATGGGCTTCTTGAACTCGTTACACCAGCATCTTTCCTATTGACGACCAAACCTACACCTCAAACCAACAGCATGTTCCTTTACACGCAACATCCGAAACGAGGTCACCCAATCTCCTAACCTACTCGACTTCAAGTGATACACATCAATTGAACTTCGGCGGCACTCGCCCGAGAGCCATGACTTTACCTGCAGGTTCCATACAGGTTCCATATCACACAACTCGACTCTCCTGACCATGATTATAATCGTTGTGCACTTCGAAGTTCCGAGTATGTTTGACAATTTGAGGGAAAAGATTTTCAATAATAGTTCTCTTATTAATCATGATCTATGCATACTGCCTTCCCCTCTTATCTCATTCTCCAAAATTTGAGCCATCAATACGATCTTTGCCCACATACACTACCAAAAACACCATACATTATACATTATCTACTCTAAGTCAAAAGCAAGAGATCAAAAAGGCGGGTACCAACCAATTCCATACGGATCATCATCATAATCATCATCATAATCATCTAGCCCACCCCAATCCTCATCCTCATCCTCATCCTCGTCCTCTTCGGAGTCCACCTCAAACTCCGAATCCAATTCCAACACATCAATAGTCTCTTGATCAATCTCCAAATCAACAACGAGTTGTCCCAACAACCGTTGCTGCTGTACTCGCACACGAGTACACAACTCAATTTGCAATTTTTCAATAGGAGCATTTATATTGGCCCGGTGTATCAAAGCGTCTATGAGATCATCCATTTCCCCCGTAGGCGTAATCTCGTAAAGCTTCAAGTTGGAAAGGTATAGTGTTTTAAGGGCAGGGAAGTTGACGGCGTCCGAATTATGTCCAATGGCTTGAATTACTTGAGAACCAAATGTATCGACGCATAAAAATTTGAGGTTGGGTAACCTCCCGATCGATTCTTGGATGTTTTCAGTACCAAGAGTACTGTAAGGCCATTTGAGCTCCAAAAATTCAAGGTGATTGAGGTCGAATAACCGACAGATGTCCGTCAAGAGATAGTCGAACGTGAAGTTAGAATTTGGAATTCTTGTAAACTGCAGACCAACATCAGGTCCATCGGGAAGTCCAGAAAAGGTATTTGGCCGTATGATAGTAGTTGGCCAATCGAAAAAAGATACACCCAATGCGTTACTAGATATCTGCCAAATTTTCGCGGACCGGAACGTCAGGGGAGTGGAAGTGGTACTACTTCCATACAAGCCTTCACTGATGCGAGTAAGGATGTTGGTATAATCGTGGGTTTTGGTAAGAGAAGTACAAGCGACTCTGACTCGGGTATGAGGAGGGTATGTGATGCAACGTAAAAATTGGGCGCAGTCGTCAATGTTGGAACTAACCTGCAGATAACGAAGGGCAGGGAAATTCAACGTTGGCTCAGTCCCGATTGCCGTTGCACGAGAAGGTAGGCACTGTGTCAAGCTGAGAGTTTGGAGCTCAGGCATGTGGCCAAGTGCCTCGAACAGCTCAGAGAAAGTCGAAGTATCGGATATACAATCATTGTTGACTGTGAGAGAGATCAAGTTGTGTTTGAAAATGGGATAAGTCCAGGAAAAGTGTAATTGAGCAAGCTCGACAATTCGCAGTTGGGGCGCATCGACAAAAGCGTTGT
The DNA here is from genome assembly GCA_029719445.1 of Agaricus blazei. Classification (NCBI taxonomy): domain Eukaryota; kingdom Fungi; phylum Basidiomycota; class Agaricomycetes; order Agaricales; family Agaricaceae; genus Agaricus; species Agaricus blazei. The sequence goes on from SSNC01000005.1 coordinate 1,142,431, forward strand.
CAGGAAGGAAACGACGAGAGCCAGGCGAGGCATTTCTGGTATTAATGAGTTCCACTTGCTGGAGATGGGGTGCAGGTTGTGAGAATGTAGCGAAGACCTTGTCAAATGAGTCATGAGGACTGGTACATGAAAGGCGGAGAACTCGGATGCGGAATATCTGCGTTATGGCATCTTCAACCTCGTTCATAATCCTAGGGATCCAGACACCATTAGGCAAATTTATGGTGAGTTCTGCCTTTTTGGAACGACGGATCATTTCCCGAGCGAGTTCTGGTTTGGTGAAGACGGGGACAGACCACAAGGTCGGACAGTTGAGAGCGACCTCTCTCAATTGGTGACAGATAGCTCCAGCTGTGCGGACCCATTCGGTTGGGGAATGACGCGTATAACAATCGACTTTCAAGTCGCGAAGGAATATGAAGATTTTGGAGAGAACCTCCGGTGGGAGGACAAAGATGGGAGCCAGTCGGTTTCTTGCATTTTGAAGAGACCTTTTCTTGAGCTCGAGATCACGAAGCTGTTGGTCGATTGATTGACGGGCAGCCTGTGTAGATTCGTTGCCCTCGTAAGGGATTTCATAGGGCTTTGGTGAGATGGCTATGTGTGATTGATAGTTAGCGAGGGCCCGTCGGAACAGACGGGCGAGAGGTACTTCGCAGTCGCGGGATAGGAATGTACTCGAGTGCGGAGACTACACGACCTGGATTCCACTCCATCATCTTTGGAGAGCACTCGGAGGATGTATCTTGTGGAAGTACCTTTCAGTACTAGCGAACATTAGATCATGTGATTGATTGGTAAGCAAGCTCGTCGTGGCTTCGCAGTGCTGAATCTGATCTCAATTAACAGTTATCCATGGATTCCTCAGAATTGTATCACGTCAAGCAGCAGTTCTTCCTCGGTGCGCACCGTTTTGTGTGCTCAGAAAACAATCTCCTCTGACGCTGCTTTGCCCAGGTGCTTATGGCACGCTCGCCGATCTCCCGCTCCCTGATCCCAACTCGCCAGATTACACGCGCACTCTGCTCTTTAAGGCTCGTGCCTTGATTGCACTTCGGCGAACTCAGGATGCTCTCAATCTCCTGGAGGGAGCACCTGAAGGCGTAGCGGTAAAGGCGGCCTCGTCTCTCGCGCGCTATGTTGGTGCCTCAGAGGCAGCGGCTAAGGAGTCTGCACTTGAAGAACTACGCGACTTGTCGGTTGAGGTCGAGAGTGGGGATGCAGAAGACGATGAGAGGGACAACGCGCTTGTTAAAGTGCTTGCTGGAACAGCGTTTGCTCAAGAAGGAGAAATTGAGGAAGCCCTCGAAACACTGGGGACCGATACAGAGGATTTGGAAGCGTGAGTACCTGTTCCGGTAAGCCCATATCTACGCTTATCTTAACCCGTATGACAGGGTTGCTGTCATCGTCCAAATCTTTATCTCAATTAACCGACCGGATTTGGCTAAACGGCAATTCGAACGCGCGAAACGCTGGGCAGAGGATGACCTTTTGCTGCAGCTTATCGAATCCACCATCGGTCTCGCAACCGGTCGTGATGCATATGCCAATTCCAGCGCGTTTTACACTGAGCAACTGGCCAATCCTTCATTATCATCTCCCCACATCCTTACATCGAGAGGCGTGACAAGGATACTTCGCAACGAGTTACAAGAAGCGAAATCGGACCTGGAAGAGTCACTAGAACAACAGAAGGATGATCCGGAGGCCATGGCAGCCTATGCTGTTGTTGGAGGATTAGGCACGACGAAAAAGGCCGAAGTGGAGGAACTGTGGACGTGAGTGCTTCCATTTAGCTTTTGATTGTGACAGCCGCTGACTTCGCCGAAAAGCCAAATACTCAATCGGCATCCAGACCACCCTGCGGTTCAAGACGTCTCGCAGAAAGCGGAGACATTTGATCAAGCAGTTGCCAAGTTTACTGTACCTCCTTTAGCCAGTGCCCCCGCCTGATTCGAATCTACTTGATTTTCGGCTCCTCTTTGCGCGTCGGAGCGGTGCGATCCATGAGACGTGTCTGCTGTTGATGTTATTTCATTTCGAAAGCCGGGCCTGTGAAATCTTATGTCAGGACGGAGAGTTATTACAATGGCGTTACCCAGGCATCACCCATGGAGCTCATTTTCACTGTCCGCGCCATTCTTCGAGTGACAGCTCCTTCCTTTTCCGGTTAACTCCATCATTATCGTCCGTTCATCCTGTCAGATGCTTAGAATATGGCACCGGCTCTCATGATTCTTTCCGGCAAGAAGCACCCTCTTGTTCGGTTCACTGATTGTATTTAAAGCCAGCCCACGGGACGTGGGGGGCATCTTTGCAGCTTTGTATCTTACTGCAGTACCCGCACCATGTCCAAGAGACTCTCTGGTATCTTCGCTCGTCAACCCAGCACCTCCTCTGCTAATGGTGTAGGTTTGGCATTCTGTTCTTGAGGGTAGAGCTTACTGAGCGATTCCATGTTCAGACTGGCGGCAATGATGAATTTGTACCCCCGCCCGTCCCCAAGTCCCTTGCCATTTTGCACGACCAGCTGAAGCGGGGTGCTATCTCACAGCCTGGTGCCCTCGTAAGTGTGCGTTATGCGTAGATTTTCTGCCTCTAACGGTCCCTACAGTCCGCTGTCTTGGACTTGATCAGGCATAAGGACGCGATAGATGACAGGAAATTCTTCGTTAGTATCATTCCTGCGCGCGTGTGAATAACCCACTCAATGAGTATCATTAGCTCGAGCATGCTCTCAACTTCGTAGCCAACATGCCAGAAGGCAACATGGCAACAATGGCGAAGAATAAGATTATCAAACTCCGTGAGTTCTCGCCTTTTGTTCTCGGTTGAACTATGTTCACAGTGGGTCGTACTAGTCTACAGCGACCTGTCGCATCCCGCCGTGACAGCTCTAGGGCCGAAGTATGCTTGGCGTGCCGCTGATGGATCCTGGAACAATCCTGACTTGCCTGACCTAGGCAGGGTATGGCTCCACTGATTGAGCGCAGAGTCCTGCAACTAACTGGCTTCTAGGCTGGCCTACCTTACTCACGTTCCGTTCAACAGACTCATCCTCTACCAGCCGACCAATTGCCGGATCCCGGTCTTGTCTTCGACACGTAAGTGGATGTAATGTGGCGCTTCGGTGATTCTTGTATTGATGTTCTGTAAGGTTGTTGCGTCGTGAAAAGGTTTGTGCGATATTGACGCGTTTTTGGAGCTTGTCCTGACGTAGGCCTTTCAGTTTGTCAAGCATCCAGGCGGGCTCTCTTCGATGATGTTCGCGTTTGCTGCGCTTGTCATTCACAGGTACATGAACTACCTTTCGGGTTTCCCACATGTTTTTATTGATCATCAATCATTAGCGTTTTCCGAACGTCTCACAGGGATGTTAACATCAACGAAACTTCTTCTTACGTTGATTTGTCACCCTTATATGGACATAACGCCGATGTGCAAGCTAAGGTTCGAGCATACAATGGTCTCGGCTATTTGCACCCCGATACCTTTGGAGAAGACCGTCTTCTTTTCCTCCCACCAGCGGTCTGCACTATCCTCGTTCTCTTCAACCGCAACCACAATGTTTGTTCTTTTTTGCTCGCATAAGGTTTGAACTTGCTCAATCATGTGATTCAGTACATTGCGAAGCGACTTTTCGAGATCAATGAAAGGGGTACTTATAAAGACCCCGCCACTTTGACTCCCGATAAACGCGCCGCTCAGGATGAAGAGATCTTCCAGACTGGCAGATTGATCAACTGTGGCTGGTATGCGATGGGTAAGTCATTTTTGTCTTTCGACTACGATGAGTTGCTAATTGTTTTTGTGGCATAGTTGTTTTCTCGGATTATCTATCCGCTATCTTGGGTCTCGTTCGCACTGGGAATACTTGGAGTTTAACGCCCTTTGACGTAGGTTCATCTATCTGCCAAAGGAACTTTATTGACTCCGTGTAAACAGGAATTCCGTGAGGAAGATCACTCCCTTTATGAGCGTGGTAAGGGTAATGTTGTTAGTGTCGAGGTTAGTGTGTGATATCGCCTTATTGTTGGAATTTCTGTTGATCAATGGACTTAGTTCAACTGCCTTTACCGCTGGCACGCCACTACTAGCAAGCAGGATGAAGAATGGACTATGACAGCATTCCACACTGTCTTTGGGGAGAATGCCAACCCAGACGATATTACTACAGACGATTTCAAACAGGCGGCCAGGAAATTGCTGAATTCCCGATCAGATCATACCGCTTGGACTTTTGGAGGGCTTAAGCGCCAAGCCGATGGTACCTTCCGCGATGAGGACCTTGCCGATATCCTTCATAATGCGTATGTGGATTGACGTCATAAATTGACTTTCTGATATTAAATTTTTGTTTGTCTAGCACTGAGGATCCTGCAGCTGCTTTTGGAGCTCGTGGTATCCCAGGTGGGTTGATATTTTACAATGATAGAAGGGGGTGAGGCTGATCATTATTTCAGGTTGCATGCGTTTGCATGAAGTTATGGGTCTTGAACAGAGCCGTGCTTGGGGTGTTTGTACTTTGAATGAGTTCAGAAAATTCATTGGTCTTAAACGTGAGCTTCTCACCCTTGTTGATCATACATCAAGAAGCTAAATACCGCGCAGCATTCGAGACCTTCCTCGATTGGAATTCTAACCCCGAAGTTGCTGACGCTGCTCAGAAACTCTATGGTGACATTGAAAACTTGGAACTTTACGTTGGCTTGCAAGCCGAAGAGGCTAAGCCCGTCATGCCTGGAGCTGGTCTTTGCCCAGGTGAGTAGTCAAGAAGATCCAACCCAGCTCTTTTTTCTAACCAGCACTTTAGGATACACTGTTAGTCGTGCTATCTTGAGTGACGCCATTGCGCTCACTCGTGGAGATCGCTTCTACACTCATGATTTCACTCCTTACAATCTCACGGCTTGGGGTTTCGCTGACTGTCAACGTGATCCCAAAGCTTTCGGTTTCGGAAGCCAAATGGGCAAACTCTTGCTTCGCACACTTCCTGACCACTATACAGAGAACAGTGTCTATACATTCTTCCCCTTTATGACACCTGACGCAATGAAGACTCACCTTACCGAACTCAAGGTCCTTGACCAGTACGATCTCAGCAGGCCCTCGCTCCAGTCGGGCTCCGTCGCTTTCAGTGATTATAATGATGTTGTCAAGATCCTCAAGTCTCCCGCAGACTTTGATATTCCCTACAGGGACCATGCTTCGCGTGTCATCAAGGGCACTGGGTACGTGTGGCGCTCTTTTGTCTTGAAGTAATTCAGAAGGTTTATTTCTTTGAGTAGATTCTATCCCCTCGACGATGAAAAGACAAAGAACGATGTCATCAATGTCATCAGTGGTTCGCCACAGTTGGTTGACAATATTGGTCGTTACTTCTATGAAACGACTCAGAAGCTCATCCTCGATCACTCGTTTGCCTTGGTTGGTAACAAGACATTCGGCATTGATATTATCTCGTGCGTTGTCCGGGAACTTCCTATCCACTGGGCCGCGACAGACTTGGTATGTAAAAGGTTTTGTTCTTGGAGGTTGAGTGTATAGTAATCTCGTGATTCAATGTTCTAGGCTGGCATTCAACTAAAGACGAAAGAGCACCATGGTGCTTATACCGCTGGGGAGTTGTTCAACATCTTGAGCGAGATCTACACGTAAGCAGCCTTCTTGCGTCCTATATATGACTGTTGGTCTTGATACCGGTCCATAGGTTCATCTTCATTGATATCGAACCTTCAAAGGTCCGGGTTCTGCAGTACAAAGTAGAGGGATACATCAAGGACCTACTAAGACACATCGAAACTAATCTTGGTGTTGGCCATTCGGTGCGTCAAACTGCGCCAATTCTCATCCTAGCACCTCTCATCTAACAATGGTACAGCTCAACGGCTTCATCGGTGCAGTCTCTTCCCTCTTCAATAAGCCTAAGCGCGCCGCCGAGCACCACGAAATTGTTACGAAACTTTACGAACTTGGCCATTCTACCAACCAGCTCGCGAATACTATCTTGGCAATCATGGTTTCTTCCGTCGGCCTTTCTTTGACTTTGACCAATGTTATCAACCTCTACCTTGGAAGTGACCAGGATGCGACTATGAAGAAACTCGCTCACCATGATGATCCTCATGCCTTTACTGGATTTGTTTATGAGGGCCTGCGTAAGTTGACCAAGTGCAACTCTTCCTCGATGTATCTAATATATAATTCTCGGATGCAGGCCTTGACCCTCCCATGCAGGGCTTTTACCGTGTGTCCACAAAGGACCAAACTGTTGGTGGTGTAGCCTTGAAGAAGGGTGACCGGGTCTTCGCCGACGTCGGTGCTGCACACCTAAATGTATGTGACCAAAGTAATGAATATTCTGATGCTTTAAATCTAACCTCGTGTGTAATATAGGACAAGGTGTTCTCTCAACCTTCCAGTATCGACACCTCACGATCAAAATCTGCCTACGTCTTCGGTGACGGTCCTCTTTCATACCTTGGTGAAACTTTGACTGTCAAGGTCAGTCTACAATCCTCGAGACTCAAAGTGAAACTGACACTCATGAAAAAAAATAAAACTAGATCACTGCCGAAGTCCTCCGTGCTATCTACGCCTACAACAACGTCAGGCGTGCTCCTGGAAACTCTGGTAAACTCAAGAGGTTCAGCGAGCGCAGCCACCCTCAATATCACTTTGCCTATCTCGATGCCGACTTCTTCATTTCACCCTGGCCGACATCTCTTACGATTCAATACGATGCTTGAGATGTTTTGTTCTGAATTTTGTATTATGTCCTTGCTTCAGTACTACGATGTAATGACTTGATCTATAATGATACCCTGAAGTACTAAAGACGTGTTGTGAACATGGCCTGAAATTAGCCTAAGAAGAGCGAATTGAACAAAAGTGAATGCATGTGACGAGCTACATGACTATGAAGGGAGGAAGTAAAGAGACAGGATGACAGAAGCAGAAACGTGGTATTACGAGGCAGAATTATACAAGTCTGATAGAAAGGGGTAAAACTATTATTCAGATAGGCAGAGATTTTGGCATAATCGACAAGCAGATAACACAAGTAGACATAAGCAGAGAGCGACGCGTAGACTACTTACATCTTCGTTTTCAAATATATCTCTGTACTTGTTCAGCCGGTGCATATTCTTGACGTGGTTGCTCGCTGCTGCCGACTTTCAATACGGCTGCAATGCGCTCCAGCAAATCTTCCATGCGAGCCTGCCGTCTTTCATTCTCCTGCAAACGCCTATTCCAATCTGACGGATCAAAATGATCACTGTGACCCCCCACAGTCCTGATTTCTGATACCGTCGCTGGTTCTTCAAGCTCCTCTGTGTAGACCAATTGGTCAGAACATCTCATAGAGCCCGTGCTCTGCCGTCTCTCTCCAACACTCGATGATAGAGAAAAATCGCGGCGGCGTACTCCTCCAACACGCGATGTAGAAGATTTCCGGGATATATCAAAGTCAACGCCGACTGAAAGCTCTGTGGGAACGTTCGGGGCCGTATGTCTTTGTCCCAAAGATTGTGCACTCGTCATTCGTCTACGAGTGGGTGATGAACTCGGTACTCCAGCAGCTTTCGCCCTCGATCCATTCGTAGGAACGTTATACATGTCCGGCTGCTTGGGGTGCCCTTCCAACACACTCTCCGCAACGGGTGAATACATTTGTTCCAGTGGACTAGTAAAACTCTGTGGTTGAATTTCCGGCCCGGTATAATCAGAATCTAGACGAAGTCTCGGATTTGACGGATGTTGGGATGGCGTAGGAGATGGAGGACAATAATCACTCTGCATAGGCGCTATCGGAGGCGATGGATCGAAGGCATCGGTATGACGGCAACCCAGGAACGCATCAATAGCCGCATTACCGACGTTAGTATCGAGGGCGCTGGTGTATTCTGGGCCAATTTCGAATATCTTCAAGAGAATATGATCATCAAATTTTACAGTCACGTGGAGCAGAACCTACCGCATCTATGTCATCTTCTGGACCAGCTAAACCTTCAAAACTCGCTGAATGAAAATGAGGATGTATTGGGGAGAGGAGAGTAGTGTGAACGCTCACACAACCGATTCAGGGGTCGAGGCAAAGTACAGATTACCTTTTCCGTCACATAACAAAGAGTGTCGTAAATTGACATCGTCCCGCCTTCCTTCGCTTGGCGTTCGTACAGGGTTATCAATAGCAGGATAGGAAAGTTTGTTACCCTGATCAGGAAAACATTCACCTGGAGAAAAACATGTGAAAATCAACTTCGACAGATTAGATGTAAAAAAATGCCGACTTTATGGAACCAGCGAGGGCTGAGAAGGTATCGGGCTGGTAGCATGATGCACAAAGCCAATACATTTATAGGGGGCTGGTATGAAAATATACTATCTGCCTTGACACTGAAGACGACATGAACACGGTTCGAATCTGGGGAAATTTCAGACTGACCTTTCGATCACAGAAACCGCCTCCATAAATATGGTCTGCATAGAATTTATGAGAAATCAAGCGTACATAGCAGCGTCCACTCACCTCTGCTTCCGCGACTTCATTCATACGGGCAAAGGTATTCGACAAAACCTTGAAGAAACTGGATGAAACGTGGTAATTTGACCAGCAGGAAAGTGCCCTACCGAGACAAGCACTGCCAACTAGATTAGTTGTCGGAGATCATTGGTAGCTATAGGTGACTGTACCAATTGTCAAGAATGTGTTACTCAGAAAGCCAAAGGTGACCCAAAGAATTGGACCAAAAAGAGGATGGAATTTGCCTATGAATAAGATACGATGAGCTTCATATGCCAAGAGATCATTTGGCATACTTTCCTGATTCAGCAAAACCGGTTGCATCCAACCCAAAATATATATAAGACATCCACCATGTAATGGACCTAGATAAAATGAGTTTTGTCGCAAACTTGAGAACCAAAGGGCGCACTGAGGGGCGTATCTAAAGAGATTGAGCAAACAATTTTTCGCAAGAAACACGCGGAGAGATCTTACCGAGGACCCTTCGAGTTCAACCTGTTCAAATAATTATTTATATGCCAGTGATCAAGATGCAAAGGAAATTTTACGCACGTCCAAAGACCATACGCGAAACCACAGAGACAGAATAAAGCGGTTAGCGTCAAAAACAGAAATTGTTTAAACATGGCCCGTAGTGATAAAACCAAAAAATTGTTTTTCAAAGTCACAAATGCCAGCCTAAGAAAATTGCTCGAGATTGGATTCATTCATACATGTAGCAGACACTCACCTCGGAAACATCAAAGTGGCAGCGATGGCAAGGAAGTCAATGCCGAGCTCACGTGCCCACAGCTCTATGTGTAACCATGTCAGCGGCGAAAGTCGTTGAACGAAGTCACTGCTTACTGTAGCCATATACCCCATAAAGTCTCAGCATTACATATACAGAATATATAGTCACTGTGATATGTAAGTATCATCGTTCAGCTGGCCGGAAGGATCAAACTCACTAAAAGCTAAATCAAACCCATTCTAGTAGACTCGTTGGAATAGAGTTTCACAAGAGACGAATTGCATACCCAGGTACTGTAAAAGTAGACTGAAGGGGGTCATGAGCTAGGCTTCTTCGGTACCTCACTGGACTGACCTTTGATCCCGTGCTCTTGCATTGTCGCAATTTTCTCCAATCCAAATCCAAGTGCGTAAACCATAAAAAGAATCTCCGGGGCATTCAAGAAATTGAGCTCATAATACCCGACGGCAATGATGAACAATATGAACAGAATTAAGAAGCTTCAAAGGTTGGTCAGATCGATTTTTTTGGAATTAGAGGTCACTCAACTTGGTGTATTCGAGGACAGAGCGAATAGCAGGAACCTTTAAGCTTTTAGAGTTGAGAACTTGGATCTTCAGGAGATCGAGGTACACACCGGTAGTGATCTAGTAGGGGTGCTTTATGCGGGTCATAGAAATGCATAGGGTTGCGTTTATAGGTCTGCAACTATGTCAGCTATAGACGTAAATAACTTGAAGTGCCGCAGGCTTACATCGGAAAGGATCGAACGATTCCTCTGAGCTTGATAAACCCATTTCCCTCTAATGGAACATCTTCATACGCTACTCTTTCCGAATATGGAAAAAACTCACGACCAGATAAGTTTGATCATTTGTTGACACCCGTAAGACTTGATAAATTCCCTGGCTTTACCTAGAACAGCTAATTCAATCGCATTTCCGACACGATACTCCAAGTCGCTGTCACGTTCTAGCTCTGCTCGAGCAATGACCTCTGGATCAGCACCATCGTAAACAGACCACGAGAGGGTAAGGATGTTGGTGAGGCGAAATATGTCGTTCCCAATCTCTCTGAGAACGCGCACAGCTAAAATCTCGCACAACATGCCCCTAGTGCCTGACAGGTTAAGAGTACACGAGTTCCCGTCCCTGAGGAAATGAACGCGATTGAGCAGAAGACAGAAGACGACAGAGAGGTTGCCTTGGCGCTGTATAGTGCTATACTTTCTGGCCAAAGGGCGTACAAGTGCATCTGTTATGCCGGGAGCGGTGAGCTAGCGCGAGACTTGAGATTAAACTAGATAAAGGCTGGATGGTCTACTACTCACAGCTTCATAAGACAGTGCGACATCTATCGTGCATGGCAAGATGAGGCTTTGCGAGACGAGTGCGTTTAGAACGTACCAATGCCAGCCTGGATAAGACAAGGGCAGGGTGGTTTGAACAAATTGTGTTGCATTCAGACGAAAGCAGCCACACATACCACAACATCCTTTATCCTACGTCAGAATAAGCCTAGGTATAGACATGTAACAGGAGCATACCGAACGGATCATATGTATGATCGGGAAAACCTGCGTGTTGTCGATGTTTTCCCCGGGGGTGGTGCGAAGTCTGGACACAAAGGGTGACCTGTCGAGCAAGTGCTCGAGTTCCGAGTGAGGCTCAACCATGAGGGAGAAGGCGGAGAGGGTCGATCACGTTAGGTTCGAGTCTGTTGCATACAGGGAACTAGCTACGGAGAAATCCGACACTCCAACTGCCGCTGCCTCCTCGTTGTAGCGCCCGCCACACAGAATGACTTGATACGGCACCCAGAACATGAGATCAGTTTAGAGAAGGAACTGTCGCAATTGATTCACTCAAGGACTCGTCGGTCTTCAAGTTTGTTAATGCAGTGATCTCGAACATGAAGAACTTCAGCAACCAATGTATTTGGGATTGGTTGATTTTGAAAGAGGTTCCAAGAGATGCCACTTACAAAGTAGCAGTCTCAATAGATCCAATTCGCAAAACATTCACCTACCAAGTGACATGTGTGGGGTAGCACGGACGCGGATTCCGAACTGCGAATGATCTTAACTCAATCAAAGTGGGCTTGTCTATAAATAGCGTACATGTTTGTGGGCACGTTGCAGTCGCCGCATCGCACAGTTCGTGCTAGTTCGCGACTTGGCCCATGCCTGCACCTAGTGGCCACAGTCACCAGCTCTTGCGCTTCCACAGCCCATCCTCATGTTTGCTAAAGGCACCTTCTGCAAGTCCTTGCTGCGATACAGACGTTTCCCATTCTCCTTATTTTAGCATTTCTCCTGCCTCATCCTTTCGTCCTCCTTCTACACGTGGCACCTCGAGGCAGGCCGTACATGTTGCTCCTGGCGCTTCTCATTTGGTACCCTCCCCCAGTGGCCTAACTACTGACCGTCTTGGTGTTGATAGGGCGCTGGAAGAGTCTAGTTACCAGCCTTCGCAGGTTTCACGGCCACTCACACCGGTGAACATCGTCGACTTGAGTCCTTCACCTAGTTTCAGGCCCCAGGTATCAGCTGCCCGGCCGCCTGTTCATCTCACCTACCTTTTGGATCCCACGGATTTAAATCAGTCCCAGTACCCATCGTGTTCATCCGCAACACGTTCGCAACAATCTTTGGTTTTAGAGCGACAAACTGTGTGTCTCTCCTTTGAATATCACTTACGAATGATGAAGTTGAATCGTTCAAAGGCACCTTCAAATAAGGATCTCCCGTCGTCGCAGTCCCAGGGTCAAGGAATATTCAAGAACGCGCATAATTTTTCTGTTGTAGGATCAAACTTTATCGACAATAATAAGGGCAACAGTAAGACATGTTCACTTTACGAGGCTGGTTTCCCATCATTGAACAATATCTCTGCTAGTCACGTTGACCACTAACTTCAACAATTCAGACAACTGTAAGCGACACGCCACCTCCGTTACTACTTCTGATCACCACTCTGCTAGTCATGAAAGAACTTCTGAAGGAAATTATCCCCGGAGCAGCAGCAGATTCTTCCGCTCGCGATCCACCCCAAGATGTTATCCCGGCACTCGTCTGGCGATTCTCGAACGATGCCTAGGTTTTATTGCCCAATGCGACGGAGTCAAAAAGATGCGCTGGATAGTCGGGGGAGCTGGAGTGGGAAAGTCCGCTATCATGCAGAACGTCGCTGAGTCACCTCAGCCCGAGGTGGCTGCCAGAGCATCGGTCTTCCTTTCTATAAACGGGCGTAATGACGGAGCGAAAACCATCATTACGCTTTCCTATCAATTTGCTGCCAAATCGCAATCATATCGCCAGGTCATTGAGGACGAGGTCAATCTTGACCCATCCCTCTATCAGTCGTCGATGGCTGTACAGTTCGAGAAATTCATTGTTCAGCCACTCATTTACCATAATAAAGACCTAAACTCTACCGGTCGCGTGTTGATCATCGTTGATGGGCTTGACGAGTGCAAAAGCACACATCCTCAGGTGGAGCTCCTCCGCCTTATCTCCGGTTTCTGCATCTCGTATCCTTCGTCACCCATCGTATGGTTCATTGCCAGCCGCCCTGAACCACACATCATTTCTTTCTTTTCTAAACCGGAGGTCATGTCAGTCTATGACAAGGAAGAGATTGCCGTCGAATCTGACCAGGCTCGCGCAGACGTTGAACGATTTCTTCGCAACGAGTTGATGGAAATTGGGAGTGCCTCTGGCTTACTTGATCCACATTGGCCTGACGAGCGGAGTTTATGGAAGATAGCGAATGCTGCGGGCGGGCTGTTTGCGTATGCGCAGACAGTCATCAGATACATCAGCGATTCGAATATTGGAGACCCAGCGTTGCAGCTCTCGGAAGTTCTGAATGTCATTGATGAAGTTCCAATGTCCGAGGTGTCACTAGAAGAACATCCAATGGCTCTAATCGATGCACTCTATGCTCGAATCATATCTAACATTCCACCCAAAATCATGGTACATGCTCGAAAAATTCTATTAGCGCTGGCCTCGGATTGGGATTCAGCCTTGGAACACAAACAAAACTTCAATGTCATGTGCAATTGGTTAGGTATGACTGCTGATGAAGCTTTTGCGGCTCTCAACCGTCTTCGTTCCGTCCTGAATTTTCCTCAACGCCATACAGCCAATGTGGAACTACCTAGAGCTTTTCATAAATCATTCATCGACCACATACACAGATCCGGGTCTTTTAACGTTGAACCTGAAATTCGACGAATCAATATTCAATGCGCATTCAGAGTATTAAAGGAAGCTCCCAGTGGCATTTCATTTGATACTCTCGATTATTCTCTTCGTTATGGCACTCTGGTTCGCTGTAGTGGTGTTGGAGACACGATTTCACTTTCTTGGCCGGCTCCCAGGGACGCTATGCTTGACAACATGACAACGCGGTTGAGTATGTATAAGCTGGCAATTGGAGAAGTTGCAGCCGGGATAAAACGCAGAGATCCAATCTTCCAGAGCAAGTCCTATATCAAGCTCCTGACCACCCGGTTTGATCAGTTCTCGAAGGAATTTCCCTTGTATGAATTGTGCAACTTGGTATTTGTGAGTGTCTCATAACACATTATGCTCTGTTCGTGCGATTGAAGTTAGGCCTTAGGATAAATCTCGACGCCATGAATTCATGAGGCACGACGTACTGAGGCAATTACCCGCCAAGGCAATCAACATCTCCAAAATTCCTCGAAATTGCATTGTTAAGACGCAATTCTACCGTCCCGCTTTACCAGCAGCTCTACCTGACGCATGGAATTCATCTTGCAAAGTAAGTAAAAAAGTATAGATATCTCTAAAACACCCTTTTCTAAACTTGTGCTATCCAGCATGGACGGGCGGGTCAATATGGACGAGGAAAGGAACAGAATTGGACCGTCACCTTTGGCGATCGCAGTTGTACTCTTTGCCTTGATAGGCTTACACGCCAATTGAAGAGTTGGATCACCCAGTTTCCGAATCACCCGGTTCCGATTTTGTGGACTTCAGCGCATTGTTGCTGTATCGAAGTTGCATTTGTTGACCCGGAGGATAATGTGTCGAAGTGGACTTATTGGTTGACGCTTGAACTTATATGGGGCGCGCCCAAAGCACTTAGTAGTATTGTATAATATTAATGTACCATTTTCACTAAGTTGTTATAGTTGTTGAGAAGCTGAACTCCTGGATAACCTGAGACTGGATTGATAGAAAAACTCGATTACCATCAATGATACCCTACAATACTAAAAACGTTCTCTGGACAATAGCTGTCTAGGGCCTCCCAGGATCTTTGCCAACACTGAGCGTTAATTAACGCGTTTTTGGATTGTGTGGGTCCAATGGTGCTCGAGTGATCTATGTGATAATAGTTGAGATTGCTATCTGCTCTTCCCTGACCATCGAGTTTGGTCTCCTTGTAAAGGTCAATGCTATAAATAGATGCAGAATTAGGGTCTACTTTCGTTTGGTGCACGCTAGATCATTTATAATAAGCGTGTACTACAGATGGTTGGGAAGCGTATTGGCTACTACCCAACATGTGGTATTTAGGATAAGATACACCATTCGGTATTGCGTAGCGTTCGACTTTCGGGTAGCAGTGGGAAAGTTGTGGTCGTGTTTTGATCGCGCGACTTGGGTCGGTCATCTGCCTTTACCAGCTGTCACAACCATTTGATGTGCGAACTGTTCAGAATATCTGAGTATGGGGTTTGGGTCAGTCTGCAACTTGCTCAATGTCTGCACCTAGTCGGCATAGCCATCACCTTCTACGCTGCCACCACCCATCCTCACATTTGCTAAAGGCATTTCCAGCAAGTCCTCGCCAAGTTACAGACGTTTCCCATTCCCCATATCATAGCTCTTCTGCTGCTTTGTCTTCTCGCCCTTCATCTATCTGCCAGTCACACTGACGACTAGCTTCACTAATCCGGAAAATTGTAAGCGATAAGCCTGTTTCGTTATAACTACTGATAACCACTCTGCTAGTCATGAAAGAACTTCTGAAGGAAACAATCCCTGGAGCAGCAACAGATTCTTCCGCCCGTGATCCACCCCCAAGATGTCATCCTGGCACTCGTTAGGCAATTCTCGAACGATGCCTAGATTTTATTGCACACTGCAACGGAGCCAGAAAGATGCGCTGGGTGGTCGGGGCTGCTGGATTGGGAAAATTAGCCATCATGCAGAACGTCGCCGAGTCGCCCAAGCTTTCAGTGGCCTCCCAAGCGTCGGTCTTCCTTTCTATCAACGGACGCAATGATGGAAGTAAAACCATTTTCACGCTTTCCTACCAATTCGCTGCCAAATCGCGGTCATATCGCCAGATCATCGAGGACGAAGTCAACTGTGATCCGTCCCTCCTTCAATCGTCAATGGCTTTGCAATTCGAGAAATTCATCGTTCAGCCGTTTATCTACAATCCCAGGCTAAAACTTGCTGGCCGCGTATTGATCATCGTTGATGGGCTCGACGAGTGCAACAATACACGTCCCCAAGTAGAGCTCCTCCGCCTTATCTCTGGTTTCTGCACCTCATATCCCTCCTCGCCCATTGTATGGCTCATCGCCAGCCGCCCTGAACCACACATCATTTCTTTCTTTTCTAAAACCGAGGTCATTCTAATATATGAGAAAGAGGAGATTGTGGTAGACTCCGACGAGGCTCGCGCAGACGTTGAACGATTTCTTCGCCATGAGTTGATGGAAATCGGGCGGGCGTCGGATTTACTCGATCCACATTGGCCCAATGAACAACATTTGTGGAAACTGGCTAATGCTGCGGGTGGGCTATTTGTGTATGCGCAGACAGTCATCAGATACATCGGCGATTCGAGTATTGGAGATCCGGCGTTACAACTCTCGGACGTCCTGGATGTGATTGATGAGCTTCCAATGTCTGAACTTTCGCGCGAAGAGCATTCAATGGCACTGCTTGATGCACTGCACGCCCGAATCATATCTAACATTCCACCTAAAATTATGGTATACGCTCGGAAACTCTTACTGGCGCTGGCGTCGGATTGGGATTTAGCCTTGGAAAAGGGGAAGAACCTCATCGAGCTGTGCAATTGGTTGGGTATGACTGCTGATGAAGCTTATGCGGCTCTCAATCGCCTCCATTCTGCTTTGTACTTTCCCCCACGTCACGAAGCTCATAGGGAAGCACCCAGACCCTTTCATAAATCATTCATCGACCACATATGCAGATCCGAGTTTTCTACCAATATCAAACTCGAAGCGCGACAACTCAAGATCCAATGTGCATTCAGGGTACTAAATGAGGCCCCCAACGGTGTAGCATTTAACATTGTGGATTATTTTTTTTCTATTATGGCACACTTGTTCGCTGTAGTGGAACTGGAGACAAGATCGCAATTACTTGGCGGGCCCCCAAGGCGACTATCTGGGACGATGCAAGAACACGGCTGAGTATGTATAAGCTGGCACTCGGGGAAGTTTCAGCCGGGATCAAACGCAGAGACCCAGCATTGCAGAGCAAGTCCTACATCAAGCTCTTAACCACTCGGTTTGACCAATATTCTGAGCAATTTCCCTTAGATGAATTGGTCGACTTGGTATTTGTAAGTGTCTCATGATCCACTTGTTCTATATTTTGTGTGACTGAAATTGTACCCCAGGACAAATTTCGACGCCATGAATTCATAAAGCACGGAATATTGAAGTTTATACCCGCCAAGGCAATCAACGATTTTCGAATTTCTTAGAAAAGCGTTATCAAGAAGCAGTTTCGCGGTTCTGCTCAAACAACTCTACCTGACGCAGGGGATTCATCTCTCACTGTGAGTGGAAATATTCGGCGTCTTACAAAAACCTATTAAACCTCGTGCTGTACAGCATACTCAGGGGGGTCAACATGAACAAGGAAGCAAACAAAATTTGACAACTGTCCCTGTTGGTCACAATCGTACTTCTGACCACAACAGCCCTACTTTCGAATTGGAAAACTGGATTTCCCAGTTTCCAAATCATACTGTCCTAATCATGTCGACCTCAGCGCACCGCTGTTGTATCGAAGTTGAGTTTGTTGATCCTGGGGGATGGTGTGTCAATGTGGACTTATTGGTTGATGATTGTACTTGAATGGGGCACGCCTCAAAAGATTTAGTAGCATTGTGCAAGCCTGAGCTTACAGCAAATATACTAGTCGGTGCAGAATATCTAAGATATTCCGTTATGTCCCTTTCGGTGTAACAGTTATTTGGCCGACTAGGATAGCCAGGTTACAAATTGTATGATTTATTACAACACTCATCTTGCATTCTGTGATCCCCAGGCTTTCTAACCCGGTACGACTCGACAAGTTCAGAACGATCTCAACTGGCAAGCCCTTGTTCCAGCTCTTGCGGTGATATAATGATGCTGTCCAGATCTTCAAATCCGCAAGGTTTAGTATAAATAAAGCCTGAATTGCTATGTCATAAATTTCGTATTATATCCTTGTTCCAATGTTACGATGTAATAATCCAATCTACAATCAACAATGATACCCTGCAATAACAAAAACATGTCATAAACATTAGCTGAATTCAGCGTCAAACAGGCGAATTCAACACAGTGAGAAAACCGAAAAAAAAAAATCTAA
This sequence comes from Agaricus blazei, assembly GCA_029719445.1. Taxonomy (NCBI): domain Eukaryota; kingdom Fungi; phylum Basidiomycota; class Agaricomycetes; order Agaricales; family Agaricaceae; genus Agaricus; species Agaricus blazei. The sequence continues at coordinate 1,160,305 of SSNC01000005.1, forward strand.
ATACGAGCCGAAATGCTTTCCAACAAATCTTCTATACGCGCTTGCCTTCTTTCAATCTCCTGCAAACGCTTATCCCAATGTAACGAATCAAAGGGATCAGTCTCATCCTCCGCAGTCTTGATTCCCGATACCGTCGCCGTCGCTGGCTCCTCAGGATCCTCCGCGTCGACCAATTGTTCAGAACCTTTCATATAACCTGTGCTCCGCCGTTTTTCTCCAGTATTCGACGACGCGGAAGATTTAGGGCGAGGTATTCCCACAACAGTCGACGTAGGGGATTTCCTAGGTGGTTCAGATTCAACGTCGCCTGTGCGCTCTGTGGGAGCACTAGCGACCCTATTTTTTTGGCCTAGAGGCTGCGTATTCGTCAGCCGTCTGCGCGTTGGTTGTGCGCTTGGTATTCCAGTAGCTTTCGCCCTCGACTCATTCGGAGGAACGTCTTGAGAGTCTGACTGCGTCGGGAGTCCCTCTAACACACTCTCTACAACGGATGGATACATTTGTGCCAATGGACTAGCAAAGCTCTGTGGTTGAATTATCGGCCTGTTATAACTGGAATCGAGACGGAGCCTTGGAAGTGGTTTATTTTGGGGAGGCGTAGGAGATGGGGGACGATGACCACTCTGCATAGATGACTTGCGAGGGGATGGGTCCAAGGAAATGGTCCGAAAGAAACGTAGGCGTGTATTAGGCGTCTGATTACCGTCACTAGTATCGAGGGCGCTGTTGTATTCTTCGCCGATTTCGAATATCTACAAGGTAATGAGATGACCAAAGATTAGGGTCGTGTGGGTCAGAACCTACCGCCTCTATGTCAGCTCCCGATCCAGCTAAACCCTCAAAAATTGCTAGATGAAGACGAGAATGAACAAGGGAAACAGTAGAATAGTAGAATGCTCACACAACCGAGTCAGGGGTCGAGGCAAAACACAAATTACCTTCTCACCCATATGACAAAGAGTGTCGTAAAATGAGGTCGTTCCGGCTTTCTTCGTTTGTCGTTCGTACAGAGCTATCAGTAACAGAATAGGGAAGTTTGTTACTCTGATCGTGAAAACATTAACCTGGAAAGAAATTGAAGATCCTCAAGTAACGCCTTAAACAAAAGACTGACTTTATGGAACCAACGAGGGGTAAGCAGGTATCTGGCTGGAAGCATGATGCACAAAACCAATACATTGATAGGGGGCTGGTACGAAAAGAAGAAATCTGCTTTGACGCTGAAAGAGACATGAACACATTTCAGATTCGGGAAAAGTTCAAACTAACCCTTCAATTGTAGAAACCGCCTTCCTGAACATTGTCTACTTGGAGTCAAGAGAAATCAAGTGTGCATAGCAATATCCACTCGCCTCTGCTTCCGCGTCTTCATTTATACGAGCAAAAGTGTTGGAAAGTATCTTGGAAAAAGACGGTGAAATGTAGTATTTTACCAGTAGGAAAATGTCGTACCGAGACAAGCACTAGCAATCGGATTAGTAGTCAGAATTTTTGGGAGTGTAAAGGCGACCATACCAGTTGTCAAGAGCGTGTTACTCAAGCAGCCGTAGGTGATCCAAAGAATAGGGCCAAAAAGAGGATGGAATTTGCCTATAAATAAGACATAGTGAGTTTCATATCTCCAGAAATCAGCCTGGTTACTTACCTGATTCAGCAAAACCGGTTGCATCCAATCCAAAATATAGATAAGACATCCACCACGCAATAGTTCTAGATAAAATGAGCCTTGTTCCCAATACACGAACCACAGGACGCACTGAGGGGCGTATCTAAAGCGGGATGGGCAAACGGTTTTACGAAAAAAAGTACGTGGAGATCTTACCGGGGACCATCCAGGCTCAACCTATCCAAGTCATTTCCTGTACGATCAAGATGCAAAGGAAAATTCACGTACGTCCAAAGGCCATACGCGAAACCACAGAAGCAGAATATGGCGATCAACATTAAGAACAAAAATTGTATAAACATGGCCCGTAGCGACAGAACCATAAGATTATTTTTCAAAGTTACAAATGCCAACCTGAGAAAACAGCTCAAGTGTAATTCATTGATACCTGTAGCAGATACCCACCTCGGAAACATGAGAGTGGCTGTGATAGCAAGAAAGTCGATGCCAAGCTCGCGTGCCCACGGCTCTGCGATTAACCGTATCAGCGAGTGCCGTTGAAGCAAGTGGATGCTTACTGTGATGATATATTCCATAGAGTCTCAATATTGCATACACAAAATATATGGTCACTGCGATGTGTTAGCACAATCGTTCACGCGGCCGGTGAGATAAAACTCACCAAAAGCTACATCAAACCCGTTCTGACAGAGTGGTTAGAACAAACTATCATGAGAGGGCGGTAACGTACCCAGGTACCGTTGAAATACACTGAAAGCAGTTCATGAGCTAGGCTTCTGCATTAAATTGCCCGACTAACCTTTGATCCCATGTTCTTGCATTGCCGCGATTTTCTCCAGTCCGAATCCGAGTGCATATATCATAAACAATATTTCTGGTACATTCAAGTAGTCGAGTTCGTGGTACTCGATGGCAATGATGAACAGTATGAATAGAATCAAGAAGCTAAGAAGGTCGGTCGGTCAGATCAGTTTTACTGGAAGTAGAGGTCACCTGACTTGGTATATTCAAGAACGGAGCGAATAGCAGGAACTTTTAAGCTTTTAAAGTTGAGAACATGGACCTTCTAGAGACTAAAAGACACACCGATAGTGATCAAGTAAAGGTGCCTTATGAGGGTCATAGAAATGAATCGGATTGCGTTTATAGGTCTGAGGACCATGTTAGCCACAAAAATAGCTTTAGGTGCCGTGGACTTACATCGGAGAGAATCGAATGGCTACTCTGTGCCTGATAAACGCATTTCCCCCTGATGCAACGCTTCCATATATTGCTCTTGCCTAAAGTAAAAAAACACTCACGACCAAATAGCTTTGATAACTTTCTGACAGGCGGAAGACTTGATGAATTTTCTGGCCTTGCCCAGGATGGCCAATTCAATTGCATTTCCGACATGATACTCCAAGTCGTCGTCACGTTCTAGCTTTGCTTGAGTGAAGACTTCTGGGTCAATGCCATTGTAAACAGGCCAGTGAGTGGCAAGGGCGACGGCAAGGGGATACATGTCGGCTCCAATTTCCCTGAGCACACGCATAGCTAAAATCTCGCAGAACATGCCTCTGGTGCGCGAGAGGCTAGCGGTACTCAAATTTTCGTCTTTGAAAAAATAGACGCGATTGAGTAAGAGACAGAAGACGACAGAGAGGTTGCCTTGGCGCTGGATAGCGCTATATTTTTCGACCAAAGGGCGGACAAGGGAATATGTTATGTCGGGAGCGATGAGCTAGCAAAAGTCTCAATAAACCATATAAAAGCTGAAATTTCTACTGCTCACAGCGTCGAAAGACAATGCAGCATCTATGGTATGATGTCAGATGGGGCCCCACAAGAGCGCCGTTAGAACGTACCAATGCAAATCTAGGCAAAAACATGCACGGAGTGGTTTGAGTAAGTTGTGTTGCATTCATCCGGAAAGCAGTCACACATACCACAACATCCTTGATCCTATGTCAGAATGGGCCCAAAGACAAACACGTAACGGGAGCATACCGAACGGATCATATGGATGATCGGAAAGACGGGGGTGCTGTCGATGTCTTCCCTGCGCGGAACGTGAGATGGGGGGGAGGACATGGTCTGAGAGGACGACTGACGGGCTGAGGAGAGGCACGAGCTCCGGGTGGGACTCTGCCATGAGGGAGAAGGTGAAGAAGATCACGTTGCGTCATTGGCTAACGACATATTTCGGGCGGAGGTCTTGTTTGGACGAGTTTTCGATTTCACGCGTTGTCGCGTCGGTCATAAAGGCACATGACCCCGCATCAGCCCCCCAGCTCGCCGCTCCCCGTCCTCTGCCCCGCCGCCCATGCAGTCCGCCTCCAGGCTGCCCGGGAACACGAACCCGGCAGTCAAAATATACAATGCCGTCTACTCCTCCGTCCAGGTGCCGCCCCCTCTCCCGTTCCGCTCCGCACTAATTTAGTTGACACGGTCGCGTCTCCCAGGTATATGAATGCATGGTCCGTGGTATCGCGGTCATGCGCAGGCGCAACGACTCCTATGTCAACGCGACTCAGATTCTCAAAGTCGCGGGCGTCGACAAAGGCCGCCGCACAAAAATCCTGGAAAAAGAAATTCTACCTGGTAAACATGAGATTGTCCAGGGCGGGTATGGCAAATATCAGGGCACCTGGTTGGTATCGATTCTGCAATCGATCTTATCAAACAATTGACCTTTCGTGTACCACCGTAGGATACCTCTCGAACGCGGTCGGGATATTGCGCTCCAATACGGCGTAGCTCCTTTATTATCTCCCCTTTTCGATTTCCAGCCGTCAACAAATTCGCTCGCCTCTCTTCCAGTCAGCATACCCGCCGGCACAACGTCTCCCCGTCCTCTCTCTGCCTCATCATCATACTCGAACCTGAATAACTCAAGTCATGGCAACTATGCGTCGACGATACCGTCCACTCTCGCTCCACCACCTATTATGCCTGGTTCTGCCCTTCGGCTTCTTAACCAGGGTCGTGCCCAAGGTCTTTTTACTCCATCTACCTCAGATTTACTGGCTAAAGCACAAGGCTTCAATGCAACTTCTCCTTTATATTCTCAAGGTTTTTCCCAAGGGCCCTTCTCTCAAACGCCTCCTCCTACGTCGCTTAAGCGGAATCGGTCCGAGGCGGATGCCGACTCCATCATGCTTTCCGCTCGTGGTAAGCTTGGCTTCCCAAGGGGGTGCATAGTTGATCTCATCATGTTATTTTGATGTAGATGCCCGCTCCCCTTCGAACCTTCTTCAGGTGAACGGAGAAGAAAACCCTTCCCCTGCCAAACGACTCCGTCGCGATGAATCGCCCTCCCATTATTCTGCGTCCCAGACTGAGTCCTTTCCCGCATCGTCACAAACACAAATGACGTCCCTTCCATCCACTCAACAGGGATCTAATGGTCTTTCTCGACCGCCGAGTACACAATCCATGCTTATTGATGGTGCCGCGGAAGCTGTCACTTACGGCCCACGATTCGCGTCAAAGCCCTCACCCTCACGTGGTTTGGATTTGGCTGCTCCGTTGAAAGACAATCGACGTGCGGCAGTCCTGGCTGCAATCTGCCAACGTGATGATCCAGGTCATGTAATTGACCTCCTCCGTGAAATAGGCTCCGACCCATCTATCAATATTAATCCTGGCGTTTTTGACATTGATATAATACTAGACGACCAAGGCCACACTGCTCTACACCTCGCAGCCAGCTTGGCTCGGCAGCGAGTGGTCGATTCTCTAATTACACATGGTGCAGACATTCACCGCGGTAATTATCTTGGCGAGACGGCACTTGTCCGTGCCTGTTTGGCGACACACAACGCTGACCAGCAGTGTTTTAATTCTCTTGTCATGTCCCTTAATCAATCAATACGCACTTTGGATACTTCGAAAAAGTCTGTTCTGCACCACGTTGCTGCTCTAGCAGGCGTGAAAGGACGGGCTGGAGCCGCGCGGTATTATCTGGATCAAATACTGTATTGGATAGCGCAGCATCAAGGTGGAGACTTTCGTTCTCTAGTGGACTTGCAAGACGAGCATGGTGATACTGCATTGAATATTGCTGCGAGGGTCGGAAACCGAAGTCTTGTAAGAACATTGTTGGATGTCAATGCGAATCGAACTTTACCAAACAAACTTGGACTACGACCTGGTGATTTTGGCGTTGAAACAGAGGTATTTTCGTGAGCCCGACACGCTTGAAAGAAGCTGACGGTATGTGATATAGGAGCTAAGTGCTGGCTCGAAGGCCGAAGATATTCTCTCGTCACTTCGAGGTGGCCCCCCTGTGCCCGTTCAAAAAAGTCAAGATGTCATTGCAGGCACGTTGTAGTTTCGTCTTTTCGAAGTTCAGGATTAACATCCACTCTAGACATGACTGCAATGATTCAAGGTTTGAGCACTGACTTCCAAGCCGAACTCAAAGCGAAACAAGACACTCTTGACGTGACACAAGCACACCTACGCGCTGCCACACGCGAACTCTCTGATAAACGAAAACAGATTCAAACTTGGCAGTCTCGCTGTGCAGAGCTCGATCAAATTAACCAGCGCGTTCGGAATGTCGAAAAGGCACTGATCGACGAGGACCAATTTGACTGGACTGGACGTACAGACCTGGTTGGGAAGGATGCACGAGATACAGCAGGTCCGGCGTTCCAGTATCGAGGACTTGGATCTACTATGGTTGGGATTGGAGGTGCGGTGGATATCTCGGTAAACGTAGATTCGGAGCCACCGATTCCAACAGGAGATTCCGTTGCTACCTTGGTACGGCTGAGACGGATGAAAATTTGGCATCAGAGGATGGAAGACTTGGTCAAAGCTAGGTTGACAAGCTTACAAGGTGCAAGTGCAGAAAAAGAATATCAGTGTAAAAAAATTGTGGCGCTTTGTACTGGCATACCTATTGATAAAGTGGAAGATGTAAGTTATGTCCTTCATATTAGCGTTCTTGGATATACTGACACACATCAGATGCTAGAAAATCTTGTCATTGCGGTGGAAAGCGAAGCACAGGTTGTGGATATTGGCCGTGTATCAGGGTTTATGCAAAAGGTCTGTCCTTTACGTTGACTCGTGCCGATCTACTACTCATTTGGCGAAGGTACGGGATGGGATTATCTAAAAGGACAACTTCATGTATTAGTATCGTTGTTGATATTGTGTCAGTTATTCTATATTTTTGGGTGATTGGTCTATGGATATCTGCGTCAATATGTAACTTTGTGTGATGTATTTCAACCTGAGGCCTGAGGACCAATTTCCTAATTTAGAAAATACCTAGTCAACAAAAATTATCCTCGAGCAACGTTCACGTCCAAATATGAGTCGCGGTGGTGGTTCATTCCGTGGAGGTATATCTCTCTTTCCTCTGTATCCTTTTATCCCAGGCTGATTGCAGACAGGCCGTGGAGGCTTCCAACAGCGCGACGCCGGTCCTCCAGATCATGTCCTCGGTACGTCCACTCGCAAACATCCTCACAGTTTCACCCAATCCCAATCTCAAAAACACACACACACTAGAAATGGGATCCTTCATGCACGCCGTCGAAGACGAAATGCTATGTTCATCAACAATGCCAGACAAAGTACCCTATTTCAACGCACCAATCTATCTACAAAACAAATCCGTGATTGGCAAAGTGGATGAGATACTCGGACCTATAAACGAGGTTTATTTTTCGATTAAGATGGGAGAAGGGATGGTTGCGAGTAGTTTTAAAAAGGGAGACAAGGTTTATATTGGGAGTGATAAACTTTTACCGATTGAGAGGTTTTTACCGAAACCGAAAGTTGCTGGTGGTGCGTTTTTTTTTTTTTTTGTTGTTGAGTTGACAGTGGGTTGATTGGTGATTCTTTTAGGTGTAACAAGTACGGAATTTGCAATGCGTCTTTATTGTTGGCTGTTTCTGACAAAAGTTTGTTTTTTTGAACTATAGAACGAGGACGTGGAAGAGGAGGACCGGGAGGAGGAAGGGGAGGAGGAAGAGGAGGTCCGAGAGGGGGTAGAGGAGGAGGATTTCAACGTGGTGGAGGTAGAGGTGGTCCCCCAGGACGAGGGGGCCCTCCAGGTAGAGGCGGCCGCGGTGGTTTTGGTGGTGGCAGAGGAGGTGGTGGTTTCGGTGGTGGTGGTGGTTTCGGCGGTGGTAGAGGAGGTGGCGGATTCCGTGGTGGTGGTGGTGGCCGTGGTCGGGGTGGATTCAGAGGTTCATAGCAACAATACGCTTGACCTCACTTTCTTTCAAAATTATCTTGTACCTGTAATACTAAAAGCCAACGTTCGGCGATGAGATTGCAAGTCTACCCTACTCTTCAGGAGTATACAACTGGAAGTTCCTATTGTATGTTCCGGAAGCCACCATTCCTCCGTCACTCGAGATATCTACACTCATAACCTTGCCCGCATCCGTCGTGAGCGTTCTTAATAGTTGCCAATCATCCGCACTCCAAAGTTTGACCAGTCCGTCATAGCCGGCACTGGCAAAGAACAAACCCGAGCGGTATCGCCATTCCTCCTGTGTATATCCTTTTGTTGCGATATCAACCTCCTCCTTACTTTCAGATTCAGAGGAGTCGCGTTGTTTGGAGTCTTCGTCAACTCCATTCATCTCGGTATCTTCATCTGTTTTGGGAGGTTTAAAGAAGAGATCATTGGCGCGGAAGAATCGAATATCGGAAACGTTAGATAAATGAGCAGGGATAGTATAGAGCGCTTTGAGAGATCGTATATCCCAAAGGCGTATGGTGTCGTCACCGGCACCTGTGGCGACTTGGTATCTAAGGAAAGATGAGCAAACTGAAAGAACACAAGAGGGAGCTACAGACCCGTTCGGAGAAAACGCAATGGAATAGATGGCTTGGACATGCCCATCGAGAATCATAGCTGTTCTTCCAGTGCGCAGGTCCCAAACACGCCCAATAGCGTCGAGCCCACTGACAAGTTGTTAATTCAAAGAGGAGTAAGAAGATGTAGAACGGAAACGAACCCAGAAACAATCAGGGCGCCATCATCCTGGAACTCAACAGTGAAAACCTCTTTTGAATGCCCCTCTTGTAACATTAATTCTTTAGAAGTGTTGACGTCCCAAAGGCGCCAAGTAGTGTCAAAGCTAGCACTAGCAACATAGTCTCCAGACGGGTGGAAGGCTACACGACACACTCTGTCCTGATGACCTTTGAGGATTGAAAGAGGTTGGTCGCTGCGCAATTACTTGAGTTGAAAACTCCGACTTGTGGTTGATAGACATGAATTACCTGTTCATGGACCAGAGATTGACGTTTCCTTCACCACCGCCGCTAGCAAGATTGACTACATCTGGATTTTGAGATAACGTGGATTGAGGGTGCCATGCAACACCACTAACTTTGTCACTGTGCCCTAAAACACGACGTATAGAACGTTACAGCGGGGAATGCGCAACAGACTTACCTCTTAGGGAGCGCATTTCTGTGCAAGCTGGAACATTCCACAATTTGACTGTCCCCGACCAACTACCAGTAGCAAGTATTTCGTTGTTGGGCGCAAATCGAACCTGAGCAATAGGTCGTTCGTCGCCAATTTGGGAACCTAAATTGGAGAATTTCTAGTAACCCACGTCAGAGGAAGGTGCAAGCGCCATAGAGTATACCAACCTTGACTTCGTTGAATACTTTTTTCCTTGTATCAACAATTTTACCGAGCTCCAGTCTGCTGTCCAATCGCTGTTGTGCGACCCGCTTCTGAGCTCTGTTGGAACAGGACACTGTTAGCATGTGCCCAGAGGAAAGTGGATGGAGCCGACCTGGGCAAAGAGAATTCCGCTATCCGTCTGCGGGCCTCGAGTAGCTCAAGGGTTCCGGGAGTATAGAATTCCTCTTCCTACAACGACGTCAGTAATTGGCAACCTCAAAGTGACTCTACGAACATTTTCACTTTCTTCTTCCGAAGACTCGGATTCGATTGGCAGGGCATCTTCTCCACGTGCTGCGTTGATTTGAGAGAGGACGTATATGAGACGGTCTCGACGATCTGCAGCCTAAGTAATCGTTGAATAGAGGCGTCGAGTGGGTGGACTGGGCACGCACACGTTCACCGAACAATGTAATGGGCTCGCCAATTTCCCTTAGACGGGCGCGAACGCGAGTGTCATCTGTTGGAACAGCCAAGGAGCGCGCCTTTTTTTTCCGCTCGAGCTCGTCGAGAATGACCTTGTTCTCGAGCCTGGCACGCTCTGAGCCGAGGTAGTCGCCGTCGTCGATGAGGGTATCGAGGGTGAGGTCGGGCATGGGTGTTTGAGGGAGAGTCACGGGAGGAGGGTGCGTGGGGAGAATAAGCAACCATCAGCCAGCTGCACCAGCTTGACTACCCCCATGTACAACAATCCCCCCAGCCGCTCACCCAGTGCCCAGCAGGCAGATCAGCAGCGACCAGACGACTGTGCGTATTTTGGCGTGGTGTTCGTGTCCAGTTCTCAGCCCCCCGCAGATGTCTACTTTGAACGATCTACAAACGACTTTAGCAACGATGCCGTTGCCAGATCTACCGCTGCAAAACTCAAGTTAGAGTCCTTCTACAAGGTCGCCGTCGACGCGGCAATTGAACGCAATGCTCGGCATGTCCACGCGCCGCTCCTTTTCTCAGTCCCTGAACTAACCAAGACTCATAGCCGCATTGAGCTCGAAACGAAACTCGTGCAACTTCACACCCCAGAGGCAAAGGAGCGAGAAATCCGCAAATACACTAAATCTGAATCGCAACAACTCCGCCTTCGGAGGACCAAAATTAAGCTGTCTGACTTCCGCACCGTCAAAGTCATTGGGAAGGGTGCCTTTGGCGAGGTTAGCATTTCAAAGTCCCAGCCCTTCAGTCAGAGTTTGAAGTCGGTTTTATCTAGGTTCGTCTCGTGCAGAAAACTGACACAGCAAAAGTCTATGCTATGAAGAGTCTTCAAAAGGCTGAAATGCTTAAGCGAGATCAGGCGTGTCTCGTTGCTTCCTAGCATGAACTCTCGAGCTAACGCTGCACACAGCTGGCCCACGTCCGTGCTGAGCGGGATGTCCTTGCGGAATCAACGTCGCCTTGGGTTGTCCAATTATTCTACTCATTCCAAGACCCCCTTTACCTCTACCTTATCATGGAGTTCCTTCCAGGAGGAGATCTCATGACCATGTTGATGAAATACGACGTATTTTCAGAAGATGTTACGCGCTTCTATATGGCGGAATGCATTCTCGCTATTGAAGCTGTACACAACCTCGGTTATATCCATCGGTACGTTTGATTATCTCTACCTATTCCCGCCGAATCGATTTTAATGCTCGTCAATCTTGAATTATAGCGACATCAAGCCCGACAATGTGTTGATTGACCGTAATGGGCATCTTAAACTCTCCGATTTCGGCTTGTCCACTGGCCTGCACAAAGGCTCTGATCCGGAGTACTACAAAAAATACATAGAACAGGAAAAGGGTCAAAACCCCGCGCGTAACAGTGTGCAGGTCAACCCAATCAATCTCACGATGAGTCGGGAGCAAATTGCCACCTGGAAAGCTAACCGCAGAAAGCTTGTAAGTTCACCCGTTTTTCAGGGCCGGGAAAAAAACGATTAATTAATGTCTGCTCAGGCTTATTCAACCGTCGGGACGCCGGACTATGTACGCCCGCAAGCTTACACACAATTGATGTATTAATGATTTTGCAGATTGCACCCGAGGTCTTCATGATGCAAGGCTACGGGAAAGAATGCGACTGGTGGTCACTGGGCGCCATTTTCTTTGAATGTCTTGTCGGCTACGCGCCGTTCTGCTCAGATAACCCAGGAGACACCTATAAGAAAATCGTGGACTGGCCTAAGTACCTCTTTTTCCCCGAAGAAGTTTATATTTCAAGGGAAGGCGAAGAGTTGATTCGTAGGTATGATTTCTAGTTCATGATGCATTTTGGGTGAATAGTATTAACTTATCTCTGATGCAGCATGATGAATTGGAGCGAATCACGGCTGAATGTGCACCAAATCAAAGCTCATCCTTTCTTCTATGGAGCAGACTGGAATACACTGCGACAGATTGAGCCCCCCTTCGTTCCCCGCCTTCAATCTATCACGGACACGTCCTACTTCCCGACAGATGATCTAGGCAATATGCCTGATCATCTTGAGAAGGTTGAAGGTATTGGAGCTGAGAAGGATCTGGCATTCTTGGGGTTTGTCTTTTTCGACCTGGATTTCTAAGAATAACTCTGACCGCGTCTTCTAGTTTCACATTCAAACGGTTCACTGGATCCTAACTTTGGAGCTCATTTTTAGACAATGCTTATTATGAAGAATCATGAGTATGAAGTAATTGTGCATAATCACTAGGTTTCTTTGTGTTGTTCTCTTTTTCCCTACTGTTATTCTTGTCACTAATTGTCAATTGGATTTGGAAGCTGATGTAACTCGGATGTATTCACACTTTATCTGCCCGAGAACATGTTATCTGATTCTTGCGGGAGAAAGTAGGAGAAAGTAGGATCGCGGATCGCAGGCGGCCCGCCGGAGTGGCTGTGACCTGAACACAAGACCTTGTGTCGGAGGCTTTACCATATAACCCCAGCTCCCCCTAGTCAATTGATAATAATTTGCACAACACCATCTTCACCCTCTGCCAGGCTCTTCGGTTCCCGCATATTAAAATCATCAGAACCATCTGCCTAACCTTCTTAATCAGAACGTCGCCATGGTTGTGACAGGCAATGCTGGAGTATATGACCCACGCAAAGTCCTAGAGCATGCAGAATTCAGGGTTTTACAAAAAGGAGAGAAGCCAAATTCTGACGCGAACATTGCTGCTTTTTATAACCCTGCTCACGAAATTCATCTTGTGCAAAAGCCGAGGCCGAAACCTGGTCCTGGACAGGTATTATTGCATGTGCGCGCTAGTGGTATTTGCGGGTACGTCTTTCAAAAAAAAAGGATGGGGAAGACGTTTTTTGCCTCATCTGATGAAACCTACTTTCGGGTCTTGTGTAGGAGCGATGTGCATTTTTGGAAACACGGGAGAATTGGTGATTCTATGGTCGTTTCTGATGAGGTTAGTGGTTATCGCGATTTTCATTTATCAATCATGTTTCTAAGTCAGGGGCCCTACTTGTATATAGTGTGGATCTGGACATGAAAGTGCCGGTGAAGTCGTTGAAGTAGGCGAAGGAGTCACGCAATGGAAGACAGGAGACAGAGTTGCCATTGAAGCTGGCGTACCCTGCTCTCAACCTTCTTGTGAAGCTTGTAGGACAGGAAGGTATAATGGGTGTCCTGACGTCGTCTTCTTTTCTACTCCACCTTTCCACGGTATGTCCACGATCAGAACTTTTTGTGTGAATTGCAATCTCTTAACTATGTGCATTTAGGCACTCTGTCACGATGGCATCTGCACCCCGCACAGTGGTTGCACCGCCTGCCAGATAACGTTTCCTTTGAGGAAGGCTCTCTCTGCGAGCCCCTCGCGGTAGCTTTGGCTGGGATCGAGCGCGCGGGTCTGCGTCTTGGTGACCCACTTCTTATTTGGTGAACTCCCTCGTTATTCTCACATAACCCTAATTTAATGCCATGCGATATAGTGGAGCAGGACCGATCGGTTTAGTTACACTTCTCTCTGCTCGCGCTGCTGGAGCGGAACCAATAGTCATAACCGACCTCTTCCAATCTCGTCTAGACTTCGCCAAAAAACTCATTCCAGGTGTCCGCACGGTTTTAATTAAGAAAGGATTGACCCCAAAAGAACAAGCAGAAGAGATCAAGAAAGCTGCGGGATGTCAATTGAAAGTCACTTTGGAATGTACTGGTGTTGAGAGCAGTATCCACACTGCGGCATACGTACGCCCTTTGATATGCGTTTCGTGACTGTCAGATATTGACTAGGTCGTCACCATTGCCAACAGTCACTTCAATTTGGTGGGAAATTGTTTATTATTGGTGTTGGGAAAAACGAACAGATTGTGCGTTGCTTGCTGACACCGGTTGAGGGTCGTGCTCAAGACACTAAAACAATAATTTTCTAGCTCCCATTCATGCACCTCAGTGTCAATGAGATCGACGTCAGCTTCCTCTATCGTTACGCCAATCAATATCCCAAGGCCATCCGCCTTATTTCTGGGGGACTCGTCAACGTCAAACCACTCGTGACTCACCGTTTCGCACTCGAGGATGCCATCGATGCATTCCACGTTGCTGCCGACCCGGCTCAAGGTGCAATCAAAGTTCAGATTCTCGATTGATGAAGGGAGAAAGGAGACATTAAGAAACATGTATTATTTTTGGGGGTATTAACGTTTGCGGCTTCTCCGCAGCGCGTGATGTTGCGTTGTCTATAGGCTATCCAGTATCATAGTGAGAAAATGAGAACGAGCATGAAGAGTCATAATTGACTCATGTCTGACTATGCTATGAATATCACTACAGTACATGCCACAAATGATCCCTATATAGTCCCAACAGCACATACTTATACACACCAATCGGGAACAAAACTAAAAAGAAAAAAAAAAAAAGGCAGAAAAGGATAGAAATCGAATCTGATAATAATGATATCACTCAGGCAAAAAAAAAAAACTCCTTCAGTACTGAGAAAGCTGAAATTCAAGATTTTACCAACGTCGACTAGGACTTCTTCCACTCCCGTCATCGCCTTTGGGTCGCCTCGGCCAACCAGAATCAACAGGTCGGGGTGGTAAATTCGGTCCTCCTCCCCCTCCTCCCCCTGTCCCTCCACCACCACCGCCACCACCACCACTACCACGATGTTTCCCACGACCACGGTGTCCTCTACCTTCACGTCCGCCACGCCAACCACTACCGCGATCTCGATCTCGATCTCGATCACCACTATTTCTTCCAGCGGGATGAACACCATGTGGAGGAGGGTAAGAATCTCGGCGATCATCCATCGGTGGACCATGTGGCGGAGGTGGTGGAGGAAGTGGTGGTCTAGGACTACCAAACCCTGGAGGAGGATACCCTCCATGTGGTGGAGGTAAATGACCCGGCATAGGGAAACCAGGCCACTGAGGAGGTGGTGGCGGAGGCGGCGGCGGCGCGCTATGAAGAGGTTGCCCCTGTGAAGGTCCACCAATATTCGGTAGATTGAAGGGAAGGTTTGTAGTAGATAGTGTTTTCAGTAAATTCTGAATTTGATCCTGAGAAAGAGACGCCACTTCCTTCGCAAGTGCGGCTTGGTTTACCTGTGATGGTATACCAGTCTGAGGCGGAGCAGTAATTGCACCTGTAAGATTAGGTAGGTGATGAGAAAGGGATGCAGTAGAAGCAGCGAGGTGGGGAGGGAGCGTCGGAATATTTGGGATCATAGGAGGCGGAACAGGATGGGGTGCTGGTGTCGAAGTAGACGAGGCAGGTGTAGGAGTGGTTGAAGGGAGTTGAGGGGGAGGGCCATTAAGTTTCCCTCTCCCTAGGATCCATATTCCGATCATATAATCGACTTTTCTTGTTTTTGGGATTTTGAGTTCATCCAAAAGTTCGATGTATAGCGGCAAAGGTTCACTTGAAAGTAAAGGTATGAGATACAATTCGCGTCCAGGTGCCCAATCTTTGGGCCTTTGACCCCACGGGAAGATAAGTCCATGACGACTAGTGAAAGAGCGCAATCAGTCAATTACCATTTCAGTCAAATGTTTAAAAATAACTCACTCTCTCGACTTGAGATAACCAGTAAGAGCACTGAAATCAGCTTTGAACCCTTCGGTGACAGGAGAGAAAGCTACAGCTATCAGTTCCTTGGCGGGATTGAGGCGAACTTGAGTCAAAAATTCCGAAGAACTCTGAGTCGCCACACGACCGTCGATTCTCAACTCTTCTGATGGGAACAGTGTTTTCCACCAAAGGGATTGATAACCAAGAGTCCGTCCACCAATCTGCCTCGCAAAGACAGTAGTTGACTGGGGAGCTGCCGAGTCAAGTGGCATGTGAATCTACAAGAATAGATAAAATTAGTCAAATGAGTTGATAAGACCCTGTGTATGATAGAACATTACCTTGCCTGTCCAGCATTGTTGAATAGTCTCAAAGATGGCTTCAGGGTCCTGGTTCACAGGAGGCTCGGGCTCGGTCGGCCCTGCCAAAGGAGGCCGTGCTCCCAAGTTTTCTTCTTTCTCCTCCAAAAACATATCAAAATCATCATCGTTGGCGACAGCCATACGTTCATGTTCCAAACCACCCGGAGCCTTGATCCCGCTCCCAGCCCCCGCTTTGGAAACATCATTGCCATTCGTAGTAGTCTTTGCTGTCGCGTCCTTGCTCGTGGGAGTTGGAGACTTGGGTGTATGTGAAATATCCTCGTCTTTCGGACCACTCCAGAGTGAATTCAAGTCAAACGACAACCCACGTGGTCGTGTTGACGAAAATGGAGAAACGCCAACGACAGGTGTCATTGGACTACTGGGGGAAGCCGTGATCTGTCCCAGTCCAGAAATCGTTTGCAGGGAAGGAGGATGGTTCTTTTCGGGAGCGTTGCTATTAGGGTCAGTAGACTGATCCGTAACCGGGATAGTCGCAACACCAGATACTGATTCATCGCCTATGTTTGCAAGCCCACCGACGCTATTACCGCTGCCGCCGCCGCCACCGCTGCTTTCTTGTTCCCCTCCATCCTCATCTATATTTATCAGGTCTGCCAGGTTCAATTCCGGTTCCGGAGCAGCAACTGTCATTTCCACGTCAGAGGCTACGGGTGTACCCGCGAACAGAGGCCTGCTGATCGACTGGCTGGGAAGAATGTCATCGCCCACTGCGGTTGTACCTCCTTGTAGGATATGTGGAGGAATAGGAGGTGGAGCACCCCACGATGGACTCGAAGAACCATTATCTGTGATGCCGACGGGACTGTGACTTGGTACGACGGGGGATTCGGGCGGAACGCTGAGAGACTGTGTCCGTTGTCTCTGCTTCTCAACAGCTTTCAGCCTTTCCCTTTTTTCGCGTTCTCTTCTCTCCTCTTCTTCCTGTTCTCTCTCACGTTGTCGTTCTGCTTCCCTGACACGGGCAAGTTCCCCAGTGACATCTTCTATATCCTGTAGACCCTTATGTGTTATTTTCGCGCGCGGAACAGTGGGCTTTTCTAAAATCGTTTGTGCGAGGGATTCTTTCTCCGCAATCTTGATGTGCTGTTTGGTTTCTTCATCCGCGAGGTCAGTTGAAGACATCGTAGATATTTCTTTAGGTGATATTCCGCCCTTTATGATACGCTGATGAATGACCGTCCGGTCGGATTTGCTCAAGTTGAATTGTAGCATACGGAAGCGATCCCTAGAGAAGAACGTTTAAAAACTACTGAGGAGGACAATGTTGTAACTCACTTGTATTTGCCACCAGCATGAGGCGCATTATTCTTATCAGGTTCCGAATAAATGTCGAATACACACTGCTCAAGTTCAGCAGCAAAGCGTTTGCTAGAATTCGTCAAAGCCTCTTTCTCCTCGTCAGACATATCTTCCAACTTCTTGAAAACCACTTCGTCCTCATGATCGCTCTCAACCTCCCCAGAGGTATCGCGATGAACATGAGGATATCTGAAGAATACTTCTCGAAATACTTCTTCCAGCTTTCCAAGACAGTATTTCCTTACGGGGTCATCCGTAGCTGTTTCGGTCTTCTTACGTTTTACCGGAGTTTGTGTTGACTCTGCTGCGCTTGATTTGCGCTTGAGACGGGATTTGGCAGACTGTACTACTGGTGAGACAGGGGTTCGGGACCTAGAAACTCGACGGTTTTTGGTTTTGCGCTTCCGTGAGACTGCCTCATCATCGGATGATGCATTAGACTCTGAATTGGAGGAAGAACGTTGATGAAGGCGACGCTATATAGAGAAAGCATTTAGCGCCAAGGACAATGACAGAGGAGCAAATAAAATTACCTTTCCTTTAGACTTTGCGGCTTGATTTGTCTCCTCTTCGGCAACATAATCGTCTTCACTTTCATTATCTGATTCTTCCGACGACTGCGGTGGGTTCAACAGTGGGGCGGGGGGACCACTTTTGTGGAAACGGAAAGCTTCTGCTTCTTTGTTTTCTGAGCCGCGGCCTTAGGGACGGTAGTCTCCACATCACTGCCACAATCGTCGAGTGCCTCAAAGCCTTCCCAAGTCACTAGAAAAAATTGACATTTGGTCAGTCAGCAGTTCCCACTCAGATGAAATTGATAAAAGTAAAAAAAGAAAGGAAACATCCATGCAACAACGAGAAATGAGCAATTTCACTTTAGCATGCGTCAAGTGTGTAACTTTCGCCACCTTCAGAGAGAATGTATGAAAATATTGCCTTAGGTTAGATACGCTACTCAGTGACCGAGGAACTTGGTCTCATGCGACAAGCGAGCCGCCTTGGGCGCTAAATCGGCGTAAGACACGCTCCTCAAGCGACCCGTCCAACCAACCAGAGCCGCGATACTCGAGCACGGTAAAGGAGGCGGCGAGGGGAATGTGTTACAAATACACACTATACGTAGCTCAGGTTGATACGCATGACGGAAGGTAGTCACCCATCGATGTACTGGGTGCGCGACGCAATAATGGCGAAAGTTACACAGCAAATTGAAGGGTTCAATACGAGAACAGATTTCGGATTGTGAGATTGCTTTTCTCTGGATACTGGACATACGGAATACGGGGGCGTAGGGGAAGGGAAGAGAATAATGGGTCGCGCGTTGGACTTACTAGCTGTTTTTCGACCTGTAGACTGGGTACAGAGGGGGCATATATATACATCTGAAGAGGGAGATGTCAGACTAGCGGTTAAGACTGAGATAATGAGACATGACTCACTTATCTCCTCCGCCTCGTGTTCGGTCAGATCAACACAGATAAAATGGTACCTAGGTCTTGGAGTGAGTCGCGGGATGGAAAACGCGTAAGTAATCGCACGCACCATACTTTACACTCCGCACATCTGATCATAGGTGAGCCATCGTCTCCTTTCGTGCACGTACAATACGCCGATTTGGTTGGCCTTGATTTCTGTTTCCGGACGGCAGGGGCTCTGAAAGAAGTCGTGGTAGTTTTGATGTTTTCTTTATCTGACGGATCTGTGACACGGGAAGCTCCTGCTTGGCAGGATTGGTTGCTGCTGCAGACTTGCGGGTGGAGTTTGTTCTGGACTTGGGGGCGGGTTGAGGGGGCGGTGGAGGGGCTGGGGCCGACGAGGCTGCCGCTGCCGCCGCCGCCGCTGTCGCAGCTCTTGTGCGTGCGCGAGTGGTCATGCCGGAGCGAAGACGATGTTGCGGTCGACCAGAGAAAATTGCTGACTAACTCATCTGGATGCTTCGTTGTGCAGGTTCCCATCACGTGGCATCCGCAGCGAGGCGTGGGAAATGTGGACGAAAGCGTGCGTGGAGCGAATGCCGGACAGCGAGCAGCGAAATGACCAGGAAATGACACAGGCAGAAGCCAGGTCCCAGGCCTCGTGATCAGATATCCCCGACTCGACATATGCTCCTGGGGCGCATGATTCGACAGACAATCTTCTCAGATCGGAACCATAGATGGGGTGATCGCCGTGACGGAGGCTTTGAATGTTAGTGTCGGCAATGCGCATCATCGATTGAAATAGTGAGTTAGTAACTGTCACCGATATGGATTCTCGTAACCAGCGTAGCTAACTCTGTGATCATCAAGATGGTTCAATATGCGCGCAAGCCGTGGGGACGATCGCCCAGACCGTATCTTATTATAGTTGGCGACATAGAGTCAGAGAACGACAGATAAGTGCGTGACATCAGGTGCAGTAACAGCGAGGCAGACGAATATAGGATCTGTGTGACCTATGAATACCAAACTAACGGAAAGAAGGAAGTGGTGTGGGATTAGACGAGCCACGCTGCGAAACAGGCGAGCTTCCGGGACGGACTTGTATGCGCAAATGGAAACAAAATGGAAACATCGGCCTAGAGATGACACCAACCCAGCACGACACGTTCGCGCAGCGGCGGGCCTCGTTCCCTTTCGCTTTCATCTGACCGGGTATGTCCACATCATTTTCAATACCAATTTCGCTTACTCCTTCTTCAGCCCAATCATCCGTCCCACCTGGTCTATGGCTGTCCTATCCTGAATATGCCGCCTCACCAACGCACCAGTCCTCAGATCCCTTCACTATCGGCGTCCCCCCCACTCGCCCTGGATGGCTCATCCCGCCCGCTCAGCCGCCTCTCTTCACTTAAGCAGAGCATCCGCACTGCTACTCGCTCCAAGAAACCTCCCGCTCCAGAGTCAGACGAGCCTGCAACCATCACCGCCAAAGGCAAATGCAAGGAAGTCGTCACGGTCGAGGACGTGCCAAAAGAGAGGGAACGAATGAACATGTTTGGCAAGCTTGGGACTACCTTTCGTCGCACTCGCAAGGATTCGCAGCTGTCTCAAGGTCACTCTACTGGTAATAATGTCAGTAGCAAAACGACTTATACTGCACCGTCCCTGAGGGGCGCGTCTGTGTCTTCACCAGCGCTTCATCTCTCATCACAGGCCCTGCCGTCACCAAAGTCACATCCCTCAGTCCCGGCCTCTTCTTCTTCTGGTGTCGCAGCTCTAGTTACTCCCGCCCGAGACCATTCCAAGCGAGCAACCCATTCTCCGGAAATTGGTAGTCCGGTGCCCATCATCTCGAGAAGGGAACGACAGCCTCTCGGATACCCCCGCAGCCCTTCCACCCGTCATCGTGCAACTAAATCCAATTGCTCGGACCCCATTCCTACTCCCTTGACACCTCCCGACGTCCCTCGCGTCCCCCGAGTCTCCAAGCCCCCGCCCTTCAATGGAGACGGATTCCCTCCCCGCGACTCCAACCCCTTCCCCCCTTGCAACTCGTGGGAGACTCGTTTTCGCCTCACCTGCCGCCCGTTCAGATCCCTCCTCCCCCAGGGATACCCGTCCCATAAGCCCCCTTAGAGCTCGATCTCCGCCCCATACTCGCGTTCTTACTCCGACGACCAGGGGGTTAACATCTAGCTCTACATCCCATCTACCCTCTATTTCGCCACCGTTGCGGCGGTCTTCTGTCGATGCTCCCCGCCGGTCCTCCATCGACTCTTCTCGTCGTCCCTCAATAGATTCTCCGCGCCGAAGCTCTGGAGAAACATCTCGGTTGTCTCCGCGAGGTTCTCCCGTGGGTCGTCGTGTTGAATCTCCAACGCCCGCTCGTCCCCGCCCTATATCGCCCCAGCAAAAATCCTACGCTCAGAACCGCCACTATAATATCTCATCAGCATCATTAATACCACCACCTCATAATGCTGAACATCGCGAACGGATACGAAAGGCGGCATCGATGTTATGCAAGGAGATGATTCGCCCACCGTTATATATAAGTAAATCGGACCAAGCCAAACGGGATTGGGAAGCCGTTGAGGTACGAATACAGCCACTGGCGAGACTGGAACGAGTTTGGGGTATGAGTAGTATTAGCACTACCAGCAATCTTAATTCGTCTTCCTCTGGCATGAGCCCAAGCAGTTTAAGTGCAGCGGGAGAAGAGAGGGAAAGGCGGGTATTTTGCGAAGCATTAAGGGATGGTTTCGTGCTATGCCAGTGAGTGATAAATATGTTTTTCTTCTCTCTCCCGCTATGTCGCTGCCCGCCCGAGCTTACCATATTTTGACCATGCGTTCCTTTGCAGGCTCATGAACAAACTTCGTGGGGGAAATGCTGTCCGGCCTGACCCTCGTGAGGATGGCCTTAATAAGACATCCAATGTTACTCGGTTCCTCGCAGGGTGTGCTTCCTACGGCCTTGGGAGTGAAGACTTATTTCAACGTGATGACTTGATTGAGGGTACACACGAGTCACTTGCCCGGGTCGCGCATACAATCATCACCCTCATCCGGTTCGTCGAGACGCCTGCCCCATCGCGTATCAAGTGGATAACTGGCGCTTCACAACGGCCCCAAGACGTATCACCGACTTCCTCAGCTGTGCCTGGGCCGTATATGAAAGGTTCAATCGGCAGAGCGGCGGCATCAACGCCTAATCTATTGCCTCAACCTACTTCTCCTCATTCCAGAAAGAGGTATAGTCCTCCTGCTGGATTACCACCTTTACGATCGGATAGCTCTGAAGAAGTCTTCGGCCCCGCATCACCAATGCGCTCGGTGCATAGTTCGAAGAAGGACAGTAGGGCTGGTGCCAACGTGCTTGATCCATCAGACTCGGAAAGAACAACGACGGATGATTTGACGGAGAGAGAGGCCGGCCAGGCATATGATGATGAAGAGGGGCAGGATGAAGCTGTGGTCAAATCGACGCCGGTTACATTCGTACTGAAACCACCACCCAAGTCACCCTTCCGTCCTCGAACCATAAAGAATCACCAGAAACTTGATGACAAAGGGATATCCGAGTGGGCTAAGAAAGCCGCCATACCTCCAGCCTCCCCTACGGCTTCCAGAATGCGTTCCGACTTTAGTTTCCCTCCTACTTCTCGGTTTGATCTCGGTCTGTCCCGCACAGATTCGGTCGTGGTAGAATCGACGAGAGCTTCTCTTGGAAGCTCGTCATTTTTGGAGTCACCAGTCGGTTTAGGCCTGCCGAGTGAAAATGACTGTGTTCGTCAATCTATCGCTTCGACTGCGATGACGGATACAACGATGACCACCCAAATGTCAAGTATTCTCGACCATACACCTCGTGTGAGGCGTGGCAGCGAGAGTAACAGGTTCGGAACGATCAGGACTATGACGACGGATCTAACTTCTGAGAGTCCTTCAATCGGGAGAGCAGAGGGTGCCGATGTTGTGGAGGAATCGACCAGTGGTAATAGGAAGTTGGATTTACCGTCGCTGTTGACACCGCCCACACCTCCACCAAAGGGACTCAGAGAGAGGAGGGGAAGTAATACTCATGGACATGCTGTTGATTTGACGAGGGTGGCAGAAGAACCAGACGAGAGCGGCTCATCTGGAGGAAACAGGAAAGAAAAGCTGAGACCTAGGGACCAGAAGGGTAGAACATACATCGAAAACTCGCCAACTAAAGGAAGAAGATGCTGTGATGAAGGTAGTAGTGGTAGCGGAGGTAGCGGTGGTAGCGGTGGTGAAGCAAACGAGAAACCGGCAGATAAGATTCGCGCAGTACACCTTCATAAAGCTAAATGGCCAGACGACTTTTTAGAAGCATTTCAAATGGGAAATTCACCCAGTCGATCACCGTCACCGCCCTATGGGGATGCCTTACTTCCCGCTCATAGCAACTCTACCCCTATGCCCAGGTCGGTTTCTCCTCCGAGAAAGCTCGCTATAATAGGTGCAGGGAGACGTTCCGATGACTCTAATGAAGTCGTCCCTTTGGCTCCCCGGAGACCGACGCATTTATCCCGACGTAGTTTGGATACACCTGGCTCTAGTTCATCATCTCTGCTACCCAAGGAGGCATCTCAATTACGGAGGGATGTCAGCCCAGATGGGGTTCGACTGTCATCTGGGTCAGGAAGTAGGCTTGTGGTCCGAAGGACGAGTGTAAACAAAAGTGTACTTGGTCAAAAACGAGCTAGTAGCAGCCTGTCGAGGAATTCACCTGACGGTGACGGGAGTGAGGGCCGAGAGAGCACACCTGATGCGATTAAGGAGGCAAGAGGAAGCGGTGGTATCAAGCCGGTACCAGTACCATTCCCGCGTGGAGATCACACACCTTTGCCATCGCCGAAGGTGGAAGCTGCCTCTAGATTGACTAGAAAGGTCTCAGGTTTGGCCGCTACTGCGAATCCACCGGAAGTTACTGTGCAAGAGAAATTGCCGCGCCCACCGAGAGGACGTTTCCAAAGTGAAATCAATGGTAGTTCCAGGGTGAAGCTGAGACCAAACTCGTTTGACGAGCTTGCTGGGAAGCCATTAAGATCGAGGATTGAAAGCATGGTGAATTTGGGAAGGGCAGATTCTGGTATGGCGAGTGCTAGTGATTTGATGGTGAGAGATTCGGCAGATGGCACAATGAGGAAGACGCTTGTTGTTAAAGAGGAAGGGAAGCCGCCAACTCACTTTGTACGTACTTATTTTGCTAGATTTTTATCATTACACTTTCCAGACCTCCCTCAACACCCCTGTCTTTCGTTGTTGAATCCCTTCTCGCGGATCATATATTCGATTAATGGCTAACTTCATGCTTTAGCAACTCGGCAACTGTATTGGTAAAGGCCAGTTTGGGAGCGTGTATAGAGCACTCAACCTCAACACTGGTCAAATGGTTGCGGTAAAGAGGCTACGATTGGAGGGGCTAAAGGAGGACGAGATATCAACATTGATGAGAGAGGTCGATCTATTAAAGAGCTTGTCGCATCCTGGGATCGTCAAATACGAGGGCATGACGCGTGATGATGATACACTGAACATTGTCTTGGAGTAAGTGTTTTTATCTCCATTTCATTCTTACTCTAATGCATTTTGATGGTTTAGGTATGCTGAAAATGGATCGCTCGCGCATACACTCAAAGCTTTCGGCAAACTCAATGAGAAGTTGGTAGCGAGCTACGTCGTCAAAATCCTCGAAGGATTGCATTATCTTCATCAAAGCGATGTCGTCCACTGTGACCTGAAAGCTGCAAATATCCTTACAACGAAGAATGGAAACGTTAAATTATCAGACTTTGGTGTTTCACTCAATCTCCGAGCGATGGAACGGCAAGCTCAGAACGACGTGGCGGGGACTCCGAATTGGATGGCTCCGGAAGTGATCGAGCTTAAAGGTGCCTCGACTAAATCGGACATATGGTCATTGGGCTGCACGGTCATTGAGTTACTGACCGGGAGGCCCCCTTATGGGGAAATTTCCAATAGTATGACCGGTTCGTCCATTTTCATTGTCCATTCTTCATGTTGCAGTGCCTTACTTGGTTTCACTCTTAGTGATGTTCCGGATAGTGGAAAATCGGATGCCAATTCCCGAAGGGTGTTCCGAGTTATTGCAAGACTTCTTGGAACAATGCTTCAATAAGAATCCTGTGATGCGACCGAGTGCCGAACTTCTTTGTGAACATCCTTGGCTGAAGAATAATTGGGTCGCCCTCAAGGTGTGTTATGATTCTCATCGTGCCGGATGCACTCCTGATACATCTGATGTAGGACCTAAGACCGCAGGACAGTATACCCTTTCTTCGTCGTGTTAGTGCGGATATACAGAAGTCGGATATGGCGCGGTATTTCGCGAATACGCCTGAATCACCGACGGCTACGGAACCTCCAAGAGAATTGACCGGAAGCCCGTCACCTCCACCGCCCGCCTCTCCTATTGGGAGGCGGACCTCGAATGCCTCGATCCACCCGGCATCGCCGGTTCGTGACACTGAATACCTCCCGAGCGACCATAACTTCGTCAAGACAACCTTCAGCAAACGTACGTTGACATACTTATTTCGCTATAATACGTACTTAACTATGTCTCTAGCCGTGGCTTGTAGGGTCTGTCTTGACAATGTGAAGAGAAGCGCCGTACTTTGTGCGAAGTGCAGTTTAATCGCACATTCTAAATGCGCACCAAATGCGCCGCCAACTTGCGACCTCCGTTCACAGCTACTCTTATATGCCCACTACGCCGAACAAGGGAATCCTGCTGGTTTATATTCTAACCCATTACTGGATCACCCCGAAATACCCCGTGGGCCTGTCGCGATATCGGATATACCTTATATCGCCCATAGTTCAAATGTTGATACCCAGCATACGCTTCATGCCACCAGTCCACAGCCGTCTTCCCCTCCGACGGCTTTCAAATTCATCTTCAAACGTTCTAGGTCTAGCCTTAACAATGACGCCGCTTCATCTTCTAGTCCTAAAGCTCCCGAAGCAAACGTTCCCGATTTTGCAAACGGCCCAAGAAATACTGTTTCTTCTACTTCTGTTAACAAATCCGGCGATCCGCAGTTTGATGGGAGAACAGGGTTCTCTCGCAGGCGCCCCGCTGCAGTGCTGCAAAAACAGTCTAGAGAACGTCCCAAGTCATATACCAGCAGTAGTACTGGTCTCAGTAGCTTACGCAGTGCTACCACCGCTGCTGAAAGTCTGAACAGTAGCTTGGCAGAGACGGGGCGCAAAGCCCGATTATCCGGTGCCGGAACAACGTCATCACACGAAAGGGCTTCCAGCACTGGTCATAACGCAGAACAAAAAATAACCAGAAAATCTATCTCCATCAAAGCTCAGGCACCCTCGGAACCGGTATCCAATGCGGCGGGGGATAATTTCGCGGAACTGAGTACGGCCTCTTCTATAATCCCTGGATCCTTACCTCCAGATACGAGTCGGCGAACGAGATCAAGGCGGGAATCAAAACCATCGGGAAATTGTATTGTGCAATAATTGCTCCATGGAGTCACTCATTCCTTTTCTTTTCTTGTACATGTCTTTTCTGCATTTGCAAATCTTCAAACTGACACTCTATTCATTGTTAAATTCGTCGCATTCATCGCAGAGTACATTGCTTCAATCACGAACTAGTGTATGTAGTTTTATCCCTATTGTTGTCTTCATTAGTGTAGTAGTCATTATCAATGTTGTTCTTCTGTATTTCTCAACCCTGATGTGTTCTATATCTCGACTACGAACTCTAGTTGCATCTCTTGTCTCTAAATTGTTTTCTTGATGGTTATGAGAAATATTGAATTGTTGAAAGTATGAATTACGGGAATAAACGACAGCAAGACAATAACCCAGGATTGAGAGAGGGCATGGTGTCTAATTCTTCTGGTGGAGCTGTGGCGCCTTTGCTTTAAGAGCCCCATACGCGTTCATGACCTCATTATGATTATCACTCCCTTTCGCGAAACCGAGGATCTTTACGATCGCTTCTTCGATGCCAAGCTTCTCTACTGTGTCATGTAACTCCACCGCTTGATCATCCTCGTCATTCTTATACATCAAAGCTGCTGCGATAGCCACAGCTAAGTTGTCTGTAGGGAGATTGTGTTTCTTCGCGAGGTGGAAAGGACCTAATAGACGTTCCTCTGCACCCAATTTGCGAAGCGGGTTACGTCCAACTCGGGTGAGGTCGTCTACGACGTCAGGGTTCTTGAAACGATTGATGGTTTTCTGGATGTGTGTTTCCATGCCGTCCTCTTTGAATACGTCTGGATACTCTTTGACCAGTGCTTGACCACTCTCTCGCATGGCACCTTGGACGGCTGGAAAGACGTTTGTCTTATCGTTTATAGCTTCGCTGACCACCTTGTGATGATAGAGGATGCCAAGGTATGCAGTGGTTGCGTGACCACAGTTGAATGTGTAGAGCTTGCGAGCCTGATATGCGGGAAGATCTTCTGTGAGAATCATCCCTTGAATCGGAGGGTCGAGGCTAGGCTCGTGACCGATGTGAATGACAGACTTGAGACTCTTGATATCAACAACCCATTCTAAAAGTGTGAGATGAGCAGAGTTTCCAGAGATATAAATGGAACAAACGAACCGAAGAATTTATCAACGCCGACGCTTAACAACTTTCTCTGCTCGTGTATTGGTCTAGGCACTATCCTATCCACTGAGCAGTTCGCGAACCCGACGTACTCATTGGCCCAGGCCTGGGTCTCCTTATCCAAATCGTGGTAGATGGCGTTCTTGAGTAGATCGGTGGCACCTTTACCATTCTCGCAAGCAATGACGTTAAGATATCCCCCGTTTGTCCGCTTGCGAGTGGTGATACCTCGTGCAATGATGGGAGCAACTTTCTCAAGAGCTCCAAAGCCTATACTTGTGGTGACGAGCTTCATTTCCTTGTCTGCAATATCTTCCGCAAGCTCCATGATACCCTCTTTGTCGCTTGAGAGAACGCCGGAGACATTGTGTACATGAAAGGGTCTTGGGCGCCGTGGCTCAAGATAGTTGATGGTGTATGTCGAATCGGTATTGAGTCGATCTATGACTTTAGGGTTGATATCGGCAAAGATCACATAGTAACCAGCCTTGGCTAGGAGGACTCCTATAAAACCAAGGCCTATGCTACCAGCACCGAAATGAACGGCGGTGGGTTGGTCGAAGGGGGTTGAGCGACCAGATGGGTGACCGCTGGCAACGCCCGGAGAGGCGGACAATGTGGACTGATCGTGGGTGAACTGCTGCATGGTTGGGAAAGGAATGGATGGTAGTGAGACATACTGGAGCTTTTATGAGGCTATTGTGGAGGTGGTGCTAATTGGCCCAGAACGCATTAGTGACATTGAGTGGACCATGATATATTTAATCTTCTGTGGCCAGTGGGTCATAAGTGACGCTACTCTAAATGCTTAACCGGAGAGTGAAATAATGATGTAGAGATGATGCGATACCTCCATCAACGGACCTTTGATCGCTCGCGTGTGAAATGTTTTAACCTTCCGCGAACATATTCAATCACCCCCGTGCCTTGAATGGCCTGCAGGCCCTGTCAGCCCGCACCGTTCTCCCCGCAGTATCGCACGGCCTGCACTGGCCGTTCCTGTATGAAGGGCCGGCCTGCCGTATCCTCAGATATACCAGAGTCTTCTTTCACTAGTCCTTTTGTGGCGACGACACGATGCAGATGCAGTCCCGCAAGTCGTTTCCCAGCCAGAACCGGCTGTGGGTGACAACGGACATCACTGGTGCTACGCGGGTTGTGTTTCAAGGGTTAGTCAATCCTACTGGTATGCGGAATACCGGAATCAGGACGGGGTGAAAAAAATTTAACAATGTCCAAAAACAATTTCATATTGTTGCTTCCGCACTGATGCTATACACGGCGTATAAAAGCATGACAGTTGCTATCAAGTCTTTCTGTCCCCCCTCCCCCGTTTTATCATACCTAACGATAAGCCATGCGCTTTAATATCTCACTTCTCTTTATCGTCGCGGGATCAATCATCCATGCTGCATCTGCTTCTTCTGCGATCGGTACTAACGCGGAGCGCATGGCCCGTGGGCTGCCACCAATGCCCCCGCGCGACTGAGACGCGGAAGTACTTCCTTCAATAGTTGGTATCATTTTATGTTTTATTTTGAGAACGACCTTGTCTAATCTTCGCAGGATCGCCTCAGGGGCACCCCAGCCCATCACCCTCCCACCCCTCTTCCCCTCCCCCTCCCCAACCCCATCCGGGCCATCCCAGCCTCATCGCTTGCCATCTAACTGGTACGTTATCCCACTCTTGTGACCAGGATAAAATTAAGGCCACCCAATAGTTACAGGGGCAAAGTGCAGGTCCAATACAACAAGGGTCACTCGAAAGCCTTCCTTAAGAATGGCGGCGTGTGAGTCCTCGTGGACACGCCCTCGTTCGGCTAACCGAGCCATTTTTTTAGAAGCAAGCTTAACTCCAGCGATGTACCCTTGGAGGTCAATGTCTGCAAGGCTGGATCTCACACAAGCTTCTATGACATTGTTGCTACGGTGAGTCCCGTGGAGTAAGGACAGAATCGCATCGTTGAATGATAGAAATTCTGATAGAACGCTAATTTCTCGCGGCCGTACTACATCGGTGCTAGCTCTGGCAATGTTTCCGAGTCTCTGACCAATGACAAAGAAAGGTTGGTTTATCCCCGTATCGTCTCCGCACATCTTCTCAATTTCTCATTATTCAGCTCGCTGAAGCTGGTTAACGTCGCGCAAAGTAAGGAGTTTTGTTTCATTCTTCCGCTCAGAAGGCCTCATCACCCATATCCTTCTCTTATTCGCATGATTGATTAGCTCTTCAAAGTGGCCCTCCCATCAGCGTGGACGGCAGCTATGTTGAATCTCCCATCTGGTTGTTAAACTCCCGGACTAAAGAACTTTCCGGTGCGTTTTATTTCCTCCGATTGTCTCCTGACGCCGCTGGCTTGTAATCTCATTATTATCACGCTCCTTATTTTTGCAGCTAAATGGACCAACCCTGATCTAAGCAATTCTGCCGCCACAATCCTGTTTGATAAAAACACGGTACGTCTTGATATTAGTCTTAAATACAGTTTAAATGTTTCTTACCTCTTCAACTCGTGTAGAATGAGCTCTCTTTCGTAGGCGGTAACTCTCAATGGTGGAACGTTACAGGGTCATCGTCGGAAGCTGTCGTACGCCCCTTTTTTCAAAAAAAAATTTAGGTTTCCAATACTAAAATTAACCTTTTTTTACCCCTTTTACGATAGCACCTCTATCTTGCTTAGCGCCCCTCATTGACGTATATGGTCAAATGGACATTTCCTGTCATTCCTTTGCCTGATTACGAACCCTTTATTCTTACCCAGTAGCGACCTTTTGTTCTTTTACGCTTTTGCCTCTACTGTACTTGGACACCCTCTTCGCTTTCATAGACATGTAACTGGTTGTTGTTATATGTACTTTAAATGTGATTTTGTTTTCGTACAAAGTACACACATATATATAGTACAATTCCCCCTTTAGACTAGTTCTTCAAACGGAGATAAATTTTCTTCGACAAGACTCGTTAAAACACCCACACCATCGTCATCGCTTGGCGTGTAACCAAAAGGTCACATTAATGACCTGCCTATTCCGGGAAGGCGAGGGAGCGAACTTGTTGGATCCAAGAAGCAGCAGCATCTGGGAATTCCCAAACCATAACACCGGCATCTAGATTCACCAACAAGTCAATCACACATCGCTAAAGTCGCACAATCTAACAAAAAAAAGTTGACTCACTCCAACCTTGACCCTTAGCCTGTTGCACACACTGTGCCAAAAGTGAAGTCGACATGAATCCGTTGCTGGCATCGCCTGCGGTAGCGGGTTTTCCGATGACGAGTTTTGATTGGGGAACACCGCTGGCTGCGATTTGGAAGAGGGCAGAGTTGGGCCAGACGCTGGAAGCGCTGTTGAGAAGACCGTTACAGGTAGTGTATTCGTTGGTTCCCTCTATAAAAAGAAAGTTATGAACATTTGATCGGCGATGACGATATATTCTTCACGTACGGTTATAGAACTACGCCACAGACAAGTGAGTCGGGTGAGAACATATACCAGGTCTAGTAGGGGTAATGACTTACTTGAACATTGTACCAATCGATCAAGCTTCCGACGCTTTGGTGGACAGCGAGGTATCCGCCTGCGGGGAACTTGGCTTGAGAGAACCTAATTCGACTTTTAGAGCACGGCCAACCGCATCGACTATGAATAGATCATACCAGGGAGCAACAGCTACATAGGACGAAATGAGTTAATCACAAGGCATAAAAAGATTAAACGACTCACGAGCATGAGTAAGAATAGCGCCTGAAGGTAACTGTGATCGGAGTTGCCTTGTAAAGGAAATGAGCCACCGCTAAAGAAACATCTTGAGTGAGGTGTTCGTTCACAGGGAAAAAGGCACAGCTCACCTCAGCTGATCCGTCTGCAGCGTTAAAAGCGTTGAAATCCTTTAATTTTCCAATTATGATACTATTTAGCCAAGCGCTCAATCAATAAAGTGCAACCTTACCTCATAGTCGATATCAACACCGTCTAATGAGAACTCCTTGACGAAGTTAGCAACGTTGTTAGCGGTGGTAACCGGATCCGCGCCAGTCGAAGTGGGAGCATCCGTAGAACCGAATGCCGAGACGATGATCTGAATGCCGGCATTGTGATACTCGGACAAGACACTGGCACGTTCAGCGGCAGTGAGCCAAGTCCATTCGACTGCCTAGAATGATGGACAAGAGTTTTAGAGATAGAGCTCGGGTAACCAAAGATAAAGTTGATTGTACCTTATCGGCAGGCCCTGAAAGCAAGAGGAAGGAAAGGGCACTAAAGACAATTGAGTCTATGATACGTTCTTGAGGATTGAGGAGAACAAACGAACAAGACATTGTACCCCTATGTTACGAAGGATCAGAATTAAACTTCAATGCAGTAAAATGAAGTGATTTACCTTAACCTGAGAAACCGGTGGCGGTCCAGTGATACCCGAGACGAACTTATCACTATAGATGACGAAACGCGGCGCCGACGGAACAGCATTCTTGGCACGTTCGGTGAGGAAGTGTTTTGCTGTATCGCTCAAGTTTTGAGCGGCATGAGGCAAAGCGGTCACGGCCAACAGGCTCGAGAGACCAGTAAGAAAAGCAGCGATGCGAGTATAGCCGAACATGTTTTGTCGTCCGAGTTGACTTCAAAGACCGAGTATGAGGTGGTGGGCCTTGAGGATTCGTCTGGTCGTTCTTGCACGCGTTTAAATACGTTCCAACGCTCTATTTGAGTGCTTGGGGATATTTTGAGCGTGTAATCTCAAATTTTAAGAACACAGTGAGCTTGTATAGACCATATGGTTGTCTGTCTAGAACGACCTGTTCTCGTACCGATGCCGAAGCAATCCGAAGAGTCGGTGTTCCGTAGCTGACTGAATTTGTGGTGTAACACCTACCATTCTCAGTATTATCCCGAGCGACAGTATGATACACTTCTCCAGATAGTGAGGACGAAGCGCGAGCATGTGGGACGTCATATGGAAGTAATGTTGAGCCATGAGTGAAAGAGAGCCAAAAACCTCACACCGCACCTACCGTGGTTCTCATATTCCCATGACATTGCGCGCAGCTCACGCAAGCGCTCTAAAGGAATCGCATGGTTTAGAAACGAAGGCTTGCGTAGTGATCTTACGACGTGGTTGATCCATGGTGATGGTCGGATGAAGGAAGTAGTGCATGCGCGAGTGGGGTCTAAACCATCGAGCTTTTTCCCGTGCCGGATGGCCAAGAATATCACCCGTAATCACCAAGGCCCGTTCTTGCCTTTAGAGTGAGTCAGGCCTCCCCGAGTCGAGGACTTTTGATCAGGCGGGCTTTTCGGACAGAAGAAACGATCGTCGTATCGTAAAGCCAGAGACCAAAAACTGAATACTTGCTCCACAGTTTCGTGACATGTCGGGAGAACAGGCGCAAGGAGAATGAATTGGGAACCCTTTGTCGAGTGAAAACACAATTGAACGGAGTCAGGTGAGGAACACAGACCATGCGAGTCGTATCAAGCAAACCTGAGAAGGGTCCCGAGCGGCCTGTTTTTGGAATATAGCCACGCGTTATACAATTCCCAAAAAGGTGAATTGAGCTCCTGTCCACGAATTGCGCGTGTGAAACCCTAAAAGAAACCTCAAACCCCACATTGCGGATAGGACCAATCGACGACTGTCAAGTCTGAATGGACTGCTTCGGCTCGGGGGGGGGGCAATGACTGACAAGATCTATCCTGAGCTACAACTCTCAATCTTAAAAATACATTCATAACATTTCTTGCTCAGATTCCTACTACATGGAGCTCGGGCCAGGAAAAGACTACCTACAGATCCTTACGATGGTCTGATAAGGTTTATACGGGCCATGAGAGCGAGCGGACAGAAGTGATCCAAGGAGAGGCAGCATGGGGATACTAATCAATCAAAACCAATTCAGTCATCTATCTTCGACGGCAAACTAGACCAAAGATGCGCGACATACCTGCCAGGCCATGACACCACCATCTAAGAATCAAGAAATTAGTCTGCTTCTTCCATATTATCAAAATAGATTGACTGACTCCATCCTTTATTCTTTGCCTGCTGCACACAACTAGCCAAAAGTGATGTTGACATAAACCCGCTTGCTGCATCACCGGCCGTAGCTGGTTTTCCGATAACGATCTTGTTGAGAGGAACACCACTTGCGGCAATCTCAAAGACAGAGGTTTTAGGCCAAGTGCTCGATGAAGCCGTCAAAAGGTTTTTGCAAGTGGTGTATTCATTAGTACCCTCTATTCTTATGTTCAATGACGCAAGAGTGGATTGAGCAGAGGAGACGCACGATTGTAAAATTGGACATTGTACCAGTCGATAAGGCTGCCCACACTTTGGTGAATCTTGAGATAGCCTCCTCCACCCCATCTGCCATTGGGAGCGAACCTAACAAGGTCTCAAGCGGTAGATCAGAACATACTACATTTCGCTTACCATGGAGCAACGGCTGGAAATCATCAGAAGTTAGATCCCGTCTGCATCGTGAGTGTGACAACTTACGAGCATGCGTCAGAATATAGGTTCCTTGAGGCAACTTAGCACGGAGTTGTTTGGTGAAACTAATCAACCAATTCTAAAAGGTTCCATTTCGTCGGCGGAATATAAAAGTATTACCACATCGACCTACCTCGGCACTTCCATCACCGGCATTGAACGCATTGAAGTCTTCGTAATCAACATCGATACCATCCAAGTTGTACTGTTTAACCCACGCTGCGAACGTGTTCGCAGTTGCGACGGGGTCGGCTCTGATGGTAGTGGGAACGTCCGTAGATCCGAAAGCGGAGACGACGAGTTTGACACCAGCTGCAGCATATTGGCTCTTGACGCTTGAACGTTGAGCAGCTGTGAGTGTAGTCCATTCGTAAGCCTATGTGACAAAGTGAGTGCTGTGTTGCTGCTTAGAGAATATTGGTTGGAGATCATACCTTATCCCAAGCGCCTTCCAGGAGCAAGAACGATAAGGCACTATCAAATGTAAATGAGAGTAACTCTAGTGGTTTAACGAACTTACAAGACGTTGAATCCCTATATTCAGACAAGCATATCAGCGAGAGAAAGTAATATAATTGATAGTTTTTATTTTACCTTTATCTTCGAAACGGCAGGGGGACCGACATTTCCGTCGTAAGCATCATCGTAGACAACGAAATGAGGCGCCGCAGGAGTAGCGCGGGATAGAATATCCCTGGCCTGGTTATCGAGGCTATTCCATACAGTCTCGTTGAGAGGGTGAGACAGAACTCCACGGATGGACACCGTCAAGAGGGCCAAGTAAAAAAGTGAGAAGATCATGAAGTAGTAGAAGGCTCAAGAAACGTTGTAGATGAAGAATCCTTGGGGAGGATCTAGCGTTGTACAGCTCATACTGGCTCTTTTATGCAGTATGTTCCTCAGGTAGACCATCCTCAGAGACGAGATAATGCCGAAAAACAGTGCAAGACTGAGCTCACCTGATATGTCCAGCATGGTCGATTTCCTCATGGTCTCTGTCAACGCTTTCTCTCCAGCATGATACTAGGACAGTAAAATGGCAAGACACCGTGAGCTCAATATTTATCCGGCCTTTCTGGCTGAGATGACCAGTCCGAGGATCATCACGGGAGTCCGCTCATAGCAAAAAGGAATGTCACTTCAGCGTTCACTTGTGGCTCGATAAGCGATAATGGCAATAAGTCTTGGCGGTAGCATGCGTTGAGCTCGATACAAGGAGACATAAGCGTACGTAGCGCAAGGGTGTGAGTATTGAACATCCGGCACAGAAAGAAGACTGTGAGGTTTAAACTTGGCAAAGGGTACCATAGTGGCGACGTTGTACCACTATGACATATAGCTCCGACACATTGTCATATTGTGGAGTACTCTTCAATGGGTCCGACTGTATCCAGTAAACTCGCTCTGAAAGGATTGGTGTCAGGGTAAATCGTCCGAGAGGGCAGACTTGTCACAGTATCTGAAAGTAGATTTCGATATCTTCGCCAAGCCCCGTAATTTTTACGGCCGATATGGAACGCATGTGCATCAGCCATCAGTAACAAGGTTTTCCACGTGTGAAAGTGCATGTTGTTGAGGGCAGAGTGTCGAACCTCAGAGAACTAGAAGAGGTAACCTCGGATATGTTAGAGTCGGGGCTTGAAATTCAGCTTTTGGCTTAGATGAAAACAGTGCGTGACTCGTTCACTCAGTGGCCGGTAACATCATTTTCAGGAATCGTACTCGTTGAACACAACTGGTATACAGATTGCAGCTTATTTTGAGAAACACATGCCTGGGCATTATCGTTTATAAACAGCGAGGCAGTTGACCCTGGAGTTAACTTTTTAACGAGGGAAAGATGCGAAGAGAGATAATACACTAAATAGATACCATCAAACATCGGCTGAGTATGACGTGCTACCCGAAGATTGAATGGTCGATTTGTTTAGCACTTCAGCCACAATTTCATGATTCGAGGATAGTACGAATCCTTCGCGGGGAGACTTCAGGTTGCTAAGTCATTGCAAAACGACTTCTTGGGCTGCGGATTTCGCCGAGCTATGTTTAACTTATGCCAGGGCCACAGCTGGCACCGGAACCACGTTCAGTGTGACTTCAACTACTCATCAATGACATCGGCGGACGAGGCCTACCTACACAGCATAAACAGATCGTCCAGTCCAAACCTCACAGCGACATCGCCATAACTTCGATACTTTCCTGATGTGGCGACCGATTCCGTCGGCTGATATAAAAATTGACCTTTGACTCTTCCGTTAGGCCATGGTTTTCGTGGGTAGTTGATTCTTCGATACCTAGTCTCTGACTTAGTGCGGGAGTCCCACAGTGATAGTCTGTAACGTGTTTTTATATAGACTTAGTTTTATGTCTGTTTCTTCTTTTCTTAGATAAAGAATTGAAGTAATGGTCGATCGGGGAACCTGAATTCGCAAGGGCCGGTCGTCAATCGTTCGGGAGTCTTTGACTCCGCAATAAAAATGAAACAAAAAGATAAACTTGGACCGTTGAAATTTGCTATGGAGCGGACATTTTTAATAGCGAGTCAAACAAATGCCGGACAGCCAATAGAGAGGCTGTACTTTAAGGTGGGGTCCTTGGGTTGAGGGCTACTAGTACTTATAGAACCCGAGAGCCACTGACAGTGAGATCGAAAGGCGGAATGCAGCCAACAAAAATACAAGCCCGTTGACTATTTGGTGATGACTGTTGTCCTGCAGTTTCAAGTGGGTAGAGTTTGAGCTTGAGCTTGCGGATTTAGGGTATATATTGTGGGGACCGTCCCGATCAAGCACCCCGGACGTTGCCTCCGAGAACTCACACGATCCTCCATCCGGCTTGCAGAATCCGGGGGACCGGAGGGTCGCTTGCTTATAATTAGTCCCCTTAGTATTCTAAGGTACATTCATCATTTTCGCCTTAGCGATCTGTCATCGCAGTGGCTTCTCCGCCATCTCTGGATAAAATGTCACCAAAGAGCTCGCATAAGACACGGCACATGGACGGACCCCCACTTGGTGATACGAAGACTGGGGAGGGTGACCGGTGACCAATGCTAGGGCGGTCATGGACACGATATTATTCAGTGTTCATAGGGTTAGCGAGACATCAACTAAGGGCCAGCCAAGCAACAGACGGAAGGAAGATCTTCGACGTGGGACTGGTCTCATGACTGGTCAGGTAAGGCCGGCACGGAAGCCGAGTTATGTATAGCTTGTGTAGCTTGGTACCAAATTAGGGGTGATGCGCTGATCTTACTCGAAGTAACTCATGCATGAGTGAAGCACCCGGCGGCCACCCATCGTGAAACTATTAAGGTCATTTATTCAGGAAATTGAAGAAGAGAATAAGGCCGTCAGGGCTGCTGGATAGCGCATGTGGATTCGGTGGATTCGATCAGCCTTGAGGCAATGACTTTATTACGTAACCCATCCTCCTTATGTATATCTAGTACCAGTGCGGCTTATTCTTCTGTCTTCTTCATTTCCATGTCTTTCCCCCTCTCAGCCGTCTCTTCTGGTTCTCGTCAAGACTCCTACCCAGGGTTTCCATCGACAGAGTATGGCTTCTTTCCTTAAACCGTGTCTACCTTTCTGACAGTCTTACCCTGCAGGAAACTCGAGATAGCGCTGAAGAAGGCCTCGGAAAAGGCCGTTGAGTGTGAAGGGCAGATGAGGGATGTAGAGGTATGTCCGTCTCGTGTTTCCAGCGACTTTCTGCTCAACGTCTTCCAAAGGCAACGCTATCTCACAATCTCAATGAATTTCGTGCTTTCGACAGTGACATGCAGCAGACGATGCATAACCTCCGGGTCAGTGGCCAATTTGACATTTGCGATCACCTGAAGGGCTCATGACCACGCTAGTTCAATTCCAAACGGGTAGACCGTGCTTCAAATGTCCAAGTCCCGCGTATTGAAGAAGAGCTGGACGAGTCAATGGAAACACTTGCGAAGCTGGGAGCGGAACTCCCCTTGATACAATCACAGGTCAATTGTATTGCGGATGTCTACTTGTCTGGGCATGAAACTGTGCGCAATTCTCTTTAGTGACTTTTTGCTCATTTGACTGACTATCATATACTTTCCACTTCTCCTTTCCCGCGACTCAGGCCAGAATCCTTGTTTCTGAACTCGACTGGTTAAACACGGACTTCTATGAACGATGGCGTCGTATTATCTTCACTTCAACAAGCCCTGTTTCATGGCGGTGGAAGGCTATCATGCGTAGTCTCTTCATTGCTTCTTTTATGGCTTGCTTTTGGCTCCTCTGGATAGCCGTTGCTGGTGCCTATCGCGCTCATAGGCACAGACTCGTCTGGGGCGATAAACTCATGTCATGATCATCGCTTTCGCCCTAGTGGCTGGGTATTGATATCCAACCTCTAATAAGTTATCACATCATATTGCACTGCATCCACTTTCCTTTTACTTGCTGGCTGCTATCAGCATTTGCTCTCTCACTCGTTGCTCTCTCATTGCATTACAACATTGACATCCCTTTCTTTCTCTCTTTGTCATCTTTGGGGCGCCTCGATAGTACTTTACTTTGGGACACTGCTGTCGAAATGCTATTAAATATTTACGGATTGTATACTAGATTATTCCACTCAATAAAACCCCTCTTTGTATGGTGGGAAAGGATGGGGCTTCGGTTAAATTTTATTTTGCATGGTGTGTTGCATGGTAAAAAAGATCGGTAAGTGTGTATTATGATGGGACCACAGTTTCCAGTATCAAAGGATCAAATATTTTTAGATTGTTCGGGGACGGACTGGGGTAAGTGACACTTTCAGGTGTGTGAGGAGGCGGGAGAGTCTCCAAGCAAGACCACGTTCAACCCAATTCGAGTAAGCGTCTAGATCTTCTTAGTCGGGTTCTAGTTCTTGAAAACTCGGGCATATAGTCGCCTCCGGTTGCCTCAGCGCCTTGGAATCAGACGACTCGATTCTCGCCATGACGGATTCTACATCTACAAAGCCTATGCGCCAGCGCATGGAAGAGTATATCACCAATCTACAAGACCACATCGTCTCTTCCCTCGAGAAACTCGACCCCGATTCTCCTCCCTTCAAACGAGACTCATGGATCCGCGCGCAAGGCGGATCGGGTCGTTCTTGCATCTTTGCTTGTCCTCCAGATGAAGAAGCTGGCGTCAAGTCACGTCAATCCGTTCTCGAGAAAGGGGGCGTCAACGTTTCCGTCGTGCACGGTATACTTCCCCTGGAGCGATCAAGCAGATGCGCGCAGATCACACATCCATGCCTTTGCCCGATCATCCCGATGGTCTTCCTTTTTTTGCTGCCGGCATCAGTCTAGTTATTCACCCGCGTAACCCACATGCACCCACCTGTCATGCCAACTATCGCTATTTCGAAATCACGGAACCCCTTAGCGATAATACCACATCTCCCGAAGTACTCGCATGGTGGTTTGGTGGGGGATCTGATTTGACACCATCCTATCTGTATGAATCAGATGCTACCCATTTCCATACGACCATCAAGAACGCCTGTGATAAACACGGCACGACGTTGTACCCCACTTTTAAAAAATGGTGCGATGAATATTTCTTCATCAAGCATCGTAATGAAACTCGTGGTATTGGTGGTCTGTTCTTCGATGACCTCAACTCTGGCCCACACCAGCGTCTTGGTGCCGATGCCGGAATTAAAAGACCTGTGACCCCCGAAGAAGTGTTTGCATTTGTCAGAGAACTCGGAGATGCATTCGTACCTTCATACGTTCCTCTTGTCGAAGCTCGACACGCGACACCTTACACCGAACAGCAACGCCGGTGGCAACTCATTCGCCGTGGTCGTTATGTCGAATTCAACCTGATTTATGATCGTGGTACCAAGTTTGGGTTGATGACGCCTGGTGCTCGTATAGAGAGCATTCTTATGAGCTTGCCGGAGACGGCGAGGTGGGAATATATGTGCGAGCTCGGAACGGAGGAAGGAACGGAAGAGGCTAAGCTGGTTCAAGCGTTGAAGGAACCTCGGAGTTGGGTGTGGGGAAGTTAGGAACCGGTCGAAGAAGCCAAAAGACATCCGTCTGACAATGTCGTAATTACTTCACTGGCGCCCATTTATTCCTTTTTAAGTTACGTAAAACGAAGTGTGTGTACACGAAGCCTGCGTGGACCAACAAGAAAAACAGAATAGGATGATTATTCGTCTTCAACCT